>CM060918.1:942214902-943414902 GCA_030737875.1 Allium sativum
TGGACTTAGGCAGATGTTTATCAAACCATTGCGATGCCAACTCAAACCATTACACTTATTAACTATATTCACTTAACCATCCTGTCGAATAAACTATATTGATAACTCCTCTAACTTTATTCGAATATACTGTATTCGATTAACTCCTTTGCTATATTCGAATAAATTATATTCACTTAACCATCCTGTCGAATAAACTATATTCGATAACTCCTCTAACTTTATTTGAATAAATTGTATTCGATTAACTCCTTTACTATATTCGAATAAACTATATTCGATTAACTCCTTTACTATATTCGAATAAACTATATTCGATTAACTCCTTCGATTTAACTAATATTCTATAACTCACTTCGATTAACTAATATTCTATAACTCACTTCGATTAACTAATAATCGATAACTCCTTCAAATAAACTATATTCGATTATCTCCTTCCGAATGAACGATATTCGATAATCTTCCATTTCGATTTAACAAATCGATAACTCCTTTTCGAATAACTAAATCTGACAACTCCTTTCGATTTAACTAATCGATAACTCCTTTTGATTAAACTAAAATCGATAACTCCTTTCGATGAAACTAACATCGATTAACTCTTTTCGATGAAACTAACATCGATACTCCTTTTGATGAAACTAACATCGATTAATTTAACTCGACGAACTTAACTCGACTCACTTATCTCGATAATCTAACTCAAGAACTTAACTCGATTAACTTATCTCGATAATATAACTCAAGAACTTAACTCAATTAACTTATCTAGATAATCTAACTCAAGAACTTAACTCGATTAACTTATCTCGATAATCTAACTCAAGAACATAACTCGATTAACTTATCTCGATAATCTAACTCAAGAACTTAACTCGATTAACTTATCTCGATAATCTAACTCAAGAACTTAACTCGATTAACTTATCTCGATAATCTAACTCAAGAACTTAACTCGATTAACTTATCTCGATAATCTAACCAAAGAACTTAACTCGATTAACTTATCTCGATAATCTAACTCAAGAACTTAACTCGATTAACTTATCTCGATAATCTAACTCAAGAACTTAACTCGATTAACTTATCTCGATAATCTAACTCGATAATCTAACTCAAGAACTTAACTCAATTAACTTATCTCGATAATCTAACTCAAGAACTTAACTCGATTAACTTATCTCGATAATCTAACTCAAGAACTTAACTCGATTAACTTATCTCGATAATCTAACTCAAATCGATTAACTCTAACTGATTAACTCTGCCTGGTCAACCCTAACTGATTAACTCTACTGATTAACTCTAATTGGTTTTACTTGGTTTGACTAACTCAATTGATTAACTCGACTGACTAATTCAACTCGATTAACCTAGCTTGATTTTTCTTATCTCGATAAACTGAACTAATCACTTTGATTAACTCGACTAATTCACTTTGATTACCTTAACCAAATTACTTTGATTAACTTAACCAATTCACTTTGATTAACTTAACCAATTCACTTTGATTACCTTAACCAATTTACTTTGATTAACTTAACCAATTCACTTTGATTAACTTAACCAATTCACATTGATTACCTTAACCAATTCACTTTGTTTAACTAATCAATTTACTTTGATTAACTAACCTGATAACTCAATTTGATTAACTTACTCGCTAATAACGTTTATTCCTTTTTAAAGATTTTCTTTTATAATCTATTTATTTCATAAATAAATATTTCCTTATAATCCTATTTATTTAACAAATAAATATCTCCTTTATTCTATTTATTCTAACAAATAAATATTCCTTTATTTTATTTATTCCCTAAATAAATAAATCATTTAACTTTATTTATACCCTAAATAATAAATTCTTTTACCTTTATTTATTTCCTAAATAAATAAATCCCTTTTATCTATTTGTAAATGGTTTACAAATATCCCTCTTTCTATTGGTTTTGACAATATTTTCCCTTATATATATTGTTTTACAAATATTTTCCTTTATATTTGATTTCACAAATATATCTCCTCTATATTTGTTTAACAAATAAAATCCCTTTATATTTGATTAACAAATATAAATTTCCTTTATGTTTGATTTACAAATACAATTCTTTTATTCAAAATCCTTTTTCTTGTATAATATAAAATCCATTGATTTTATATAAATAAATTATTTTCCAAATATACTTTGAAAATCTCCTTTCTACATTCTGGTATTTCTTATGGTATTTAACATACCATATAACAACGATGAATATCGTCCAACACACATAATCACAACAGATTATATATATCACATCATATATCACAATATACAAATCACAGAAAAATAAATGTTGAGGAATCCAGTTGGATTCCTCCAACCTGTTTCCCTGCATCACAGATGTTACACAGTAAAATCAACATCACTTCCAGTTAAATATGAAATATTCTGTTAACAGAATCAATATATAAATATTTAACTGTTTATATATATATATATATATATATATATATATATATAAATATTCACTAACTGACTAGCAGTTCAATCAAACAATCAACACACAATCAATCAGACAATTTCTAACAGTTCTAAAAATACAACATGAATTTATAAACTGTTCAGAGTTTGTGAGTTTTACTCACATTGGCGCGTTAATCGTTAAATAACGGTTTGCGTTATTTGATTGCGACGGACAATTTATTTCGCCATAAATTGTAACGAGCTCCGATGGACTTGCGGTCAGTCCCACTGTGTAGTGTCCGTCCATACGATCCTGACGGATCTTACGGTTCGTCAATCTGATATCGTATGAGTACGATATACCATTTATAAGTTGGTACAACTTTTAAATTAAATAAAACTAATTTCTTTTTAAAGAAATTGTTTGGGCTTTCCCCTTTATAATTACCTTGGCCCAATTCATTTAGAACCCGCCCCATCTAAACCCTTCTTCCCCGATCTAAATATTTCCATTCCAGTATTAACTCCCGTAACACCAAAACACGGCAAAGCATAAGGCCGCCACCTCCTCATTCCGATCAACCATCGACCCGACAATCACCACCATCCTACTTCTCTTCCCATCCTCCTTCCATCCAAACCCAAAACTTCACGCTCGATGGCCCCTCCTGAAATGCGTCGACATCCTTAACCCAGGCCACAGTGGATCGAAGTTACAGATTTGCAACCGCACTTCACCAAAATCCCATCACTCGAAGCTCCTTAACATCCTGAACCCAAATAACAACTCCAACTCGTACTCGATTCACCATAATCCAAGAATTCGAGAACCCTAGTTTGTATACTCCTCATGCTGAATACTGTCGATGCCCTCAAACATGAATCGCACCCTGTATTTCATCTACCAGGTTGAAGAGAATGCTGACAGGATTAAGATTATATAACTTCCAGGATTTATTGATTTTTATTTGATTTCATAATATTCATTTGAGGATCGAAATGTTGCTGTGTTGTTCTTTTGGTGGAGGCGCAAATGCTCTGACCAAAGAAGACGTTGAATTAGGTTTAGAGGAGTAGTGAGAGTATTTATAGCGAGGATAAATATCTAGATATTTTGTAGAAGGAATATTCCCGGTATATTCTTTTTGTTAATTCGTGTTTAAAAATCCCTGCGATCACCCACGATACCCAAAAATCGCCAAACTGGACGTGTAGCTAGAGTTTGACATTACGGTCCCAACGAAACTGGTTTCGTCGAATTCCGACTCCGTATGCCCATATAGCGTATTTTTAACTGTCAAAATATTGACTGTTTTTCACTCTAAAAATCCGTACGGCCACATACTGAGTTCAAAAATCATGAAACTGGAAATCTAACAACTATTCGACATTGCGGATCCAATGAAATTAGTTTCGTCGAATTCCAACTTTGTTTGCGAAGGTGGCTATTTTTAAAGCTCTGGATGACCCTTTTAAATATATAAATATATTTAAATATTATTAAATTAAATATAAATAAATTTATATTATCGTGTATATTCACCGAGGAATATCATACAGCTCCAGTATAATTATATACTCGCTATTCCTAGTCCAGATTGAATTGATATTCAATTTACATTGAAAATCCTTTTATAACGTATATAAAGCGTTACAAATTATAAAGGAATTCCACAGCGACTTTTCTGAAATTTGATTTGGACGTACATCTAAATCTACACGACGAAATCCCGATTTTTCTCTTCCATTAGAAAGATATACTCCACCAGCTCCACACGTTTCTTGTTTCACAGAAATCCGGCTTAAAATGAAACCTGTACATTCATTTGAAGTTCGAATCGCCAATTCACGAACTGCAGCGCCATTTCAAGCTCGATTTTAATTATATTATAATTATACGTTCAAACTGTCGTCGATTGAATATATTCGTCAATATAATTCAACTCTAAGCTGAATTAAATATAAGGGACGACCCCGTTCACATAATATTGTGATTTCCAATATTTTTGATTATTTCTGAATTAAATATATTATTTAATTAAATTAATTATTCCATATTATTTAATTAAACCTCTATTTAATTCACTACATCACTATTTATATAATTAAATAAATTAATTGTACCCCTGGAAAATGCGGGTCATTACATTCTTCCCCACTTAAAATAATTTCGTCCTCGAAATTGCTAAGTTAGAGGACGACCCTATCTATTTGGTAAAAGCTTATCGGTTTACCCCTTATCTCTGGTTTCAACTGAACCAACTAATATCGATTTCAATATTAATTCCTTTCGACTAACTAAAATTTTCAAAAATTCTGAAAATTTTCTAACACTTTAAATTTTCGGAAAATTTCGCCATAACCTCCTTTGTACAACCCTATTGGTAAAACTCCAACTCGCCTCTCTAGGCCTTCTCCAACCCAAAAGAAAATCAAACAGCCAAGCGGCTTGCCAATTCGACTCATAAATCTCATGCTTATTGTAACGACCCAGATTTTTGAACAGTTTATTTTAAACATTTAGTATGGTTTTAAATATTTAATTCATAATATAGATGGTATTTTATTGGGTTATTGTTTAAGTAATCGAAATACGATCTATTTTGATAATTATCGAAATACGAGAAGTTTGAAATAATTCAATTCGAAGATAAAACTGAACGATGATAATAGAAATTTCCTTGATGAAGAATTTATTTATTTTGAATATAAAATGATTTAATATGGCTATTTTACATATACGTTCAAATTAAATTGTATAATCTATTTCATTGAATTCATAATAGTGAATAACGTTGGAAACATCGGTCGTCACGGTCGAATAGTGGTTCGGGATTTCTAGTTAAGGACTGCGAGATATTTTAATTATTTAATTAAAATAAAATCAATAAAAGAAAAAAATCATCAGAGCCGACCTAAGAAGTGTTTAACGCAGACCTAAATAAAGCCGCACACCCTATATTCATCTCGAGCCAACAACGTTGTCTCCAAGCTTCAGTATCAAGGAAACACCACATTAATGGCGGTTGTACTCTGTGAACTGTTCGCCTCTATATAAGGCCGAGCCTTCTCTTCATCCCAAACGAACGAAATGAATGTTGTTTTCTTCATTTCCATCCTTCGAGTCAGAAATCAAATCGCTCCAAAAGAAAAAAAAATGAAAATCAAATCATCTCGAGTTGCCATCTAAAGGCGCGATGACATGGGGTGATTCAAAACTTGCTTGTTCGTTCGACAGTACGACATGAGTTCGATGTCGCGTTCAAAAAGGGGGATATCAAGATCGAAATCGAATTCGAATTCGAATACATCTCGACTGAAGCACGATTGGAAGCTCGATTTTCCGATGGCAGTAGCTCTGACCTTGGAGTCCTTTGCTATGAATTTCGACGATGTCAGTATTGGTGGAAATAAGCATCGCGACTTGCACTGTAAGGGTAAGGGAGCGTTGAAAAACACGGTAAAAAAGGGAAGGAATGGGTCTGAATGCAATGAGGTCGGGATGATGCTTGTTGACTGAGTGGAGTTCGAAGGTTGGGGATGAAGCCAGAGTCGATATTAACATTGG
This sequence comes from Allium sativum, assembly GCA_030737875.1. Taxonomy (NCBI): domain Eukaryota; kingdom Viridiplantae; phylum Streptophyta; class Magnoliopsida; order Asparagales; family Amaryllidaceae; genus Allium; species Allium sativum. The sequence goes on from CM060918.1 coordinate 942,220,917, forward strand.
AGCTATCGGGCTTTAACAGGTTGGTATAAGGAGATGGAGCAACGGATATCGTGATTTAGGGTGATGAATTTGGGGAAGTTCCAATCAAGTTCTGGTCACCATCTTTGGTTTGCAGCAGCAATAATTCACAACAAGTGTTCGATTAAATGCGGCAATGGGAATAAATAGGGTATTCGACCCTTGTTTTATTTTTAGAATGACGAATGAAGCGAAAGGGACTATCGTAAGGCAACGAAGTGTCAATATTGTGAGGTGCAAAGTAGATATATTTGAGACGATCCATAGCCGAGATGTGGAAATTAAACAAGATATTTCGGCAAAATCCTGGTGAGTAAATCTCACTCACCTTTAGAATTATTTTTATTTCATAAAAAAATAATTGTTGTTGCTTGTGTGAATGCTTTCTGCTTGCTTTATATATATTAGTTATTTAGGCTATATATATATATATATTGGGTTGATTGGTTGGTTGGATTCCCGCAGTCTCATTAGCGGATGCCCGCAGTTTCATAGCGGATGATTACCCTATACGCCCCACGCTATGATTAGTGGATGACCTTCTATACCGCGATATTCTGCCACGAAGCAGAATGGGTATTATTTATGTGCTAACATCTGTGGATGCAGGGAAACAGGTTGGAGGAATCCAACAGAATTCCTCAAAAATATATTATCTGTTTGTTTATTTGTTTGCATATATATTGTTATATATGATGTGTTAGAAAAATAAATAATTCATCGCTTTGTGTGTTTAAATATCACTGGGCTTAAGTAATGATATTTAAAATATCGTGAAAGGATATTTGAGATTTTAAAAGGAAAAATTCTATTTTTAAATAGAATTTGAATTTTAAATGGAATAAAAATATAAACTTGTTTTGAAAAATAAAACAAGTAGTTTCTTTATAAACGAAGCTTATAAATAGTTCTTTTATAACGAAGTTATAAATGAAGTGAAAAGAATTATCACTTGATAATTCAGAAATAGAAATACAAGTGTGAAATTGAAATTCGAAATGAAATTTCAAAATAAGATGTGAAAAGGAAATTTTAAATATATAACTCAAAGGAAATTTGAGTATAACATTTGAATTTTAAAAGGAGTTTAAATGTTTGAATTTTAAAAGGAGATTTAATATTAGAAATTCAATTAGAGATTTCAATGTAAAATTTCAAAATAAAATTTGGAATATAGTATTTCAAAGAAGAATTCAAATGTGAAATGTGAATAGAGATTTGAATGGAATTTAAATATGAAATTTGAATTGAGATTTGAAATAGAAATTCAAGTGTTGATTTGAACATGGGATTGAATATAGAAATTCAAATAGAGATTTGAATATGAGATTTCAAAATAGAATTTGAAATAAACTTTGAAAAATAGGATTTCAAAGTAGAATGGGAAATGGAATTTCAAAAATAGGATTTCAAATAGAAAATCCAAATGGTTTTGAAAATGGGATTTGAATTCAGGGGAATTCAAATGGGTTTGAGTGAAGAAATTCAAATGGGTTTGAATATTAGAATTCAAAATGAGTTTGAATATTAGAATTTAAATGGGGCTGGAAATGAATTTGAATATTAGAATTCAAATGGAAAGGGAAAATGAAATTTGAAATAAGAGATTCAGATTGAATTCAAATAGGATTTGATCTATGGGATTAAATATGAAATTCAAATGGGTTTAAACTATGGAATCTTGAATATAGAATTTAAAAAGGAGTTTGAATATTTGAATTTCAATAGAATTCAAATATAGAAATTGGAATATAGAAGTTCAAATGGGATTTGAAACATTTAGAATTTCAAATAGAAATTTAAATGGAGTTTGGATATTTAAATTCAAGTATGAACTTCAAATATAGAAATTCAAAAAGGAGTTGGATTTGAAATGGGAATTCGAATAAAGAATTTGAAATGGAATTCGAATAAAGAATTTGCAATGAAATTCGAATAAAGGATTTCAAATGGGATTTGAATACAGGATTTAAAACTATGGAATTTGAAATGTAAAGATTCAAATGGAATTTGGAATATATATCTATATATATATATTAGAATAGAGTTGAATTTATATAAACGAAGTTTAAAAGTTTATACTTATAAATATAATTAAAACGAACTCGCCGCAGCGCTGCAGTTCGTAAAATAGCGACTCGAACTTCAATCAAATATACAGAACTCAATTGAAGTCGGAATCCTTTGAAACAAGAAACGTCAGGACCGGTTTGATAATAGTTTCCTAATGAAGGAGAAAAATCTGAATTTCGTCGTATAGATTTTGAGTTATGTCAAAATCAAATTTTCAGAAAAACAGCGCCAGAACCATTTAAAAACCATAACGGTTTATTTCATTTATAAAAGGATTTTAAGCAAATAAAATCCGCATTTCTATTTAGAAAATCTCAGATTTGAGTTATAGAATATATATGAACTCAGGTGGAGTAATGAATTGGTTTTTGAAACAGAAACCAGATTTTGATTTATTAAATGGAATTAACTAAATTGAATAGAAATTAGTTAATGAGATTTCGAATGAATATTGGGTTTTAATAAGTGAATTTGATTTGAAAATTTATATTCGAAATCAAAAAGGAAACTCAAATTGAAATTGAAATTCAATTTGGTTGTGAGCAAGTTAAGCATTTTATTTGAACGTGTTATGTTCAACAAAGAAGTGAAATAGGCAAAAGGGCCAATTAAAGAATAATTGAGCGAAACTGAATTCAAACGATTCGAAATTTAATTTAAACGAATGGATTGAGTTGAATTGAATTGAAACAGGTGAACATGTGTTAGACAGGTATGGGATAAAGTGATGAAGGTATATAATTAGTGTGCTCGACAAAAAGGTACATGTTTAAATTCATATATGGGTTTTATGCGCCGTATCGGCAAGCCGCTTGGCTTTTCTTTTTTTCTTTTTGATTGAGGAAGACACCGGGATGCTATTTGAAATTTCCCGATGCTCCCGATACAGGGGAGGTTATGGCGAATTTTTCCGGAAATTTAAGGAGTTAGAATATTTTTAAGAGATTTTGATAATCTGAACTCATTGTATCGACGTATTGAATTCGATAGTAAAGTGAATATAAAAATCGAATGTTGTAAAAGGGATAGAGATAAGTGATTGGAATTGTTTCCAATTGCAAATAGAGATTTTTCTAATATATAGAAAATAAAAGGAGTTGATATTTGGGAACGTTTCCAAATGGCATAAGGGCCAAAATGGTTATTGAAATATTTGGTAAACAAATATTGATAGAGAAATTGGAGAAGAGATTTAATTAATGAATATTAATTAAAGAGCCCAGTGATTTGTTTGATATGTTGGATGAACACTTGTTTTTATTCGATAGTTAAATCACAGACTATCGAAGTTTTTGACCATCGTTGTCAATATGGAGAGACCGGTTGGATTATTATCCGAAGAACCACTCCGTATTGGCATAAGCGTTGCGAACCAAGTATGCTGAATATATTGAAGACGGAGTGAAGTGCAAGGGCTTTTTCTATTAATAGAAATAGTGCCTTCGGTTTCGTTCAATCCCAGAACGAACGTAAATGGACGAATGTCTGACAGAGTATTTCCAATGATCAAATGGGTTGGTCTGTATGAGTATATATGGTTGCAACGGATTTATCCCTTAGCATAATATCCAGAATATTTGTGCAAACTCAACTAGTGATTAACGGATCTGACAATGTGGCATTCAAAGTGATTGTGTTATCAATGAATGGTAAGTATGCGTAGCCTCAGGCCTCAACAACCGGGAAAGGACAAAAATCGGGCAGGCAGCATGGCTATGTGGGTCGCACCCATTAGGGTGTATAATCACCTATCTAGAGAAATTCCCTTTGTTTCTAAATCTATCGATTCTGCCCATTCGGGAAACGGTGGTTTGAGTCCAACCGTGGGTGATATACATTCGATACACTCAAGCGAAATGAGTGGTCGGTCATGTGTGGGCCGGGTTGCAAGACGTTCTTGTTGAACCCAGGTGTATTCGCCTCTAGAGATACATCATCGGAAGGTGGTCCCATACCTTGTCATGTTGGAAATCCAATCTCCAATAAGCGCCATGCGGTTTTTGATTCTATAATATATATGTGGAGCGTGAGATGCAAGCGTTCTGCTATTTGGTTATTTACTTGATGTAGACATTATTATAATATCACTGGATTTTCGTATCAAAGTATTTTGGGTTATAGTAAGGTAAAAACCATCCGTGTTTATGTGTGGGCTGGTCTTACTATTATCTTTTCTTTCGAAAAGAGTTTGAAAGTTAAACAAGTGGTTGGAGTTTACTCACACCAGTCCCATGACTGACCCAGAGTTTATTTTGTTTTGTTTTCCCTAAACTCTTGGGTGCCCAAATTTGTACGGGCAGTCAAGTAGTTCAGGTGTTTACAGATACACTTGGAGGAGCTTGAAGCAGGAGGCTTCAACGTTAGTTATTTAGAGTTACTTCCGCTGGATCAAATGTTATGTGTACTCTGATGATGGTATGTATATATGTACCAAACAGATTTGTATTTCAAAGCTTATGTTATATAATATATTTTATTCGTTCCGCTATGAGTTGTGATCTTCATTTTTCTTCTATTCTAATATTTCTTTCTTTCTATTTCTCATCCTCTAACTTCTTTCTAATAATGAGTCGTATTTCTGTGTTATTTGGGTTGGACGTGTGGTGTATTTAGTCAACTCAGATAGCTCGGATTTGCGGGTCGTTTCAGTTGGTATCAGAGCTTAGGTTGAGCGAACACCTAGGCTTGTGTGGCATGTGCTCATTAGAGATAGGGTCAGTAGTACCCTAGAATGAGTTGAGTGTATATACGAGAGAGCGTATTTGTAAATTGATATAAAAGTTGTTTTATATTGTGTTGACTAGTCTGTGAGTGGTTTATGAACTCTGGTCGAATCGTGGGACGCCACGAAGTCGATAGGAATTTCTAAACACTTGAACAGAAAATACGACATGATATTGTTTTAAAAATGGGTAAATGAAATAATTTTACCCAAATTTCTATTTTGATATAGAAAGAATAATTTTCTAGAATTATTATTATATGGATGTGTTGATTGTTAAGATTATAATCAAACAAGATTATAAAATTAGAATGGTTATTTATAACCAAATAGAATTTGTATAGGAATTAAATATACAAATGAGATGAATTAGAATTTAATTCAAACCAGAATTTGGAAATTTAATCCTGGGAAGTTTGAAATATTTTTGGAAGTATATTAGAATAATATAAATTTGTTTTAAAGGATTTGAAAGAAAATCATGGATTTTGAAATGATAAAGCACTGAACTCACTTCAGTGGCTGGGAAATAATTCTGATAATGATTGCAACATCATCAGTGTTCATTTCCGAGTTTCTAAGTGATGAATTGCTACCTTAAAAAGTTTTGATGGAAATTTGTTGGAAGAAAACAAGTGGATTGAAAATTCAAATGTTTTGAATTGAGATGAAAATAAATACAAGTATACATTTATGTATTTCAAAGGATTTGAAATAAAAACCCTGGGATTTGGATTCTGGAATTAAAATTTAACTTAAACAAGTTAAATGGGCCGAAGTGAATGAATTGATTAGAATCAATTTGAATAGGTTTAATGGAATATAGATTGGATATAAATGGATTGATCGTAGATCATTCAAATCAAATGTGTGAAGACCAAAAGTTTTGGTTGAAATTAAAGTCATGGAAATATGAAGAGGTGAGTTTCAACATAAAGGAGTTTTGAAAAGTTAGTGAGTTTATAGTATTTTTCTACCTTAGCAATTTCGAGGACGAAATTATTTTAAGGGGGAAAGAATGTAACGACCCAGATTTTTGAACAGTTTATTTTAAACATTTAGTATGGTTTTAAATATTTAATTCATAATATAGATGGTATTTTATTGGGTTATTGTTTAAGTAATCGAAATACGATCTATTTTGATAATTATCGAAATACGAGAAGTTTGAAATAATTCAATTCGAAGATAAAACTGAACGATGATAATAGAAATTTCCTTGATGAAGAATTTATTTATTTTGAATATAAAATGATTTAATATGGCTATTTTACATATACGTTCAAATTAAATTGTATAATCTATTTCATTGAATTCATAATAGTGAATAACGTTGGAAACATCGGTCGTCACGGTCGAATAGTGGTTCGGGATTTCTAGTTAAGGACTGCGAGATATTTTAATTATTTAATTAAAATAAAATCAATAAAAGAAAAAAATCATCAGAGCCGACCTAAGAAGTGTTTAACGCAGACCTAAATAAAGCCGCACACCCTATATTCATCTCGAGCCAACAACGTTGTCTCCAAGCTTCAGTATCAAGGAAACACCACATTAATGGCGGTTGTACTCTGTGAACTGTTCGCCTCTATATAAGGCCGAGCCTTCTCTTCATCCCAAACGAACGAAATGAATGTTGTTTTCTTCATTTCCATCCTTCGAGTCAGAAATCAAATCGCTCCAAAAGAAAAAAAAATGAAAATCAAATCATCTCGATTTGCCATCTGAAGGCGCGATGACATGGGGTGATTCAAAACTTGCTTGTTCGTTCGACAGTACGACATGAGTTCGATGTCGCGTTCAAAAAGGGGGATATCAAGATCGAAATCGAATTCGAATTCGAATACATCTCGACTGAAGCACGATTGGAAGCTCGATTTTCCGATGGCAGTAGCTCTGACCTTGGAGTCCTTTGCTATGAATTTCGACGATGTCAGTATTGGTGGAAATAAGCATCGCGACTTGCACTGTAAGGGTAAGGGAGCGTTGAAAAACACGGTAAAAAAGGGAAGGAATGGGTCTGAATGCAATGAGGTCGGGATGATGCTTGTTGACTGAGTGGAGTTCGAAGGTTGGGGATGAAGCCAGAGTCGATATTAACATTGGAGCTATCGGGCTTTAACAGGTTGGTATAAGGAGATGGAGCAACGGATATCGTGATTTAGGGTGATGAATTTGGGGAAGTTCCAATCAAGTTCTGGTCACCATCTTTGGTTTGCAGCAGCAATAATTCACAACAAGTGTTCGATTAAATGCGGCAATGGGAATAAATAGGGTATTCGACCCTTGTTTTATTTTTAGAATGACGAATGAAGCGAAAGGGACTATCGTAAGGCAACGAAGTGTCAATATTGTGAGGTGCAAAGTAGATATATTTGAGACGATCCATAGCCGAGATGTGGAAATTAAACAAGATATTTCGGCAAAATCCTGGTGAGTAAATCTCACTCACCTTTAGAATTATTTTTATTTCATAAAAAAATAATTGTTGTTGCTTGTGTGAATGCTTTCTGCTTGCTTTATATATATTAGTTATTTAGGCTATATATATATATATATATTGGGTTGATTGGTTGGTTGGATTCCCGCAGTCTCATTAGCGGATGCCCGCAGTTTCATAGCGGATGATTACCCTATACGCCCCACGCTATGATTAGTGGATGACCTTCTATACCGCGATATTCTGCCACGAAGCAGAATGGGTATTATTTATGTGCTAACATCTGTGGATGCAGGGAAACAGGTTGGAGGAATCCAACAGGATTCCTCAAAAATATATTATCTGTTTGTTTATTTGTTTGCATATATATTGTTATATATGATGTGTTAGAAAAATAAATAATTCATCGCTTTGTGTGTTTAAATATCACTGGGCTTAAGTAATGATATTTAAAATATCGTGAAAGGATATTTGAGATTTTAAAAGGAAAAATTCTATTTTTAAATAGAATTTGAATTTTAAATGGAATAAAAATATAAACTTGTTTTGAAAAATAAAACAAGTAGTTTCTTTATAAACGAAGCTTATAAATAGTTCTTTTATAACGAAGTTATAAATGAAGTGAAAAGAATTATCACTTGATAATTCAGAAATAGAAATACAAGTGTGAAATTGAAATTCGAAATGAAATTTCAAAATAAGATGTGAAAAGGAAATTTTAAATATATAACTCAAAGGAAATTTGAGTATAACATTTGAATTTTAAAAGGAGTTTAAATGTTTGAATTTTAAAAGGAGATTTAATATTAGAAATTCAATTAGAGATTTCAATGTAAAATTTCAAAATAAAATTTGGAATATAGTATTTCAAAGAAGAATTCAAATGTGAAATGTGAATAGAGATTTGAATGGAATTTAAATATGAAATTTGAATTGAGATTTGAAATAGAAATTCAAGTGTTGAATTTGAACATGGGATTGAATATAGAAATTCAAATAGAGATTTGAATATGAGATTTCAAAATAGAATTTGAAATAAACTTTGAAAAATAGGATTTCAAAGTAGAATGGGAAATGGAATTTCAAAAATAGGATTTCAAATAGAAAATCCAAATGGTTTTGAAAATGGGATTTGAATTCAGGGGAATTCAAATGGGTTTGAGTGAAGAAATTCAAATGGGTTTGAATATTAGAATTCAAAATGAGTTTGAATATTAGAATTTAAATGGGGCTGGAAATGAATTTGAATATTAGAATTCAAATGGAAAGGGAAAATGAAATTTGAAATAAGAGATTCAGATTGAATTCAAATAGGATTTGATCTATGGGATTAAATATGAAATTCAAATGGGTTTAAACTATGGAATCTTGAATATAGAATTTAAAAAGGAGTTTGAATATTTGAATTTCAATAGAATTCAAATATAGAAATTGGAATATAGAAGTTCAAATGGGATTTGAAACATTTAGAATTTCAAATAGAAATTTAAATGGAGTTTGGATATTTAAATTCAAGTATGAACTTCAAATATAGAAATTCAAAAAGGAGTTGGATTTGAAATGGGAATTCGAATAAAGAATTTGAAATGGAATTCGAATAAAGAATTTGCAATGAAATTCGAATAAAGGATTTCAAATGGGATTTGAATACAGGATTTAAAACTATGGAATTTGAAATGTAAAGATTCAAATGGAATTTGGAATATATCTATATATATATATATTAGAATAGAGTTGAATTTATATAAACGAAGTTTAAAAGTTTATACTTATAAATATAATTAAAACGAACTCGCCGCAGCGCTGCAGTTCGTAAAATAGCGACTCGAACTTCAATCAAATATACAGAACTCAATTGAAGTCGGAATCCTTTGAAACAAGAAACGTCAGGACCGGTTTGATAATAGTTTCCTAATGAAGGAGAAAAATCTGAATTTCGTCGTATAGATTTTGAGTTATGTCAAAATCAAATTTTCAGAAAAACAGCGCCAGAACCATTTAAAAACCATAACGGTTTATTTCATTTATAAAAGGATTTTAAGCAAATAAAATCCGCATTTCTATTTAGAAAATCTCAGATTTGAGTTATAGAATATATATGAACTCAGGTGGAGTAATGAATTGGTTTTTGAAACAGAAACCAGATTTTGATTTATTAAATGGAATTAACTAAATTGAATAGAAATTAGTTAATGAGATTTCGAATGAATTTTGGGTTTTAATAAGTGAATTCGATTTGAAAATTTATATTCGAAATCAAAAAGGAAACTCAAATTGAAATTGAAATTCAATTTGGTTGTGAGCAAGTTAAGCATTTTATTTGAACGTGTTATGTTCAACAAAGAAGTGAAATAGGCAAAAGGGCCAATTAAAGAATAATTGAGCGAAACTGAATTCAAACGATTCGAAATTTAATTTAAACGAATGGATTGAGTTGAATTGAATTGAAACAGGTGAACATGTGTTAGACAGGTATGGGATAAAGTGATGAAGGTATATAATTAGTGTGCTCGACAAAAAGGTACATGTTTAAATTCATATATGGGTTTTATGCGCCGTATCGGCAAGCCGCTTGGCTTTTCTTTTTTTCTTTTTGATTGAGGAAGACACCGGGATGCTATTTGAAATTTCCCGATGCTCCCGATACAGGGGAGGTTATGGCGAATTTTTCCGGAAATTTAAGGAGTTAGAATATTTTTAAGAGATTTTGATAATCTGAACTCATTGTATCGACGTATTGAATTCGATAGTAAAGTGAATATAAAAATCGAATGTTGTAAAAGGGATAGAGATAAGTGATTGGAATTGTTTCCAATTGCAAATAGAGATTTTTCTAATATATAGAAAATAAAAGGAGTTGATATTTGGGAACGTTTCCAAATGGCATAAGGGCCAAAATGGTTATTGAAATATTTGGTAAACAAATATTGATAGAGAAATTGGAGAAGAGATTTAATTAATGAATATTAATTAAAGAGCCCAGTGATTTGTTTGATATGTTGGATGAACACTTGTTTTTATTCGATAGTTAAATCACAGACTATCGAAGTTTTTGACCATCGTTGTCAATATGGAGAGACCGGTTGGATTATTATCCGAAGAACCACTCCGTATTGGCATAAGCGTTGCGAACCAAGTATGCTGAATATATTGAAGACGGAGTGAAGTGCAAGGGCTTTTTCTATTAATAGAAATAGTGCCTTCGGTTTCGTTCAATCCCAGAACGAACGTAAATGGACGAATGTCTGACAGAGTATTTCCAATGATCAAATGGGTTGGTCTGTATGAGTATATATGGTTGCAACGGATTTATCCCTTAGCATAATATCCAGAATATTTGTGCAAACTCAACTAGTGATTAACGGATCTGACAATGTGGCATTCAAAGTGATTGTGTTATCAATGAATGGTAAGTATGCGTAGCCTCAGGCCTCAACAACCGGGAAAGGACAAAAATCGGGCAGGCAGCATGGCTATGTGGGTCGCACCCATTAGGGTGTATAATCACCTATCTAGAGAAATTCCCTTTGTTTCTAAATCTATCGATTCTGCCCATTCGGGAAACGGTGGTTTGAGTCCAACCGTGGGTGATATACATTCGATACACTCAAGCGAAATGAGTGGTCGGTCATGTGTGGGCCGGGTTGCAAGACGTTCTTGTTGAACCCAGGTGTATTCGCCTCTAGAGATACATCATCGGAAGGTGGTCCCATACCTTGTCATGTTGGAAATCCAATCTCCAATAAGCGCCATGCGGTTTTTGATTCTATAATATATATGTGGAGCGTGAGATGCAAGCGTTCTGCTATTTGGTTATTTACTTGATGTAGACATTATTATAATATCACTGGATTTTCGTATCAAAGTATTTTGGGTTATAGTAAGGTAAAAACCATCCGTGTTTATGTGTGGGCTGGTCTTACTATTATCTTTTCTTTCGAAAAGAGTTTGAAAGTTAAACAAGTGGTTGGAGTTTACTCACACCAGTCCCATGACTGACCCAGAGTTTATTTTGTTTTGTTTTCCCTAAACTCTTGGGTGCCCAAATTTGTACGGGCAGTCAAGTAGTTCAGGTGTTTACAGATACACTTGGAGGAGCTTGAAGCAGGAGGCTTCAACGTTAGTTATTTAGAGTTACTTCCGCTGGATCAAATGTTATGTGTACTCTGATGATGGTATGTATATATGTACCAAACAGATTTGTATTTCAAAGCTTATGTTATATAATATATTTTATTCGTTCCGCTGTGAGTTGTGATCTTCATTTTTCTTCTATTCTAATATTTCTTTCTTTCTATTTCTCATCCTCTAACTTCTTTCTAATAATGAGTCGTATTTCTGTGTTATTTGGGTTGGACGTGTGGTGTATTTAGTCAACTCAGATAGCTCGGATTTGCGGGTCGTTTCACTTATATCAAACATAAACTTGTACCTTCTTATCGGTATATCAACTCTATCACTTTCACCTGTTATCAATCCGACATATACCAATGTATTTCCAATCAAACTCCAATCAAATCTTATCCATAAATTCAACTATTCGCTTATACCTAAGTCGAATTTCATTTCAAATCAAAGTCCAATTCTTGATTTCAAATTCTTAACTCATCAATCCAATTTGTCTTGATATCATTCAACCCAATTTAATTCAATTTTCACCTAATTGATTTCAATTTTAATTCCAATTGCTTTTCCAACCTTCAATTCAAATTGGTTTTAATTCAACAATCTTTTCCTGGGAATTTTAAATCACTTTATCATATCAAAAATCAAAGTGTTTATTTCAAAGTACCAAAACAATTTGTTTTTCTCAAATAATTCAAAAACAAAATCCTCGGTAGTAATCGTCACTTATCAACTCGAAAATGAACACTGATGATGCTGCAGTCATCATCAGATTTATTTTCCATCTATCGAAGTGAGTTCAATACTATATCACTTCTAAAACCATTTCTAAATCATTTCCATTTTGAAACTCATTTCAAAATATCCTTTCAATGTTTGTAACAATTTAAAATCTCCCAGGATTTTAAAATTCTCTTATACTTAATCCAGATTTATTTACAAACACTTTTCCAATCTATGGGATTTTAATTCCAATTCTGATTTAAATTTCAGATTTAATTTATTTCGATTCCATATATTTCACTCATATTGATTCTGGTTGGTTAATTACAAAACCATTTAATTTATAATCTTGCTTGATTATAATAACAATCAATATCTCTAATATATATATTCCCTCTATATCAGGATATAATTTGGGTAAACTTATTTTAATTTACCCTCTTTTCAAAACATATCGTGTCGACCCATCGTATTCGAGTGTTTTTAAACTCCTACCGATACAGTGGATCAAACTGATCGACCAGAACTCATCAACAACTCAACCAATGAATCCCCACAATATAAAACAAATTTTTATATCAAATAACAAATACGTTCACTCGTATATATACACTCAAACTCAATCTAGGGTATTACTAACCCTATCTCTACCGAGTCACGCCACAGAGCCAAGGTAATTCTTAACTTAAGCTTTGATACCAACTGTAACGACCCGGATTTTTAGCGACTTTGGTTATCGACATAAACACGATGTCGATAACCAAAACATCGAAAAATCCTGGTAATTAATGAAGGAAATTAGAGGGTGAGGATAGATAAGATAGAAACTTAGAATAGAAGAAGAAGAAGAAGAACACAACATCAGAGTAACACGAATCTCACAGCGGAACGAATAACATATAATAGATATCATATCCTTGAAATAAATCATTATATGTATACAATACATTATCAGAGTACAACACTTACAACACAGCGGAAATAACTATAGGTATACAATCCTGAAGCCTCCTGCTCCAGTTCTTCAAGTATCTGCAAAATCCCGACTACTTGACTGCCCGTACAAATTTAGGCACCCAAGAGTTTAGGGAAAACAACAAGGTAAACTCCGGGTCAGTCATGGGACTGGTGTGAGTAAAATAGTTTAACACAGTTTAACAGATATATGATATCTCATAAGATCACGCCGTGAATACGGAACGGGTTTTCCCTTATGAGATTCCAACATCTTTGATAAGCAATATCATTCTGATATTATAATAATGTCTAAGTACAAATATATATCAATCTAGCAGGAATGCTTTCATCTCACGTTCTACATATATAGTATAAAATCAAAATCGCAAGCACGTATTGGGTAATGGGTTTCCAACTATGACAAGGTATGGAACCACCTTTCGCTAGTGTACCTCTAGAGAGGAATACACTGGGTTCAACAAGAACATCATGCAACCCGGCCACACATGACCGACCACTCATTTCGCTTGAGTGTATCGAATGTATATCACCAACGGTTGGGATCAGCAACCGTTTCCCGAATGGGAAAGCATCAACAATAGATTTTTGGAAATAAATGAAACTCTAGATCAGGTGATTATACACCCTAATAAGTGCGACCTACATAGCCATGCTACCTGCCCGATTTCTGTCATTTACCGGATGTGAGGCTAGAAGCTACGCTTATCTTCACATCAGATTCACTTTAAATGCCACATCATCAAATCCATCCAATCACCGATTGATGTCCTCAACAATACATTATGTGTTAGCTAAAAGAAGTTTCCTTCTCCGCTTCCACTCTTGGTACGGTTGGAGAAATCAATGTACGTGATCGTCTGGAAATACTCAGTCAGACATCCATCTTCATTCACTTAGAAATGTCACATCATCATACCCGCAAAATCACAAATTGATTTCCTCAAAGATACAACGGGTATACAGCTAAGAGAAACGAATTCCTCCGCCACCAACGTATATACGTTTGAAGGGATCAACTTACGCAATCCATTGGATATACTCTGTCAGACATTCATCCATACAAGTTGTCCTGGGACTAGACAAACCGAAGGCACTATTCAGTATATCCATCTTAGTCACTGTTAACGAAGACTTATATAACAGCCTTTACACCTTACTCCGTCTTCAATTATCTTTGGCATAAATGATTCAGAACGCTTGTGCCAATACAGAGTGGTTCTTTTGATAATAATCCAACCGGTCTCTCCATATTAACAACGTTAAAAATGGTCAAAACTTCGATAGTCTGTGAGTTTACTATCAAAGAAAACAAGTGTGCAAACAACGATATTATTTCCAGATGGAAATTATATCAAACAAACATCATTTAACACTTATCTCTTTAGTTCATTTTACATCTTCTGTTTCCCTATATTCAATATTTCTTATTTTCTAAGTCTAGAAAATATACGTTATTAACAATGGAAAACATTTCCATTTCCTTTAGAAAACATTTCTGGTTCTTCTTTGGAAAACATTTCCAAAACTCATACATTGGACTTAGGCGGATGTTTATCAAACCATTGTGATGCCGACTCAAACCATTACACTTATTAACTATATTCACTTAACCATCCTGTCGAATAAACTATATTCGATAACTCCTCTAACTTTATTCGAATAAACTGTATTCGATTAACTCCTTTGCTATATTCGAATAAATTATATTCACTTAACCATCCTGTCGAATAAATATATTCGATAACTCCTCTAACTTTATTCGAATAAACTGTATTCGATTAACTCCTTCACTATATTCGAATAAACTATATTCGATTGACTCCTTTACTATATTCGAATAAACTATATTCGATTAACTCCTTAGATTTAACTAATATTCTATAACTCACTTCGATTAACTAATATTCTATAACTCACTTTGATTAACTAATAATCGATAACTCCTTCGAATAAACTATATTCGATTATCTCCTTCCGAATGAACGATATTCGATAATCTTCCATTTCGATTTAACAAATCGATAACTCCTTTTCGAATAACTAAATCTGACAACTCCTTTCGATTTAACTAATCGATAACTCCTTTTGATTAAACTAAAATCGATAACTCCTTTCGATGAAACTAACATCGATTAACTCTTTTCGGTGAAACTAACATCGATACTCCTTTTGATGAAACTAACATCGATTAATTTAACTCGACGAACTTAACTCGACTCACTTATCTCGATAATCTAACTCAAGAAATTAACTCGATTAACTTATCTCGATAATATAACTCAAGAACTTAACTCAATTAACTTATCTAGATAATCTAACTCAAGAACTTAACTCGATTAACTTATCTCGATAATCTAACTCAAGAACATAACTCGATTAACTTATCTTGATAATCTAACTCAAGAACTTAACTCGATTAACTTATCTCGATAATCTAACTCAAGAACTTAACTCGATTAACTTATCTCGATAGTCTAACTCAAGAACTTAACTCGATTAACTTATCTCGATAATCTAACCAAAGAACTTAACTCGATTAACTTATCTCGATAATCTAACTCAAGAACTTAACTCGATTAACTTATCTCGATAATCTAACTCAAGAACTTAACTCGATTAACTTATCTCGATAATCTAACTCAAATCGATTAACTCCAACTGATTAACTCTGCCTGGTCAACCCTAACTGATTAACTCTACTGGTTAACTCTAACTGGTTTTACTTGGTTTGACTAACTCGACTGACTAATTCAACTCGATTAACCTAGCTTGATTTTTCTTATCTCGATTAACTGAACTAATGACTTTGATTAACTCGACTAATTCACTTTGATTACATTAACCAAATTACTTTGATTAACTTAACCAATTCACTTTGATTAACTTAACCAATTCACTCTGATTACCTTAACCAATTTACTTTGATTAACTTAACCAATTCACTTTGATTAACTTAACCAATTCACTTTGATTACCTTAACCAATTCACTTTGTTTAACTAATCAATTTACTTTGATTAACTAACTTGATAACTCAATTTGATTAACTTACTCGCTAATAACGTTTATTCCTTTTTAAAGATTTTCTTTTATAATCTATTTATTTCATAAATAAATATTTCCTTATAATCCTATTTATTTAACAAATAAATATCTCCTTTATTCTATTTATTCTAACAAATAAATATTCCTTTATTTTATTTATTCCCTAAATAAATAAATCATTTAACTTTATTTATACCCTAAATAATAAATTCTTTTACCTTTATTTATTTCCTAAATAAACAAATCCCTTTTATCTATTTGTAAATGGTTTACAAATATCCCTCTTTCTATTGGTTTTGACAATATTTTCCCTTATATATATATTGTTTTACAAATATTTTCCTTTATATTTGATTTCACAAATATATCTCCTCTATATTTGTTTAACAAATAAAATCCCTTTATATTTGATTAACAAATATAAATTTCCTTTATATTTGATTTACAAATATAATTCTTTTATTCAAAATCCTTTTTCTTGTATAATATAAAATCCATTGATTTTATATAAATAAATTATTTTCCAAATATACTTTGAAAATCTCCTTTCTACATTCTGGTATTTCTTATGGTATTTAACATACCATATAACAACGATGAATATCGTCCAACACACATAATCACAACAGATTATATATATCACATCATATATTACAATATACAAATCACAGAAAAATAAATGTTGAGGAATCCAGTTGGATTCCTCCAACCTGTTTCCCTACATCACAGATGTTACACAGTAAAATCAACATCACTTCCAGTTAAATATGAAATATTCTGTTAACAGAATCAATATATAACTATTTAACTATTTATATATATATATATATATATATAAAATATTCACTAACTGACTAGCAGTTCAATCAAACAATCAACACACAATCAATCAGACAATTTCTAACAGTTCTAAAAATACAACATGAATTTATAAACTGTTCAGAGTTTGTGAGTTTTACTCACATTGGCGCGTTAATCGTTAAATAACGGTTTGCGTTATTTGATTGCGACGGACAATTTATTTCGCTATAAATTGTAAAGAGCTCCGATGGACTTGCGGTCAGTCCCATTGTGTAGTGTCCGTCCATACGATCCTGACGGATCTTACGGTTCGTCAATCTGATATCGTATGAGTACGATATACCATTTATAAGTTAGTACAACTTTTAAATTAAATAAAACTAATTTCTTTTTAAAGAAATTGTTTGGGCTTTCCCCTTTATAATTACCTTGGCCCAATTCATTTAGAACCCGCCCCATCTAAACCCTTCTTACCCGATCTAAATATTTCCATTCCAGTATTTACTCCCGTAACACCAAAACATGGCAAAGCTTAAGGCCGCCACCTCCTCATTCCGATCAACCATCGACCTGACAATCACCACCATCCTACTTCTCTTCCCGTCCTCCTTCCATCCAAACCCAAAACTTCACGCTCGATGGCCCCTCCTGAAATGCGTCGACAGCCTTAACCCAGGCCACAGTGGATCGGAGTTACAGATTTGCAACCGCACTTCACCAAAATCCCATCACTCGAAACTCCTTAACATCTTGAACCCAAATAACAACTCCAACTCGTACTCGATTCACCATAATCCAAGAATTCGAGAACCCTAGTTTGTCTACTCCTCACGCTGAATACTGTCGATGCCCTCAAACATGAATCGCACCCTGTATTTCATCTACCAGGTTGAAGAGAATGTTGACAGGATTAAGATTATATAACTTCCAGGATTTATTGATTTTTATTTGATTTCATAATATTCATTTGAGGATCGAAATGTTGCTGTGTTGTTCTTTTGGTGGAGGCGCAAATGCTCTGACCAAAGAAGACGTTGAATTAGGTTTAGAGGAGTAGTGAGGGTATTTATAGCGAGGATAAATATCTAGATATTTTGTAGAAGGAATATTCCCGGTATATTCTTTTTGTTAATTCGTGTTTAAAAATCCCTGCGATCACCCACGATACCCAAAAATCGCCAAACTGGACGTGTAGCTAGAGTTTGACATTACGGTCCCAACGAAACTGGTTTCGTCGAATTCCGACTCCGTATGCCCACATAGCGTATTTTTAACTGTCAAAATACTGACTGTTTTTCACTCTAAAAATCCATACGGCCACATACTGACTTCAAAAATCACGAAACTGGAAATCTAACAACTATTCGACATTGCGGATCCAATGAAATTAGTTTCGTCGAATTCCGACTTCGTTTGCAAAGGTGGTTATTTTTAAAGCTCTGGATAACCTTTTAAATATATAAATATATTTAAATATTATTAAATTAAATATAAATAAATTTATATTATCGTGTATATTCACCGAGGAGTATCATACAGCTCCAGTATAATTATATACTCGCTATTCCGAGTCCAGATTGAATTGATATTCAATTTACATTGAAAATCCTTTTATAACGTATATAAAGTGTTACGAATTATAAAGGAATTCCACAGCGACTTTTCTGAAATTTGATTTGGATGTACATCAAAATCTACACGACGAAATCCCGATTTTTCTCTTCCATTAGAAAGATATACTCCACCAGCTCCACACGTTTCTTGTTTCACAGAAATCTGACTTAAAACGAATCCTGTACATTCATTTGAAGTTCGAATCGCCAATTTACGAATTGCAGCGCCATTTCAAGCTCGATTTTAATTATATTATAATTATACGTTCAAACGGTCGTCGATTGAATATATTCGTCAATATAATTCAACTCTAAGCTGAATTAAATATAAGGGACGACCCCGTTCACAGAATATTGTGATTTCCAATATTTTTGATTATTTCTGAATTAAATATATTATTTAATTATTTAATTAAATTAATTATTCCATATTATTTAATCAAACCTCTATTTAATTCACTACATCACTATTTATATAATTAAATAAATTAATTATACCCCTGGAAAATGCGGGTCATTACACACATTCTGATCATTGAACATTGATGGCCTAACTTATATATATAATTCGTGCATTGCAAGGTTCCTATAAATAAATATATGTGTGTGTATATATCGGTGTAATATGTTTGTTGTAAGTACTCAATCGAGCAATTTAAATGAACATGTTAACATTTAAAATCAATGCCTAGATTAAATTCCCATCTATATAATTATGACAATCAACATATATATACAAAACAGATTCAAAACCCATTCAATTCAGAAGCAAATAGCATGGAAGATATTATAACAAGCATAAACAACATTTTCTTTCATACAAACTATTATGAAACATTTATATATATATATATATATCTAAATTTGAAGCATACAGGGGGTCATAAGCATATAAATTTAATCTGGTATACTGTCAAAACCCAGAGTTCAAAAGTAACTTAAAAACCCAGATATAAAACTCATTTACAAACATTGTTTGTAGAAATCAATTGTTTTGGTTTGTGGTTGCAAAAATCAACATGCAACGGATTTTAATTTTTCAAAACCCTAAACGCTAGGATCTAAACCAAATTGGATAAATAAAGTTTGATTTTATAACTTTCTAGCTTTAGCGATTTCATGAACTTGAATATGATTTGGAATTAAATCAAATCGCTTTGAAGCGTCATTGAGATGCACCGCCTCTACTGGTATCCATACGAATGTTGAACGAGATCGTCTTTATGAAATCGCATTTAACTGAGAAATGATAAGCTGTAGATTGAAAGTAGATAGAAGCTTGGGTTTTTTATGGAAAAAGGAAGAAAAGGGAACGAGGGTTAAAATATTTTAAGTATGAGGGGAGAGGAATAGAGAATAGGTTAGTCACGTTTACTTTGGGCAAACGGACTTATGTTTACAAAGAGGCGGGAATGTGAAATATTTTTTACCGCACTTATACTAGTACTGAAAACACTTTTGCTTGCATTTGAGAATATACACCACAATTTTTGCAATAAAAAATTCATTTTTCTTGTAATGTCATCTTTACCATGTCTCGCTGTGAGTTTCATGTCATTTTTAGATTTGATTATTTAAAAAAGTTTTAGACAATAATTAATGTTGGATCTGAAATAAATAGTGCCTAAAGTAATCCCTATATGTGTTTATATATATTCATAAATGTTGTTTTATTCAGATCTACAGTTAAAATTATGCCTTTGTTTATTTATTGTCTCTCTACATGCCTTTTATTTTGAGATATGGTTTCTCCTTTCTTTTTCCTTTTTATCTACGTTGAACCTAGGCTGCTTCAAAGCCTAGCCTATTTCCGTAAGTTGCGTACAAAGGGCATAAGATGGAATAATTAGAAAATGGCATTTAATTGCAGAAAATTGGGTTTATTTTAACCTTTGATTGTTGAATGGGTTAATTACATGTTAATATATCGGATTGGGTTAATTACATGTTAATCTATTAGATTGGGTTAATTACATGCTAATCTATTAGATTGAGTTAATTACATGTTAATCTATTGGGTTAATTACATGTTAATCTATTAAATTAGGTTAATTACATGTTAATCTATTAAATTGGGATAATTATATGTTACAAAGAACATGCAACATGTTAATTGGTTAGATTGGACTTAATGTAAGATTAACAACGACATGTAAGAGTATATGAGTACCAAATGTAAAAACCAAGTAAAATGAATCACTATAAGTCTGTTTATACATCTGGGCAGGTACTTGTAGGGGAAGGGTTGTACACCAATAACATTTAGATAAATGTCATTTTACAACAAGGCTTATTAATGAACTTAAACTGCTAAGTTACACCTGCTAATTAATAAGCTAAAGAGGTCCCAAGTCTAGTAGTTGTATCAAGTTTTCAGGACTCTTAAATCCTAGGTACACGGGGACACAAGCCTAGGGGTTGGCTTATGTCTAGTTGTGTAGAACCTATATCATTCAATATCCTTGTTGGTATCTCGGTAGGGACCCCACACTAGGTAGGGGTCAGTGCTCGCTTTACTGAACTGGATTATAAGAGGTTTAATGTTTAGGGGTGCGCACGGGCACGTCTCATTAGAGTCCTAAGAGTTCATGGGTATGACTACGAGAAACTAAGACGTTGTATCACCTAAGAATAGGTCTGTGTTCTATAAGTTGCTGGGTTAGGGACTGATACACCCTACTGCCGTGGCTAACACGGGATATTCAGGTAATAGGGAGTCGATCACATGGGTAGTAATTAGGGTAACACCTAATTCTGTTAATATTAGTAATTTGTTGCAGTTAAATTGATTCTTGGGATATGAATGAGAAGTTTAACCCACCTTTATCTTTTTTTGACACCTCGCTACCTCGTACGTATATACATATTTTTTGTACTTTCTCTTTCAGTATTATTTATCTGTCTTGACACCTTCTCATATGCTTATGCTAAATTACTGGAACTCGCCAGACTTTATATATGGTCCTTTTTGTCCCCTTCTCTCTCTTCCTTTTCCCTCCTCGGGTACTTAGAATGGGAGTGGTCAGTAGTTGAGATCGTGATTCTGCTTGGACTTAGATAGCTCTCCTTTTTCATGTACTTTCTTCAGTTTGTCTACATTATTTTTAATGACACTTGAGGGATATTATTATGGTTTTTGTACTCTGATTATGAGATAGGTTGCTTTTGGTGTTTGAGAAAAACATGATGTTGTAACTTTGGGTTAAAATGATGCTTTCTTAATAAAGGTTTTAAGTTTTCCACTGCATTATTTATCTCTGTCTTGTAAATTTAGTTATTGTTTGCCGATTGTGCTTCACGAAACTTAATGCATTCTCTTAAGAGTGACATTAACGGACGTTGGGCATCAAAACACACACGCGCACACACACACATACATACACACTCATACACACACACACACACACACACACACATATATATATATATATATATATATATATATATATATATATATATATATATATTGTGTAGTCTGCTAGGAAATGAGGTCTTAAGTGACCGGGTCTGCTAAGGGAAATTAAGTGATTGTAGGAATGCACTCTAGGATATTAACTGATCATAGGAATTCATCCAAATTTTATCTAGCCTTAAGTGACCAAAAAGGATTCACCTATTTCCATTTATTTTATACATGTGTAGGCATAATATTCGTATGTGTGTGTTTATGTTCGCCTAGACATAACCTTATTAGGTTTGGTACCGCCAAGTATAGGGAATAAGTATATTTTTTAAGCTTATAGAATTTATTTACTAGAACTGTTGTTCTAACCCCCTCTTAACAACACAGGTTATGCAGGATAGTTCAGTGGAGCACACTTGATGATGATGGATCTTGGCAATAATAATTACTATCTTAGTTTACTATTATCTTCTGATTATATCTCAGTTATAATAATAACGGCGTACCTTGAATTTACATCGTTTACATTTTGGATTTGATATATTTTAGATTATGACATTTTATGATATGGTACATTCATTTCTTTATTATATTTTACCCATTCCACCTTGAAATTTGGTTACATTTTAGTCTGGCTTTGTTTATTTTATTTCTTATAGAATCCAACAAGTTATTTAGAGTAACTCTAAGTTTTGATGGGACTTATGTAGGACGGGATTTAGCCTCTTTCCTAGCTGGCAATTACATTTGGTATTAGAGCCTAGTTTACATGATTGTGGAGTAATATATGTATGAGACATGTTTGTTATTCAAAAAGCATTCTCATAATATATATATATATATATATGAAAATTGGTACACTTTTTATTAACTTGCATAAAGTACACAACAAGATTAGCATTCTAACCTGAATGCATCTAAATCAAACATGCATAAAAAAAGTGAAAAGCAAACTAAATTAAATACATAAGGTAGAAGAGATGGACCTATGATAAGGTCATCGTCTCAAAATCCACAAGTGCGATCCCGCTGCACTTCTCCACACTGAAGTAACTATTCTCTTCCCTTGAACTATCTGCTCAGAATACATGCATACGTTTTTGAAGGCACTTAAATCCCACTTCTACGCTTACAACAATTTGTTTTTAGTCATCAAGAGTGGTCATGCTCTACATTTTCAGTACCCATGTTCTAACAGATGTAGCAAGTATATTCAGGCTATAGCAGCACTCATCAAATGTGGTTCATCTTTATGGGAAAAACTAGCATGGTACCATAAAATTCCAACCTATTTCTCGAACCCACGATGGGTGTATAGGCATCCATTCTTGGTACACAATTTTATGGAAAAACTGCCCTTGACTCACAGTTTTTCAGTTTGGGTTTCCTTTTATATCATCTCAAACAAATTCTGATATCCACTTTTTAAAATAAAAAAAAGGGTACGCATGATCTCAAAATAGCCGATATTTTTTTTTTGGGATAATATTACATAAACTAGCCCAAGCAGGAATCATAGATCTTGCATCTAAGTGAGCAGGCATTTGAAAATAAAGATGTACAGTATGTGCATATTAAAAGGTGAAACATGAATTGCAGTAGTTCAAATGGCCATCAAAACCGTATTATAAAGTTTAGACAGGAAACCATACATCAAACGCAAATTTTCCAATATGTATACACTATACCACTAAATCGTCCAAATCTATAGATGTAAATCTCTTACCCAATCACCGAGAACTAGCAAATCATTTCGAAAGACCGGAAGGATGTTTATGAGAAATTGGAAGTGAAATAAAATCACGTACGCTGTAGCGTACCAGAACCCAACTCCCCTTATGGCTTGATCATATTTAGTTCTACAAATTAACCTGTTATCTGATCGATATCAGTGGTAGGAGATGAATCTGAGGTTAGATTTGGGTAATCTCACGGATCAAAGTTGTAAATGGAAAGAATCACTAATGCAGTGTTAATGTGTCTTCCTCTCTGAAGCGATACTTAGATCTTGTTTTGGAGTTGTAAAATAGCGTAAATCGAAACCAAAGTTTTCATTTCTCGACGCATCTTGAATAGATCTGGCTTTCAGTTGTGGTAATAAAACCAAGGGTTCGTCTATTAACACCCCAGTTATTGCTCTTCACCCCCCGTTAAAAAATCTAAATTTTTATTTCTAAGTATGTCCTTTAACAATTAATTATATAACTTGTTTAATTTGTTTATTCATCTTCCTTCATCAGTTCAAATATTACCTGTTGAAATTGTGTGGATTTGCAATGGACGAAATGGACTATAAAAGTGACGATGAGTGTTGCAGACGACGCATAGGTAGCTTGTGTACCCATGCTGCAAGTACAATTTTTCTTGATGTTGAAATTTTGATTTTTTTTTTTTCGGGCTGAAACTCAGAACATTCTACTATTTGCAAATTACTGCATGACATATTACACCTAACATGGCATATAGTACGGAAAAAAGAAAAAAAAAGTATTGTACCCATGCTGGAAGTCTGGAAGTAACACATTACTACATGGCATATATTACACCATCTGACAGCAAGGAGCATACATATAGATGGCATATTATAAAACACAGTAAATCCGATCGTTAGATATGCAACTGAAATATTATACACATACATATGACATTCCATATTGGCATGCACAACATTAACATCTTTCAACATAAAATAACATTGCACAGGCATAAAGAGGAAAACGAAATTTTTAGAAAGAAGCTGAAAGAAAGGAAAGTAACATGGAAAAATAAGAAAGGTCTTTTTTGGAATAAACGGGGTGTGGAGAGAAATATACGGGGTGTGTGTTTTATTTTATAATTAGCAGGGGGTGAAGAGCAATAACCGGGGTGTTAATAGACGAACCCTAAAATGAAATTATTGGTGGATTTTAACCGAAACGAAAGGACAACTGCGGTAAATTAGGATTTATGATAATGTGTGCCTTTGAAGCCTAATCGGCTTCAGTTTATAGTGGCTAACAACGATAGAATATCGCTGAATTTTGATGTGGCTTGAACCTGCTGGCTTTGGTTTTAAGAAGAATTGCCTTTTTCCTTTCTCCAATGGAGAGAGAGAAAGGAAGAAAGCAGTTTGCAAGCATTAGTGTATATATATGTGCACACACCCCCAAGAAATATGCATTTATACTAGTCAATATTTCTTTTTCTCCGCTTTTCTCTAAGCTTGGATACTAACGTAGGAATAGCCACTATAGGTCTTCCTCTTATAGATGGAAGAAATGGATGAAATTCAATCTGATTAGGGGAATTCGGGAAGACCTTGGCACATACCGAATTATCCCAACGATATTTAAGGACTGTGGAACAAGTCCCCATTGCCTCCAGCTTCCCCAGTTGAACCTACAACTCCACCACTAAAGTGGCTCTCAATTTTCCTTATCTATGCATAAACTTCATTAATATTAGAGGTAACTCTTCCTTGGAACTGAAGGATTTCTAAGGGCCAAGTCATGGCTATTTGAATGCCACCGTATCTTTGAGCCTACTGGATAATAGAATCAGTTGAAGAGAAGAAGTGCATCCTGACATCTCAAAGGTGATGCTTCATAATGGTGGAATATGGTTTTCGAATAGAATATAGGAAGAATATTCACTTATGATGAATTTAAAGCCCGATTTGAGATGAAGATTTTATCGAATGCTGAAGTTAGTCTACAGTTAGAAAGATTCATATAACTCAAGAAAAAAGAGTCTACCATAAGGAAGTAAATTGATAAGTTTACTGAATTGTCGAAGCTTAAGGGAGGATTATTGGATACTCCTATGAATAAGCCGTTAACATTTGTGAACGGAATTAATTCCCTTTTGAGAGAGGTTCTATTGGCTCAAGTGCCATTTGGTGAAACATTTTAGGTTCTAGTGGAGAAGGCTATCCTTTTAACGGTAGAGCAAGAGAGTGAGGATAATAAAGTTGAGAAGAGCGAGGATACCATAGAGCACGAAAAGGATAAGAAAAAGAATTTTTGATTGAAGAAGAAAAATGGGCAAGTTCAAGAGGGTAACTAAGGTATGTGTAAGGTGTCATAAGAAAGGCTATAAGGCCATAGACTACAGAGTTAACCTGATTAAGTAAGAGTTCAAAGGGAAATGTTATAATTGTCATAAAGAAGGGAATATTGTAAAGAATTATTCAAAACTTGCTAACGGAGAATTAAGTGGACAAAACCATGCTTTAGAATAGCACTTTATTGAGTCAGTTACCTAAAGACCGAGGACAAGCAACTCTCGAAGATATCATTTCTATTTTAGGAACTTCTATCCGTACCCTATTTGGTTTCAAAGCATCCTGTAACACCCCGTGTATTCTATAACTGTGAAATTCACAAATTAAAGTATAACTAATTTCAAATTAAAGTATTAAGGGAAACGGGATACGCCATTGCGTTCGTCTCGGAAAAATACGCGAAATAGAGTCCGAGTTTTCGAAAAACGGAGCCCGTATGACCAAATTATGGCCCGATGAAGTTTCAGAAAATTCAAATTTCGAAAAACAGATTTAAATTTCAGCCAATCAGAATAGGCGGGAAAATTCCCGTCCAAACCCACCAGGTCACCTGGGGGTCGACCCTAGGGTCGACCTGCCAGGCCAGGTCGACCTGGGAGTCGACCTAGGTGTCGACCTGCCCAGGCAGGTCGACTCTAGAGTCGACCTGGGGGTCGACTGGGGAGTCGACCTGGCCCCTGAGCCAGGTCGAACCCAGCCCACCCTGGCTGGCCTAGTCTGTGTTTGGTCGATTTTCTGAGCCTTGCCTTGTCACTAGGGCTAGGTGTCAGCTCCTGGTTGGTCTCTTCTTTGAACGAACGACTATTATTAAACCAAGCTCCATCGACGGTCTAAATCAACTCAGAAACTCTATAAAAAGGACCTAAGACTAACCCTAATTCACATAAACTAAAATGGAGACGAGACCGTCATGCTGCTGAGGAGAGACTGAGAATAGCCGTCAGAAAATAGAGAGACAATTAGGAGATAAATCAAAAGCTTAAAGCAATGTCAAATCAATCAAAACAACGCCTACAACAAAGGATAACATCTCCAAATTCAGAATTCAGATTCCTGAATTGAAGATTCGTCATACGCTGTAAGTAGAGTGCTATTCCAATGTGAATTAAATAATTGTGTTGATTTGTGTAAAGTAAGAAATGGAATTGTGGCGATAATAATCTATATTTGTGCGTTGCTTTAATGCTAAACAATTTGGGAATATTATGGTATACGATTGGATATTTGCAAGTACGCGATTTGCGTTGGAAACGAAATGGAATTGTGACGATAATGACTTATATTTGTATGTTATTTTGATTCTAAACGATTTGGCAATACTATGGTTTGATTCATACAAGTATATGGTTTATGTTGACAACCACATGTTGTGGAATTTTGATTGGGATTCATGCAAGCATATGATTCATATTGAAAACTACATGTTTGTGGTAGTTATTTACAACACCCATTTGATAATTGCAAGTATAAGATTCATGTTGAAATAACAACTATATGTTGTAATAGTTTATTCATGCAAGTCTATGATTTATTATTATGCCAACATGATGTAAAATTCTATGGTCATCTTTAGTGTAATTTGATTCACCTAAGTATTATGATTCATATGAAGGTTATGTTGAAATTGGTATCATAGTTCAAGTATAAAAATCATGATCATGTAATAGTGACAAAAGCAAGCGTCCTTGTAAGCTTGTATTAATTTTATGAACATGACTATACTATGTTTGTTATTATGCCTAGTTAAAAACATGTTTTCTAGGCTTATGTTGTTATCATAATCATATGATAATATATTTGACACATAAGTTACATTAGAATTACACTAGAATTACGTCCCACTTACAAGTTACATAGGTAGGATAAAAACCATGATTATATGAATAGTAGGATTCATGTTCAATTATGTTTATGCCATGACTATATGAATAGAAGGACTCATGTTCAATTATGATTATGTCATAATTATATGATTAGAATGGTCAATGTTTAAGTACTATTTATGCCATGACTACATGAATAGAATGATTCATGTTTTGTTTATACCATGATTATGTGAGTAGAATGATTTATGTTTAAGTATTGCTTATATTATATGTTGTTACAATTGCAAGTTCACATGTGCCTACCTTATGTTAATTGAATCGTTATGTTGCAAGTTCATGCGTTTACACTCCCCTTTTTATGTTACCTTATAAACACCATGTTATAAGCCTCCCCTTTTCATATGGCTAAATTGGGTTTAAGTGTTAAACCCAACACACCTTACATTGGAGCGAACGTATAAAACGGGGGTAATGACGTTTGGGCTAAAATATAGAACATATGTGTTGGCATGTTTGACGCATGCCAACAACCTTGAAAAACAATTAAGTGGCATAAATAAATCTTAACCAATAAAGATTGAATTTGAATAATGGGCCGCAAATATTTACATATAAAAAGAAAAGAGACAAAATATGAAAATGTAGAAAATACGATGTGTTTAACCCGAGGTTGGATTGAGTTGTGATGTAAACCTGCCCGGAACCGCCCGGTTGTCCAGTAGTCACAACAATACCTATCCAATATGGGTGGTTAAACACGGAGCCCAATAAGGACCCGAGGTTAGACTGAGTTGTGGCGTAAGACTGCCCGGACCCAACCGGCAACAGGCAGCCACAACAATACCTGTCTAATGTGAGAGGTCAAGGCTTTAATAAGACAATTAAGGCTGAGTCAGGATTGGTAGGATTAAGTAAATTATATTAATACTTAATCAAAATGGAACATGCTAAACTAAACAGACTGATTGGGGGTTAGGTTTATAAAACACTTAACCAACTTAGCATGTTGGCTAGAAATAGAAAACCTAGTAGCGGGGGACCCTTTTCAGCAGTAACCCTACAGGGCGTATCATGATACCCTGAAACTAGGCAGGGTGGGGCACGATTACTGGGCTGACTGTAAGAGGTCAAATCGACGGCAGTGGTGCAGCAGTGTAGGTTCTAACGGGGTGCGGGCGTGCACACACTCCGGCGCAGAAAAATAAGGCACTGGGCACCAGTAGCATACCTGTGCATTCTAGGGTTGTGTCGGGCTGCCACCATGGGACTTGATACACCCCATGGTGGGACCAGCATAGGTAACTACAACAACGGGGGCCGTAAGACACATGTAACTATGCGAGTAGGAGCCGATCATCATAAAATGGATCACTTCACCCTGATTATGGGGTGTCTGTTGGAAACTAGTTTATATGGGTACAGAGATTAATATGGGGTACGATAGTATATTCGACCCTAGACAACTTAACTTGGTTTATGGTGCTTTCCCATTTCTAGTTTATACTTATCATACCCAGTTCTTTATTCATAGACTGAATAGTCCTAGACTTACTCAGGCTTTATGTCTGACTCTACTTTTCTTTCGTCTTCTTTTCTTCCGTTTCCCCCCCAGGTCCACAGGGAGGGAACACCGCAGCTTGACCAACCTTCATATCCAGCTTGAAGAGAAAGAATGTATTTCTTGGATCTTTTCGTTTTGGACTATGGCTTTGGACAACAATTATGGGACTTTTGCAGTTTATTTATGTTTTCTTTATGCTTCTTTAAATAATGTAATCAAGACAGTTATGAAGATGTTATGTTTTTGGAAGTGTTGTAAGACAATTATGGTATGGTTGGTGTAACACGTATTTGAATTAAATAAAAGTTGTTGTTTTCCGCTGTTCAAAAATATGTGTTATTATATCTGTCTTGTATATCTGTGATTTATACTTATAAACCTCCACCAAAATTAGGGCACTCCCTTTGAGAGTGACCCTAACGGAGGTGGGGTGTTTCACTTGGTATCAGAGCATAGGTTTACCAGATAAGATAAAAAGTTTTGAAAATTTATTTTTCAAAAAGAAATTTAAAGAAGCATTTTTAAGATAAAATATTACTTTATTTTAAAAGGCAAAGTCCCCCCAAAGCCATAGGTACTATCTCTTATCCTTCGTTTTGAATCTATCCTTTTTGTTTCAGCATGTCCGAAGAACTTAACTTGCCAGAGGGTGTACCAATACCTGGTTGGTTTAGACGGTTCTTAGAAGCAAGGGCTACTCAGCCAGGTCCTACTGTTCCTCCTCCCCCAGCTGCGGGAAATCATCCAGCTGCAGCAGCACCTCTTCCTCCACCTCCTCCGAGGGGAAACACCTTTGCTAAGATATGTAAAGATTTTAAAGCTATGGGAGGAAAGGATTTTCATGGAACTGAGTCCTTCGTGGCAGCTAGAAATTGGCTGAAAGAAACCGAGAACTTATTCATCATTTTTGAGGTAGAGGATAGACAGAAAGTACAACTGGCAGTATGGCTACTTAAAGGCGAGGCTTCCTACTGGTGGGAAGTCACTAATGCAGAAAGACCAGTAGAAATGTGGGAGGACTTTAGGGCAAGGTTTGAGGCTAAATTTCTCTCAGATGCGGAAAGGAGTTTGCAGTTGGAAAAATTCTTATTTCTTAAGCAAGGGAACAAGACAGTCAAAGAGTATGTTAATCAATTCGATGAGCTGGCTAGGTTCGGACTGGACCTAGTCAACACCCCGCACAAGAAGGCTCTCAGTTTTGTCAAAGGGTTGAATGAGCCATTACACAGTTTGGCCATGTCCCATATACCCATGGGAGCTACGTATGAAAGGCTGGTACAGATGGCGTTGCTAAACGAAGAGGATAAGGGCAAGAAGGAGGCAAAGGCAGAAAACTCTCAAGGGAAGAAAGAAGGTTTGCATCCTAAGAAGACAGACTTTAAGAAGGGCGGGAAAGGCAACAAAGAGAAGAGGAAGTGTAATTTCTGTGGAAAAGTGGGGCACTTAGTGAAAGATTGCCAGAAAAAGAAGGCCAAGATGAATAGTGGGTGCTTTTCTTGCGGTGAGACAGGCCACATGGCTAAGGACTTCCCAAAGAAACGAGGACAGGGGCAGAGGGCTGGATCCACCTCAGGGGCACAAGTTCATATGCTAGAGGCGCCACCTCTGCAACAGCGAGGTACAAATACTTTCGTAGAAAGTATAGTTTATCTTTATGATCACCCCGTTCACACTTTATTTGATTCCGGCGCATCACACTCCTTTATCTCGACTGCTTTAGTAGAATCTCTGCACCTAAAAACTAGTATGGTAGAGGACCCCTTAATTGTTTCAAACCCAATTGGGGGCCCAGCTCATTTGTCTATGATCTGTTTGGGATTGAAAATTTCTATTCTAAGCGTAGAATTTAAATGTAGTGCCTTTGTTTTGGGCTTTTCGGGGTATGGTTTGATTTTGGGCACGGATTGGCTATCCAGTAATGGGGCCATCCTCGATTGTGAGAAAAGGGTTATTAGGCTCCTAACCCAGCTCGGTAATACTTTGGAAATTTCATGTAATCCCTCATATGCGGTTATGCTTAGTTATCTTGAATCGCTAGATGCCTCCGTTGAAAATTTGCAATCGGTTAGAGTGGTCCGGGAATATCCGGATGTCTTCTAAGAGGTGAAGGGCTTGCCTCCGAAGCGGGAGATAGACTTCCGCATATACCTTGTAGATAATGCAAAGCCCGTTGCGTTGCCTGTTAGACACATGGCTCCACGGGAAAGGAAAGAGCTCAGTAAACAGATTAAAGAGCTTCTAGAAAAGGGGTTCATTAGGAGGAGCATTTCAGAATGGGGCGCTCCAGTGGTGTTCGCTACAAAGGCAGATGGTTCACTCCGTCTATGTGTTGACTATAAGGAGCTCAACAAGCTAACGAAAAAGAATAGGCACCCTCTCCCCAGAATTGACGATTTGTTTGATCAGCTTGTAGGAGCGTCTGTTTTCTCCCAACTCGATTTAGCGACCGGTTTTCATCAGCTAAGAGTGGCTGAAGATAGTATCGATAAAACGACATTCAGAACCCCAGACGGCTTCTTTGAATGGCTTGTCATGCCTTTCGGCTTGACAAATGCACCTGCTTACTTCATGGACCTGATGAGTAGGGTATTCAGAGATTTCCTCAATAAGTTCGTAGTGGTCTTCGTAGACGATATCCTTATCTTCTCAAAGAATGAAGAGGAGCGTGCTCAGCACTTAAGGGCAATCATGGAAACTCTGCAAGTCCATCAGCTAAAAGCCAAATTCTCCAAATGCCACTTTTGGAGAGAAGAAGTGAGGTTCCTTGGGCACATAGTATCCAAACAAGGGTTAGCAGTGGACCCTGCTAAGGTAGTGGAGGTACAGGATTGGAAGACACCAAGGAATGCAACTGAGGTCCGAAGTTTTCTAGGACTAGCAGGTTTCTATCGAAAGTTCATAAGGGATTTTGCGAAAATCTCAGCTCCGCTCACAAAGTTGACCAAGAAGAATCTAGTGTTCAATTGGGACTTGGATTGCGAGTTTGCTTTCCAGCGACTGAAAAGGGCTCTTACAACAGCCCCAGTTTTGACGTTGCCAGATGGAAGCAAGATGTTCACCGTTTATACAGATGCATGTGGGACAGGGTTAGGCACCGTCTTAATGCAAGAAGGAAGGGTAGTAGCTTATGGCGGGAGGCAGTTGAAAGTGCACGAAAAGAACTACCCGACCCACGATCTTGAATTAGCCGCCATCGTCTTTGCACTCAAGTCTTGGCGACACTATCTCCTAGGTGAGAAGTTCGAACTTTACACTGACCATAAATCGTTGAAATATCTTTTCTCGCAGAAAGATCTTAACTTGAGGCAACAGAGATGTATGGAGTTTCTTGCCTCGTATGATTTCGAGATCTCCTATACTCCGGGCAAAGGCAACATAGTGGCAGACGCGTTGAGTCGAAAGAAAATGACCTTAAGCCCACTGTTTGTTGAAAGACAAAGCCTAGAGTTTATAACCAGCTTCGACTTTAGGCCTTCCTCCGATTTTGTACCAGGCTTGCTAGCATCGCTCGAAGTATGCCCGACTTTAGTGGACTCGATAGGGACAACACAACGCGAGGACCCTCAGCTTGTGGAGACGATTGATAGGCTAATTAAGGGTAAGACTTCAAGTCACCTCAACAGATACTCCATCGACGATAAGGGTTCGCTAAGGCGAGACGGAAGACTATGCGTCCCACAGACAAGGGATTTAGTAAAGAAGGTTCTCGAGGAAGCACATCACTCCAAGATGACGATACACCCAGGCGGAGATAAAATGTACAAGGACATAAAAAGAACTTTCTTTTGGAACGGCATGAAGAAGGACGTGGCAGAATTCGTTTCTAAGTGTATGGTGTGCCAACAGGTTAAGGCGGAACAGAAAAAGCCTGGCGGTCTGCTACATCCTCTAGAGGTCCCGCAGTGGAAATGGGATAGCATCTCAATGGACTTCATCGATGGGCTGCCTAGGTCTAGGAGAGGCAACACTAGCATTTGGGTAATAGTGGATAGGCTTACTAAAAGTGCCCACTTTTTACCCGTCAAAAGTAAAAGAACCGCCTCATCCCTAGCATCTCTTTACCTCAAGGAAATCGTTCGACTCCATGGAATACCATCCAGCATTGTTAGCGACCGAGACCCTATCTTCACTAGTGAGTTTTGGCGGAGTCTGCAAGAAGCGGTAGGCACACAGTTATGCTTGAGCACAGCCTATCGTCCCCAAACCGACGGCCAAACAGAAAGAGTGAACAGAGTTTTGGAGGACCTTTTAAGACTGTGCATCCTTGACTTCGGAGGGACGTGGGAAGACCATCTTCCTTTGGTATAATTTTCCTACAACAACAGCTATCAAGCAACCATCGGAATGGCGCCCTTCAAAGCTTTATATGGAAGACCGTGCCGATCGCCCACTTGTTGGTGGGAGTCTACTGATAAGCTCATACTTGGACCAGATATGATCCGAGAGACTTCAGTAAAAGTAGACTTAATACGAAGAAGGATGAAGACGGCCCAAGACAGACAAAAGTCCTACGCCGACAAGAGGAGGACCGACCTTGAATTTGAGGTTGGGGACAGAGTTTTTCTTAAGGTATCTCCGCTAAGGAACGTTGTTCGTTTTGGAACCACAGGAAAGCTAGCACCAAGGTTCGTAGGGCCATTCCCTATCATTGAGAAAATTTGGAAAATGGCCTATAGATTAGAGCTACCCGAAAAATTGGCCGGAGTTCACAACGTCTTTCACGTTTCACATCTCTGAAAATGTCTACATGAGTCTGCTGAAGTGCTAGAGCCAAATATCCTAGAAGAAGCTGAAGTGGAACGCGAAGCAACCATAAGGAAAGTTCCAACCCGCATATTAGGAACGGAAGTGAAGAAGCTACGCAACCGCGAAGTCAAGCTCGTCAAAGTTCAGTGGAGCGACGCCGAAGGAGATGCAACTTGGGAAACTGAAGCTAAAATACGCGCTGCCTACCCTTTTCTTTTCGAGGGTACATCTTTGATCTTTCCTTTTTCCTTAAGTTGCGCTTTTATCTATCTTTTTAGGTATATCTCCTCGACCTTATCTTTTAGGGAGAAAACCCTTTGGATGGAAACATGTAATTGAAACATGTTATGGTTGATGGTTGCAAGTGGTTGCAAGTGATTGCTAGTGGTTGCTCGTGGTTGCATATACACATACAATCTAGGTTTTAGATCGGCTCAATCACTTCATATTGCATATGCATATATGTTTGCATTCGTATATGGTTGAACTTTAATGTGTTGTCATATGGATGTTGCATTTGTATGAATGATTGTGCACTCATGTAGAATCATGAATAGGAGGATTTGCATACATAATGGATTCATAGCACTTACATAATTCGCATTAAGGAGGTCAACTGAATCAGTAGACCGCCTGATTTTGCATTAGATAAGTACATGTATACACACACACTTCGCATATTATCATGAAGCATTAGAAGTCTTTTAAGGACAATGGATGCTCGTGTTTGATGGATGAGTAAATGGATGTTTGGATGTTAGGATGTACATTCTTCCTGAACTTGAAGATTTCGGGACGAAATCCTTTTAAGTGGGGGAGAATGTAACACCCCGTGTATTCTATAACTGTGAAATTCACAAATTAAAGTATAACTAATTTCAAATTAAAGTATTAAGGGAAATGGGATATGCCATTGCGTTCGTCTCGGAAAAATACGCGAAATAGAGTCCGAGTTTTCGAAAAACGGAGCCCGTATGACCAAATTATGGCCCGATGAAGTTTCAGAAAATTCAAATTTCGAAAAACAGATTTAAATTTTAGCCAATCAGAGTAGGAGGGAAAATTCCCGCCCAAACCCACCAGGTCGACCTGGGGGTCGACCCTAGGGTCGACCTGCCAGGCCAGGTCGACCTGGGAGTCGACCTAGGTGTCGACCTGCCCAGGCAGGTCGACTCTGGAGTCGACCTGGGGGTCGACTGGGGAGTCGACCTGGCCCCTGAGCCAGGTCGAACCCAGCCCACCCTGGCTGGCCTAGTCTTTGTTTGGTCGATTTTCTGAGCCTTGCCTTGTCACTAGGGCTAGGTGTCAGCTCCTGGTTGGTCTCTTCTTTGAACGAACGGCTATTATTAAACCAAGCTCCATCGACGGTCTAAATCAACTCAGAAACTCTATAAAAAGGACCTAAGACTAATCCTAATTCACATAAACTAAAATGGAGACGAGACCGTCATGCTGTTGAGGAGAGACTGAGAATAGCCGTCAGAAAATAGAGAGACAATTAGGAGATAAATCAAAAGCTTAAATCAACGTCAAATCAATCAAAACAACGCCTACAACAAAGGATAGCATCTCCAAATTCAGAATTCAGATTCCTGAATTGAAGATTCGTCATACGCTGTAAGTAGAGTGCTATTCCGATGTGAATTAAATAATTGTGTTGATTTGTGTAAAGTAAGAAATGGAATTGTGGCGATAATAATCTATATTTGTACGTTGCTTTGATGCTAAACGATTTGGGAATATTATGGTATACGATTGGATATTTGCAAGTACGCGATTTGCGTTGGAAACGAAATGGAATTGTGACGATAATGACTTATATTTGTATGTTATTTTGATTCTAAACGATTTGGCAATGCTATGGTTTGATTCATACAAGTATATGGTTTATGTTGACAACCACATGTTGTGGAATTTTGATTGGGATTCATGCAAGCATATGATTCATATTGAAAACTACATGTTTGTGGTAGTTATTTACAACACCCATTTGATAATTGCAAGTATAAGATTCATGTTGAAATAACAACTATATGTTGTAATAGTTTATTCATGCAAGTCTATGATTTATTGTTATGCCAACATGATGTAAAATTCTATGGTCATCTTTAGTGTAATTTGATTCACCTAAGTATTATGATTCATATGAAGGTTATGTTGAAATTGGTATCATAGTTCAAGTATAAAAATCATGATCTTGTAATAGTGACAAAAGCAAGCGTCCTTGTAAGCTTGTATTAATTTTATGAACATGACTATACTATGTTTGTTATTATGCCTAGTTAAAAACATGTTTTCTAGGCTTATGTTGTTATCATAATCATATGATAATATATTTGACACATAAGTTACATTAGAATTACACTAGAATTACATCCCACTTACAAGTTACATAGGTAGGATAAAAACCATGATTATATGAATAGTAGGATTCATGTTCAATTATGTTTATGTCATGACTATATGAATAGAAGGACTCATGTTCAATTATGATTATGCCATAATTATATGATTAGAATGGTTCATGTTTAAGTGCTATTTATGCCATGACTACATGAATAGAATGATTCATGTTTTGTTTATACCATGATTATGTGAGTAGAATGATTTATGTTTAAGTATTGCTTATATTATATGTTGTTACAATTGCAAGTTCACATGTGCCTACCTTATGTTAATTGAATCGTTATGTTGCAAGTACATGCGTTCACACTCCCCTTTTTATGTTACCTTATAAACACCATGTTATAAGCCTCCCCTTTTCATATGGCTAAATTGGGTTTAAGTGTTAAACCCAACACACCTTACATTGGAGCGAACGTATAAAACGGGGGTAATGACGTTTGGGCTAAAATATAGAACATATGTGTTGGCATGTTTGACGCATGCCAACAACCTTGAAAAACAATTAAGTGGCATAAATAAATCTTAACCAATAAAGATTGAATTTGAATAATGGGCCGCAAATATTTACATATAAAAAGAAAAGAGACAAAATATGAAAATGTAGAAAATACGATGTGTTTAACCCGAGGTTGGATTGAGTTGTGATGTAAACCTGCCCGGAACCGCCCGGCTGTCCAGTAGTCACAACAATACCTATCCAATGTGGGTGGTTAAACACGGAGCCCAATAAGGACCCGAGGTTAGACTGAGTTGTGGCGTAAGACTGCCCGGACCCAACCGGCAATAGGCAGCCACAACAATACCTGTCTAATGTGAGAGGTCAAGGCTTTAATAAGACAATTAAGGCTGAGTCAGGATTGGTAGGATTAAGTAAATTATATTAATACTTAATCAAAATGGAACATGCTAAACTAAACAGACTGATTGGGGGTTAGGTTTATAAAACACTTAACCAACTTAGCATGTTGGCTAGAAATAGAAAACCTAGTAGCGGGGGACCCTTTTCAGCAGTAACCCTACAAGGCGTATCATGATACCCTGAAACTAGGCAGGGTGGGGCACGATTACTGGGCTGACTGTAAGAGGTCAAATCGACGGCGGTGGTGCAGCAGTGTAGGTTCTAACGGGGTGCGGGCGTGGCACAGAAAAATAAGGCACTGGGCACCAGTAGCATACCTGTGCATTCTAGGGTTGTGTCGGGCTGCCACCATGGGACTTGATACACCCCATGGTGGGACCAGCATAGGTAACTACAACAACGGGGGCCGTAAGACACATGTAACTATGCGAGTAGGAGCCGATCATCATAAAATGGATCACTTCACCCTGATTATAGGGTGCCTGTTGGAAACTAGTTTATATGGGTACAGAGATTAATATGGGGTACGATAGTATATTCGACCCTAGACAACTTAACTTGGTTTATGGTGCTTTCCCATTTCTAGTTTATACTTATCATACCCAGTTCTTTATTCATAGACTGAATAGTCCTAGACTTACTCAGGCTTTATGTCTGACTCTACTTTTCTTTCGTCTTCTTTTCTTCCGTTTCCCCCCAGGTCCACAGGGAGGGAACACCGCAGCTTGACCAGCCTTCATATCCAGCTTGAAGAGAAAGAATGTATTGCTTGGATCTTTTCGTTTTGGACTATGGCTTTGGACAGCAATTATGGGACTTTTGCAGTTTATTTATGTTTTCTTTATGCTTCTTTAAATAATGTAATCAAGACAGTTATGAAGATGTTATGTTTTTGGAAGTGTTGTAAGACAATTATGGTATGGTTGGTGTAACACGTATTTGAATTAAATAAAAGTTGTTGTTTTCCGCTATTCAAAAATATGTGTTATTATATCTGTCTTGTATATCTGTGATTTATACTTATAAACCTCCACCAAAATTAGGGCACTCCCTTTGAGAGTACCCTAATGGAGGTGGGGTGTTTCACATCCCATTCCTTTTTATTAAGGAATATAGTAGATTTCTTGAAACGTCATACTTCCATGACTAGAAATTCGATAATGGTTTCTAATCCTATTGGAGGAGCTAAGAAATTTCCGTTGATTTGTAAAGACCTAATGTTGCATATCGACAATATCGATTTCTTTTACGATGTGTATGTTCTGAAATTTTAGTGGTATAAACTTATTCTATGGATGGATTGGCTATCATTTTATGGACCCATCCTTGATTTCGATATAAGAATCATTTTCCTAAGGGGTTATAGAGGTCATAAACTAGAAATTCCTTGTATGGTAAAGAATACGAGGGATGCATCCCTATTACACTCCATATCTTTAGATTTGGATGGGCCACCTCTAGTGACTGTGGTTTGTGAGTTCCTAAATGTTTTCAGGGAAGTGTCGGGCCTACCTCTCCTCGGAGAAATCACATTCAAGATATATCTTGAGAAGGATGATAGACCAGCTGCATTGCTGTTGAGGCATATTGCTCCTAAGAAAAAAAGGAATTGGATAAGTAGATTTCTAAATTGCTACAAAAAGACTTGTCCAACAGAGTACCTTAGAGTGGGAAGTTCTCATGGTTTTTGCTACCAGAGCTGATGGATCACTATGGTTATGCGTGGATTATAGAGAACTTAATAAGTTAACAAAGAATAATATGTATCATTTTCCTAGGATAGATGACCTATTTAACTATTTGTGAGGCTCTATAATCTTATCTCAGTTGTATTTGGCAATGAGATTTCATCAGTTAAGGATTTCTAAGGAAACCAAGCCTAAGGCAGCATTTAAAACACCCAATGACTTGTTTGAATGGGAAGTGAAGCCTTTTGGATTGACGAATGCGTGTGCCTTCTTGTAGATTTGATGAGCAGAGTGTCAAAGGCATTCCTACAAAGATTGTCATGGTGTTTGTAGACGACATTCTTATATTCTCAAAGGAATATAAACAACATGGGAGCCACCTAAGGGAGGTCTTAGGGAACTAAAGGAAGAATCAGCTCAAAGTGAAGTTCATCAAGTTCCATTTTTGGAAAGAGGAAGTTATGTTTCTAGGGAATGTTATCTTGGGGAAATTTTTGGCTGTTGACCCCGCAAAAGTATAAGTTGTCCTAGGATGGAAGATTCCTAGGAATTCATCAGATGTTATAAGCTTTGTAAGGTTGGTGAGATACTACAGGAAATTCATAAAAAACTTTGCAAGAATCACATCCCCTCTGACAGAACTGACTAATAAAAATCTCAAGTTTCCTTAGAGAGATAGATGCAATAATGCTTTCAAGGGATTGAAGGAGTCTCTTATTAGTGCGTTTGTCCTTACCATCCCTGATGGGACTTAGAAATTTACTTTTTTTACGGATGCTTGTGGTATAGGACCATGAGCAGTACTAATTCAAAAAGGGAAAGTGGTCGCCTATGCAAGAAGACAACTAAAGGATAATGAAAAAAGGTATGATGTTCACAATTTGGAGCTTGCAACTTTAGTTTTTCCCTTGAATGTGGAGGCATTATCTCCTAGGAGATAAATTTGAGCTTTTTATATATCGTAGTACTTTTAAATATTTATTTTTCCAATGAGATTAGAATATTAGACAACAAAGTTGGATGGAGTATAGAGTCTCGTTTGGTTCCGATATTGAATACACTAAGGGAAAAGGTAATATTGTCACAAACACTTTAAGTAGGACACATGCTACCTTAAGTGCCATTGCTGAGTGGAGACAATCATAATTTCTTTCTAGTTTCAGCCTTCAAATACCGCCAGAGTCTTATCAACGATTTATTACTATTTTGGAAGTTATACCACCCTTATTTGATTAGATTAAGTTCGAGCATAGGCTAAATGAAGAGTTAAAAGTATCGATAGGGAAGCTGAATAGTAGACAACGATTTTCCCATTTTGATAAGCATTTTTTGGATAGTGATGGAAGCTTAAGAAGGGACAGATGACTTTTTGTACCTAGGACTGGTAATTTGAGAGATGAATTCTTTTAGGAATGCCATCATTCTAGAATGTCTATCCATTCGACGGGGACAAGATGTACAAGGATATGAGTAGGACTTTCTTTTCAGAAGGTATGTAGAAGGTGTAACAACCCGTAAAATCTGGGCCAGTTTAAAAATTTTATTTTTGCAATTTTAGCGAATTTTGATTATTTAAAATGAATTATTTTAAATAATATCGACAATAAATTTATTTTGAATATAATTCGAACGTATATATTATACGCGTCGTCGTTAGAATAAAAATAATTATATATAATTATAAAAGGAATTGAAAATGGCGCGGTAGTTCGAAAATTCGATTTCTAATTTCAAATGAATATACAGAATTCAATATAAGTCAGAATTGAACGAAACAAGAAATATTTGAATCTGTATAACTATATCTTTGTAACGAAGTTAACAAACTGAGATTTCATCTTAGAAATGATAAGATATGTCCAGTTAAAAATTAGGAATAGTCGCTGTGGAATTTATATATATTTTTATATATATATAAGGCCCTTAAAAATAGCAATTTTGCAAACGACCTCGGATTTCAACGAAACCAGTTTTGTTGGGTCCGGGATGTAAAGTTATTGCTAGGTTTCAAATTTCATAATTTTTCGAATCAATATGTGAGCGTGGCAAAAGAAAACGCGTTTGACCAGTTTCAGTTGATTTTAATCGACTGGAAATTGGCCATTTTTCCAACGGTCTCAGAATTCGACGAAACTAGTTTTGTTAGGACCGTATTGTCAATACGAAGCTAGAAAATATTTTTATGGAATTTTTCTAGTTAGTATGTGGCCCCGGTAATTTGAAATGTACGTTTAAAATTCAATATAGTGATTTAAATGTAAATTCAAAAGGAAACTGATTGTAACAATCGAATCAGCGTGCGATACATATCCCATTGTGTTCGGAATGGGGGTGAAACGCTATGGGCGACAAGCGGTGGGCCTCGTTTCGAGGTCGGATGTTAAAGTCAACCTTTATAAATAAATAAATAAATAAATAAATAAATAAAATAATATTCTTTTCCCCCCCCCCCTTTTCTTCTGCCTGGCCCCCCCCCCCCCCCCCCCGATTTCATAAAATCGAAAATAAAAAAAAAAAAAGGGAAGAAGGAAGCGGCAGCAGCCGCCAGCGCCACGACCGCGCCTTCCTCCACCGGCGGTAGCCGCGACCCCCCCCCTCTCTCCTCAAGCGACGCGACAGCGTCTCTTCCCCCCCCCCCCGCGAAGCGAACCCCACCACGCCCTAACCCCAGACCCAAAACCGCCCCGCCCGCTACCCCACTGACCGGACCCGCGACCACCACCTCCGACGAACCTCCCCGACCCCACTGCGCCGCGCCACCACCCCCACTCAGTCCTCCTCCCCCCTCTGTAAGTCTTCCCTTTTTATTTTAATTTATTTATTTATTTTATATTTGATTTATATAGAAAAAAAAGGAACTGAATTTGAGTTATATATAAAAAAAATAAAAAATAAAACTGAATTTTATTTTGATGTTAAAACTGGTTTTTATTTATGTTGCAAAGTTATAAAAATAAAATCTTTTATATTGTCGAACTAAAAATAGGATTTTTATATATTGAACTTTGAACTAAAAATAGGATTTTTATATATTGAACTTTGAACTAAAAATAGGATTTTTATATATTGAACTTTGAACTAAAAATAGGATTTTTATATATTGAACTTTGAACTAAAAATTCGATTTTTATATATTGAACTTCGAACTAAAAATTCGATTTTTATATATTGAACTTTGAACTAAAAATTCGATTTTTATATATTGAACTTCGAAATAAAAATATGATTTTTATATATTGAATAGAGAAATAAAAATGTGATTTATATATATATAGTGACTACGGGCAACGAAGATGACGAAGATGCGATAGCAATGAAGATTTCTATCATTGAAGTGCCGTGGAGCTAGGATAGCTATAAGTGAGAATTTCTCACCTTTCGTTTTCTTTTCTAGTTATATATATATATATATACTAGGATGCAGACGGTGCTTAGTAGCACCCGACACAATCGTCCACAGACCATGGACTTGTTTGTTTGACTGTTTGGTGATTGATTGCGATATTGGTTTGAATGTGGTTTGTGGTGTGAAAAATCGAATCGATAAATTGGTTAGGATTAGACGTGCGCCGTTATAAGGCGAAGGAGTAAGGCTAGGTTAGACCCTTACTCCAAAGTTTGTGGTTTGCATAACGAATTGATTTGATTGATGTGTGAATGGCGTGGGCCTTCACTAGACCGGGGATAAGGCTAGGCCTTGTCCCGTTTCTAGTATCGTGCCGTTATGCCGCCGAAATTTTCTAAAATAAGTTAGAAAAATAAAAATAGCATTTTATTTAACGAATGAACTGAATAGAAATTCATATGTTAAAATAAAATGTGTTATCGTTAAAAATATAATTTTTAACGTGAATGTGAATAAATAAATATTCATTTACAAACCAGACGGTTTGTTTATGTACACCTATTTGAATGACGTTGATTGGGTCGATAAATTTTACACATCGCCTAACTGCACAAATAAAATATGTGTTTGATTGTTTGAAACCCCACACGGGTGTTAGGATGAAATTTGAAGTTCACTCATCCTGATTGATTAAATATGTCGATCGATTGATTGACAAGCTGCTATAAGCGTTAAAATGTCTATATTTGATGCTTATACAGTGTAGTGCACTTTGGTTGATGGTTGATTATTCATCGTTGTTGATATATACATGTGTTGTAGAAAATCCATATAATTAACATTATATGGTAATTGATTGGGCCTCATTCCAGTTTCGAAAAAAAAAGAAATATTTGAAATAGAAATATTTGAAATAGAAATATTTGAAATAGAAGTATTTGAAATAGAATATTTGAATATTGAAATATGTGAAGCCGTGAGGATTAGATTGACGCCATTTTGACGTGAACGATATTTATATCGATTTTAACGAATTCAAAATGAATTGAATTGAAAACGATTTCGAAATGAATTGAATTGAAAACGATTTCGAAATGAATTGAATTGAAAACGATTTCGAAATGAATTGAATTGAAAACGATTTCGAAATGAATTGAATTGAAAACGATTTCGAAATGAATTGAATTGAAAACGATTTCGAAATGAATTGAATTGAAAACGATTTCGAAATGAATTGAATTGAAAACGATTTCAAATGGAAATGAAAGCGAATTGAAATGAATTCAAATTGAATTGAAATTCGAATTGAACAGAAATGAATTTTGAAACGAATTTATAAAGAAGAATTCAATTTTGATTTGAATTGAAAAGGAAGTTGAAATTGCTTTTGAAACGAATTTTAAAACTATTTATATAATTCGTTTTAAATAGAAATCGACGAAGTATATATTATATATATAATATAATGGCCTGAATAGAACGCGCCGCGCCGCGGCAGTTCGTGAATTTCGACCATTTATTTCAAACGGATATTACGGGAGATCCGACCGTCGGATTCTCCTAAAACCGGAACCGTTGGGTTCGTATCGAAAAGAGCTTTCTAACGAAGATTAGAAATTTGAAATCTAACGGTTGGATTTGGAGATACGTCCAAAGCAAATTCGAAAAAGGTCGCTGTAAGTGCAGTTCGATGGCCATTGTTGGAAATCGACTGTACGGGCCTTGATAAAATTATTAAAAATAGTAATAATTTGTGTAAAATCATAAGAAATGATTTAGAAAGAATTGGGATGAAAAACTCCCTATTTGAAAAGATAAAAATAGATTTTTATCGAAATGAACTAGTTTTGAACTAGAATTATAATTCTATTTATTTTTAAATAAATAAATTGAATTTGAAAAGGGTTTTGAAAATAACCAAAATTTCCAATGATTGCATTGGAGTGGATTTGAATCGAAATTGTCTTCGGAGTATTTCGATGTTGGAATTTGTGATTATACGGATGTTGTTACGGAAATTTGAAAGATATATATGTATATCGTTATTTCCAATACGACATTTGTTAATCGTAGAATTTGATATTGAATATAAGCCGATATATTTTCTATTCAGAGCCTTATATTAAATATCGAATGTGATTTGGGTTTGTCGTGAATGGTGTCTTCATTAACACTGTTCTTGAACCCAGTTGAGAAAAGATTAAATCTTTTTATTTAGATTTAATGAAGTGTACCAATTAAATAATATTTAATTGGAATTGAATTGATATTGATTTTTGGGTTTATCGTGAACAGTGTTTTAAATAACACTTGTTCTTTAACCCGATAATTAATGAATGTGATTTGGGTTTGTCGTGAATGGTGTCTTCACTAACACTGTTCTTGAACCCAGTTGAGAAAAGATTAAATCTTTTTATTTAGATTTAATGAAGTGTACCAATTAAATAATATTTAATTGGAATTGAATTGATATTGATTTTTGGGTTTATCGTGAACAGTGTTTTAAATAACACTTGTTCTTT
The DNA here is from genome assembly GCA_030737875.1 of Allium sativum. Taxonomy (NCBI): domain Eukaryota; kingdom Viridiplantae; phylum Streptophyta; class Magnoliopsida; order Asparagales; family Amaryllidaceae; genus Allium; species Allium sativum. Next base: position 942,265,853 of record CM060918.1, read on the forward strand.
AACCCGATAATTAATGAATGTGATTTGGGTTTGTCGTGAATGGTGTCTTCATTAACACTGTTCTTGAACCCAGTTGAGAAAAGATTAAATCTTTTTATTTAGATTTAATGAAGTGTACCAATTAAATGATATTTAATTGGAATTGAATTGATATTGATTTTTGGGTTTATCGTGAACAGTGTTTTAAATAACACTCGTTCTTTAACCCGATAATTAATGAATGTGATTTTGGGTTTATCGTGAACCGTGTTTTAAATGACACTGATTCTTTAACCCAGATAATGATTAAAACTAAGTGGAGTTTTAATGAATCTTTAATTAGATTGAAAAGATCGAGAATGGAGTATCACCAGTTTTGCTCCAGGCGATAGTTAAATCTTTAATTAGATTTGAACGTGAAATTTGGAAACTAACTGTCGGTTAGCCAAGCAGAATGGTTTTCTGGATATTGATCTGATGTTGGTTTCGGCCTTCGGGGTTAATATTTGGGGAATTATTCTCTTGATTAATTTATGGTTAGTGACTAATGAATTGGAATGAGGCGTATGTTGTGTTTGTGTAACACTTATTTAAAATATACGCGAGTTATTCGGAAAGACCGGGTTTATCCCATTCTGAATAACTGATACGACGATAAGTCGAAGATGAAGACGATGGTCGAAGACCGGAGGTCTTCACGTCGTTTGGGTGATAGCTGATGATCTTGATTGGGCTGTACACCCAAGAAGATGGAAACAGTTGGTGATCGTCCAGACGTACTTGGAGATCGATGGATATGCGGGGTACTAGGTGCCTCCGGTTTCGTTCAGACCCAGGACGGACTTGTAAATGGACTGTGTGTCTGACATCGGATTTCATTCTGTGTGACTGATATCGGTTGCATAGAATGGTTTGCCTGTGTGGCATGCTAAGATGCAAATGATCAAGGCTTCTGTTGAAAAGCAAAGTCTTGTGGTGATGATCAAAGCACGGCCTTTGTGGCGTAGCTTTGTGTAACGTTTACCTCGCGTGTTTCACACCAGGTATGAACCAAAAACGGGAGACGGACCTCAGGGAGGGCCTGCGTTTCCTCCTAGCTAGAAGTGGCGTCAGTGGTTTTACACGCCCTGACGAGTTTGACTTATGTGGTTGTTGCTGTTGCGAGGCGCCTCGGATTGATCGGTCGTTCTCGAACCGATGGAGTCATTTAGTTGGCTCGCTTACGCCCCAAAGGGCGGCGAAACGTAGTGCTCAGGCATTTTTAATCCACTCCGTGTGGACCGGCCCTGTCGCTCCAAGGGTCGATGCGTTCTGATCCTGAGACTCGGGCTAGGCAGTCTCGAATCGGTTGAGGACTATCTTTTGCCTCGGTTCATAGATGGAAACCCAATTTCCAAATACGACATTTGCGGTTTTGATTGTAAACTTATATATGGCGACATAGTGTTATGGGCCGTTCATGCCGCCTATGATTGATACTTATGATTTGAAGTTGTTTTATACACTAAGCACTTATAATAGTATCAAATGATTTGTTTTAAACGTATCAAGCATTCTTTGGCTGTTATAAGGGAAAACCCTATCCCCCGGCTTGCGTTGCATTGTGTGATAGGACCTGGGTCTTATAACAGCTTCATTTTTCTTTATTTAGCATTGCGCTGTTTGTTTTATGCACTGGTATTCTTGGGAGGAAACCCGTTCCGTGTTATACGGCGTGGTCCCTTGATTTACCTAATGATTTAAAATAAAGATTAATAACTGCTTTAGTTCTCACACCAGTCCCATGACTGACCTGGAGTTTATTGTTTTAACCTAAACTCTGGGTGCCCTTATTTTGACACGGGCAGCTAGTAGTTTTGGTTTTGCAGATTTATATTCACAGGATCCTGGTTTACAGCTGGAACGATATCCGGAAAGCTTTGTATCCGTATATCCCATTCTAGTTGTGTATTGTATTATTTTCCGCTGCTATGTATTTAAATGTAATTTAAATCTCTGATATTTCTGTGTAATATTCATTTATACTCTGTAAATTCTTGTAATCTGATGCATTGTTGTAATATACAATGAAATGTTCTTCTGTATGTGTTCTGTTGTGGTTTGTTCTCGAACTATCCGACGCTTTCCTTTACGGGGAAGTTGCGGGTCTTTACAGTTGGTATCAGAGCTTTGGTTTACAAAGCTAGAGAACAAGACACGTTAGAACCATACGAAAGAATTCATCAGATATTGGATTAGCAATATCCAATTGGAATGACTCGTTAGAGATGGGATCAGTAGTATCCTAGAACGAGTGTGAAGAGTATATTTTTGAAAGTGAAGACAAATTTTGTTTTGAAAATCTAAATCAACTATTCGTATTTGATTATCTATTTATATTGAGTTGGACAGTCCAGTATATATAGATTTTGCGTATACGTCTGATCCGCGTGTATTCGAAGTTTTAATATACTGGATAGATATAGAATTACGCTCTAGTCGCCCGGGGGTGATTCTGATGATTGATATATCATCATCAGAATTTATATTCGAGTGACGAACGTGTAACGCCTATATATTTCCATTAGACTGGTGTGAGAACCAAAATTAGATAGAGCTTATTGTTGTGATTTGGCATCAAAAATCTGATTTTTGACTATGTATCAAAATTATGAATTTGAAACTCTAATTCACTAATTGATTGATGTTTGTGTTGTTTGTTTATTTGTTTGCTAATTTTTAGCCATTTAGCCTAATTGAATCACATATTGAATTGTATTGAAAATTGGTCGCATCTGCTTGCATATACATATATATCATTGAACAGGTCATAGCAAGGAGGCTAGAGCCGAAGAATAAAATTTGTTTGCCCGACAAATAGGTACATGTTTACTACATAATTTACTATTTTGTTTGGGTGATGATGATTTTGTGAGCCTATTGGCTAGCCGCTTGGCTTTTTCTTTTTCTTTTTGAGATCTGAAGGACCGGGGAAGCTATTTGAAATTCCCCGATGCTCCCGGTGCAGGGGAGGTTATGGCGAAATTTTTCAAAAATTTAGGGTGTTAGCCAAATTTTTGAAATTTTGAAAATTCTCAGGAACCAAAGGGTTGGAGAATGGAAGCCAGATCGAGCGTAGAATTAATTAATCAAACCACTTTCGACTTTGTTCCTTTTCGGGGACGAAAAGTTTTAAGTGGGGGAGATTGTAACAACCCGTAAAATCTGGGCCAGTTTAAAAATTTTATTTTTGCAATTTTAGCGAATTTTGATTATTTAAAATGAATTATTTTAAATAATATCGACAATAAATTTATTTTGAATATAATTCGAACGTATATATTATACGCGTCGTCGTTAGAATAAAAATAATTATATATAATTATAAAAGGAATTGAAAATGGCGCGGTAGTTCGAAAATTCGATTTCTAATTTCAAATGAATATACAGAATTCAATATAAGTCAGAATTGAACGAAACAAGAAATATTTGAATCTGTATAACTATATCTTTGTAACGAAGTTAACAAACTGAGATTTCATCTTAGAAATGATAAGATATGTCCAGTTAAAAATTAGGAATAGTCGCTGTGGAATTTATATATATTTTTATATATATATAAGGCCCTTAAAAATAGCAATTTTGCAAACGACCTCGGATTTCAACGAAACCAGTTTTGTTGGGTCCGGGATGTAAAGTTATTGCTAGGTTTCAAATTTCATAATTTTTCGAATCAATATGTGAGCGTGGCAAAAGAAAACGCGTTTGACCAGTTTCAGTTGATTTTAATCGACTGGAAATTGGCCATTTTTCCAACGGTCTCAGAATTCGACGAAACTAGTTTTGTTAGGACCGTATTGTCAATACGAAGCTAGAAAATATTTTTATGGAATTTTTCTAGTTAGTATGTGGCCCCGGTAATTTGAAATGTACGTTTAAAATTCAATATAGTGATTTAAATGTAAATTCAAAAGGAAACTGATTGTAACAATCGAATCAGCGTGCGATACATATCCCATTGTGTTCGGAATGGGGGTGAAACGCTATGGGCGACAAGCGGTGGGCCTCGTTTCGAGGTCGGATGTTAAAGTCAACCTTTATAAATAAATAAATAAATAAATAAATAAATAAAATAATATTCTTTTCCCCCCCCCCCTTTTCTTCTGCCTGGCCCCCCCCCCCCCGATTTCATAAAATCGAAAATAAAAAAAAAAAAAGGGAAGAAGGAAGCGGCAGCAGCCGCCAGCGCCACGACCGCGCCTTCCTCCACCGGCGGTAGCCGCGACCCCCCCCTCTCTCCTCAAGCGACGCGACAGCGTCTCTTCCCCCCCCCCCCGCGAAGCGAACCCCACCACGCCCTAACCCCAGACCCAAAACCGCCCCGCCCGCTACCCCACTGACCGGACCCGCGACCACCACCTCCGACGAACCTCCCCGACCCCACTGCGCCGCGCCACCACCCCCACTCAGTCCTCCTCCCCCCTCTGTAAGTCTTCCCTTTTTATTTTAATTTATTTATTTATTTTATATTTGATTTATATAGAAAAAAAAGGAACTGAATTTGAGTTATATATAAAAAAAATAAAAAATAAAACTGAATTTTATTTTGATGTTAAAACTGGTTTTTATTTATGTTGCAAAGTTATAAAAATAAAATCTTTTATATTGTCGAACTAAAAATAGGATTTTTATATATTGAACTTTGAACTAAAAATAGGATTTTTATATATTGAACTTTGAACTAAAAATAGGATTTTTATATATTGAACTTTGAACTAAAAATAGGATTTTTATATATTGAACTTTGAACTAAAAATTCGATTTTTATATATTGAACTTCGAACTAAAAATTCGATTTTTATATATTGAACTTTGAACTAAAAATTCGATTTTTATATATTGAACTTCGAAATAAAAATATGATTTTTATATATTGAATAGAGAAATAAAAATGTGATTTATATATATATAGTGACTACGGGCAACGAAGATGACGAAGATGCGATAGCAATGAAGATTTCTATCATTGAAGTGCCGTGGAGCTAGGATAGCTATAAGTGAGAATTTCTCACCTTTCGTTTTCTTTTCTAGTTATATATATATATATATATACTAGGATGCAGACGGTGCTTAGTAGCACCCGACACAATCGTCCACAGACCATGGACTTGTTTGTTTGACTGTTTGGTGATTGATTGCGATATTGGTTTGAATGTGGTTTGTGGTGTGAAAAATCGAATCGATAAATTGGTTAGGATTAGACGTGCGCCGTTATAAGGCGAAGGAGTAAGGCTAGGTTAGACCCTTACTCCAAAGTTTGTGGTTTGCATAACGAATTGATTTGATTGATGTGTGAATGGCGTGGGCCTTCACTAGACCGGGGATAAGGCTAGGCCTTGTCCCGTTTCTAGTATCGTGCCGTTATGCCGCCGAAATTTTCTAAAATAAGTTAGAAAAATAAAAATAGCATTTTATTTAACGAATGAACTGAATAGAAATTCATATGTTAAAATAAAATGTGTTATCGTTAAAAATATAATTTTTAACGTGAATGTGAATAAATAAATATTCATTTACAAACCAGACGGTTTGTTTATGTACACCTATTTGAATGACGTTGATTGGGTCGATAAATTTTACACATCGCCTAACTGCACAAATAAAATATGTGTTTGATTGTTTGAAACCCCACACGGGTGTTAGGATGAAATTTGAAGTTCACTCATCCTGATTGATTAAATATGTCGATCGATTGATTGACAAGCTGCTATAAGCGTTAAAATGTCTATATTTGATGCTTATACAGTGTAGTGCACTTTGGTTGATGGTTGATTATTCATCGTTGTTGATATATACATGTGTTGTAGAAAATCCATATAATTAACATTATATGGTAATTGATTGGGCCTCATTCCAGTTTCGAAAAAAAAAGAAATATTTGAAATAGAAATATTTGAAATAGAAATATTTGAAATAGAAGTATTTGAAATAGAATATTTGAATATTGAAATATGTGAAGCCGTGAGGATTAGATTGACGCCATTTTGACGTGAACGATATTTATATCGATTTTAACGAATTCAAAATGAATTGAATTGAAAACGATTTCGAAATGAATTGAATTGAAAACGATTTCGAAATGAATTGAATTGAAAACGATTTCGAAATGAATTGAATTGAAAACGATTTCGAAATGAATTGAATTGAAAACGATTTCGAAATGAATTGAATTGAAAACGATTTCGAAATGAATTGAATTGAAAACGATTTCGAAATGAATTGAATTGAAAACGATTTCAAATGGAAATGAAAGCGAATTGAAATGAATTCAAATTGAATTGAAATTCGAATTGAACAGAAATGAATTTTGAAACGAATTTATAAAGAAGAATTCAATTTTGATTTGAATTGAAAAGGAAGTTGAAATTGCTTTTGAAACGAATTTTAAAACTATTTATATAATTCGTTTTAAATAGAAATCGACGAAGTATATATTATATATATAATATAATGGCCTGAATAGAACGCGCCGCGCCGCGGCAGTTCGTGAATTTCGACCATTTATTTCAAACGGATATTACGGGAGATCCGACCGTCGGATTCTCCTAAAACCGGAACCGTTGGGTTCGTATCGAAAAGAGCTTTCTAACGAAGATTAGAAATTTGAAATCTAACGGTTGGATTTGGAGATACGTCCAAAGCAAATTCGAAAAAGGTCGCTGTAAGTGCAGTTCGATGGCCATTGTTGGAAATCGACTGTACGGGCCTTGATAAAATTATTAAAAATAGTAATAATTTGTGTAAAATCATAAGAAATGATTTAGAAAGAATTGGGATGAAAAACTCCCTATTTGAAAAGATAAAAATAGATTTTTATCGAAATGAACTAGTTTTGAACTAGAATTATAATTCTATTTATTTTTAAATAAATAAATTGAATTTGAAAAGGGTTTTGAAAATAACCAAAATTTCCAATGATTGCATTGGAGTGGATTTGAATCGAAATTGTCTTCGGAGTATTTCGATGTTGGAATTTGTGATTATACGGATGTTGTTACGGAAATTTGAAAGATATATATGTATATCGTTATTTCCAATACGACATTTGTTAATCGTAGAATTTGATATTGAATATAAGCCGATATATTTTCTATTCAGAGCCTTATATTAAATATCGAATGTGATTTGGGTTTGTCGTGAATGGTGTCTTCATTAACACTGTTCTTGAACCCAGTTGAGAAAAGATTAAATCTTTTTATTTAGATTTAATGAAGTGTACCAATTAAATAATATTTAATTGGAATTGAATTGATATTGATTTTTGGGTTTATCGTGAACAGTGTTTTAAATAACACTTGTTCTTTAACCCGATAATTAATGAATGTGATTTGGGTTTGTCGTGAATGGTGTCTTCACTAACACTGTTCTTGAACCCAGTTGAGAAAAGATTAAATCTTTTTATTTAGATTTAATGAAGTGTACCAATTAAATAATATTTAATTGGAATTGAATTGATATTGATTTTTGGGTTTATCGTGAACAGTGTTTTAAATAACACTTGTTCTTTAACCCGATAATTAATGAATGTGATTTGGGTTTGTCGTGAATGGTGTCTTCATTAACACTGTTCTTGAACCCAGTTGAGAAAAGATTAAATCTTTTTATTTAGATTTAATGAAGTGTACCAATTAAATGATATTTAATTGGAATTGAATTGATATTGATTTTTGGGTTTATCGTGAACAGTGTTTTAAATAACACTCGTTCTTTAACCCGATAATTAATGAATGTGATTTTGGGTTTATCGTGAACCGTGTTTTAAATGACACTGATTCTTTAACCCAGATAATGATTAAAACTAAGTGGAGTTTTAATGAATCTTTAATTAGATTGAAAAGATCGAGAATGGAGTATCACCAGTTTTGCTCCAGGCGATAGTTAAATCTTTAATTAGATTTGAACGTGAAATTTGGAAACTAACTGTCGGTTAGCCAAGCAGAATGGTTTTCTGGATATTGATCTGATGTTGGTTTCGGCCTTCGGGGTTAATATTTGGGGAATTATTCTCTTGATTAATTTATGGTTAGTGACTAATGAATTGGAATGAGGCGTATGTTGTGTTTGTGTAACACTTATTTAAAATATACGCGAGTTATTCGGAAAGACCGGGTTTATCCCATTCTGAATAACTGATACGACGATAAGTCGAAGATGAAGACGATGGTCGAAGACCGGAGGTCTTCACGTCGTTTGGGTGATAGCTGATGATCTTGATTGGGCTGTACACCCAAGAAGATGGAAACAGTTGGTGATCGTCCAGACGTACTTGGAGATCGATGGATATGCGGGGTACTAGGTGCCTCCGGTTTCGTTCAGACCCAGGACGGACTTGTAAATGGACTGTGTGTCTGACATCGGATTTCATTCTGTGTGACTGATATCGGTTGCATAGAATGGTTTGCCTGTGTGGCATGCTAAGATGCAAATGATCAAGGCTTCTGTTGAAAAGCAAAGTCTTGTGGTGATGATCAAAGCACGGCCTTTGTGGCGTAGCTTTGTGTAACGTTTACCTCGCGTGTTTCACACCAGGTATGAACCAAAAACGGGAGACGGACCTCAGGGAGGGCCTGCGTTTCCTCCTAGCTAGAAGTGGCGTCAGTGGTTTTACACGCCCTGACGAGTTTGACTTATGTGGTTGTTGCTGTTGCGAGGCGCCTCGGATTGATCGGTCGTTCTCGAACCGATGGAGTCATTTAGTTGGCTCGCTTACGCCCCAAAGGGCGGCGAAACGTAGTGCTCAGGCATTTTTAATCCACTCCGTGTGGACCGGCCCTGTCGCTCCAAGGGTCGATGCGTTCTGATCCTGAGACTCGGGCTAGGCAGTCTCGAATCGGTTGAGGACTATCTTTTGCCTCGGTTCATAGATGGAAACCCAATTTCCAAATACGACATTTGCGGTTTTGATTGTAAACTTATATATGGCGACATAGTGTTATGGGCCGTTCATGCCGCCTATGATTGATACTTATGATTTGAAGTTGTTTTATACACTAAGCACTTATAATAGTATCAAATGATTTGTTTTAAACGTATCAAGCATTCTTTGGCTGTTATAAGGGAAAACCCTATCCCCCGGCTTGCGTTGCATTGTGTGATAGGACCTGGGTCTTATAACAGCTTCATTTTTCTTTATTTAGCATTGCGCTGTTTGTTTTATGCACTGGTATTCTTGGGAGGAAACCCGTTCCGTGTTATACGGCGTGGTCCCTTGATTTACCTAATGATTTAAAATAAAGATTAATAACTGCTTTAGTTCTCACACCAGTCCCATGACTGACCTGGAGTTTATTGTTTTAACCTAAACTCTGGGTGCCCTTATTTTGACACGGGCAGCTAGTAGTTTTGGTTTTGCAGATTTATATTCACAGGATCCTGGTTTACAGCTGGAACGATATCCGGAAAGCTTTGTATCCGTATATCCCATTCTAGTTGTGTATTGTATTATTTTCCGCTGCTATGTATTTAAATGTAATTTAAATCTCTGATATTTCTGTGTAATATTCATTTATACTCTGTAAATTCTTGTAATCTGATGCATTGTTGTAATATACAATGAAATGTTCTTCTGTATGTGTTCTGTTGTGGTTTGTTCTCGAACTATCCGACGCTTTCCTTTACGGGGAAGTTGCGGGTCTTTACAGAAGGACATTGTCAAGTTTGTGGTGAGATGCTGGACTTGTTAGAAAGTCAAAGTTGAGAAAGATAAGCTTGGTGGATTATTACTAACCTAGAGGTTTCCACTTGGAAATGGGAACATATCTCCATGGATTTTACAGATGAGCTACCAAGGAGTTATAAAAGGAATGAACCTATTTGGGTATTAGTGGATGATTAATGAAGTGTGCACACTTCATTTCGTTAAAGAGGAATAGAACTGTTGGTTGGTTGGCCCAAATTTATATAAAGGAAATAATGCGATTTCATGGAATCCGTAGAAGTATAGTGAGTGACCGAGACCCTTTGTTTACTAGTGAGTTTTGGAGGAGCTTTTGAATAGTTTTGAGGACGACATTTAATCTAAGCACCGCATACCATCTGCAGATCGATGAAAAAAGATTAACTGAATTTTTGAAGATTTAATGAAATCTTACATCGTCGATTTTGAAGGAGAATGGAAGTAGCATTTTTCGTTGGTTAAATTTTGTATAACAATTGTCTTCAAGCGACGATTAGTATTACCCTTTATGAAGCATTATATAGGAGGCCATGTAAATCGGAAACTTGTTGGTAGGAAATATCGACAAGACCCTACTAGAAGACTCATCCGTGATTCCATGGAGAAGATTCTTTTGATTAGACAAAGAGTGAAGGCTACCACGACTGGTAAAATTTTTATGCTGATAAAAAAGAGAAAATAAATTGATTTTAGTATTGATGATTTGGTCTTCATAAATGTTTCTTCTCTTACGATAACCATTTGGTTCGGGAAGACTGGGTAGTTAGCTCCCAGATTCATTGGGCCATTCAGGATCTTAGAACGAATTTGGAAACTGGCTTATTATGTGGAGTTCCCTGAGAAATAAGCGGGAATCCATAACTTTTTCAACGTTTTCACCTTAGGAAGTGCCTTCATGATTTTTCCATTAGACTTGAGGTTAGTCAGATAGGGGACTTAGAAGGCATAGAGATGGAGTCTAGGGTGTGCATTGTGAAGCACAAAACTAAAAGGCTTCACAACAAAATCATCAATCTTGTCTGAGTACAATGGAAGATAATCTTATGGAAAGCACATGGGAAATAGAGAAAAAAATGAAGGAAAATCATCCTGAGCTTTTCACAAATAATTATTTCCTTAAATTTTATGTTTTTGGTTGCATTGTGATTTGTAGATTGGATGGTAGGAATTGGTTACGACACAAATTTACCGAGGACTTATGTAGAAATTGTATGCATACTAGGATGTCTTGAATATATAGCATAATAGATTACACTTTTATGTTGGGAGTTCACTTTAGCACGTTTTCATTATATAATCACATCATGTACAACTGTTTTATGGAAGTATAAATAAATAAATTAGTCATATAACATGTTAGTAAGAGTGAGTTATGTTCTTCGTCCATTCAAAAAGATTTCAAGATGAAATTCTTTTAAGGAGAGGAGGGAAGAGAACGTAACACTCCACAAAATATACCCAAATTAGATATTGTTAAGTAAAGTAATAATGAATGAATAAAAATATACATATTTTATACATGAGAATTTGGCTATGAAAATATTACCCTTGTATTCATGATGAGATTCTGATCCATTTTGTTTTATTTGTCGAAAACGAAGTTCTTATGAAGAAGATATGCACATAAAAAAAGTTTGAATATAAAATAATAAGTGCATAGATTTGAATTTGACATTAATGGGATAAATATGGAGTAGAATAGATACAAGTGGCACAAAGGAATATTTCATATCTAAATTCACTGTTATGTGTAAATATATACATGTAGCAAGGAGAAGTGGTTGAAAAGATATCAAAAAATTAGTTAACATTTATTAATCAATCAATTAGATGCCTGAAATATATTCGTGAATTCCAAGGTAGAAAGGCGGTCGAAAACTCCTTCAGAAGAGGGGTCAACAACCATCTTAACTGCCCTCAGGCAGGATGGTCGACCACTACGTGGCCTGGCTACGTGGCCTAAAAGAAGAAATTGAGAACATTTATGCGTAGCTACAATCCAAATCTAGAAATTTACAGAGTCTTCTCTGTCTTTAGTACTGTAAGTCGGATTCCTTAAGTTTACCTATTTTCTATGACTTGTTGGTATATAAATCTGGATTGATTATGCCTATTAGGTATGGATTCACAAAAATAAAATATAAAAACCCACAAACCTCTAATATTGCAGAATTGTCAATCTAAGTTCATTGTTTGGGTTTCAATTACGGATATAAATAAAAAGAGATTGTTTGGTATTGTTCTTATATAAATTCAAGATATAATCTATTTTACTTTCTTTACCTTATATCTTAAACCCAAACCTTACCTAAAAAATATGGATTTGGTATTGTAAATTATGTGTATTCAAATTTCTGTTTTGTTCATAAAAGAGTAGATTTGGGTACAATAAACCATATGTGACCAAAATCCCTATCTTTGTGAAAAATCACTCAAAGTGTAAAGATGGTAAAATAGTACTAGATAGAATGTATAAAATGTATTTATTTATTTTATCCCTTTTCGTTTATTGATTTTGCCCAAAAAGCCGAGGATTACAAGTATACTTTTTTATGTTACGATTATTTCCTTATTAGTGCTTTGATTCTGAAATTAGTTCCTATATGCCAGATTACGAGTTTAGGAAATATGACTTGTATATCTTTTGGAGAAAAGGTTAATATTTCATCGTTTAGTGCATTTTCTTTCATGTACATCACTAACTATGTATTTATATTTTTATAATTTTAAATAATCTATGTATCGTAAACATGTATTTATTGCGTTTAGTTAGAAATTTTGTATTAAATGTCCCGTTAGGAACTTGTATGTGTGTGCCTATGTAAATGTCCTTAAGTAATATTAAATGACTTGTGGACGCGTGGTTAACCCATATTTGTAATAGAAGTCTGCCCAAATAACTCTGCTTTTAGCAGCTACTAGAAGTCAGGTTAATGTGAGATGTCTAGTGCCATGGGACAGTTAACTTATGATGGGTCTACCTCAAGAAGGCACTAAGTGGTTGATCGACCTTATGGAGGTATTAAATGGTTGGACTCGTTCCTCTCCTAATGGTTTATCCCTAGAGTATGGAGCATAGTCATATGTCCCAACCTTATTAGGCATTAAGAGGTCTATAGGTCAACTTTCTCTAAATGTATGAGGAATTAATGGTCCCAAATGAGTTAGGTAGTTATTTGGAAGTTGTCTGTTTTTAATATCGAGGATAGAGTGTAACAACCCAAATTTTTAGGATATACTAATTAATTAACAAATTATTAAAGAATAACGTTAAAATTTTTTCGAAATTTAACAACGGGGGTTATGGCATTGGGTCCGTTATGGTTTTCTGGTTCAGATGCACATATAGTTTGTATAAAACAGACTAAATACGAAGCAGTCATAATGATTTGAAGTTTGAAATTCAAATTAGAATATAGTAAACAAATATATATATATATATATTACATTGGCCGACCCTTCAAACCATCAGGTCGACTTATGTGTCGACCTAGGTTTTGGGTGGATCGACCCAAGGGTTGTGTTAGTCGACCTATATGTGCTTGGCACGTATACTTGCCAGGCACGAAATAAATCAGACGAATGGGATTTTATCCAATTTTTTCCAACTAACGCGTATGACTCTAATTGGCCGATGTATAAAGGCATATGTATATAACTAATTGAGGCATAGATTTGTATGCATTATTGCCTATAACTAATTATAATCTTCTATTTATGCACATTTTATATGCTGATTTGGGCATTGGTTATGTGAATGGTTATTATCCTTTTACTCTGTGCACATTTGGGAAATCTGATTAAACTGGTATAATGGAAGCAAGATTGGATAATTTAGAAGGCTGATTATTATCCTTTTATTCTGCACACATTTGGGAAATTTGATTAAATTGGAATAATGGAAATAGGATTGGATAATTTGGGCTAATTTAACATGTGATGTAAACTGTAATAAGACAGGAACGTTGGACTGGTTATAGGAAAACTAGATTAAGTTTGTAAAATGGCTATGGTACTAGTTATGATAGAAAAAGATGAACTATAACATATATATTTGCATAATTATGATAGAAAAAGATGAACTATAACATATATTTGCATAAATATGATAGAGTGGGGAATCAAAATAAACAAACATGGTTTATTTACAAATATGAATATGACATAAAACTGTAAATGAGACTATTAGACTTGACATGAAAATTAACTTAAAATGGTATTAAATTATAGGCCTAAACTATATTATTTTATGTTGGCCTTGGCGTTCGTTGATATTTCTATGGGTCCCTATTAAAATAGGAGTTCAACAATAATAAATAATATTCTTTGTTGGCCTTGTGATTAGACTATATTCTAAGGTGGACTTGGCTTCGTTGATATTTCTACGGAGGGCCTATTAAAATAGGCGTTCAATGATAATAAATAATATTCTATGGTGGCTGTGGCGTTCGTTGATTTTTTTGTTTTGAAAATGGGTTCTTTATTAATGATGAAAAAGAACACTAAGTATTCTGCCTCCTTAAAAAACCTTAGTAGCATAGTAAGGAAAAAGAGTGCAACAATACTCAAACAATTTTGAACAAATGCAACACACGCTACAACAAAACATAAAACATCTCCCAATCAGTCCAAAAACCAACCAGCCCAGCCCATTTGGAACCAAATAAAATATCCTCTCACGCATAGAAAAGTCAACCAGGGTCAAAAGGAAAATGAGATCCATCATCTTAATTATCTCCCCCCTAAATCGGCCATGTAACTGACATCGCAAATCCACCATTATCAGCTTCCATCTCATCCGCTCCTTTACCTTCTTTCCATCAAATACTCTTCGATTACGCTCAGTCCATATATGATGAATAGTTATGGAAAATCCAACGCAGCTGAATCTAAACCAATCCGATCGTAGCTGGGAGAAATCCTAGATCTGAGAAATAAGAAGAGGACATTCGGATAGACTTAGACAAAGAAGAGATCGAAGGCGATTGATCAAGGAGGAGCTGTGGGGACATGTAAAAAATAAATGCCCGTGATTTTCTTCTTCTTGGTTGCACAAAACACATGTAGTGTTATTAGAAATCCCCAAAGATAACAATCTATCTTTCCTAGATAATCTAGCCAAACAAACTTTATACGCTGTGTAACAAAATTCTTAGCTGTATAAGGATGCCAAACAATTTTAGCTCGGTCAGTAGTAGGGCTTATTCTGTGAACTGCATCATAAACGCGTGAGAACTTACTTTTTGATAGGCGTTTAACGATAATAAATAATATTCTATGGTGGCCTTGGTATGCATTAATATTTCTATAGGGGTCTATTAAAATAGGCGTTCAACGATAATAAATAATATTCTACGGTGGCCTTGGCGTTCGTTGATATTTCTATCAGGGCCTATTGAAATAGGCGTTCAACGACAATAAATAATATTTTATAGGGTCTTGTGATTAGGCGTTATTCTATGATAAATGAATGAATGTTTGGCTTAATAAATATTGAACTTAAATTTACATTAAGTTAAAAGCCTAATTCTATGGCTAACCAATGGTTTCTATGACGGGCCAAATAAATAGGGATTTGAGTCGAGTATTATTTGTTTTTTGGGGATCCATACCGGGCAACATACCCTTTTATCACATACAGTCTCACTAGGAGGGGAGGGAACGTACCATACTATGCTAGTAGTAAGTTGGTCCAAACCCGAGGTGGGTACGGGTGCATTCTAGCGGGTCAATGTATGTCCATTGAGCCGACAAGAGGAAACAAGACATTGTAACACCTTTGATTAATGTGCTGATGGGTCAAGCTTGATAACCCATAGTAGGCATATGTTATCACTTATGGTTTAGTAGTCAATCGATGGGTTGTATTAAGGACAATCTTCCTAACTGTATTATGTTATGAAATATATAGAAGTGCAAACAATCAAAGTTCTATGGAATGAAAGATGTTAACCTTATTTATAACCTTTTTACGTCATCCTATATGTTCACTTTAGGTGTACATAAACACTTACCCTATCTGACACTAAAACTACCATTTTATTTGTTTCCTTTGTATCAGCTCACCAAACTTTATGTATGACTCGCTCCTCTTCCTTCCTTTTCCTTTCCCCTAATAAGCTCAAAGGGTAGAAGTTGAATGGTATTAGCAGCTAGGAAAGGTAGTATCCATGATCTGAGATTCAATTTATTATCCATAAAAAATTCTCTTTACGTTGTTTTATTTTGTAATTGTTCCAAGTTGTACTTGAGAGGGAATTTTATTTGTGTACTCTGATTTAGCTGAGGTTGAAAATGACATGTTTTGTAACTAATGATTTGTAATGACAAGTTTAATAAAAGAAATAAATGTTTCCGCTATTTTCATGTATGTCTTGTGGGTCTTAGTCTTTGTGATTTGTTTCTTTGTACCTACAACGCAACACATTCCTTAGAATGACTTTGGCTGTACTAAGCGGTGTGGGATGTTTCATTTGGTATCAAAGTCTAAGGTTACAAGATTTCTAAAAGGTATTTTAAAATAAAGTACTTTTCTAAACAAAAATAGTTCAAAACAAAAAGGTATTTTTGAAAATAAAAGTTCTATAAAAATCCCCTTAAGTCCATCTCCATTCCTTGCTTTATTTCTCCCTTCTTCATTATGTTATATAGAAACCTATCTAGGTTTTCCAATGTGTGTAGAAACCTTAAATTTTTATGGGTTGAAGTACTGAGTTATGGATAAGCCCATTTAGCGTAGTACTTGAGGAAAAAGAGAAACTTGCTATGTGACAAATATAAAGTAGGGCTAAACATGGATAAAATAACCTTAGAGGACAAGGATAGTGAGATAACCTAAGAGATGTTGTTTTAATGACTCAGGAAGACATCGTTAGCTGTAACAAAGAAATTGTTGATATGGCAAAAAAGGGTCATAAGGAAAATGTTGGTCAAAAGGATGGGAAATGAAATTGGGTGAAGGTTGGTGAAAGAGATGTAATATATCTCTAGTTCTTTCTAGCTATCCTATATTATGATATTTAAGAGTATTTCATTCCCTTACCTTTGATTCACGAGTTGGGGGTGGCTGCGTGGGGCATAGCCACGTCGATATTGGACATGCCATGTTGGGCATATGTATTGTAGGCCTAACGAAACTATTCTTTACAAATATAGTAAATCCCTTACTGTAGTAATTGTTAACACAAAATTTCGTACCAATCAAATATGAAGAAGCGGAAGCTTTAAAGCCAAAAGGATAAAGGGGGTTTCAGATTGCGAAACCAGGTTCATGGAGAAAGACCAAATCAGAGGATTCATCGAAAGAAAAGTCCGAGAGCCAACAACAAAGCCATAGGGAAAAAAGGGAGAAGCCAATAGCAGACACCGACGGTCAAGAAGAATCAGAATACAGTAATACTGATCCAATATCGACAGCTGGAGATAGAAAGTAGTATTGAAGATTCGGAAAGGTCATGACAGGGAAAGGATCGAGGTCAATATGAAAAGGAAGATACCGGGAGGTTAATGCCGACACTGAAAGGGATGCAGAATAACAATTCTGGAAGCATACACCTGGCACCGAAACCATATAATCCAAGATGTATGCAGAAGAAGGAAAGAACCTACCGATACCTACTTGACACCAACACCAACATCTAGAGCCATCTTCAACATCTCCGGAAGGTATTCTAAAAGCCCACCTTTATAACTAAAGACGAACACATATACCAGAAGCGGAACCGGCTCCCTTTACCACTACTGAAGACTTCATAATCCAGTACTTAAGCAGAGAGGTATAGAGACGAATGGAGACCAGAGGCTTCGAAACCAAAAGCCATCAAGTCCAAGAATAACTTTCGAAACTAAACTACTTGAAGGCATGGTATCGGAGCCACTCCCGAGAGTCCAAGATTGATATTGCAAAGACAAAGAAGCATCCATGAAGTCATTTAATCGGAAGAAAGGCGGCAGAAACCTTTCTGCCGGAACTGGAGTTCACAAGAACAGCCGAAACCCTATTTCCGCATTCAAGAAGGTCTTCTGCTAAGCTCACAACAGAAGGGGTTCAAGAACTGACAACATAAGGGGTTCAGAAACCAACAACGTGGTCTAGGAAGCCAGAGAAAGGTAGAGGAAGCTAGAGTAAGTTAGAGACAGCTAGAGGAAGCTAACGAAAGGTTGTTGACGAAAGGCTGATGACGAAAGGGGTATGTTAGCCTACTTTGTGAACTAGGCAACACAAAGTCAAGAAACCAAACATTGAATGATATTTTTAATTATAAGACTTCGGTTCGGATTGGAGGAAAACACTACAATTCAGGTTGATAGCTGCAGTTGTTCGGATCGGATAGGGTCCTCTGTTCGGATCGGGTTAGAGCAGCATATTGGTTCGGATCGGATAGAGTTCTTTGTTCGGATCGGTGATCTCTTACTGGATAGATTGGTAAGGCATATCCAATCGGATCGGAAGGCAACTAAATCTCGAATGGATCGGAAAGCCATCTACTTGCCACAACACTGAAGCGGAGCGGAATAGGTCAGAGAAGGAGAGGCGCCCAAACCAATCCGGTTCGGATCGGGTATCCCGATCCGAACCCCTTACCTGCACGTCTCCGACCCGCACCCATGATCCATGTTAATCTCCTGTAAAATCGCCTGGAGAACCGGATCGGCTATGACTAATTCCTACCCCTAACGTCCTCCCTTTTGATGCGTTGTCAACCTGCTAGTTCATCCGAACCCGAAGAGAGTGCGATGGATGACACGTGGCCCGACCCGGATCAAGTCTCAAGCAAATTCACACCTATAAATACCCCATCTGGAGACAAAGAGAAGGATCTTTTTTTTCAGCACTAAAAGAATTCAATCACCTCCATCATCCGAACTCCATTACTCCCGGAAAATCCAAATCATCTTTTATTTCTTGTTTTAGTCAATTGAGTGAACAAAAGTGAGTTGTGAGTGAATCTTTCATTGTATTTGTAACTGAATTATTGAATATAGTGAAGAATAAGTGGACGTAGGCATTTGTTCGCCGAACCACTATAAATCTTGCGTGTTCATTTTTATTTTTATCTCATTTTATCTTGTTTCAAATCAATTTGGGTGTTAGAACCACTTTTGGGTCTAACATTTTGGTGCTTTCACTGAGAACCCTCATCTAAATTCTTTATTTTCTGGGATCTCTTTCTACTTTTTGGACCGTTGAGTTCAAAGAAGTGAATCCTTAAGTTTCTTCGCTTTTTTATATTTGTTGAAGCAATTGTCAAAGACTCATGGCCAAAGGAAAAGGCAAGGAAGTTCAGTCTGTTCAAGGAAATGGAGCTGGCGAAGATCAGCAAAATGCTGTAGTGACAAGGTCTCGGGGGCAGAGCTCAGCAGCAGAAAGAATCAATGCAGGAAATCCGAACCGACGCCAGGGGGAGAGCTCCGATCCGATCCGGGTAGGAGACTCTGAAGCAGTGCATTCCCCCAATCTGAACCGACCCGAGCTGCTCGCTGCACACCGATCCGACCAGGCACCCCAGCTCCGATCCGACCCGACTTCCTACCTCCGATCCGACCCGATGCTTGGTGAAGCTGGAACCTCTACTCGAGTCCCTACGAATGCTCCAACTCCAGCTGCCAGGGTTGGTGATCAGGTCAATTCATCTGCGCCTATCACTCAAGGAGATTTCTCGCGCTTGCTTGATATGCTTGAGAGCACGAGGGAAGCTATGAGAGTTCATGAGCGCACAATCTCATGATGCAGGAAAATATGAGGCTCATGAGTCGGGAGATTAGTGAACTCCGTCGGCAAAGAACTCCATCACCGGTTCGTCACACACCAATAGATCAATCTTCATCTTCCGAGGAAGAGAGGCCCCGCGAGCGGAGGCCACTCGAACGACCTCAGAACGTGGAGCAGCTGACATTTGGATCTTTGGGATCTCGCGAGGATATCGCACGAGCGTTAGGAAACAATGACCCCACTCGGGGGCAAAGACTCCAGTCCCCTCTTCCCGAGATCGACCGGGAGCGCAGGGAAAGGAATCGAGCAGAGGCAGCTCGAAGAAGAAGGGCATCTCCTGAGCAAGAGCCCAGAAGGAACTCAGATACTAGGGCCAGGGAACCTGAGCAGCCCCTAACTAGTGCTGATGTACAGGCAATGGTTCGCCGAATTATGTCCGAGAGCCGGAATTATACAAATGAAGACTATGGCATTGGACGAAGCCATACTCCGTTCACCGACGATATCCTCGACTTCCAATTTCCCCGATGCTTTAACTTGCCACAGATGGACAAGTATAACGGAAGGACTGATCCAGGACAGCATTTAATGCGGTATTCGTGGCTCATGAATGCCGCTGCTGCCCCTGATGAAGTGAAGTGCAAAGCATTCCCAATCTACCTAGAAGATGTGGCATTATTCTGGTTTACCCGACTTCCTCCTCGTTCAATTTCTAATTACAAAGAACTAAGCGAGCGTTTCATGAACCAGTTCCGACTACATGCCCGAAAGTCCAAGAGTGTTATTGAATTGTCAAGAATCAAACAGGCACCGGGAGAATCTTTAAGGGCATATCTTGATCGTTTTAACCAAGCCGTAACTGAGGTCAGTGACCCGCACGAACCCACTATTCTGATGGCATTGAAGGAAGGAGTCGATCCTGAATCCGAGTTTGGAGACTACCTTTCTGGGAAAACACCCCCCACAAGGGCGATATTCTACGAAAAAGCCGATATTTATCTAAGACGAGAGGAGGCCAGGGCAAACCGAAAGAGAAAGTCTGAGACAGCTTCAAAGGAGAATGTGCAGAGTAATATTGCCGTGAAGCAGTCTGGGGAAAGTTCTGGCAAGGTTGAAGTAAATGTAGGAAACAAGGGTGGAAACAACAATATTGGAAATGGGGGAAACAACAACAACCGTAATTCGAACGGTAACAGAAGAAACAGAAATAGGGGAAGTGACCCTAACAAGAGGCCCCGATTCCAGAACTACGAGAACTATACACCATTGAATGACACCCTGGAAAATATTTACCTGGATACGTACAATGTGTTGCAGTACAAAAGACCGCCACCTCGTGATTCGACCGAGAAAGAAATGGCGACAGGGAAATTTTGCTTGTTTCACGGAACACATGGACATTCGACCAATGAATGTCGGCATTTGAGGGATGTAATTGAAAAGCTGCTGCGTGAAGGAAAGTTGGATGAGTACAAGGTTGCCCCGAGGGACAGGGGGCAAGGAGAGCAGGCTCCAAAACAGATCCTACCTGCTCCTAAGCCTACCGCGCAGCAGAAAGGTAAAGGGATTGTCATCAACTCCATAGTAGGCGGACCTCACCCGGCAATCCGAAGTTTTAGGTCAATGGACCAATATGTGAATGCTGCCAAGCATCTAGATGTGAATGAAGGTGACGATTTGGAAGATGTCACCCCCATAAAACAACAAAAAACCATGTTCGACGACGTGGTATTTCGCAGCCGAGACAACACGGGGATGCAATCTCCCACCAATGATCCGTTGGTTATTACTACCACCATTGGGCCGGCCTTGGTCCATAAGGTATTAGTAGACAACGGAAGTTCCGTTAATATTTTGTTCAAGAAGTCATTTGATCAGATGAAGCTTGAGCCCGAAGATCTGAAACCTTGTGAAGGATGGATTAGAGGCTTCAACGGAGCGACGACAGCTCCCATGGGATATATAGAGTTGCCCGTGACCCTAGGGAAAGGAGAACGTAGAAGAGTGCGAATGCTTCAGTTCGTGGTATTGGACGTAGATTCGCCATATAACGCATTTTTAGGGAGACCTGCCCTCGCTGAATTTAGAGTTTGTATCGCCCCTTGGTGCTTGTTACTAAAGTTCCCAACCGAAGCCGGGACTGGAGTAATGAGAGGGGATCAGGTTTCTGGACGGGCCTGCTATGTGGCCGAACTGAAGATGTTGATAAAAGGAGTTAATGCTGAGAGTAAGGATGCCTCATCTCCCTCAAAGAGGGACTCGGCATAGCAATTAGAGAGATTGAACCCGAGGGAGTTGCCCAAAGGAACGCCTGAAGACCTGGATCCTAGAAAAGACGAGGAACCAGAGGCTAGGAATGCAACTCCTAATGAAGCGACAGTGGAAATTCCCATTGATAAAGCTGATCCGACGAAAGTTTTGAAGATTGGTTCTCAATTGGATCCACGTCGTGCAGAAGAACTGACGGACTTCTTGAAGGCAAACTTAGATGTATTCGCCTGGACCCATGCTGACATGTGTGGGATATCACCTTCTATTATCAGTCACAAATTGAATGTAAATCCGAAGCATCCGCCTGTGAAGCAAAAGAGACACATGCTGGGCCCAGAGAGGTCGGCTGCTCTCAAAGAGGAAGTAGAGAAATTGAAGCAAAATGGATTTATTCGATTCGACTTATCCCGACTGGATATCGAATCCCGTCTTGGTAAAGAAGCCAAACGGAAAGTGGCGGACTTGTATTGACTTTTCAGATTTAAATAAAGCTTGCCCAAAAGATAGTTTCCCACTTCCCAGGATTGACCAGCTTGTAGACTCGACAGCAGGTCATGAACTTCTTTCTTTCATGGACGCATACTCTGGATACAACCAAATTCCTATGCATGTACCAGACCAAGAGCATACGAGTTTCATTACGAATTTGGGGCTATATTGTTATGTTGTAATGCCATTCGGGTTAAAAAACGCTGGAGCTACTTATCAGCGCTTGGTAAATAGAATGTTTTATAATCAAATAGGAAAAACTATGGAAGTTTATGTGGATGATATGCTTGTTAAATCAAAGCAGTCTTCCAGCCATACGCAAGACTTAGCGGAAATGTTTGGTATCTTGCGAAAATACCGTATGAAATTGAATCCTTTAAAATGTTCATTTGGAGTGGCGTCGGGAAAGTTTCTTGGCTTCATTGTGAGTTCCCGAGGAATTGAAATCAACCCTAGCCAGATAGCAGCGATTAGAAACATCGAAGAACCGAGGAGAATTAAAGACGTCCAAAGTCTGGCAGGGAAGGTAGCGGCGTTGAGTAGATTCATCTCCAAAGCCACAGATAAGTGTGTTCCGTTTTTTGATTTGATAAAAAGGGGAAAGAAGAACTTCCAGTGGACTCCCGATTGTGTTGAGGCCTTTCAAAATCTGTTAGAGATGTTAGAGAAACCGCCAATTTTATCAAAGCCCGTAGATCACGAAGAATTATTTGTTTATCTAGCAGTCTCGGCTCACGCTGTCAGCACAGCCCTGATTCGAGAAGAAGACAAAGTACAAAGGCCAGTGTACTATGTGAGTAAGAAATTAGCAGCGGCAGAGCGCAACTACCCAAAGATTGAGAAGCTTGCTTACAGCCTCCTGATCGCGTCCCGAAAACTTCGTCACTACTTCCAAGCCCATCCAATAACCATATACACCGAACAGCCGTTAAGACAGGTGTTGCAGAGACCCGAAGCATCGGGAAGGTTGATCAAATGGAACATAGAACTAAGCCAGTTTGATTTGAATTTTCAACCACGAAAGTCAATCAGGGGGCAAGCTCTAGCAGACTTTATTGCGGAGTTCACCATTCCAGAGGAAGAAATAATCAATGACCGAGTTGTCAAATCCGAGGATAAGCTAGAGATGAATCCGTGGAAATTATATATAGATGGAGCTAAAAATGACCAAAGGTCCGGAGCTGGAATTGTCTTAGTCACTCCCGAGGGACGGTCGTTATATTATGCCCTGCGATTAGAATTTTCGGCAACTAACAATGACTCTGAGTATGAAGCCCTGATTGCCGGGCTGAAACTTGCTAAAGACCTCGGAGTAAAAATGATGGACATATTTTGTGACTCTAAGATTGTTGTTTGTCAAGTGCGAGAGGAATTCGCGGCTCGAGGACCTCGACTTATAGCCTACCTCAAGAAAGTGAAAGAGCTATTGAATAGCTTAGAGCGGTACAACATAACGCATATTCCCAGAGTTGAAAACCAGAAAGCGGATAGACTGGCAAAACTGGCTAGTTCTGACAATCCAGAAGGGGCTGAGGTAATTCCAATTGAAACGTTGGAGTCGCCAAGCTTTGAGTCAATGGAAATTGAATTCGCTCTTGAAGCGGAACCAGAGAAGGAGTCATGGATGACTCCAATTAAGAATTTCCTTAAGAATGGGACACTCCCATCGAAGAAGAGTGAGAAAAGAGCTGTAGTTCGCAAAGCAACCAGATATGTTATACAAGACGATACTCTCTATAGACAAGGATTTTCTATGCCCCTGTTACGATGTATCGCACACGACGACATCAAGCGTGTACTAAGAGAAGTGCACGAAGGTGAGTGTGGAGATCATACAGGAAGTCAAACTTTAGCAAAGAAAATATTGCGGTACGGATACTTCTGGCCTACGATCAACAAAGATGCGGCTGATTATTCACGACGCTGCGATAAGTGCCAGAGATTCGCCAAAATCCCCAGGGCACCGTCAACCCAGCTTAAATCGATGGTGAGTCCTTGGCCATTTGCTACATGGGGAATTGATATCATTGGAGTTTTACCGATTGCTAAAGGAGGAGCTAAGTATGCCATAGTACCCGTGGATTATTTCACAAAGTGGGTGGAAGCTGAGCCCTTGACTAAGATCACCACAAGAAAGGTGATAAGTTTTGTGGTCAGAAATATTATATGCCGATTCGGGATCCCAAGAACGATTGTTACTGACAACGGGACCCAATTTGATAGCTCTGAATTCAGAAATTTTTGCCAGAAATATAAGATAGACAAACGATATACTGTAGTTGCCTATCCACAATCGAATGGGCAAGTAGAGGCAGTAAACAAAGTTATAAAATCCATCCTCAAGAAACGGTTGGAGCGTGCAAAGGCAAGATGGGTTGACGAATTGCCCCTAGCTTTGTGGGCATATCGAACAACATTTAAAACGGCTACCGGTCATACCCCTTTCTCTCTCTCCTTTGGCTCAGAAGCAGTAATTCCAGTTGAACTGGAAGTTCCTTCCCACAGGGTGACGTATTATGACCCGATGACGAATCGGGCACTTTTACTTGAGTCTCTTGATGAAGTCGAAGAGAAAAGGGACGAAGCAGACTTGCGTGCAGCAAGACATCGGCGTCAGATGGCACGCTATTATGACAAAAAAGTTCGCCTCAAAACTTTTGAACCAGGAGATTTGGTGCTAAAGAGAGTTTTTCCATCCCTTCCTCACCTCGGCCCAAAATGGGAAGGACCCTTTGTCATCCAACGGAAACTTGAAAAAGGAACCTTCAAGTTAACGACCGTAGATGGCGAAGAAGTTCCTCGAGCATGGAATGCCCAACACTTAATGCGATATTTGGATTAGAAATGCTATATTTTTTGTTATTTTTACTGTGAATTCTGTAACAAGACATGCCTTGCCTTGGGAAAATCTGATGATATGAATAAAGGACTATAAAGTGGACGTAGGCTACGACTTAGCTGAACCACTATAAAAATATTGTGTGTTATTTACTTTTATGCATTTACATTCATTAGTTGTTCTGTTGTGATTATAAAATACAGGATAACTCAGAGCCTAAAAAAGGTTGAAAACAGTTTGGACATAAAAAGAAGCACAATGATTATTTGTGCAATAAGACGTAAAAGAATGAGAAAACGACATTCTTAACTCTAACTCTCCAGAGAAAGAGAGAGAGTATAAAAGCGTCTCAGACTGAGCGCTGAAAAAGAAATTCTATTCTTAACTCTAACTCTCCAGAGAAAGAGAGAAAGTATAAAAGCATCTCAGACTGAGCGCTGAAAAAGAAATTCTATTCTTAACTCTAACTCTCCAGAGAAAGAGAGAGAGAGTATAAAAGCGTCTCCGACTGAGCGCTGAAAAAGAGATTCTACTCCGAACTCTAACTTTCCAGAGAGAAAGAGAGTATAAAGGCGTCTCCGATTGAGCGCCGAGAAAGAAGTCTTTCCCCGTTGAACGACCGGGGAATAAATAAATGACTGAACTCGAACTCTAACTCTCAAGAGAAAGAGGGAGAGTATAAAAATGCCAGAAAAAACGACAGGTACTGACGACACAGGAAATGCTATCCCGTTAGAGAATTGGGAGCATTCAGATTGCATGGTTAATCATTGAATAACTTATGGAAATTGACTGGGGACACATATACATACACATATTCCCCCCCTCCACAACTTTGTTTCATAACTATAGACATGCATTTTTACATAAGTGCAGAACTGCTAACAAATAAACGTTGCAAAAAGTGAATTATTTTTATTTACAAATGAATGAATTTGTACAGGGAAATAGCTAAAAAAGAAAGTGCGGAAGCTGTTTTTGTAGCAGCACTTATTGGTTCACAAAGATGCTAAAAAGACACAGAGGAACCCACTATTTGGGTTTGGGATGAGCCTTCGATTTCTTGGCAGCTTTTTCCGCATCCTTTGCTTCCTTCTCGGCTTCAGTCAGGATTCATTTTGATTTCTTTTTCCCTGAAGATGTGGCACTGGAGCCAGCAGACTTCTTCCCGGAGGGCGGGGCACTGGAATCAAGAGAAGATTTTTTAGCAAGTTCTTCGGTAATAGATCTAGTTGAGAGCTTAACAACTAACCTTGAACCTGCATCCACAACTGCGAGGGGCTTGAGGACCTCAGGGTCTAGTTCTTCGGCCTTCAATTGCAAGCGTTTGTCTTGATCAGCCTTCATGGCAGCCAAGGTAACGTCATCAGCGCTTTTCGATTCCCCAGTTATTGCAACCTCCGGTTCCTCATCATGCCCCTCGTCTCCTCCGTCGTCTTTTAAAGCTGCAATCATTTCTTCATCATGGGGAGTAGTGACCTTAGTTGGCTCACTTCTTTCCCCCAGGTCTGTGGAAGCAGCCTTGTCTTCCCCTTCTTTGACCCTATCAGCGGGCTTCGTCCCAGCAACAGCTCCTTGAGCTACATCTGTCTTTGCGGATGATTCAACGCCTACAGAATGAGAAACATCGATTATCAACTCAGGCGAAAGCAAAGGATTTCTCATCGAACGTTCAATCATGTAGCCAAAGGTAGTAGTAGCCTTGGCAAATTGAGGAGAAAAGATAGGGATACCTTCTGAAGACTTTTCAGCGGGGGTGACTACTACCTCTGGAGTTATTTCAGGAATGGGAGATAGCAAAGTTGTCCGGGGAATTCCCGGGTTTTCGGGATCATACCCTTCTATTTCGGGAGTTGCAGGAGCAGAAGAAGAGGAGCTAGCTTCGGGAATGGTTTCTGTTTAGACTTCCGCCTCTCTTCTTCCATGGCCTCAGCAATTAGACGGCGCCCTTCAGCTAGGCGCTCCGGTTCGTCGTCTCTCAAGTATTTCTCCATCAGCTTATCTTCATCAAGGGAATCGACCTTAAGTTCTTCTTTTTCCCACTCAACGATTTGATTCCACACTTGAACCAGAGTGGATGGATAGTCCTCGATCCAAGAAATGTTTCGACGACGAATAATGTGCGCGAAGAATTCAATCATTAGCTCGCCGAAGCCCTGAATATCAGCCTCCGCCTCTGATAGTTGTTTGCGGGTTTCCTCCGCAGATTTAATAGCGCATTCCACATTGCCCTCAGCCATAGCAGCCCTGTTTTCCGCCTCCAACAGCTTCGAAGCCAAGTCAGCGTTCTTCTTTTCTAATTCAGCACTCCTCTTCGCTAACTCGGTGTTCTTCTGCTCAAGCTCAGCATAAGCAAGGCGTGTCTTGGCAGCCTCTGATTTGGCCTCGTCAGCTTGCTTCTTCAACTCGGAACGCTCCTGAGTGTGGGATTCAAGCAAGTCATGATAGCGCTTTTGCATGTCCTCAAACTGTTGTTTGAAGTTAGAAGCGTTCTTTTGAGCGACAGCTAGTTGAGCTTGAGTGTCTTCTAAGTCTTTTCCTAAGGTTTTTAAGGCCTTAGCATCCTCCTCCGCGGTCTTTTGCATTGAGTTAGCATTTGTCATTAGAGTGCGGATGATTCTAGAAAGATTGCGAGAATACTTGAACATCTCGGAATATTGTTTTTCTACCAAATCAATTTTTGCCTTGGCCTCATCTGCCCAATTAGAAGAAATAGGTTCAAGGGTAGGTAGAAAGGTCAGAGTCTCGAAGTAGTGCTCGGGAAATTGCTCCTTTAAATATGCCAGCTTTACTGCGGTTCCCGCATCTGGTGGAGGAGGAGCGAGGATTGTTAATTCGTTGTCCCTTCCTGAAGAAGATTCTGTAGAACCCTTGTCTGTCCTAGGTCGTTTAGTAGCAGGGACTTTTTGCTTACTTCGAGACCCAGTTTCCTTTGGAGGAGTTTTCTCTCTACTCCGCTTTTCATGGGAGGAAGTGGAATCCTTAGATGGTGGTCTATCCTCCTCCCTACGACCTTGATAGCTCTTGTATTTCTCTTGTTCCGGTCGAACTGGTGAGCGGGAGCGTGAGGGCCGAGATCGATAGGGATCATAAGGTCTTCTTTCCTCCCTACCACGGTCATCCCGGCGATCATACTCGGCATCCTGAGGAGGATTGGACATGCTGCGACGAAGCTTTCTTATATCATAATAGGATCGAGACATTGTACCTGCACGATAAAATAAACGAAGTTTAGAATCAATGGATTCATGGAGAAAGAAGTGCAATGAATGCTAATGCTGTGGTGTAAAGTGCATCCTAAGTGGTGTGTGTCCCCCCAACCAACCCGAGTCTGAAGCTAGACTGGTGCGGGCAGGCTCTTTGGCCTTAGAGGGAGTAGTTTCTTCGGAAGAAGTGAAAACTAAAGGATCCTTCCTGAAATCCTCTGAAGTATATATAGTCTCAGGTAAGGGGAGATCCCCCAAACCTTGAAATATGTGCTCATCGGTGCTAGGAACATCCCCTTCGGAAGCGTGAAGTGGTGACTCTTGGGAAGATTTTGACTTGTCTAAAGAAGTAGTTTCCTCGGGGGCAATATACCCTTCACGATGTTTTTCGGCCAGATTAGCCAGTTCATCATCTTGTGTGGAAGAGGGAGAAGGTGAAGTTTGAAGAGGAGCTGTAGGAATTCCCGAGCCTTCTCCTATCTCTGGAACTGTCTCCACTGGAGGAATGTATGCATAAGGGACCGTCCCACGACCGATGCTACGAAAAACGGATAGCAGCCCGTGAAAATGAAGGTATTCATCTTTAAGGACCTCGTCGATAGTCAGGAATTTTTGATCGCCATTAAGAAGTCGGTGCATCCGATCAAAGAACACCTGATCTGATATCTGTTTGGGATTGTCGACTGCAAACAAAAAGGAAAACAGGTCAGGGTGATGATTCAAATGTATAGAGTCTGGGTTCAGAAAATCAATGCTTTACTTGATTTTGTCCACCTCCTGGCACATCCGGACTGTTGCTTTATATAAAACCACTCTAGTCTGGAATCTCCAGCTTTACTGCTAAAAGGTGCAGAGATTATCTTTCTCTTTGGGACTGATTCAAAGTAGCAGAAGGATGGAGTCTCTCGAGTCCGATGCTTAAAATTATAAAAGAAATGAACATCATCGAACGTGAGCTCTACGCCTAGGATTTCACGATATGCTATGTACAAGGTATGCAAATAGGCATATGAATTGGGATGCAACTGCATGGGGGCAATCCGCATTTGTCTTAAGAAATCAACGATGAAAGGTGAGAACGGAGGAATGGCGCCGACCATGCACATTAATCGAGTGACCGTCATATATCCTTCTGGAGGGTTGTGGGGACGGTCAGAGCGTGAGGGCACTAGGGTGTCCCTTTTCATTATTCCATACTTTAAGCAAATTCGAACAAGTCGGTCGTTGTCGATTGTCGATTCTACGGAATCTGGAGGTGACTCCAATATAATGGCTGAGTCAAATTCATCGGGTGCTTGATTGTCACCAATCCCTCCTTCCTCCTCAAAGCCCAGGGAAACTTCATTCTCTGAAGACGCTTCGTCGCTTTCCCGATGACCAACTCCGTAATCCGGACCTTCACTGTCCCATTCCGGATCGGACGAAGAAGATATATCCTCAAGAGTGATTTTGCTAGAAGTTTCCGGAGCTTCTTTCCTCTCAGCTAGACGGGAAGAACGTCTGGGCCTCATTGTCATGGAACTATTGAAGAAGCAATAGCACGGATTAGAGTAAATTATCCCGTGCCCCCCTTTGTGTATGTGTGTGAACTAAAGTGTGTGCAGCAAACGTGGGAAACGCAAAATAAAAGTACAGCAATGTAAGACGAAGCTTTGAAGAGAAAGTGATAGTCAGAGTTGTTCTTAATTCTCGTTTATGTTCACAGGGCACTATCCTAACTGTCCGCGAAGTTATCGTCTAGAGTAAATGTTAGTTGAATTAGTTGGGAAGTCTTTATGTGCCAAGTTTGATACGTTCGGTTCGGTTCGGATATGCATATAATAGTTGGCTCAATACAAATACAGATATAGGGTCGGTTCGGATGTTTCATTAAAGCAAGGTCAGTTCAAGACAAGGGAAACGATGGGTTCGGAAGCAGGACTGATCTGATCGGATCGGGTGACCTGATCCGAACCGAACCAGCATCACTTAACCAGTCCATTTATTTCAACCTCTTATCCCATTCTCTTCTCCGACCCGAACCGACATTTTCCTTCCTTCCCGTCTTTCTAAAGTATGCAACCCGAACCGATCCCCTTTCCTTCTCCTTCCTTTTTGCTCCTTCGTCTTCTACCCGAACCAACTCCAATTTGTCATCACGCTCTTCATCTTCTTCCTCTTTCCCCCCTACTCACAAACAAATCCGTTCTATCACCAAAGCTACCGTTAAGGACAAATATTTGCCCTCTCCAGCCTCGCAACGCCTCGAAGTGATGGCGGATCCACCAGTAACGACGTGGAGTTCAAGCAAAGCCCCGTGGCTAAACCATCCCAATCAACCACGAATTGAAATCAAGAACAGTTACAACGAAGTTATTCGAGATTAAAAAAGCTACCTATATGTTCGATTTGAGAAATCTACAAGGAACGGTTTCAGAATATTGGAGTTTTTAAAGTTTTCAATACTAGGTTTGGAAGCGGCGGTGGAAAAGAAGAAGAAAAGAAAGAAGACGGTGGTGAATTTATATAAGGGGTAATGTTGACTCCTCGTATTCCTATTCTTTCTCACCCGCTCGGACCGGAGTGAAGGCCCAGTAGCACAACTCTGCCTGAAGGCCCAATGTCCAAGAACCAAACCCACGAAAGCGCTTCGGATCGGAATCCGAACCGAGCAAATTTCACACATTAATTTATCATCTGACTCGAATTGAGGAGAAGAAGGATAAAGGAAGAGCATACCTGCAAGAAGCATTATATGTCGAGAAAAATTCCCAAATTTGCTCAGAAATGAAGAAAATGTGCTCGAGTCGGACACCGAACCGAATAGAAATCTGTGCATTCCTCCTGACTGTTCTGATTCAAGGACTAGCATTTAAACGACATCAAAGCACGCTTCGTGCAACAGAAGCATCATTTGAGGGGGCAAAATGTTAGCCTACTTTGTGAACTAGGCAACACAAAGTCAAGAAACCAAACATTGAATGATATTTTTAATTATAAGACTTCGGTTCGGATTGGAGGAAAACACTACAATTCAGGTTGATAGCTGCAGTTGTTCGGATCGGATAGGGTCCTCTGTTCGGATCGGGTTAGAGCAGCATATTGGTTCGGATCGGATAGAGTTCTCTGTTCGGATCGGTGATCTCTTACTGGATAGATTGGTAAGGCATATCCAATCGGATCGGAAGGCAACTAAATCTCGAATGGATCGGAAAGCCATTTACTTGCCACAACACTGAAGCGGAGCGGAATAGGTCAGAGAAGGAGAGGCGCCCAAACCAATCCGGTTCGGATCGGGTATCCCGATCCGAACCCCTTACCTGCACGTCTCCGACCCGCACCCATGATCCATGTTAATCTCCTGTAAAATCGCCTGGAGAACCGGACCGGCTATGACTAATTCCTACCCCTAACGTCCTCCCTTTTGATGCGTTGTCAACCTGCTAGTTCATCCGAACCCGAAGAGAGTGCGAT
The DNA here is from genome assembly GCA_030737875.1 of Allium sativum. Classification (NCBI taxonomy): domain Eukaryota; kingdom Viridiplantae; phylum Streptophyta; class Magnoliopsida; order Asparagales; family Amaryllidaceae; genus Allium; species Allium sativum. The sequence goes on from CM060918.1 coordinate 942,297,517, forward strand.
GGATGACACGTGGCCCGACCCGGATCAAGTCTCAAGCAAATTCACACCTATAAATACCCCATCTGGAGACAAAGAGAAGGATCTTTTTTTTCAGCACTAAAAGAATTCAATCACCTCCATCATCCGAACTCCATTACTCCCGGAAAATCCAAATCATCTTTTATTTCTTGTTTTAGTCAATTGAGTGAACAAAAGTGAGTTGTGAGTGAATCTTTCATTGTATTTGCAACTGAATTATTGAATATAGTGAAGAATAAGTGGACGTAGGCATTTGTTCGCCGAACCACTATAAATCTTGCGTGTTCATTTTTATTTTTATTTCATTTTATCTTGTTTCAAATAAATTTGGGTGTTAGAACCACTTTTGGGTCTAACAGGGTAAAGCTAGAAAAAGACAAAAAAACGATAGTAGAAGTCCGTGGGGAGTAGGAGAAAGGAAGAAAAAGACAAAACAATGAAAGCCAAAGGCGGGAACAAAAAGATGGCACCAAAAAAAGTGGCAGGAAAAAGAAGCAGCAAAAGAGGACCCAAAACCTCTATAAATAAGACCCGAAGAGTCACATTGGAGGGGATCTTCTAGCCTGATCTCTACAATTTTCCTCTCATTTTCGAAGAGAACTAACCGAAATATGTAAATCAATTTGGGGATTTCTTATGTAAACTCCTCCATGAATTAAATCATCAAAGCTCTTAAAGTGGACGTAGGTTCAATCCGAATTGAACCACTATAAATTGTGTGTTCTTAATTTTTCCGCATGCTATGCTTCCTTTCAGTATTTTTTTTGTGTATTTGCTATACGGTTGGATCATCAGAATATTCCTACTTAAGTCGTTAGGTTCTTAGCAACCTGACACTTAAGTCTTCGGGTTCTTGGTGACTTGATATTTTTCTCATGATATAAGCCTTACCGTACCTCTCCCCAACTCCTAAACCGCTGATTGCCAAAATTATCTTCCTCAAGCTTCCTACCTTTCACTGAGCCTAGATGAACCTTCCGAAAGTTATTTAGCTTCCTCACATGTGTCGTGCTTAGGAAACCCTTACCCCAAGGTAACTGTTGACTCTCGAGTGGCAAAAGCGTGATACTCACCCCCTGAAGGAAGAGTAACCAATCTCCAGGCTTAAGACCTTGATATCTAGGAAAGGGTGAACTAACTCAAGCTTGTAGGAACTGAATAATCCCATTTTCCCCTTAGGTCCATCCCCATATATCTATCTCCGGTGTTGACGTAAAATATCATCAACAGTAGTAATAGTTGATTGTTTTAACTTTTCTAGGACCTGCAGTAGTTTCTTATCCCCGTAGGGAGATTAACATTGTTATCTATGGTGCATCGAGGTTTAAAACTAGAAATCTTGATTTCGGAGATGTTTAGGGCATTTCAAGGGATGGGTTGGTTTTCGGTTTAGATAGTTTACTTATATAGTTGGTTGTCTCATATTTTGACATTAGCAGTAGAGTTTGATTGAGATGCTTATACTATGAGGCTTTTGAGATAGGAAAATCTGGAGAATGGGTTAATTAGGCAATTGTGGGGCTATTTTGATTACAAGAAGAGGATTATCGGGCTAGAATATGCAATAAACTAACTCTTGAGATTTCTTTCGACCTGAGGAATCAATCTGTTGATTTTTCTATATTTTTCTAAGTGCATCTCTAGGCGATATTGATTCAATTCTCGTTTTTCTATATTTTCCGTGTATTGGAAGAGGCTAAAAGGTTACCTCCTAGAAGAGATATCAATTTTGGGATGACAATACTAAACCTGTATCAATAAAGCATATTGTTTTATGAGAACAAGAGAGAATTGAGTTTCATGCTTATGACTAGAATATTATCTAGACATGGAGTTATGCTTATAGTATTAATGTTTGTGGTTTGGTTTGGAGTTTAGAGAGGTTAGCTATATGATGAGCCATCTCAGAAGTTGAGAGAAAGGTTGTTTCTTAGGGGTACGCATAGTAGACGCCCTCTAGTGTTGACCCGTGAGGAATTAATTGAAATTGACTATTTTACTATTTATACCTATATTTTGGTAGATTGAGTGTGGTACCTATGATGGTGGCTTTCCACATGTGTTTTGAAGAAGTCGTTAGACTCATGCCGTAATGGAAAGGTTTTGAGGAAAACAAATGGAGGAACTTTTGGAAAAGTATTGGTAAGAGTCAACATTTTTGGTGAGAGGCATCACTCCTCTTTACTACAGTAATGTATAGTTCATTTGGTTCAGTAGTAATCATAAGTGAATTGTTTTTGGAGGAAACATTTCCCTACGACTCATGAAGATGGTCTTTTTGATTAATTCTAGGGAGCCAGATATTTTTCTCATAACTAGATTTCTTTACTTGTGGTTTCCATCAAGTTTTGAGTAGTGGAAAAAATAGAGACAAAATGGTTCGTAGAACATCTAATGGACTTCAAGAGTGGTACCATACCTTTTGGATTAGCTTGTTCCTAAGCCTAGCTATTGACTTGTGTGGAAGAATGATGGTGAGGTTCTATAGTAATTTGATAGGGGCCTTTTGTTGATGACATGTTAATCCAAAACAAAGAATGGCAATGGATAAGTTTGGTATTTAGTACCTCAGAAGCGTATAGTGCCAAGACCAAGTTCTATGTGTATTTCTTTTGGAAGGAAATAAATTTTCTTGGATTAGTGGGCTATTATAGAGAGTTACTGAAAATATTTCCCAGATGAAGTTTTTATCGACCTAGCTTACCAAGAGAGGTTTAGCTTCATGAAAACTAAATACGAAAACTTCCCTTAAGGATTTCAGATTATTACTTTAGTATCACTTTTGCTGATAGCATTAGTAAAAGGACTCGTAAGAGTAGTTACCTTGGATTAAATACTATTAGTTTTTTAGTTGTCGTGGGGGCCCATTACTTGTTACAGGGAAAGATTGAAATTTTAGTGAACAAGGATTGATGATTTGTTGTTCCCTAAAGGAAATTAAAACTTAAGACAAGGACGAGTTATTGAATTTTAGAATCTGATGATTTTTGGGATCTCCTTGTAAAGGTAAGAATGTACTTGACATTAAGTTCTTGGCTTTTGGATATAAGAGTTCATGTAACTTTTATGGAAATACCTTGTAATATGGTAAGAACCTTAAAGGATTTAACTCAAAAGTATGTCTTAATAGGAATTCTCCATTAGTTATACTCTATGATTGTAGTTTAGTTTTCATTAAGTTTATGTCATTTGGGCATGAGACGAGGATCCTAGAAATTCCATTTGAAAAAAGTAATTATAAGAACAAGTTGAAACCTAATTATAAGGATCAGATCGGTAAAATAGATCTTTTTATGATCACTAAATTGATGTAAACAAAAAGTTTGGCTAGTGGATGAATAGTCAAAAGGACATAAAGGTTTCAAAAGGATTGACATAACAAATATTTGTGTTCCAAGGAAACAATTTGAAGAAAGAGTGTTTCGAGGAAAAGGGAAATTTGTAGAACCACTTTGAGTCTAAACCCCACATATACATATATGATTTTTAAAATATATTTTTTGAAGGGAAAATATATTTTGTTGTGAAATTCGTATTTTAAGGAATTTCATAAAAGTGTGTATATATATACATACCCAGAAAGAAATTTTTGTAACCTTATAAATATCAAATTATATCACTAAGATTTTCAAATGAAGTTTTGAAAACATATAATACGAGTTTTGAAAAATATATGTAGGAAAATGAAAAAAGGAAGTCTGTCCTGATGGGGCTAGAAAATATAAGTGGAATTAATAAGGGAACACAAGACGGTAAAGGCAAAGAAAAGAAATCTGATTATGGCTATGATTTTTAAAACTAAACGACTTAGCTATGTTAAACTAGTTCAAAAAAGAAGCAAAAGGAAAACTTGGAATATTTCTTCGTAAAGGATTTTTTATGAGTATCATAGAAAAAGGTCTCTAGCGAATGTGGGTCAATAACTCAGCAGTTGTAAGAGAAACCATTCAGAATTGTGAATTTGGAGAAAAAATATGAGTTAATTGCGATGAGGCATTACTTAATTCAGTACTGGAATCTATTACCTCATAGGGAGAGCTTCTAGTTATAATAACTTGGGTAACAGAAAGGTTATATCGATTCATTGAATATTATTATAACTTGGTTAACAACGATGTATTACTATATGCCACTCACTGCTTATAATTTTTAATGTAATTTAAATTTATTGCCAATGTTGTAATAAACCAATAGGCCACACACTTAGAAAATTAAAAGGGAGAACTAATATTTAGCGGTTATAATATTAAACGTTGATGTTTAAAATAGCTAAAGAATTGGTGTATCGTTTTTATTTCCTTGGATATTGGTTCACGTTTGTTTAAAAAGAAAGGGGGCTCCCTCTTTCGATACATTGAAAAATGAGATCCAAATATATGAAATGAAATCATGGTCAATGGAAAATATCTTTATTCTCCACAATTTGATTTCATTCGACAAATCGAAGGGCGTGTGCATGGACACCTATTGAGACGTCGTTCAACTGGATGGCGTTCGAGATTTGGTTGATTTGGCTTTGATTATTACAGTGGATTGGCAAAATCAAAACCGGTACGCTTAACTTGATTTATTGATTTTTCTCTTGGATCCTAATTTTGGTTTGATTTTGATTTGTTTCCGCTACCGATTAGATCTAGAAAAACCCAACAATGGTATCAGAGCCACATGCGAAATTAATTTATTAAGTTGATTAAGCATTCGTTTTTGTGTATAATTTCTTGCAACAATCAACAGTGTTGTGAACACTGATGCAAGAATAAAAGGATATGTAACGTAAATTCATTTCAGATGTGAAATTGTTTCATTGTAAATACATTTATATTTGATATAAAATCTGAAATGAATTCATGAGTTAATATTGGATATTGATTCTATTCTTGTATTGGTAGATCTTACCCTGTTAAACGTTGAATATCCAGATTGACTTACGATGTTGTGAATAACCTTTGACTGTAGAAAAAATTCTGGATATACTGTGTCTTTTTTATCAAGTATAATTTTTTTTAACAACAAGACACAGACTAATTTGTTGATACTATTTTCAGTGTGTTTAGATCAAATCTTATGGTTAAATGAGCATCTTCCAGATGTTTTGCTCTAGCTATCACACTCTAGTAAAATTATGGATCAAATGAATTTCATTCATATGAAATCAATATTCTCTTATCTGAAGTTAATATAGTTAATTGAATAATTTACCACTTATTCTAAAACCATAAGTATTTAGACTTGGTTAGATCTGATACATTTTGGGATTCATATATATCTTTGTTTTAGATCCAAAATCACTATATTTTGATCTGGTGTTTTGAGTGGAAATTATGTTTATAAATGTAATCCATAACTCTTCCATATGCACATACTTTTCTATATACAGTATGCATGATCCATCATATTATACACAATCTTCTGCTATGTGCCTGACATGGTATGTTTGATGTACTTGGATTTTAAAGTGTTGTTTGTACATTTATATTGATAAATGTTTAATGCAAATGTGGTTTGAAGGCTACAACCAAAATGATTTACAATTTGCCTTTTATACTATTGTATAAATAATAATATTAAGGTACTGAATAACATTATTCTGTATATGTAAATGATTAAAATGCTACAGCCAATAACACTATAGTATTTTGCTACGAGTTATCTGCATATATAGTTTACAAGATGCACTATTCTATTTAAACACAGAATTGGTTTTTAAAACTAATTTATATATTGCTGCATGCACCTGAATGAATGATTTTTTGAAAAATATATATTCTTATAGATAAATAGCACTGCACTTGATTACATATGTATAATTGAATAAGCCACTTGTATAAAACATGCCTAGTAAGTACATATGTCAATATCATGCTTACTGCCGTGCACATGGTTAACTATAGGAGATAGATGCATGTCCTACTAGTTAAATGGTTGGTTTCTATAATAATAATGATATGCAAGATATTATTATACTGTAAAATGGTTTGCAGTTGCATACACATTAAAGTGTACATTTCAATTTCATTTCATCACCTTCATGCACTTCTGAATATTCATATTTATAAGTATGGAATATATATATATATATATATATATATATATATATATATTAACATACTCTGTTTACTGTATATATACAGGTAGTGGCATAAGACTACACATGTATATATGCTTTTGAAAGAGCATCATAGATAGGATATGAACTCTATGATATTTGAAATGGTTTATAAACCAAATAATGTATTTACTTGATACATACATATATATATATATATATATCAGGAAAATATTTACAAGGACAAAATTGAAGAACTTATTAACTTTAAGGACAACGCACTAAAATTTTACTCAAAAGGACAATACACTGTTTCTTTTCTTCTTCATGTGCGCTTATTTCTTCTTCCTCCGCAATTGGCTATCTAACATTTCTCGATCTCGTCTTTGATTTCCAACGTGAATTTTTTTCTTTTCCATATTTGATCATCAGCAATCGTCTTCTAACATGTATATCGATCGCGACTTTCAATTTTGCTTAATTCGATCTCGCGTGTATTCGTTTGCTGAAATTGTTCACGAAATTAGGGTAAATTCGATTGCTTTAATTCATTTGTAGTAAATATGATTTCGTGAATTCGTCGTATAAAATCGAACGAGAGAGATGAACGAGAAAAAAATCGCTGGAAAAAACTTTTTTTTTTACGGTGAAGTTAGTAGCAGTTTTTAGGTATCATTTTGTTATTTTTTTTAAGGGATCATTTTTCTTATATTAATAGTGTTATGCTATTTTGTTTATAGTTTTGATGCTATATCAGTTTTGTACTTGTACTGTTGCATTAGATTTGCAACTCAATCGAAATTATGTCATTTTAATCAATCAAAGTGGAATGTAAACATTTTTTGTATTAGTTTTCCTTCAAAATATCAAAGCAGTTTCTAGGTATCAGTTCTATATTTTTTTTAGGTATCAGTTTTATATTTTCTAGTTGAATTTAAATCATAGCAGTTTTTAGGTATCAGTTTTATATTTTTCTAGTTATCAGTTTTATATTTTATAGCTTAATTTACATCATAGCAATTTTTAGGTATCGGTTTTATATTTTTGTAGGTATTATTTTTGTTTATTTAACACTGTTTTTTTTTTTTTGTGTTTTAATGTTGTATTTATTTTGTAGTTGCATTGTTGCATTATCTATGTATTACAGTCGAACTTATTTCGTTATAATCAACCAAACTGTGATGTAAGTAATCTTTGTGTTAATTTTTATTTAAAACATTACAGCAGTTTTTAGGTATCATTTTAATATTTTTTGTAATAACCCGAAAACAGGGCCAATTTAAAAAATTTATTTTGGAAAATTTAGTGAATTTTGATTATTTAAAATGAATATTTTAAATAATATCAACGAAAAATTTATTTTGAATAGAATTCGAATGTATATATTTATATACGTCGTCGATAGAATATAAATATTTATTTTAAATTATAAAAGGAATTGAAAATGGCGTGGTAGTTCGATAATTCGATTTCAAAATGCAAATGAATGTACAGGATTCAAAATAAACCGGATTTTAGCGAAACCAAAAATATTAGAATCTATTTGAGAATATCTTTCCAGCGAATCCGAAAAATTGAAATTTCATAGCGGGAATCAAAAGTTACGCCCCAGTTGAAAATTCAGAATAGTCGGATTGGAATTCTGGCCCTTAAAAATAGAAATTTTGCAAGTGACCTCGGATTTTGATGAAACCACTTTTGTTGGATCCGGGATGTCAAGTTATTGCTAGATTCCAAAATTCGTAATTTTTCGAACCAATATGTGAGCGTGGCAAAGGAAAGCGCGTTTGACCAGTTTTAGTTGATTTTAATCGACTGGAAAATGGCCATTTTTCAAACGGTCTCAGAATTTGACGAAATTAGTTTTGTTAGGACCGTATCGTCAATACGAAGCTAAAAAATATTTTTCGGGAATTTTTAGAGACTGTATGTGGGCCCGGTAAATTGAAGTGTGCGTTCAAATTCAATATATAGATTTAAATTTTGATTTTGACGAAAACTGATCGAAACAGTCGAATAAGCCTGTGATATATATCTCATTGTGTTTGGAATGAGGGTAGTTAGCTATGGACGACAGTCGGTGGGCTTGATTTCGAGGTCAAAATAAAAAGTAACTTTATGGATTATAAATTAATAAAATAAAAATAGATTATATAAACTCTCCTTATCTCTCCCTCCTATACCAGTTGACCAAATCAAAAAAGAAAAGAAAAAAACGCTCTTTAAAATCCGTCGCCCACCCACATCGAGACCCGCCGCCTTCGACTTCTCTTCCCCCTCCTTCGCCTGTGCACCTCCACAACCCATCTCCCCCGTCGCCGGCCATCCCCTCCCCCTTCCCGTTCTCTCTCATCTTACCTCTCCTCCCCTTTCTCTCCGAAACAAGAAGGCCCCCCCCCCCCCGGTCCCTGAAACGCGTCGCACTTCCACCCCTGACACCCCAGGCGACTGACGACCCTCCCCCGCCCCTTCGGCCGTCCATCGTCGCAGCGGACCCCCCCCCTCTAAGCCGCTGTAAGCCTTTATTTTATTTTATCTTTTTTCTTTTACTTTATTTCGTTTATTTAAAGTATTTGGTTAGGGGGAAATATAAAAATCAGATTTTATATGAAATACGATTTATGAAAATTTGATTTGTAATATGAAAATAATGAAGTAAAGAATATTATTTTATAGTTAAATGGTAACATAAAGATTGTATTTTTCATAACAAAAAGGTTAGATTTTTATTGTAGAAAAAAATGGGATTTTTATTGATGAAAGCTATGATTTTTAACATAGGAAAGATTAGATTTTTATCATTAAAAAGATTCGATTTTTAATCGTGAAAAGATAGGATTTTTAATCGTATGAAATAGCGAAGTAAAAATTCGATTTTTATATATTGAATAGCGAAGTAAAAATTCGATTTTTATATATTGAATAGCGAAGTAAAAATCTGATTTTTATATATTGAACAGCGAAGTAAAAATTCGATTTTTATATATGTAGTGAATACGGATGACGAAAGTGATGAAAGAAGAAACGGCGGAGATTTTCTACATATGAAGAGTCGAGGCGTTGGTTTAGCTAATCGGTGAGAACTTATCACTTTTAATTTTATTTCTAGTTGAAATATATACTAGGATGCAGACGGTGTTTAGTAGCACCCGACACCTGTCGTCCACAGACCATGGACGTCTTGTATGCTTGTTTGTTTGATTTTGATGTGTAGTTGATTGTGTGATGTGAAATGAAATAAAATATTTATATAGTTAAAATATTTTATAGTTGAAAATAGAATTTTTAACGTGTATACGAAATAAATATTTATAAACAAATCGGACGGTTTGTTTATATACATACATTTGACTGATATTGATTGGGACGATAAATTTTACACATCGCCCAACTGCACAAATGAAATCTGTGTTTGATTGTTTGAAACCCCACACGGGTATTGGGATGATATAAGACATACACTTATCCCAATAATTAGTTGTATGTCGATCGATTGATTGACAGACTGTTATGAGCGTTAAATATTTATATTTGATGCTTATACAGTGTAAAATGCACTTTGGATGATGGTTGATTATTTGTCATTGTTGATATATACATGCGTTGTATGGAAATCCATAGAAATTAAATCTATGGTAATTGATTGGGCCTCATTCCAGTTTTGAAATAGAATATTTGAATAAAATATTTGAAATAGAAATATTTGAAAAAGAAATATTTGAAATAGAATATTTGAAAATAGAAATATATAAAGCCGTGTTGATTAGATATGCGCTATTTTGACGCGAACGATATTTATATCGACTATATTCGTTTTTATAATGAATATTGAAAAGTGATTTCAAAATCGAATATTTTGAAATGAAATGCGAATTAAATTAAATGGAAATGAATTCGAATTGAAATTGAATTGAATTGAAAACGAATTGAAATTGAATTAAAAATCGATTTGAATTGAAATCAATTTGAAATGAATTTAAAACGAATTTATATTGAAAAATTCAATTTTGATTTGAATTTGAAAATAAGTTGAAATCGTTTTGAAAACGAATTTCAAACGATTTATAAAATATGTTTTAAAAGGAAATCGACGAAGTATATATTATATATATAATATAATATAATGGCCTGAATAAGACGCGTCGCGCTGCGGTAGTTCGTGAATTTCGACCATTGACTTCGAATGGATATTGCGGGAGATCCGACCGTCGGATTCTCCTAAAACCGAAACCGTTGGGTTTTCATAGTTGGTATCAGAGCTTTGGTTTACAAAGATCAGAGAACAAGACACATTAGAACCACATGAAAGAATTCATCAGATATTGGATTAGTAATATTCAATTAGAATGACTCGTTAGAGATAGGATCAGTAGTATCCTAGAACGAGTGTGAAGAGTATGTTTTTAAAATGAAAACAATTTTTGTTTTGAAAATTTGAATTCAATTATTCATATTTGAATATTTATTTATATTGATTTGGACAATCCAGTATATATAGATTTTGCGTGTACGTCTGATCCGCGTGTATTTGAAGTTTTAATATACTAGATAGATATAAAATCACTCTAGTCGCCCGGAGATGATTCTGATGATGTCGCGGCGTCATCAGCATTTATATTCGAGTGTCGAAGGTGAGATATCTATATATTTCCATTAGATTAGTGTGAGAACCCAAAATTAGATAGGGCTTATAGTTGCGATTTGGCATCAAAAATTTGATTTTTTGACTATGTATCAAAGTTATGAATTTGAAAAGCTAATCAACTAATTGATTGATGGTTGTGTTGTTGATTATTGTTTGATTAATTAAAATTTGAACCATATAGCCAAATTGTTCCAAACAGTGAATTGTATTGAAAATTAGTCGCATTTGCATGCTTGTACTTGCACTTACATTGAACAGGTCATAGCAAGGAGGCTAGAGCAGAAGAATAAAATTGTTTGCCCGACAAATAGGTACATGTTTACCATAATTTACTGTTTTGTTTGGGTGATGATGATTTTGTGAGCCGATTGGCTAACCGCTTGGCTTTTTCGTTTTCTTTTGGATTGAAGAAGGCCATGGGAGGCTATATGAAATATCCCGAAGTCCCCGGTGCAGGGGAGGTTATGGCGAATTTTTTCGAAAATTTAGGGCGTTAGCCAAATTTTTGAAAATTTTGAAAGTTCTTAGAAACTGAAAAGTTGAAGAACTTAAGCCGTAAAGAAAATATTGGAAGTTGAGTTGATTTGTAAAACAACTTTCGGCTTCGTTCCTTTTCAGGGACGAAAAGTTTTAAGTGGGGGAGATTGTAATAACCCGGAAATCAGGGCCAATTTAAAATTTTTATTTTGGCAAATTTAGTGAATTTTGATTATTTAAAATGAATATTTTAAATAATATCAACGAAAAATTTATTTTGAATAGAATTCGAACGTATATATTTATATACGTCATCGATAGAATATAAATATTTATTTTAAATTATAAAAGGAATTGAAAATGGTGCGGTAGTTCGATAATTCGATTTCAAAATGCAAATGAATGTACATGATTCAAAATAAACCGGATTTTAGCGAAACCAAAAATATTAGAATCTATTTGAGAATATCTTTCCAACGAATCCGAAAACTTGAAATTTCATAGCGGGAATCAAAAGTTACGCCCAGTTGAAAATTCAGAATAGTCGCTTTGGAATTCTGGCCCTTAAAAATAGAAATTCTGCAAATGACCTCGGATTTCGACGAAACCACTTTTGTTGGATCCGGGATGTCAAGTTATTGCTAGATTCCAAAATTCGTAATTTTTCGAACCAATATGTGAGCGTGGCAAAGGAAAACGCGTTTGACCAGTTTAGTTGATTTTAATCGACTGGAAAATGACCATTTTTCAAACGATCTCAGAATTTGATGAAATTAGTTTTGTTAGGACCGTATCATCAATACGAAGCTAGAAAATATTTTTCGGGAATTTTAGAGACTGTATGTGGGCCCGGTAAATTGAAATGTGCGTTCAAATTCAATATATAGATTTAAATTTTGATTTTGACGAAAACTGATCGAAACAGTCGAATCAGCCTGTGATATATATCCCATAGTGTTCGGAATGGGGGTAGTTAGCTATGGACGACAGTCGGTGGGCTTGATTTCGAGGTCGAAATAAAAAGTAACTTTATGGATTATAAATTAATAAAATAAAAATATATTATATAAACTCTCCTTATCTCTCCCCTCCTATACTAGTTGACCAAATCAAAAAAAAAAAGAAAAAAACGCTCTTCAAAATCCGTCGCCCACCCACATCGAGACCCGCCGCCTTCGACCTCTCTTCCCCCTCCTCCGCCTGCGCACCTCCGCTACCCATCTCCCTCGTCGCCGGCCATCTCCTCCACCTTCCTGTTCTCTCTCATCTCACCTCTCCTCCCCTTTCTCTCCGAAACACGAAGGGCCCCGCCCATCCCTGAAACGCGTCACACTTCCACCCTTGACACCCCAGGCGACCGGCGACCCTCCCCCGCCCCTCCGGCGGTCCATCGTCGCAACGGACCCCCCTCTAAGCCGCTTTAAGCCTTTATTTTATTTTATTTTATCTTTTTTCTTTTACTTTATTTCGTTTATTTAAAGTATTTGGTTAGGGGGAAATATAAAAATAAGATTTTATATGAAATACAATTTATGAAAATTTGATTTTTAATATGAATATAACGAAGTAAAGAATATTATTTTTATAGTTAAATGGTAGTATAAAGATTGTATTTTTTATAACAAATAGGTTAGATTTTTATTGTAGAAAAAAATGGGTTTTTTATTGATGAAAGCTATGATTTTTAACATAGGAACGATTAGATTTTTATCATTAAAAAGATTCAATTTTTAATCGTGAAAAGGTGGGATTTTTAATCGTATGAAATAGCGAAGTAAAAATTCGATTTTTATATATTGAATAGCGAAGTAAAAATTCGATTTTTATATATTGAATAGCGAAGTAAAAATTCGATTTTTATATATTGAATAGCGAAGTTAAAATTCGATTTTTATATATGTAGTGAATACGGATGACGAAAGCGATGAAAGAAGAAACGGCAGAGATTTTCTACATGTGATGAGTTGAGGCGTTCGTTTAGCTAATCAGTGAGAACTTCTCACTTTTAGTTTTATTTCTAGTTGAAATATATACTAGGATGCAGATGGTGTTTAGTAGCACCCGACACCCGTCGTCCACAGACCATGGACGGCTTGTATGCTTGTTTGTTTGATTTTGATGTGTAGTTGATTGTGTGATGTGATGTGAAATGAAATAAAATAAAATATTTATATAGTTAAAATATTTATAGTTGAAAATAGAATTTTTAACGTGTATATGAAAAAAAAATTATAAACAAATCGGACGGTTTGTTTATATACACACATTTGACTGATATTGATTGGGACGATAAATTTTACACATCGCCCAACTGCACAAATAAAATATGTGTTTGATTATTTGAAACCCCACACGGGTATTGGGACGATATAAGACATACACTAATCCCAATAATTAGTTGTATGTCGATCGATTGATTGACAGACTGTTATGAGCGTTAAATATTTATATTTGATGCTTATACAGTGTAGAATGTACTTTGGATGATGGTTGATTATTTTTCGTTGTTGATATATACACGCGTTGTATGGAAATCCATAGAAATAAAATCTATGGTAATTGATTGGGCCTCATTCCAGTTTTGAAATAGAATATTTGAATAAAATATTTGAAATAGAAATATTTGAAAAAGAAATATTTGAAATAGAATATTTGAAAATAGAAATATATAAAGCCGTGTTGATTAGATATGCGCTATTTTGACGTGAACGATATTTATATCGATTATATTCGTTTTTATAATGAATATTGAAAAGTGATTTCAAAATCGAATATTTTGAAATGAAATGCGAATTAAATTGAATGGAAATGAATTCGAATTGAAATTGAATTGAAAATGAATTGAAATTGAATTAAAAATCGATTTGAATTGAAATCAATTTGAAATGAATTTAAAACGAATTTATTTTGAAAAAATTCAATTTTGATTTGAATTTGAAAAGAAGTTGAAATCGTTTTGAAAACGAATTTAAAACGATTTATAAAATACGTTTTAAAAGGAAATCGACGAAGTATATATTATATATATTATATATATAATATAATGGCCTGAATAAAACGCGCCGCGCTGCGGTAGTTCATGAATTTCGACCATTGACTTCGAAAGGATATTGCGGGAGATCCGACCGTCGGATTCTCCTAAAACTAGAACCGTTGGGTTCGTATCGAAAAGAGCTTTCTAATGAATATTAGAAATTTGAAATCTAACGGTTGGATTTGGAATTATGTCCAAATCAAATTTGGAAAAGGTCGCCGTAAGTGCAGTTCGATGGCCGTTGATGGAAATCGACTGTACGGGCCTTGATAAAATTATTAAAAATAGTAATAATTTGTGTAAAATCATAAGAAATGATTTGGGAAGAATTGGGATGAAAAAATCCAAATTTGAAAAGATAAAAATAGATTTTTATTGAAATGAAATAGTTTTGAACTAGTATAATAATTTATTTATTTTTAAATAAATAAATTGAATTTGAAATGGTTTTGAAAATAACCAGAATTTCCAATACTTGAATTGGAATGGATTTTGAATCGAAATTATCTTTGGAATATTTCGATGTTGGATTTCGTGATTATACAGATATTGTTATGGAAATTTGAAAGATATATTTATATCGTTACTTCCAATACGATATTTGTTGGTCGTAGAATTTGATATTGAATATAAGCCGGTATATTTTCTGTTCAGAGCCTTGTATTTAATATCAAATGTGATTTGGGTTTGTCGTGAATGGTGTCTTCATTAACACTGTTCCTAAACCCAGTTGAGAAAAAGATTAAATCTTTTATTTAGATTTAATGAAGTGTACCAATCAAATGATATTTAATTGGAATTGAATTTAGATTGATTTTTGGGATTATGTTGAACGGTGTTTTAAATAACACTGGTTCTTTAACTCGATAATTAATGGAATGTCATTTTGGGTTGTCGTGAATGGTATCTTCAATAATACTATTCTTAGACCCAGCGGAGTTAAGAAAATCAGAAACTAATTGGAGATTAGTTAAGTTGAATGGTTTCTTGGGTATTGATCTGATGTTGGTTTCGGCCTTCGGGGTTAATACTTAGGGAATTGCTCACTTGCTAATTTACGGTTAGGGACTGATTGAAATGTGATGTGATTTTGGGTTTATCGTGAACCGTGTTTTAAATGACATTGATTCTTTAACCCAGTTAAAGATTAAAACTAAGTGGAGTTTTAATGAATCTTTAATCAGATTGAAAAGATCGAAGATGGAGTATCACCAGTTTTGCTCCAGGCGATAGTTAAATCTTTAATTAGATTTAAACGTGAAATGGTAATTGAATTTACCGATAACACCGTGGTGTTAGATATGAAGTATTACCAGTTTTACTTCATGGGATGAATAGGTTGGGATTGGGAAATAGAATAAATGATTACTTCGGTGTGGTTCGCTAATCCCGACTAGTTTGAATTGATATTCAAAAGAAGATTAATGAATAAATTTAGAAGAATTTATCTTTGATAAAATTAATGGGAACCTTTCCCTAAGAATGTGAAATTTAGAAACTAACTGGAGATTAGTTGAGTAGAATGTTTTCCTGTGTATTGATCTGATGTTGGTTTCGGCCTTCGGGGTTAATATTTGGGGAATTGTTCTCTTACTAATTTACGGTTAGCGACTGATGAACTGGAATGAGGCGTATGTTGTGTTTGTGTGACATTTGTTTATTATATACGCGAGTTATTCGGAAAGACCGGGTTTATCCCATTCTGAATAACTGATACGACGATAAGTCGAAGATGAAGACGGTGGTTGAAGACCGGAGGCCTTCACGCCGTTTGGGTGATTACTGATGATCTTGATTGGGCCGTACACCCAAGAGGAAGGAATCAGTTAGTGGTCGTCCAGATGTTCTTGGAGATCGATGGATATGCGAGATACTAGGTGCCTCCGGTTTCGTTCAGATTCAGAACGAACTTGTAAATGGACTGCGTGTCTGACATTGGATTTCAGTCTGTGTGATTGATTTCTATTAAATATATATCTGTTTGGCGGTGGAGAATTTATTCTCTTGCTTAACGCCCTTCTCTGAGACGTACGAGCTAAGGGGTTATATATTGATGGATATCCATCGCATGGAATGAATTGCCTGTGTGGCATGCCTAAGTGGCAATGGATCAAGGCTTCTGTTGAAAAGCAAAGTCTTGTGGTTGATGATCAAAGCACGACCTGTGTGGCGTAGCTTTGTGTAATGTTGATTCGCGAGCCTCACACCCCGGTGTGAACCAAAAATGAGAGAGGACGTCAGGGAGGGCATGCGTTTCTTTCTAGCTAGAAGTGGCATCAGTGGTTTTACACGCCCTGATGAGTTTGACTTATGTGGTTGTTGCTGTTGCGAGGCGCCTCGGATATATCGGTGCCTATATGAAGCCGATGGAGTCATTCGTTGGCTCATTTACGCCCCATAGGGCGGGGAAACGCATGTTCAGGGTTTAAGTTTAATCCACATCAGTGGACTGGCCCTGAGGATCCAAGGGTCGATGCGCTCTGACCCTAAGGCTCGAGCTAGAGAGTCTCGAAGTCGGTGAGGACTATCTTTTGCCTCAGTTCACGGATGGAAATCCAACTTCCAATACGTGACTTTGAAATTTTGATTGTAATCCTATATATGGCGACATAGTGGGATGGGGAGCTTATGCCGTCTATGATTGATACTTATGATTTGAAGTTGTTTTAAACACTATACATTTATAGTAATAATAAATGATTTGTTTAAACGTATCAAGCATTCTTGGCTATTATAAGGTAAAAACCCTATCCTCCGGCTTGCGTTGCATTGTGTGATGGGTCTTGGGTCTTATAATAGCTTCATTGTTTTTTATTTAGCATTGCGCTGTTGTTTTATGCACTGCTATTCTTGGGAGGAAACCCATTCCATGTTATATGGCGTGGTCCCTTGATTTGCCTAATTTTAGAAATAAAGATTAATAACTGTTTTAGTTCTCACACCAGTCCCATGACTGACCTGGAGTTTATTGTTTTAACCTAAACTCTGGGTGCCCTTATTTTCCACACGGGCAGCTAGTAGTTTTGGTTTTGCAGATTTATATTCACAAGATCCTGGTTTACAGCTGGAATGATATCCGGAAAGCTTTGTATCCGTATATCTCCTTCATTTGTGTATTGTATTATTTTCCGCTGCTTTGTAATTTATTGTAATCTCTGATATTTGGTAAATGTGTAATATTGATTTATATTCTGTATATTCCTGTATTCTGATGGAATTGTTGTAATATACAATGAAATGTCCTTCCGTCTGCGTTCTATTTTGTCGTGTTCTCTAGATCATCCGAGCTTTCCTAACCGGGGAAGTTATGGGTTTTCACATTTTTTTGGTATCATTTTTATTGTATTCACCGTGCTATGTTATTTTATTTACTTTTTGTTGTTGTACTGTTGCATTATCTTTGTAATTCAGTTGAATTTATTTCATTTTAATCAATCAAATTGTGATTCAAACATTTTCTGTATTATCTTTGTCGTTAAAATATTATAGCAGTTTTAAGGTATCATTTTTTTAGGTATTATTTTTATGGCTTTGTGTATGAGAACTGTGGCAAGTAGGCAGATTTGTGTTGTTTGCTTTGGTAATTGACATTTTTTGATACACAACATTAATTCTAATTGATACCCACTGATAAAAAAAATAACACCCACCTACTCAATTCAAATCTCACAAAAATAATATTTATTCTCAATAATACCTACTGATTAAAAAAAATAACAACAATCAATTCAATTATCACAAAAATGAGATTATTCTCAATAATACACAATAACACCCACTTGTATTATATGATACCTACAACTATACATAACTGATATACTAGGATACATTGTTTTTCCTACACAATATAAGTACATACAACACTGCACCCCATTCCAAGCATGCATTCATGCATTTACTTTTACTTGTACTCAATCCAATCTTGAATTCAAGTAAATTCCAGCAGCATGCAGTATCTACAAGAATTCCGTACACATTCAAAACTTATACCGACATAATAATGTAAATTCAACTAGAAAACATAAAACTGATACCTAAAAAAAATATAAAAATGATACCTAAAAACTGTTATGATGTAAATTCAACTAGAAAATATAAAATTGATACTTAAAAAAATATAGAACTGATAACTAGAAACTGCTATGATGTAATAATTTAAATTCAACTATAAAAATATAAAACTGATACCTAAAAAAATATAGAACTGATATCTAGAAACTGCTTTGTAATGTTTTAAATAAAAAGTAACACAAAAATTACTTACATCACAGTTTGGTTGATCATAACGAAATAAGTTCGACTGTAATGAACAAATAATGCAACAAATAACTACAAAATAAATACAACATTAAAACACAACAAACAAATATAAAACAGTGTTAAATAAACAAAAATGATACCTAAAAAAAATATAAAACTGATACCCACGCTTCGAAAAGTTGAACATTAAAATTGCAGAACCAAGAGAAGTCATGAATCATCGATAGAAATTAAAAAAAAACTAATCGCACAGATGAATAGTAAACTATAATGATTATAGTAACAAAAAAAATCAGTCGAGGTTGATTTTTGAGATCGATTTCGTGATAAATTTTGTTGTTTCGATTGAAGTTTGGGGTTTGATTATACAACATGCCACAGATTTGATTTCATTCGATTTCCAGTTGAGATGATTTCGTTAATTTTGATTTTCTGATTTCGTTAATTTCCACGGATTTAAAATTGGGAAAAGAGAAAGGAGCGATGCGCGGATTTGAAATCGGAGAAGATAGAAAGGAGCGACGGAAAGTTTTAGTTAGGCTTTTGTCCTTTTTGATAAAAATTTAAGTGCGTGTCCTTATGGATAAAATTTAGTGGGCTATTGTCCTTGTCGTTAATTGTCCTTATATCGCTAATTGTCCTTATATATAATAGGACATATTGCTAGATATAAAGTTTAGTTCATACAGCGTTATATATATTTGATATATATTGCATACTTTTATATACCTTTTATATTCAAGACTATCACGGCAAATTTGATTTGCATTTGGTACCTGTATAGAATATATATTATATCTTGATACATATACCCTGTATTTTTTCATAATATTAAGATAGCAGCGGACATGATTTGGTAATTATATTAGTGCTGTATCAATTATATGATTCAGTGTGTTGTTGTCAATTGCAAATGTGAATTGCCTCGTAACATTCACTTGAAAAATAATTATCTGCTATATAGATAGCCTGAACTTAGGCATGTCCTAAGGCATACATTTAGGAATATATTTATGTATATATTTGCCTGCACTTAGGCATGTGGCTCTTATACCATTATTGGGTTTTTTGAGATCTAATCGACAAACGAAACAAAACTAAATCAAACCCAAATTAGGATCCAAGCGAAAAATCAATAAATCGAGTTAAGCGTACTGGTTTTGATTTTGCAAATCCACAGCAATAATCAAAGCCAAATCAACCGAATCTCGAATGTTATCCAGTTAAATGACGTTTCAACAGGTATCCACGTGAACGCCCTTCGATTAGTCGAATGAAATCGAATTGTGGAGAATAAAGGTATTTGCCATAGACCATGATTTCATTTCATATATTTGGATCTCATTTTTCAATGTATCGAAAGAGGGAGCCCCCTTTCTTTTTAAACAAACGTGAACCAATATCCAAGGAAATAAAAACGATACACCAATTCTTTAGCTATTTTAAACATCAACGTTTAATATTATAACCGCTAAATATTAGTTCTCCCTTTTAACTTTCTAAGTGTGTGACCTTATAGGTTATTACAATGTTGGCAATAATTTTAAGTTACATTTAAAATTATAAGCAGCGAGCAGCATCTAGTAATACACCGTTGTTACCCAAGTTATAATAATATACAACGATTTAATGTTACCTTTCTGTGACTAATGTTTCAATGTAATTTAATCCTTTTAACCATTATATCCAAAATTAAACTCAATGTATGGATGCATTATCCTCTTTATAATTTAATATTTTATTTTGATACATGAGCAGATTATATAAAACAAATCATTATTTGAGCATGGCCATGCATTTCATAATTTTATTCAATTAAGAGGCCCATGGATATCACTACTTATATTATAGGGTTAATTTCCATCTAGATCATTCATATTATTTAATTGATTCAAGACCGTTATAGGTATGAGGACCATTACATCGTTGTCACTATGAGAATTACTTATGATACTATTATTCATGCTTCATGAAGTTTTCACACGTTCGGGTCAGTCCAATACACTGTTCTCTAACACTTATTTATGTATTGACATTGATATCTCATATATTGATCAATGAGATATAATCATTAGTCAATCAACATACTAGTCCCAATGTTTCACTATTGTCCTATATACAACAAAACTTTATTAGGGACATTTAAAAACCACAATACTTATTATATAATCTCATGTTCAAATAACTTACTTGAAACTATATAATTATGTATTATTATTCTAAGGACTTCTATTATGTTAATATTTACATTACATAGTAAATATAACATAATAATTTTTTTATTTAAAATAAAAATATAACGTCAATAGTTTAATTAATCACATCAAATAGATTTCCCCTAGGGCACAAATTCCAATATAACGAGGGAGACTTGGTCACATACGCATTGGAGCAGGATGACAAAGCGACCGAAGCCTGTAAAAGTATATTTTAAGTTATAAGTTGTATTAATAATGTTTAATTTAATTAATTAGTTATAAAAAAATAAAATAACATTGTGTAAATTTCATCTTATTTTGCATTACAAGAAAAGTTTCAGGCTTTCAGCATGCACGACCATAGATGTTGGACGAGACCGGAAGGGATGATTTGACGGTTGATAAGGAAGATGCTATTTTTGAGTCTGCCATGGATCCTGCACTATAATATATGAGTTATGGCTTTGGGAACCGAACGGTAATTTTCAAAAATAAATTTACTCAAAAAGTTGCATGTTTTTTTGTTAAGTTATGTAAGTTATATAACAACTTACTTCATTTCGCAAGCTAAGATCCCTCCCTGAAGGCATACCAAATAGATCATAATAAAGCGTTGGTTGTAGAGCTAAGAGTTGTGGTTGTCGAGTTGTACGAGAATTACCACATCCATGCTGTAGAGATGGAACAACTGAACCAATGCTTAAGAGTCAAAGATAGGACATTGTTTATGCCAGGTGGTTCTAAAGGCAAGATCGAGTCTTGATACGTACATTTTTTTGTGTTTTTGTTTCAACTTAGTTTTCACACACATACATATATACTTAGAGATGGAGAGGATGATATGTTTTGTCATGTTTGATACATTTTAATGAGAGTTTGGATACTGTTTGATATTGATTGGGTATGTTTGAGGGATTTTGTTGGATGTTTGATGTTGATTCGAGGATATATCAGATGACTAATGTTTTTTTTTAATTTTGTTGTATAGTTGATTATTTGAGTTTGATTTATGGTAAGTATTGTTATTGGTGGAATTTTTTGTTTTAGCTTATATATATGTGTGTGTGTGTGAAATGAGCTGTGATATTTAGTGATATGTGTTTTACGCGAAATAGTTGCCTTCAACAAGTACAATAAACATCCAGATTTTTGACGGATTCAGACGTCATATTAGTCACCTATTTTCGTGGCCACTCTCTACTTCTAACAGCTTATTGGTATCAAAATTCCAAATGGTTTTCGCCATACTCCAATAGTTTTTTGGCCTCCTTACATACCAAACGTACAAGCATATCAGTCGGAATTGCCATAAGAGATCGTTGCCAAAAGTCGTAGGAAACTGTTTGGAACTTGACATCGAAACGATTGGAAGTCGTCACAAAATGAGTGTATCATTTTAATGGTTATGATGATGATTTCCGACGACGTATAACCATTAGAGATGAGTACTAAGTGGTGTCAAATACGTACATAAGACCACGTGAGAGTGGCTTCACTAGCAAATCAAGTCCAAAGAAATGTTATTTGTGGGATTAATGCATTTTAGTGTACCAGCAAAGCAACAAAGTGAGATCTCATTACAAAAACTGTAATTGTGAATACCAAAGGAGATGTGATTGAGGGAGCTTTTTGATAAGGTAAAGATTGAAACATTAGCACTTTCAAAGATGCATGGCAATAGAATTAAATGTGTTGACAATCAAATACCCATTTCAGATATTGTTATATAATAATCCTATCCACAATCTGGTTGTAATTGATCTAAACAAATTTCACTTCAATCAAAGTTCCATTGTCTAAACACCTACATTAAACATTCCAATGTGTTTATAAATGTAACAAAATCTTCTTTAATTCTGTAATAACCAGAAATCCGAGGCAATTTAAAAATTTTATTTTGGCTATTTTAATGAATTTTGGATATTTAAAATGGATTATTTTAAATAATAACAACGAGAAATTTATTTTGAACAGAATTAGAACATATATATTTATTTGAATCGTCGTTAGAATATAAATATTTTATTTTAAATATAAAAGGAATTGAAAATGGCGCGGTAGTTCGAAAATTCGATTTCAAATTTCAAATGAATGTACAGAATTCAAAATAAACCGGATTTTATCAAAACCAAAAATATTAGGATCTATTTGAGAATATCTTTCCAACGAATCCGAAAAATTGAAATTTCATAGCGGGGATAAAAAGTTATGCCCAGATGAAAATTCAGAATAGTCGCTATGGAAATATAGCCCTTAAAAATAGTAATTTAGCAAACGACCTAGGTTTTCGACGAAACCACTTTTGTTGGATCCGGGATGTCAAATTATTGCTAGATTCTAATTTGCATAATTTTTGAAGTCGATATGTGAGCGTGGCAGAAGAAAACGCGTTTGACCAGTTTCAGCTGATTTTAATCGACTGGAAAATGGCCATTTTTCAAACGGTCTCAGAATTTGATGAAATTAGTTTTGTTAAGACCGTATCGTCAATACGAAGCTAGAAATAATTTTTCTGGAATTTTTAGAGCTTGTGTGTGGCCCCAGTAAATTGAAATGCGCGTTTAAATTGAATATATAAAGATTTATATTTTAAATTCAATGGAAACCAATTGTAACAAGCGAATTGGGTTGCGAAACATATTCCATTGTGTTCGGAATGGGGGCAATTAGCTACGGGCAACAGTCGTTGGGTTCAATTTGGGATAGGAATGAAAAATAGCTTTTCAAAGAGAAAATAATAATAAAATAAAAATAAACAAAATTATATATATATACCCCTTTCCTTCCTCGTAACCCTAAATCAGACCTCACGCCCCCAAATTTTCAAAACTCGTCGCCCATATGCCCGCCGCCACCATCGAACCACCGCCGCACCCTCAACCAGCCCGGCCGCCGCCTCCTACGCCATCCTCCGACTACCTCCCACCCTCTCTGTCCTTCCCCTTCTCTCTCCTTCTCTAAACGCCCTCAAACCCATTCAAACAGCCACCGCCACCAATGTGGGCCCTGCCTCCGACCGCCATGACCCTCGCCACCACCCACGACCCCAGGGCCACACCCTACGCCTCCAACTCCTCCTCCCTCGGCCTCCTCCACCTCTGATTTAAACAAACCGCGTCTCCAAGCTTCCACAACACAAAACCGAACGCCCCGACCACCTGACCAACCACCGTCAGACCCCCACCGCCTGTAGACCGCCACTGCCGCCAATCCAGACCACCAACAGCGACTGTGGGTCCTCCTCCATCAAGAAAATTCAATTTTTGCATGAGAAAAGTAAGTGTTTATTTAATTATCCTCATTAAAAATACTTAGTTTAAAAGATGAGTTTTTTCTATTTTGTTGCATAGGAAAAATTAATTTATTTTTATTATATGAAAAGAGTTAAAAAGATTTGATTTTTAATTATAAAAATCCGATTTTTAATTTATAAAGATTCGATTTTTAGTATGATAAAAATCTGATTTTTTATATAGTATAGATGATAAAAATATGATTTCTATTTTCAAGAAAAACGAAACAAAAATGTGATTTTTATATATATAATCGCCGAAAGAAAATGTGACTTTTATTTATAAAGATCGTTGTTTAAAAAAATGATTTTTAACGTAAACGGTGTGAAATAGATTTCGATGGAACTGACTGGAAGCAAAAAAGTATCCAGACCATTCAGAAATAAGAATGGCGGAGTGGAACCCTCGGTGAGAACTCCTCACTTTTATTTTAATTTCTAGTTTTAAATATATACTAGGATGCAGACGGTGCTTAGCAGCACCCGACACCCGTTGTCCACAGACCATGGACGACTTGTGTGATTGTTTGTGTTGTGAAAATTGACTGTTGGTTGTGAAATAAAATATATATTCATGTGTTGAAATCAAATATATATTCATATGTTGAAATCAAATATATATTCATGTGTTGAAATCAAATATATATTCATGTGTTGAAATAAAATAAATATTCATTTACAAATTGAACGATTTGTTTATGTACACCGATTTGACTGATATTGATTGGAACGATAAATTTTACACATCGCCCAACTGCACAAATAAAATCTGTATTTGATTGTTTGAAACCCCACACGGGTGTTGGAATGAAATTGGACATACACTAATCCTAATAATTAGCTGTATGTCGATCGATTGATTGACAGGCTGTTATACGCATTGAATATTTATATTTGATGCTTATACAATGTAGAATACACTCTGGATGATGGTTGATTATTTATCATTGCTACTATATACATGTGTTGTATGGAATCCATATAAATAATATTATATGGTAATTGAGTGGGACTCATTCCAATTTCGAAAATAAATTATATTCATGTGTTGAATAAACAAAATAGTCATGTGTTGACAATACTCATGTGTTGAGAATATTCATGTGTTGAAACCATTCATGTGTTGAGTAAAATATATATTCATGTGTTGAATAAAAGAAAATTCATGTGCTAAAGAAAATATTCATGTGTTGAATAGAATAATGAAGTAATTGAAAAATATAAAGCCGTGTTGATTAGATATGCGCCATTTTGACGTGAACGATATTTATATCGATTATATTCGTTTTTATAATGAATAAAGAAAAGGAAGTGATTTCAAAATATAACATTTTATAAATTGAATATGAAGTTGAAATTCTTTTTAAAACGAAGTTAAAATGATTCATAAAATACGATTTGAATTGAAATCGACGAAATATATATTATATATATTATATATATAATATAATGGCCTGAATAGAACGCGCTGCGGCAGTTCGTGAATTTCGACCATTAACTTCGAATTGACGTTGCCGGAGATCCGACCGTCGGATTCTCCTAAAACCGGAACCGTTGGGTTCGTATCGAAAAGAGCTTTGTAAGATTATTAGAAATTATAAATCTAATGGTTGGATTTGGAATTATGTCCAAATCAAATTTGGAAAAGGTCGCTCTAAGTGCAGTTCGATGGCCGTTTGTGGAAATTGAATGTACGGACCTTGATAAAATTATTAAAAATAGTAATAATTTGTGTAAAATCATAAGAAATGATTTGGGAAGAATTGGGATGAAAAATTCCATATTCGAAAAGATAAAAATAGATTTTTATTGAAATGAACTAGTTTTGAACAAGAATTAAAATCCGTTTATTTTTAAAATAAATAAATAAATTGGATTTGAAATGGTTTTAAAAGTAACCAGAATTTCCAATAATTGAATTGGAATGGATTTGAGTCGGAATTGTCTTTGGAATATTTCAATGTTGGATTTCATGATTATACAGATATTGTTATGGAAATTTGAAAGATATATTTATATTGTTATTTCCAATACGATATTTGTTGGTCGTAGAATTTGATATTGAATATAAGCCGATATATTTTCTATTCAGAGCCTTGTATTTAATATCAAATGGGATTTGGGTTTGTCGTGAATGGTGTCTTCATTAACACTGTTCTTAAACCCAGTTGAGAAAAAGATTAAATTTTTTTATTTAGATTTAATGAAGTATACCAATTAAATTATGTTTAATTGGAATTCAATTAGAATGTGATTTTGGGTTTATAGTGAATCGTGTTTTAGGTGACATTGGTTCTTTAACCCAGTTAAAGACAGGATATGGTTTCCCAAGTTAAACAATTATTAACATTGATTTTTGGGAAGATTAAAACCAAGTGGAGTTTTAATGAATCTTTAATTAGATTGAAATGATCGAGAATGGAGTATCACCAGTTTTGCTTCAGGCGATAGTTAAATCTTTAATTAGATTTGAACGTGAAATGGTAATTGAATTTACCAATAACACCTTGGTGTTAGATATGAAGTATTACCAGTTTTACTTCATGGGATGAATAGGTTGGGATTGGGAAAATAAAATAAATGATTACTTCGGTGTGGTTCACTAATCCCGACTAGTTTGAATTGATATTCAAAAGATGATTAAATAATAAATTTAAAGAATTTATCTTTGATAAAATTAATGGGAACCTGTCCCAAAATATAAGAATATTTGAATAAAATGATATTCTGAATTGGAATGAGGCATATGCTGTGTTTGTGTAACACTTGTATATTGTATACGGGAGTTATTTAGAAAGACCAGGTTTATCCCATTCTGAATAACTGATTCGACGTGGTGTCGAGGATGAAGACGGTGGTCGAAGACCGAAGGTCTTCACATCGTTTGGGTGATTACTGATGATCTTGATTGGGTTGTACACCCAAGAGGAGGGAATCAGTTGGTGATCGTTCAGACGTACTTGGAGATCGATGGATATGCGAGGAATAAGGCTCCTCCGGTTTCGTTCAGACCCAGAACGAACTTGTATGGACTGTGTGTCTGACATTGGATTTTGCTCTGTGTGGATTGATCTCTATTAAATATACATCTGCCTGGTGAAGGGGAATTTATTCCCTTACTTCACCCTTCTCTGAGACGTACGGGATCAGAGGTTGTATATCGATGGACATCAGTCGCATGGTGTGAATTGCCTGTGTGGCATGCCTAAGTGGCAAATGATCAAGGCTTTTGTTGAAAAGCAAAGTCTTGTGGTTGATGATCAAAGCACCGCGTGTGTGGCATAGCTTTGTGTAATGTGAATTCGCGAGCCTCACACCCCGGTTGTGAACCAGAAACGGGAGAGGACATCAGGGAGGGCATGCGTTTCCTTCTAGCTAGGGTGGTGTCAGTGACCTACCAACCCTGACATTTATATTATTTTCACCTGCGTGGTTGTTGCTGTTGCGAGGCGCCTCGGATATATCAGTGACTATGTGGAGCCGATGGAGTCATTTGGCTCATTTATGCCCCAAAGGGCGGGGAAATGCAGTGTTCAGGCATTTTAATCCACATCGTTGGACCGGCCTTGACGATCCAAGGGTCGATGCGCTCTGACCCTGAGGCTCGGGCTAGAGAGTCTCGAAGCCGGTGAGGACAATACCTTGCCTCGGTTCACAGATGGAAATCCAATTTCCAATACGAGACATTTCGGTTTTGATTGTAAACCTATATATGGCGGCATAGTAGTATGGGGCACTTATTCCGTCTATGATTGACACTTATGATTTGAAGTTGTTTTATACACTATACACTTATAGTAATAATAAAAAAATGAAATTTCAGCGTATCAAGCATTCTTTGGCTATTATAAGGTAAAACCCTATCCTCCGGCTTGTGTTGCATTGTGTGATGGGATCTAGGTCTTATAATAGCTTCATTGTTCTTTATTTAGCATTGCGCTATTGTTTTATGCACTGGTATTCTTGGGAGGAAACCCGTTCCGTGTTATACGGCGTGGTCCCTTGATTTACCTAACTTTAAAATAAAGATTAATAACTGTTTTAGTTCTCATACTAGTCACATGATTGACCTAGAGTTTGTTGTTTTAACCTAAACTCTGGGTGCCCTTATTTTCCACACGAGCAGCTAGTAGTTTTGGTTTTGCAGATTTATATTCACAGGAACCTGGTTTACAGCTGGAATGATATCCGGAAAGCTCTGTATCCGTATATCTCTTTCAGTTGTGTATTGTATTATTTTGCCGCTGCGATGTATTTAAATGTAATTTAAATCTCTGATATTTTCTGTGTAATATTTGTTTATACTCTGTATATTCTTGTATTCTGATGAATTGTTGTAATAAACAATGAAATGTTCTTCTGTTTGCGTTCCAATTTGTCGTGTTCTCAAAACAATCAGGAGTTTCGAACGGTCTGGGTCGGTTTAGAGATCGATTCGGATCGAGCGAAATTCCTTATCATTACAAATTCTGCCTTAGGCAGAGTCGTCTTATAGAGCATGGACTTGCCTGGTATGCATCTAAATCCACAGTTCCATCTTCTTCTACATCAATACATTTTACATTTATCAAGTGTTACCTTCATTGATATATCCTCCTTATTTGGGATCAGTTTCTTTGTCAGAAAATTCGTTTGAGATTGTTGTTCATCCAACGACTTAGCATATTTGAAAGGCGATGAATTGTGCTTTGTGACATGTATTGATTTTGAAGTTATCTTTGATTTTCCCTTACGGTCACTCTTTCTCCTTAACATATCTATAGTCAGTTAATATGGTTTTAGCTGATATAGCAATTTCTTTCATCTTCATCAAAATTATTCTTCTTTTACCCTCAACACCATTGTCAAACATCTTCTTTAATGCAATAGGCTCCGACGTGTATTCGCAAAACGATTAGTATTAATAAAGAATTGAGATTCTTTAGATTTCTTGACATAAATCGCCAATGATCAACAATTATGTCAAGCAGCATAAAACACTTGGTATGCATAATGTAAGTTCATGCCAACAAGCGTATTTCAATCCAACTGATCAAATTCAAAGTTGAAGATATATTTTCGAAATTCAATCCAACTAAATGAAGATAAGTTAATAATGGTCTAAAAATTATGTTTTACCATCGCAAAACTCCTTTCAAATGATGTTTTTAATTCTGTATGTTGTAAAACTAATAAATTGTCCAACTTTTTTTCAGTTTCAGTGGAAGTTGCTTGCAATGTATCCTAAGCTATGCAGTTAATTCCCCGATATTGCCCCGCTATAACCCCGCTATGTCCTTTAGCACATTAGCACCGTAATGCTTTACCCCAAATAGCCTCCGATATAGCCTTTCCATTTTTATCCTTGCTATATTCTGCTATTCCCGATATATCCCATTATTTCCACTATTTTTCGCTATTCCCGCTATAACTTTGGTGAAAGAAATGAACTCAAAAATGAAATTTACGCATTATGAAAATTATGAAATTAGGTTTTTTAACTGAATTATTTAATATATGTTATTAGAAACAAAAATACCCTAATATTCTATTAAATTAAATTTAATTAAATGTACGTTTATGTTTATTTGTCGATATTTGCACATATTCGTACTTAAAATAAAAATGTACTAAATAGAGTTAAACAATGTGTTATTTTTTTTCATTTAATTATCATTCATATAATCATTTAATTATCATTCATATAATCATAAAAATATTTTAAAGGACTTATATGTGTTATTTTAGGGTCATCCGCTATATCCTGCTATTTCCTCGCTTTATCCCCGCTATGACTTTCTTGACCTCCGCCGCATTGGGTCCGGTAAGTGCTTTAACTACACAGGTCCTAAGTATTTTCCAACTGAGCATAAGCAATTTTTGCTCTATTAGATGTTGCATCATCATGGTGCTTCACTTCACTGGTTTAAGGCAAAAAAAAAATCTCCTAGTGAAACCATATTATCCCATCATGGTAAACTTGTTCACGATATTCTTTTAAATCTTCTATGAAAATATTCGAAAATTCATTATAATATACCATTGAAGACGAATGACCAATGTCCATCCAATCCACTACAAAGTCCTCATACTTCAATAAGCCTTTACATTATTTTCAACGTGATAAATACAAAGTGAGTAACATTTAGAAAAACTGAAGTCGTTGCATTTATCAATGAGAGATCTTTATCGATAACGATAATATCTAAAAAAATCAGATTGTTGGCGTATGGAGTTGGTCACTTGCACATGCCAACGCCCAAGAGTGGCTTTAGTAGCAAACCCGATATCTAGATAACTAAATGTAGTGAAATGTAAAGGACATACAACTTTTTATAGTGGTTCGACGCTAACATCTACGTTGATTTTATAGTAATCATTCATCATCATTATTTAGATTACAATGTTTGTCCTAGTTTGGACAGTTAGAATTACAAATTTGTACAATAGAATAACATAATCCTTATTAATTCCCAACTTTTTCTAAAATTCCCTTCTTCTTTTTCCTTTGGCCAAAGTGTGTAGGAAGAACTCCAATGTCCAAGTTCTAATACTTGGAATTGTGCAAAGCAAGCCAAATGACCAAGTGAATGCCGAAATGTTGTAGGCAAACTTCTACATGAAGTTTACAAGTCTAAGAGATATCCCAAAGCCATGGGATTCACCATGGAAGCCGTGAATGAGCAACAAAGAGAGTTATCACGCATTCCAAATGATAGCCAAAGTCCAAAAATACCAAGCCAAGACAACCCCTTTAAATGCCAAGGGGGGGGGGTATTTATAAGTGAAACTTCCATGCATCAGCCAAAATTCTGTTTACCTGGGGGATACGGAATTCGTATTCCTGGGACTTAGTTTGAAATTGATGTATCTTCCAAAAAATTTGAATCTATTGTTGTGAACAAGAAAATAGGTGATGTGCACGGGAGGATCACCTTAAAAAAGGGATCGGCATGTACCAAGTACCATGCCAATTTTCATAACCATTTCGTATCCCAGGCCAGCCTTGCCAATTTTTAATCCTGAAAACATGATGAGCTCAAGCAAAATGTGATGATCCACACACTGCACTCAGGATGTTTCCGCTTGCTAAATCCATGTTTGGGATTTTGAATTCCCAACCATGCCAAGTGCCAAGCTATGAAATCCCGAGTCACACAGTCTAAAATGAGGTGATCGTACTAGTGGAAGGCTTGCCGAGAAAGCTGCATGCTGGGGTAATCTTATATCCCATGTGGATATGAACTCGGTATCCCAGGAGTGATATGTTTTTTCATGATCAGACCAGACCTGATCATGTTAAGTTGCGCAAGGGTTTTTCCTTGATTCGGCCGTTATGATCACCACCTTCTGTTGTGCCAAGCAATGAACTTTGCCAAATCCTTATGTTTGCTATAGCGCATGTATGCACGTGGTTTTGCCTAATCGACCCATGTTGATCAGCAGATTTGGAAGTGTCAACTCTAAGTTTTTGCCAAGTGCCAAATTCGAACTGTTAACTGATCCACCGAGTTGCGTAGCTGATTTTGAGTGATTGGCATGGTGCACACAAGAAAATGTGAAGTAATCCAAACCAAGACAAGTAAAGTTTGCCCGCTTGATTTTTGTGATCGGCATGAGGTGATCAAGCTGTTTTGAGTGATCGATACGTGTTCGCCAAGCGCGATCGAGTCGATGCTGATTATGAGAATGAACTATATTTTCAAACTGATTCTGAGCGCATCGCGACTTTGGCCAAATCGCTTCGTGCCTCAAGGGAACATGCTCAAGTCCAAGCGCATTACTAGCCATAAACTTGACAGTTGACTGCTTTGCCAAAAAGCGGGTCAACATTTGCCCAGTAAAACATGTCTTTCTTGGTAAAAGGGAGATTTGTTTTGTGACAAGTCCAGAAATATATAAATCTATGATCCAAGATTTGAGAGAAGTCTAACGATCGCTGAGAACGTAATCAAATAGAAGTCCAGTGATCATAGAGATTGTAATAGATGGAAATTCGATGATTGGCGAGATCGTATTTCGGCAGATCATTGAATCTAAGATGTATCGAATCCAGAAATCCAAAAGTCGTGGGCTTGTTGGGCCTTATCGAAGCAAGTGTGTACCTATAAAAAAGCTTTGCATTTGGCGGACCAAGTTACGACGTATTGTATACTTGACGAGGTAGGTTATTATGATTTTTATGCCCGAAGAGTCAAGATAAGGAACTTCCATACTTGGCGGACCAAGTCGTGAAGTTCTTAAATTTAACGGAGCCAGTTAGAGAATCTTAGTACCTAGCAGATCCAGTCCTAAAGGTCATGGACCGAAGTCCAAAAGTTGTGAACCGAGGTTAATGGACCGGAGTCCATGATCGCAAGTCCAAAATTTTTGGGGGCTGGAGTCCGCGGAACCAAGTCCAAAAGTTTTTTGAACCTGAGTTCGAGGACCTAAGTCCAAAAGGTTTTGCGGACCTATGTCCAAAAGGTTTTGCGGACCTAAGTCCAAAGTTGTGAACCAGAGTTCATGGACCTAAGTTCGTGGACCGGAGTCAAAAGTTATGAACCGGAGTTCATGGACCTGAATCCGTGGACCTGAGTCCAAAGTTGTGAACCAGAGTTCATGGTCCTGAGTCTGTGGACCTGAGTCCAAAATAGTGAACCTGAGTTCATGGACCTGAGTCCGTGGACCTAAGTCCAATAGGGTAAACTAGAATTTATGGACCTAAGTCAAAAAATTTATGTACCTGAGTTCGAGGACTTGAGTCAGAAAGCTTTTGCGGACCTGAGTCCAAAGGGTTTTGCGAACCTAAGTCCGAGGACCTGAGTTCGTGGACCTGAGTCCAAAGTTGTGAATTGGAGTTCAAGGATATGAGTCAAAAGTGGTGAACCTGAGTCCATGGACCTGAGTCCGTGGACCTGAGTCCGTGGACCTGAGTCTAAAAGGATGAACCAGAGTTCATGGACCTGAGCCTAAATTTTTTGTGAACCTGAGTTCGAGGACCAAGTCTAAAAGGTTTTTTTGTGGGCTGGAGCCCAAGAATCATGGACTAAAGCCATAAAGTAGTCATTTAATAACAACAGAGAGGTACAACTGCCGATAGCCATTCTCGGGGCATGTTTGGGAACCACAAGTCATCCCCACGTGTGCGTGAGTTGGCTTAGCCGCTATGATTACAAGTTGGACAAACCAAAAAGTGAAAAGTTGCAAACAAAGAGAACAAACATAAGCAATGGATCAGAGTCCGGAAAGCCAAAAGAATCTTTAGGGATGAATAAGTTGATTTCGATGCCATGGCGGTCGCATCCTAACCTGCCTCAATCCTCAAATGTTGTAGAGGGCTGAGGGTGTGCTGTTGTCTTTGTCGGATCCCTGATATATTGTGGTAGCTTGTCGCTCTTGACACGTTCTTCAACTTGATCGCGAAGCTTCCTACACTGGTCTGTGTCGTGTCTTGGCAATTCATGGAGCACACAATACTATCCAGAGCCTATTTGTCTTTCAATCTGGTCCCTCTTGGAAGGCTTTGAAAAGGAGCAGTTTCATAGATGTCAATATAGATTCTTTCCGAGCTATCAGTGAGTTCAGTGTATGATGGGAACTTTGGTTCAATGCAAGGTCGTGTGTTCCGATCGTCCAAGGATTTAAATTTTCCTTTTCTGGGGCCAGAAGGCTCCCCACCTATTGCCTAATTGACTTGATTGACTGATTTTTCATC
Source organism: Allium sativum (assembly GCA_030737875.1). Taxonomy (NCBI): domain Eukaryota; kingdom Viridiplantae; phylum Streptophyta; class Magnoliopsida; order Asparagales; family Amaryllidaceae; genus Allium; species Allium sativum. Next base: position 942,331,163 of record CM060918.1, read on the forward strand.
TTCGGATTCCTCTTCTCTCAGAAATCTTTCTTCCTCGAAGTAGAATTCGACAAGAACCCTTGGCGAGTCCCATCGTAATGAGATTTTGAAGTCAGTCTTATCAAGAGTACCATAGACGTCGACCATTAGAACCAGGGACGGGTCCGGTCTATCGACAAAGGTCACCGCCACGTTGAACTTTTCCATACATTCACGCAAAGTCTAATCTGTCCTTTTCTTTACTGTTGTCAAGGTCATAACATTCTTAGGTTGGGCGATATGAACCCTGAACTTCTCAACAAACTTTACAACCAAGACACCTCAGCTATTAAGAGATTCAGATTCCAAATGCCTGAACCATAAGGTAGCAATGTATGTGAGGTAAAGCGGAAAGAAATTTTCCATAATGTTGTCTGAAGCCAAAAGCACTTCCATATGGTGCACGTAGCGCATCAGGTGAACTATAGGATCCCTCCTACCATCGAAAGCTTCTAGCATCAGCAATTTGAAGTCCGGTGGGTTCTGAGAATTCCTAATATCCTGAGATAAGGGGATTCGAGTAACACATTCCAAAATTTTATAGGATGCCCGCCCTGGGTAAAGCGTCGAGTAACATCGATGACTTGACTTTTATTTCCTGCACCGAGTAACTACCTCCAACCATTTAAGCTGACATTGATACCCATAGTGTTTAATTCGATGTTAGCAATCGATCGATTCACAATAAAAATTTCCTATTGAATCCCAACCTAAGGAGCCGTAACAGGTGTTATACTTACTCCCGGAACCATGGGAGCACTACCATCTAAACCTATGCACAAGGGCCCTCGAGAAACATTACCTATGAAAGATCCCCGACTTGCCCAACCAAAGTGTCACAAGCTCGAGCGACGTCTAGATTAGGGATGTTTCTCCAGAGTGTAGTGGGAATGGGGTCGGTACGAGGATCGGCATTACCCAGCTGTTGAGTTTGTGGGGTAACCCCTAAGTCCTGAGTTGCATTTTATGGAATGCTAGTGCTAGTTCTGACATGTCTGCCTGGCCTGTCGCCTTCCAATACCATCCAACCTGAATAAGAAAGCGTTAAGAGTCGCCCCTTTCCTCTTGATAAGCTCTTCATATTGTCCAAAACGAGCATTAAAGCCCGTAGCCAAATCTTTAACAGTGGCGCCTACATCCTCTTGAGTTACGAGATACGAGAGATTCCCAAGCCGAAGAAATTTCCTAACTTCCTTCACCACCAGTACCATGAGCCTTGGCGATAGCATCGAGCTTCTTCTGCTTAACCATAATGAAAAACAAGTGATATTTGTTTCCTTAACCAAAGTCGATTCCGAAATCCAAAACCAAATTCGAGAACCAAAGCCGAAGTCGAAGTTGTTGCGCCCTTTCGTGGCGCACCAAAGTGTGAATTCGGGGAGTTGGTCACTCGCACACGCCAACGCCCTAGAGCGGGTTTACTAGTAAACCCGATATCCAAAAAACCAAATATAAAGGGACATACACAACTTTTTATAGTGGTTTTGTGCTAACGCCTACGTCCACTTTATAGTAATCACTCACCATCATTATTTCGATTACAATGTTTGTCCGAGCTTGGACACTTTGAATTACAAAGTTGTACAATAGAATATAAAATCCTTGTTCATTCCCAGCTTTGCCTAAAATGCTCTCTTCTTCTTTCTTAGGCCAAATTGTATAGGAAGAACTCCAATGTCAAAGTTCTAACACTAGGATTTTTGCAAAGCAAGCCGAAAGTCCAAGTGAATGCATCAATGTTGTAGGAAAACTTCTAAGTGAAGTTTACTAGTCCAAGAGATATCCTAAAGCCATGGGAATCACCATGGAAGCCATTAATGAGCTCCAAAGAGAGCTATTTTGTATGCCAAATGATAGCCAAAGTCCAAAAATATCAAGACAAGCCAACCCCTTTGAATGCCAACAGAGGGGGTATTTATAGGTGAAAATTTCATGCATCAGCCAAAATTTCATATCCGGGGGGGGGGGGGGGATATGGAGTTCGTATCCCCGGAACCTAGTAAAAATAAGATGTCTCTTCCTAAAATATTGAATCCTGGGTTGTGTGTAAGAAAACAGGTGATCGGCACGTACAGATCACCTAAAAACAGTGATCTGCATGTACTAGGCAGTGTGCCAACTTTCCTGGCCATTTCTAACCCCAGGTCAGCCTTACCAATTTCAAATCCTGAAAACATGATGCCTCAAGCCAAATGTTGATCCGTACGTTGTGCTCAGGGTGTTTCCTCTTGCCAAATCCATGCTTGGGATTTCGAATCCCCAACCATGCCAAGTGCCCAGCATTGAAATCCCGAGTCACACAAGCTAAAATGAGGTGATCATACCGGTGGAAGGCTTGCCGGGGAAAGCTGCATGCTGGGGGGATGGGTTTCGTATCCCATTGAGAAAAGAACTTCGTATCCCGGGAGGGATACATATTTGTATCCCCGGGGGATACTTATATGTATCCCAAGAGGGATACTAATTCGTATCCTGGGAAGGATACGTTTTATTCATAATCAGCTCAGGTCGGATCATGTCGAGTTGCACAAGGGTTTTTCATTGAATCGGTCATTACGATCACCACCATTTACTATGCCAAGCTATGAACTTTTCCAAATCATGATGTTTTCCAGATCCGATGCACGCATGGGATTTTCCTGGTCGACCCGTATTGATCGGCAGAATTTGAAGTGCCAACTCTGAGTTTGTGCCAAGTGCCTATGAGAACCCACACCCCTTAACATCATCCATATGAGGATGCATTAAGGTTCATGCAGCGCTTAGGTATGAAGTAACAAAACAGAGACTAAAATTCACAAGATAGAAATATAAAACATTTATTAAATAAGCAAATCAAGTTACAACACATATTACATGTCAAAATACCAGATAGTTGTCATCATTAAAGAACATACTGTCTTATGGAAAATTACATAAGTTAAACCACAAAAGTCATCCCTCTCATAAGTCAATACAATGATCATAAAACAAAAACTGAACCAATAAATGAATCTGGAAAGAGTCAGAATCCAAGCTGAACCAAATAATCAAGAATCACTGTTGATACCCTCCACCTTGCGAACCTGGAGGGAAAAGGAAGAGAAAAGGAGAAAACAAACTGGTTCAGACATTGTCTGCTGAGTTCTAGTAATTTCCAGCGTGAGCATAAGTTAAGGAAGCATTTTGTAACGTCCCGCCAATTTGACTGGTGCAAATTGGTGACTAAACCAGCTTAAAACATTCAAATCGACGGATCGTTATTTAGCTTACAGAGTAAAAAACAGAATCAACATAGAAGTACAGAATAAATAATAACACAATACTGAATAGTAGAATAATTTTTTTATTTATAATCAGAATTTTTGAATACAAAACTTTTCTATATACAACGGAATGAAAATATAGTTTGAATACAAAAAAAATATTATTTTTTAAAAATCTTCAGAGTGCACATCTCCTGGAATCCCCAGCTTTTCCAATCTTCGAATCACAAGCTATAATATCCAAATCTATAACACTTGGGTCTAACCCAAGCGTTTCATGCAAAAACATAAAACACTCGAGTGAGGATTAATCATTTGTTCAAATAAATTAATTTCGATAGAAACTAAAAAATAATAGTTAATTCTAACTCCATATATATGTCATATGAATAATATAATGTATATCCTATGTCGATGTTTGATCGAGTGATCCTGGAAGCTTGCATGCACACATGTGTGTCGGTAGCCATGTGTATTTGCCCTAGCATTCCATAAATCAGAAATAGCCAATGCAAACCCAGATCACATAAGCATGGTAGAAAACATATGGACAATAACCAACCATGCATCATTTCGCAGAACCAGCAATAAACAAAAACGATTACAGTGTAACGCGACAAATAACAAGCCAACGAGAGGGGTATATATTATATATTCCAGTTCATGAAATATATGAGAACATACATGCATTTCCATATACAGACAGGTGGCATGAAGCAGAGGCAGCATGGCAAGTAGGCAACATGTATATATTAATATGAAATGGTAATTCGTATATATATTAATATGAAATGAAGTACTAACCAATATTATTTTATAAACGGGAACAAGTATACAAACGTGTATATATACTAATGTCATAAGTGTATACAAACAGGAAACAAGTGCTAACCAATATTAATATTTATGACTAATGTCAATGCATGGTAAGACTGCTAATTTAGCATGTATGCTAAAATTTCATAATTAGTTTAAAAGTGGTGCATAATATAAGGCACATGTAGTGCCTGGTTTTAGTTTATAAACATGTACAAATATCATGGGAATACAAGTAGTCAACAAAGTATCATTGAAAATATGCAGGGAACGAATATTCCTTTGAATTAACAGGATGCCATATTTATTTCTAATATAAATTATAGACAAGTTTCAAAATCCTTCCAAGTATGTTTAGCATGTATATCAGATATTGTGCACTCAGTAGAAATAATATAAACACATATATTTGCGTGCACTAGAATTTAAATAAGATAGTAAAGGAATTTTTAGATGTTTACTAACTTATATGTTACTACAACTTATATTGCCTGCTACTTTTGCTAGTTCCCCAGGTTATTTCTCATGATATAAGATACTACATCAAATGTATACATTTCCCTACACATGCTTTAGTAAAAAAAAAATTTATTTTTGTTGTGCCAGTTCTAATAGTTTGCAGAAGAAAATGTGATATCTACTGGTAGACGGGCAACCACACAATATTAATTTGTAAACATCACTAAGGGTCCCTTTGGCAACCTAAAGAAATAGGTCTTATGCTTATCATAATTTATTCTGCTTATATAAAAGGTTTCTTTAGCATAACAGTAACTTGCAAGTCAGTAGGAAAAAATTGCAGTATGGTAATTTTTGACTTTCATATTGAAACTTGAGCAAAACAAACATAAGAAATAGTTTCATACATTGGTAAAATATAAGTGAATCAAGAATCCAAATAGATACTTCCATTCATACACAAATCAAGTAACTCTAGCGTTCAACTGAGATAAGATGTTAGAACGATAAATAACGCAAATGCATACTAACTTTTAATACATAAGTCAAGTATTGTAACAACAATATACAAAGACGAAATGATTTCTAAATTGCGCTACACTATAATGTCAAATGAAAATTTGATGTCATACTTTTCTTGTTGAAGTCATGACTTCTTTCTTACTCCAGCTAAGTTTTGATTAGATTAAAGTTTCTTTCTTTATACAATATCATTGTCTTGGTATTCTACAAAAATCTCATCAGCTAAAGTGTGTCTTCTAATTTAATAAAGATTGATGCCAACTAGTTTTAAATGGTTCTTGCTTTAAAGAAATTAACTTAATGCATCAACCTAATATAATAATATTATAACTTATTTAACTATGGACTCCTGTTGTTATTAGTTGCACGGGAAGTTCAACGTACGTTAACAAAGTTTTTTTGGACACTCAAAGTCAAGCATTTCATTTCATGTTAATTAAACAAGAATTGACACGCAAAGTCAAGCCAATCAATGAACACATACAAGTTAACTAGACATTCGTAGGGTGCAACAAATGAAGATAAAAATAAAGGCAGCATGCAAATACAAAAATCAGTGGCAAGCAACAACAACTTAAATCAATGATAATTTCAGTTTAAATATTGAAGTTAAAATTCTTGAACCAAAGTAAATCATGGGTTTTTAAAAAAAACTCACCTTGAATTAGCAGTGGCAAAACGCTGCGATAAAGGCTCGGGTTTCGATGTTGGCACGCGACGAAGCAGGAACAGCAGGTGGCTTTGAGTTGCGATGGGGTTTGGTCGGCCAATTAGACTCGAGGGAGGTGAAAGAGCACCTGGCGGCCCCGGGTTCAATTTGGTGTTTATTGATTTGGGAAAAAGGCTCAGCCTTTGATGTTGGATAGAGGCAGATGACATGATTGAAGAAGAAAACCGTTCGATTTAAGAAGAGGGGTTGGCTGTGATTTATGGATGGTAATCGATTTGAGGAAAAAGAGTAATTCCAGGCCTCTGGCCATTAAAATTGACAGAGAGGAGAATGGTTTTTCTCATTGTTTTTGCTGAAGAAATGAATGAGGGTGAGAGTTTTATAGAAGTAAAAATCCGGAGATAAGAACAATATCACGTCAATAGCTTATAGAGTAGTGCATTAAGGTCTATGCGAAATTTTCTAAGGGAGGTGATATTAGCATGTAATTAAATATTAAAATTCTACCACGGGCTATCGTCGGACGCTCTAATTTCGCACCGTCAACACAACTTCCAAACATGACAAAATTTATACGTACTTCTTCGTTTCAACATTCCGAATTCAATAAAATTAATTTGGTTGTACTACGAATCCATTCGCATAACAATAATATTTTATTTTTAAATTATTTATCAGTTCAAAAATTTTATTTCGTTTGTTCACCATTGGCTCTGTTCGTTCCCAAATTAAAATGTTAATTTAAGTTTCTTTATATACAAAAATATACCATACTCAAACCAATTTCCATGTATCTAAACAAATAAAATCTTGGATTTGACTAACGTTAATTAACATTTATTTTTAAATTCAACAAATATTTTCAATCGAAGTTCAAATTCAATCGAATATCCAACCAAATTCAATTCAAAATACTCAAAAAGATTCAATTCAAATATTCAATAATAAATATTTGATTTTCACCAATCATTCTGAATTAAATATTAAATTCAATTCATACACAAACAATATATTTGATTTCAAATTTCTACCTCCGGTATCAATATAAAAATAATCATTAATAATTAAATCTTCAATTAATCTGATATGCAGTTGTCGAAATTTCTAGGACGTTACACATTTAGACAAATGAATAGTTCTAAGAGCAATCGACATAAAAGCATAAATGAAATAGCAAAAAAGGTAAAAACTAATAAAGATAAGCTTCTCATTCATATCTGAAAATTGTTGCACCAACTACCAAAATATCACAAGGCTTTACATCATTTCTACCCGTTGATCAGCTACTTTACTCAAAATGTGATAACCTATGCCAACTATGGAATTTGGGGTTATCAATCGTGAACCCATCAACTAAAAGGACACAGTCGTTGATCAAAGCATTACACCGACTTATCTTCTCCAATTGGAATGATGCAAACTCATCGTTCCATTAGAATGCATTTGTACCCACCTCATTTGAACCACTTACTATCCATTACAGTAAAGTGTGCCCTAGCCTCTACCTAGTGTGAGACCTCCATGATAGCAAAGGGATATTAACTGATACGGGTTTCCAAACAAAATGTAATTGACACAAATCACTCCTAGATTTAGTCCCGAATTCATTATTTATTAGGCCTCTTTTCTTCCCCAATCAGCCCCACGCTGCTGGAACGGACCTAAATTAGGATTTCATTATACTATCAGGCCTCTTATCTTCCCCAATCATTCCCATGCTACTGGAATGGACCTAAACTAGGATTTCAATATACTGTTAGGCATCGTATCTTCCCCAAGCATCCTCATGTCGCCTGAGTAGACTTTATATACGAGCCACTTATCTTCCCCGATCAGCCCTACGCTACCGGAACAGACTCCCTCAATCTTAACTTATTAGTTTCATAAATTAACTTAACACATTAAGTTTAATTAATAAGCCCAATATAACCACATGTTATATCTTAGATTGTAATTAACATTTCTAATGTATTTTTTTTACAACCCATCCCTAGTAGCTTTACATTCGATTAAGTTAAGTTTTCCCAGTTTACATGTTCTCCAATTACATATTAAGATTTTTATGCCCAATTTACAGACCAATTTGGTTACAATGCTTAATCAGTTTCAATATGCCCAAGAATCCCTTTTTATTCAATTTCAACATTAATCCAATTTAACGAACAAGTAAAAATAAGGGCTTAGGCTCTTTTCAGGCCTAAACTAAGCGTTAAAAGAAAAAGAGAAATGGTCTAAGCTACTTGCAAGGCGTAGACTCACAATGGACAAAAGCAAATAAAATAGGCATAAACATAACTGTTAATAAAATATAAGTCTATAACAAGTAAAGGGATAAGAAGAAGTAGAATTACTTAAAAACAATAAACAATTGGAAAGAAATTGACATATATGGTAAATAAATTATAGTAACTTATATAAAAGCTAAACTTATAAATATTGTAAACATAAAACTTGCAAATTAAAACAACTTAATTGTCTAAACATTCCTGTACAAATAACTAGTCTAAAAATTATATAAAAACTCATATATTTGATGAACAAAGCCTCCTTCGTGGCCTTCTTCTAAAATCTAGCAGAATCTCCTCCTTAAGAAGTGTTTATAAAAATAAATATTAAAATGTAAGAACTTCTTCGCCCCTCAAATAATTAATTATGTGGCCCTTCCTAATTTTGAGGATAAGCCTACGGAAGAAGAAAAGGAGAGAGAAGAGAATGGATGTGAAGAAATGAGAGAGGCTCTAGTTGTCTATTTATAGGGTTTACTGGATTCCCTCAGTCGTTCAAATCTAAGATTAGACCTGGTCCAGCCATATCATTGGACCAATAAGAAAGTGCCACGTCAGCCTACGGTTTAAAATAAACCAATAAAACAATGCCAATTTAGAAAAACTAATAGTAGAAAAATATTAATGTTCGCTACCTTACGTGCCAGGAAACGCTCGCAATTCTCTCAGCCTGGGTCGACCCACCCACATATATCTGGGTCAACACAAGAGTCGACCCAGTGAACTGGGTCACCCAGTGTTTGTTCCATCTATTAATTTAATTTAATTTTATCTGAATTCTTCTTTTATTCATAACTAATTCATTTTAACTCTAATTTTAGCAAACCAAGTGTCCATTTTAATCAGAAAGTTACAACGGACACAATGGTGCTAGTCCCGTTGCCTAATTCTGAATATTATTTTGATTAATATTTAGTTTATTAATCTTTTATATTTAATTATTGTTTATTAAAATTCGGGGTCTTATGTTCTCCCTTCCTTAAAGGACTTCGTCCTTGAAATCTCCAAGGCTAAAAGAATGTTATAAATGTTATCAACCATTATCTACACCCATTTACTCAACCATCAACCACTAGCATCCATTGTCCTTAGATTATCTAATGCTTTTTATGAACATATGCACATGTATTGTGTATATATACCTAAGCTAATGCAAAAATCAGGTGGTCCATTGGTTCAGTTGACCTCCTTAATGTTATTCATGTTTGTTCCATGTATCCATTATGTATGCAAAGGAACACTAATGATACATATAAAACTCTATATGTGTCCAAAAACCATTCCTCAAAATGCAACATCCAAGTACCGATTCAACCAATTTTCAACCATATAAAAAGATGCACATGCATCCATATTCAATTATGTAAGTGTCCTAGTTCAGTCGATCTCTAACTAGCGCCTAGTGTGTATATATGCATCCACTAGCAAACACGTGCATCCACGTGAATCCATTCAATCATAACATGTATTATTAACATGTTTTAAACCATTTCCTGCCATTTATAGGCTTCTACTTAAGAGTTATAATCCAAATGATGGGAAAATAGGTTCAAATTCAAAGCTTAGGAAAAGAATTAAGAGCGTACTCTCAAAGAGAAACGGAAAAGAAGCATGAATCCTACCCTCTAGTTCCCAAGTCGCATCATTGTTGTCTTCACCCCACTGAATCTTAACAAGCTTGATCTCTTTATTTCGCAGATTCTTCGCCTTAGATCCTAATATTCAAGTAGGAATTCTCCAGACTGATGCTTCCCTCTCTACGTTGATATCCTCTAGAGTACTCGGCTCTACTACTACCATGGAATCATGTAGACCTTTCTGCAAGTGCTAAACATGGAACACATCATGAACTCCTGCCAATCTCTCCGGCAATCTAACTCTGTAGGTCGTCTGACCTATCCTCCCTAGTATAGGGAATGGCCCTACGAACCTCGGTGCCAACTTCCCTACTGAGCCGAACCGAACCACACTCTTCAAAGGTGATACCTTAACAAAAACCTTGTCTCCTACCTCAAACTCTAGGTCTATCCTCCGTTGATCTACATACGACTTCTGTCTTTCCTGAGATGCCTTCATCCACCTCTGAATCAAATTTATCTTTTTTGAGTTCTCTCTAACTATCTCAGGTCCAAGTAGAAGTTTATCCGTAGACTCCCACCAACGTGCAGTGATCTATAGGGTCGTTCATACTATGCCTTGAAGGGAGCCATACCAATAGTCATCTGATAGCGGTTATTATATGCGAGCTCTACTAATGAAAGATGCTCCTCCCAAGTCCCTTTGAAGTCCAGAATACACAGCCACAATAAATCCTGAAGAATCTTATTAACCCTCTTCGTCTGCCCATCTGTCTTAGAGTGATAGGCAGTACTAAGTCGTAGTTGTGTCCCCAATGCCTCCTGTAGACTTCTCCAAAAACTCGCTCGTAAAGATGGGTCCTCGATCACTAACAATACTAGAGGGTACTCCATGAATCAGACGATCTCTAAGATATACTGATGTCAACCATATCGTCATCCGCTTACTCTTAACCGGGATAAAGTGAGCACTCTTAGTCAACCTATTAACTATAACCTAAATATTGGTGTTGCCATTCCTCGATTCGGGCAAGCCATCTATAAAGTCCATCGAGACGCTCTCCCACTTCCATTGTGGGACATCCAAGGGCTGAAGCAGTCCACCAAGCTTCCTCTGCTCAGCCTTCACTCCCGGATAAGTCATACACTGAGCTACATACTCTGCCATGTCCTTCATCCTTATCCAATGAAAGATCCTCCTCATATCTCTATACATTTTATCACCGCCTGGATGGATAGTCATTCGAGTAATGAGCCTCTAAAATCGACCTCAACAAGTCATCAACTCTAGGAACACACAATCTCTCATCATAATATAGCCACCCTCTCTCATCCATAAAATATCTAATGAGGTGACTAGAGGTCTCTCCTCTACTGAACTGGTCCATGATGTCTATTAACTACTGATCCTCACACTGACTGGATCCAACGCGCTCTAAGAGAGTAGGTCGCACCTCTAATGATGCCAATAATCCTGGTAAAAAATCCATAGATGGCCTAAAATCGAATGATGAGATAAACTCCAAACTCTACCACTCCACGAACAATGGATTCAAAGTCGTTCTCTGCCTACTTAATGGTCTCCCACTACATTCCCCTTCCCTAGGGTATAATCTCGAAGTCATAAGATCCAACGCTGCTATCGTAAATTAAGATCTTTTTACGAGAACAAGTACTTGAGCGACTTATGATCTGTATAAAGATCGAACCTCTCATCTAATAAATAATGTCTCTAAGACTTGAGCTCAAACACTAGCTCCTAATTGTGGACTGGGTAGTTCTTCTCATGTACCCTCAACCGCCTACTCCCATAGCAGACAACCCTATCCTCTTGCATAAGCATCGCACATAAACCCGTGTCGTAAGCATCTATATAAATGGTGAACAACTTTGTACCATCTGGAAGAGTCAATACTAGAGCTACCATCTGGAAAAGTCAATACTAGAGCTGATGTAAGAGCCTTCTTCAGTCTTAAGAATGCAACCTCACAATCTACATCCCAAGAAAAAACTAGATTCTTCTTTGTTAGGCAGGTAAGAAGAGCCGAGATCCGCGCAAAATCCTTAATGAACTTCGTATAGTTTCCCACCAAACCCAAAAATCTCCTCACCTCTGTCGCACTCTTGGGGGTTTTCCAATCCTGTACTGTGATAACCTTTGTGGGATTCACCGCTATATTACCACTAGAAACAACATGCCCTAATAACCTTACCTCCTTCCGCCAAAAATGGCATTTAGAAAACTTTGCCTTCAGCTAATTCGCAGGTAGAGTACGAAGGACCTCCCCCAATTGCAAGGCGTGCTCTTCCTCGCTCCTCGAGAAAACCAAGATATCATCAATGAATACTACCATGAATTTATTCAAGCACTCCCTAAAATATCCGACTCATCAATTCCACAAAATTTGTTGGTGCATTGGTTAACTCAAAAGGCATGACCACCCACTCAAAGAATCTGTCAAGAGTTCTAAAAGCAGTCTTGTTTATGCTATCATCCGCCACCGTAAGTTGATGAAAACCTATAGCTAAATCCAACTATAAGAAAACTGAAGCGCTCTCTAACTGATCAAACAAATCATATATCCATGGGAGTGGGTGTCTATTCTTCTTCCTGAGCTTGTTCAACTCTCTGTAATCCACGAATAGACGGATCGTCTACCTTAGTCACGATGACGACTGGTGCTCCCCACCAGGATTCAGAGATTTGATACGTCTTTAAGCCGTATCAAATTTGATAGGGCTCATAACTATATCAAATTTCATTTGCTACATCTTAACTAATCCGTATCTTCCCAATCTTGAAAATCAGGTCGTAGACAATTAAGCTTCGAATCGTTCCCTTTTGGTAGGTCTTAAACCTATATCAAATCCATCCATGTAATTTTTCTCCATTGAACTTTCCTTTCTCACCATTATGCCGCTTCTTTTCTAATTATCTGGATTCTGTCGCCTCTCCCATCTTCCCCTTCTCAATGAAAACCCTAGAAGTAAAATCCACACTCCAATTACATAAAGAGAAATCGCGGCTCCTACTTTCATCACCTCGTGTCACAGCTCCTCTACAAGAAGACTAGAGCTGTAATCACTCGCTGCAAAACTCCCCCTCCTCGACTCGTGTACTTGTAATCACTCGCGTACTTATTTGGGTAAGGTTATAATTTTTTTTCTATGTAATACTGTACTTGTAACCAGTCACTGCAAAACTTTATTTTCAATCTATTTAGGACCAAATACCACCTTTCTCAACTCGTGCTACTATAAGATCCATAGAGTCTCAATTAAGCGCTCCTATCTCTCAGATCTTTTCTGATATTAGTCCAAAGCCTGTTGCAGCTGAAATCAAGGGAAATTATATAAAGGTTAGTCTCAATTAGGCTCTCCTATCTCTCAGATCTTTTCTTTTTGCTCATTTTCATGTATCAGCTTGCATCATATTAGATCTAAAATAAAATACAGTGACATAGTATGCACATTTGTACATGATGAAGTATCTTTAAAATCAGATAATTTGGCATTAACCATAATTTATTCCAGCTTATTTTTTTGCTAGATACAGAAACTCAAAATCAACAACTTTGACATATGTAGTGTTAAAGTTATTTTTATATACATTTTTGATAATCAGTAGGGCATGAAACAGTTGAAACATATTCCATCTTATTCTTAGTTAAACAAGCAGAATATAATCTTTAGTAGTTCTCTACTGAATACTCGTGTTATTGAAGACTTGGGAAAACGATATTAACCTTTGATGGCATGAGTGGCAAGCGTATTATGTATGTTCCTCGATACCATCATCATTGTTTCAGTTTTAATTTATTTGTTTTAAGTGAGTCTTAGTAACTTTTAATATCATCTATTCAAAATAGAGATTTTGAATCCTGAACGTGGGATCAAAATAAGTAAACTAAGAATTCTGCAACAATGTTTTTTTAGGATTCCCCTAGCAGCGTACAAATCACATACTGTAGTTTCCAATATCCACTTTTAAATGACCTCATCTCAGTAATATCATATAGTGTACACTCCTGTTATGTGAAATCAACAACCAAGTATAAATCAGAATATGAATACGGCATCAATTTTGAACAGTTGGAATGCTGGAGAGGAATTTTAAATCATAGGCAATTGAAAATTGGAGATCAGTAAGCATGCAAACTAATGAGTTTGTGTGTTTCCTCACCGCGGCTTTGTTAAAGAGAAGAACATGTTTTATATGATCTAATATGTGGTGTGCATGTTATGTAGTTTTATCTTGGTGGCCATGCATTCCTCCTGGTCTTATATGCGATGGGTACATACACTACCATATTCACGTTCATACCTTAATTCAGTGCTAACATTACATGTGTGTACTGCATTTTGATGTATAATATTTAGTAACAAACCTTACTACGTGAAATGAGTTTCAGTTTTGAACTTAGATGATATTTAATTTTTGACTAGTTAGATTAAGGCTAATAGCTTAAGGGATCGCGCCTGAGTTTACAAACCCGATTTTGAACTGAGTTTACAAACTCAGTTTCAAACTGAGTTTGTAAACTCAGTATGAAACTGAGTTTGTTAACTCAGGTCGAAACTGAGTTTGTTAACTCAGTTTCAAACTGAGTTTGTAAACTTAGTTCTGTTTGAGCTTGTAAACTCAGTTTCGAACTGAGTTAGACTCAAGCATCAATTTATAAACTCAGTTTTGAACATGAATACTTTAGCGCATGATCAATGTCATATATGCACGATCACGAAGATGCACCTGCTGTAATAAGCATGCCTAACTATATGCTTATTTATGTTATAACATTATTTCTTATAAATATAGATCAAGCCCGAAACATGAACAATATTTACATATGCCGGTCTGTACCTAATCTGCCATTTGTTCATTGATGTGTTCTAATATTCTAAATGTTGCATGCTTGTAATGTTGATAGCCACTATTTTATAGCTAATACCACTTAAAATTTTATGCTACTGCAAGTCTAACGAAAGTGTTTATGATCGATGGAAAAAAGAATATCGTGTAAAGAAGTGAAGTCAGAGTTATAATATCTTGTCATTAGTTAGTAAGCAATTGTCATCAGAAATTCCAAATGATACTCCATTAAATATATGAATTTATGAATTTTTTTTACTTACATTCATTGACATTTACCTAAAAGAGAGTACACAATAGGATGACAGCCTCATTACTTTGTCAAGTGTCATTATTTAAATTACTCAGTTTAAGGTGGATTTAAAATCATTAAAATTGAGTTGAAAAAATAAGTTTTAAAAGTGTACTCGGTTTTGAACTGAGTTTTGTTTCTCAATTTTAAATGTGTACCTAGTTTCTCATGTTTAAAATTGAGTACAAACTCAGTTTCAAAATTGAGCACTTGGTTTTAATACTATTTTCATACTTTGTTTTAAAACCGAGTTTACAGCTGCTACCGATACATCGGAATTATGCAAGCCGTCATTAACTAATAAATGACCAGTTCATTGTGTTCTCCATCTATTCTACATCCATTCAGGCTATTTTTTGTTGCTTGGCTCAATCTTCAGTGACTTGCGTTGTAGACAACTTTTATGTTTAACATAGTGAATGGTGGTAATGCATGAAGATGCATGTTCGCTATATTAGTTTGCTTTGATGGTTAGATTAAATACCAATTTTTTCATATTATCACTGATAGCATAACTGTAAAGATGGCCCAATCCAAATAAGGTATCAAACATACGTTATTTTATAGTCTATTTTCTAAAAGTTTGTCCGAAGCATTCCTAAGCGAAAAATATTTATAGAATAATGCTATAAGTAAGGAAATATCTAATTTAGTTAATATAAGTACTCAATTGTTTGTGCAGTACATGGCAACTTGTTATTTACTTTTCATAGCATAATTAACTAATTTAGCTTCTCAAAATATCAAGACACGCAATTTTGGGAGCAGCTGTATGAATTTTTTTTAACTTTTTTTGTCAGTGTTCTTTAGTTTCTGCAATTTTTCATGACTTGTGTGGGTACTTTTGACTTTGTTATTTGTCATTATTGGAAATTTTGGATATTACGTATTTTGTTTGTTATTCCGAACATTAATGGCTTGCTGTTCGGAACAATAAGCCTAAGAGCTTGCTGTTTCGGAACAGTAAGCCATTGTTGTTCGGAACAACAACCCTGCGCTTGTTGTTCCAAAACAGCAAGCACATGCTTGCTATCCTTCGTACTGAAAGCTGAAACCTTTTTGTTATTTATATTTTCCATTTTGCTAGCTTTACAATTCTTTTTATTTCACTTTGGACACTTAAGTTACAACAACCGCTGTAAGTAATAAGCTGATGGAATGCCAGGAGAAGCTTGAGGTATACTTTTTCTTATAATATAGTTTGACAAATCTAGACTTTTAATAATAATGAAAACGGATTTGGTCTTTTTCCTTAGTAGTGACACTTAGACAATAAATTCTTGAACTGATTTTGTATGCTGAAATATATTAAACATGTAAACATTTATTTGCAAACTTTGCCAGTGCAATTTCTATACCAGTATTACCATGTATAGAGGTTGATACAAAAGTGGCAAATAATGTGCATATGAGTGGTGGTTAAATAGTGGGTATAGTGTTTCTGTAATGTAACTAACACCAGGATCCAATGGTTTTAAGATTTTATTTATTTATTTATTTTATAGGTCTCTTTGTCTACTTATGTTCAACTCATTAAATTCCTTGTGCCAGTTCAGTACTTTCCAGGAAGGATTTCCGGGGGAATTAACAATTTATGTAGACGAAAATTATAACCACAACAAGGTTAAAAAAATTCCTTAGCCAAATAGGTAATATGAATGACCTTTTTTACAAATCAATTTTATCTTATTTTCTCTGTTCTATGTTTGCATGTTCATGTGTTTATCACTGCGGCCTTTGTTTTATTTGCACCTGCACTTTAGCTATGAGATTTAAGGGTTTTAGGACTCATTTATACTTGTTTTACCGCTTTGTTTTTCTTGTGTCATAGAGGCCATTGAATATGCGAATCAAATTGAAGAAGATTGAAAATGGTTGTTTAAAGAATTTGGCTAGGTAGTAGAGTTAAAGAGGTGGTGGTGATGCTCAATGTACATTAGACTTCTGATGAAATAAAATGTAAGTTAAATGTATTTTATTCAACTCTAGTAGCTTTTTCATATATTTTGTTTTGTTCATTAGAATTTGGTTTGTAGTACTTGATTGAAATAAACATTTTTTGGAATTTTATTACTGGCATTGCCACCAAAACTCAAAAGTAATTGAAATTACAACCTTTTAGCACTTCATCATGTACACATTCTACGAACCAAATTATACTCACCATCAACTTTTAAGACATATGTGATGCTTTGTTTTGTACACAATGTCATGGCATCTGATATTGCTTGTCTATAGTATATAATGCTTCAGTCTCATTGGTACATAAACTACAACCAAGTTGCTTAAGACATGTTCTAATATGGTCTAATGTCATTGCTTTTTTGCTTTAAATATCAGGAAGATCTGCAGCAACCATTGCTTTTTGCTTAACAAAAATTTCAGTGGTTGCCTTTGATCTTTTGTAACAGGTTGGTTTATCGTCGTCGTCATCTAGCATTATCAGGGGATCTGAATTTGGTGTAGACAAATTTCAGCGGTTCCATTTCCATAAAAATTTCCATGTAATGGGCATTAATTTTCATACTGTAATGTTATAGACGAACGCTCATTGTAAGGTTTTGCAAACAAATTATGTATAGTTTATGAATGACTAGTCTTGTTACAATATTGTGTGATGATGAAAGCAGAAAATATGTATGCCAACAAATTGTATTTTTTTATTTGATACGGCCATTAGCCGTATCAAATTATCAATTTGATACAGCCTAAATCCGTATCAAATACATGTATTTGATACGGTCTTAGGCCGTATCAAATTGACAAAGATGCCATTTTTTGATATGGCTCATAGCACTGCCAAATCGATTTAAATACCGCCATGAGCACTGCCCGATTGACATTTCTGGTATAGTGCTTCACTCCTTGACAAGTCATACACTGAGCTACATACTCTACCAAATCCTTCATCCCTATCCAATGAAAGACCCTCCTCATATCTGTTACATCTTATCACCGCCTAGATGGAAAGTCATCCAAGAGTGATGAGCCTCTTCTAAAACCGACATCAACAAGTCATCAGCTCTAGGAACACACAATCTCCCATCATGATATAGCCACCCTCTCTCATCCATAGAATATCTAACGAGGTTAGTAGAGGTCTCTCCTCTACTGAATCGGTGCATGATGTCTATTAATTGCTGATCCTCATGCTGATTGGATCCAACCCGCTCTAAGAGAGTAGGTTGCACCTCCAACGATGCCAATAATCCTGGTGAAAAATCCGTAGATGGCCTAAAATCGAATGATGAGATAAATTCCAAACTCTGCCACTCTACGAACAATGGATTCAAAGTCATTTTCTGCCTACTCAATGGTCTCCAACTACATTCCCCTTCCCTGGGGTATACGCTATCTCGAAGACATAAGATCCAAGGAACTCCATCCAATGTTGTTGTCGTAAATTAAGATCTTTTTATGAGAACAAGTACTTGAGTGACTTATGATCTATATAAAGTTCGAACTCTCACCTGATAAATAGTGTCTTCAAGACTTGAGCGCAAACACTATTGCCGCTAGCTCCTAGTCGTGGGTAGGGTAGCTCTTCTCATGTACCCTCAACCGCCTACTCCGGTAGCAGACAACCTTACCCTCTTGCATAAGCACTGCTCCTAAACCCGTGCTGCAAGCATCCATACAAACGGTGAACATCTTCGTACCATCTGGAAGAGTCAATACTGGAGCTGATGTAAGAGCCTTCTTTAGTCTCAAGAATGCATCTTCACAATCTACATCCCAAGCAAAAACTAGATTCTTCTTTGTTTTGCAGGTAAGCAAATCTGAGATCCACACAAAATCCTTAATGAACTTCTTATAATATCCCACCAAACCCAAAAAGCACCTCACCTCTATCGCACTCTTGGGGGTTTTCCAATCCTGTACTTGACAACCTTAGCGGGATTCACTGCTATATTTCCACTAGAGACAACATACCCTAGGAACCTTACCTCCTTCCGTCAAAAATGGCACTTAGAAAACTTCACCTTCAGTAAATTCGCAGGGAGAGTATGGAGGGCCTCTGCCAAATGCATGGCGTGCTCCTCCTCGCTCCTCGAGAAAACCAAGATATCATCAACGAATACCACAGGTATTCCCTAAAATATCCGGCTCATCAATTCCACAAAATATGTCGGTGCATTGGTTAACCCAAAAGGCATGACCACCCACTCAAAGAATCTATCGAAAGTTCTAAAAGCAGTCTTGTTTATGCTATCATCTGCCATCGTAAGTTGATGAAAACCTGTAGCTAAATCCAACTGTAAGAAAACTGAAGCGCTCGCTAACTTATCAAACAAGTCATCTATCTATGGGAGTGTGTGTCCATTTTTCTTTGTGACCTTGTTCAACTCTCTGTAATCCACGAATAGACGGAGAGAGTCATCCACCTTAGTCACAAGACGACTGGTGCTTCCCACTCATAAATGCTCCGTCAAATAAACCCTTTCTCGAACAACCCACCCACTTGCTTACTAAGCTCCCTCCTCTCTCTCGGAGCCATGTGGCGCATTGGTAACGCAACAGGCTTAGCCTTCTCCACCAAGTATATCCGGAAATCTATCTTGCGCCTAGGAGGTAACCCCCTTATCTCCTCAAATATGTCCAGAAAGTTTCTAACTACGAGCATCAAACTACGATCGTCAACATAAGCATCTAGGGAATCAAGAAACTAAGTATGACTGACCCTTGCAGGTGAGAAGAAATCTCGAGAGTCTTACCATGGTACGTCAAAAGCCTGACAACTCTCCTCTCACAGTCAAGGATGGCACCATACATGGTCAGCCAATCCATTACTAGAATAGCCGTTACCCATAAAACCGAATACATACGTGTCACACTCAAACTCGATGCCATGAATAAAAACCCTCAAACACCTACACATCACAGATAGGTGAATTGTACCTCCTATGAGGTTTGAGACAACTACTGGATCAGAAACTATAGAAGTATCTAGGTGTAGACGGTCAACAACAGAATTGGATATGAAAGAACGAGAAGCACCAGAATCGAACAAGGTCCTAATGGGAAAGTCTCTGTCCTAACTGCTACCACCTGTAATGTCCCGTATTTTTATGGTATAATAATTTATTTATTTAATTATTTAATTATTTAATTAGTGATTTAGAAAATTAAATGGTTGTTTAATTAAATAATATTGAATATTTAATTAATATAAATAATAGAATAATATATTTGTTTTCGAAATAGTCGGAAATAGTGGAATTCACAATATTGTGTGAATTGGACAATTCAAAATATATATAATTCAGTTTGGAATTGAATTCGAATAACGAATATATTATTTAAATGAAGTTTGAACGTATAATTATAATATAATTAAAATCGAGCTCAAAATGGTGTGGCAGTTCGTTATTTGGTGATTCGAACTTCAATTGAATATACATAACCCGTTTTAAGCTAGATTTTTGTGAAACAAGAAACGTTCGGAGCTGGTGAAGTTTATATTTCTAATGAAAAAGAAAATTCGAGATTTCATTATATAGATTTTTAGTTATGTTCAAATCAAAATTTCAAAAAGTCGCTATGGAATTCCTTTATAAATTATAACGATTTATTTATATTAAAAAAGGATTTTTCAATAGTAATTGAGTATCGATTCAAACGGGATTTGAATATCGAGTTATAAATCCAATTGGAGCTGTATGATATTCTAGTGTGAATATAAATGATAATATTAATCTATTAATATTGAATTGAATTGTTTTTAAATATATTAATATTTAAATTAGTTTATTTTGAGATTAAAAATAATCATTTTTGCCAACGAGCTCCGTTTTCGATGAAACTAATTTTGTTGGATTTGGAATATTAAATTATTGTCAGATTTCAATTTCCGTGATTTTTGGGGTCAGTGTGTGGCTGTACGGATTTTTAATGTAAAAAATAGTCGATAATTTGACTTTAAAAATACGATGTGTGAGCAAATGAATTCGGAATTCGACGAAACCAGTTTCGTTGGGTCCGTAATATCGAACTGCAGCTGCATACCCATTTTCATGATTTTTTGGTATTGTGTGCGATCATGCAGATTTTTAAACAACAATACATATAGAGATTGCTTAAAATTAAATATAATAATCAATCTAAAATTATTAAAACTTCTCTATAAATATCATCACTTCCTTCGAAACCTAATTTCTATATTTCCTCTTGTCAAAACGCAATTCCGCCGACTTCAGTTCTTACAAAAACGCGAGGAACCAACTTCAAAAATTTGTGGAAAATCCAATTGAAATCTATAAATCCTCTGATATATATATTCGCAATCATCATCTCATGCTCTTCGATTCTATATGCTTTCTGAATGGATCGGTCATTGTTTTCTTCGCTGAAATAATTGTACAGCGTATACATTATAAACTAGTGTAACAACCTGGATTTTTAGCTATTTAATTTTGAATATTTAAATTGGTTTTAAATGTTGTATTGGTAATTTAAAACGATTAAGGATTTATTTATTAATAAAATAAAAATATTTGTTTAAACGTATAATTTATAATTTATAATTTATAGAATTTTTCTATAATTTTTAGTTTGAAAAACAAACAACTGTTTATTTGAAGCATTTTACACCCTATATCAGCATTTTGGGATATCACAGTACAAGTTAAATTATCTATATTATTATATTGTTGTAATTGGGCCACATCGCTCGACACGATCATGCTTTTATTTTTGTCCCCAGCGGCTAGTATACGAACAAAATTTTATGTAATGGTACACTACATCCAACATATGAATTCTGTTATCCTATATAATGCGTATAAACACATGAACGCAGACGTATATATTTAAATAGGCACGTGCCTGGTATTCCACACTTTTACACATGATATCCGCATAATATTTGTGCACCTACCCAAGTTTTTCCGCACATCCTCGTATAAAAACCATAAACACAACCTTACTTAATAGAATACTAACTAAAACAATAAAAATAGAAAAATAATGGACACTTTTTCATTGTTTTCCAGTTAGATAATGTTAGGCTTTTTAACAGGCTCGAATATACAATATTTGTATCTATAAAAAAAGTGAACGAAGTTGCCATATTCAAATTCCTTCACAAGATTATATCGAATCCAACCAATGCGGTTTGACCCTATCTCTAATAAAAGAAAGATATTTCTTCACTTGAACAGTAAAAAGTCAGCAGTCTTTGTCTTTTTCAGCATTCTGTTCAAAAGACAATCCTTGTTCTTCCTGGCTTCTGAACCAAACAGCTTTCTCTATTTTCCACGAAAAGAAAAATATGCAGCCGACCAGCGTTCCCCTATCACATAGCAGACCTAAGACTGACCCCAAAACATGCCTAGTTGAGTCCTATAAGTGCAAATAGTTGGTCTAAGGAAATTAAATAGCACATGCATTACACAGTAAAAATTAAATGAAAGCATATGCTAAGCTTAGAGGAAATCAAGCCTACACAATATAAAATTATGATACACACATGAAACTACAGCCCAGATAATAATAAACAAAAAAAAATCTTACACTATTCAGTACGATCGAAAATGAAAGAACGTGACCACGAAGCTTCATAACCATGTCTCCCAAGCTGTTTGACTTTATATATACTAGCACCCTCATTTTTGATTGTCAAACAAAAAAAATCAAAATTTAATTCCTTTGGATAGAACTCTTCTCTTCGATTCTATTTTTTTATGTGCGATATTCGAGCTTAACGCAACAACTATGGCTCTGTTTCCGGCATATGAGGAGGTGACAGGAGGCAAGGTCGTCGCCATGAGTTCGCGACAGTAAGGTCGTACGTTGTCAGGTTCTGGTGGTTGCCGGTTTTGAGTTGTTTGTCGCGGCGTCAAAGGTGCAAGGCAAGGTGGTTTGGCAGGCGGAGTTTGGAGGAAGTCGACCATAAATATTGTTGTGACCTACTGTGATGGGCTGTATGAGGCTGGAGAACGCAGCCTACATGGCGTCGTCGAAAAGTGGAGGTTGGGTTAGGTGGAAATGTACTGGACGGGTTGGTATTATGAGAAAGAAATTGAAAATACTGTAGCGGGTTGGAGATTTAACTGGTGAGTGAAGAGTGGGGTGACGTGATGTTGAAGAGGTAATGAATGGTGGTTCTGATGTGACTGTTGTGGATGGCTGCAGGTTTGAGAGGAGGTGAGAATCATCTAGGAACATTTTGGCAAGAGATTTTATACTTTTATCTGATGGGCATTGGGAAAGATGATATCGGATATTGCAAGAGGGAAGACAACTGTTTGAATTAACAGCGTGGCCTAGGATATTATGTCTGGATAATTGTTCGTGAAAATGGTAATCAAAGTATAACCCTTATTATTATGTAATAAGGAAAGGAAAGGGAGAGAGTTCGGGAAAAAAACGTGGAAATGGTATTTCTTCCAGCGGTTTCGAACCATACAATTGGGAGACAAAAATGATTAGAGGGTAATTAACGTTTTTACTCGATTATTAATTTAAATAATGACGATAGAATCATTAAAAATTTGTATAATCAATAACCAGTGCATATGGAAACAGAACCAGATGAGACTAGTCACGATGGAATCGAAATAACGAGTTCAACATTGTGGCACTAATATGGTGGAAAATAGAATCACTGGAATTTGTTGAAAAATCAACCACGCGCCTGTTTGATTTTTAACGAAACAAAAGCAGAATCTTCAACTACAAACAACGTGAGTAAAACCACTAACTCTGGCTCGTTTATATTTTTATATAAACGAGTTTTCAATTTATTTCTAGTAATTTATATCGTATGGAGGTTGTTTGAACGAATGGTTGAAATGGTTGATATTATTACATCATTGATCGATTATTAGTTCAGATATTTCATATTGATGTGAAATAATATTATTGATGTCGATTAACATCTGTGGATGTAGGGAAACAGGTTGGAGGGATCCATTTGGATCCCTCAACCTTTATATTGTTGTTTGTTATTCACTGTGATATATACTGTGATTGATTATGCTGTGTTAAATTCCTCTGGCCTTAGAAACTTTGGTATTTAATACCGAATATCATTTACGAATATAGAAAATGAAATTTAAGTTAAAAAAAAAAGAGAAAAATTTATTTCCAAAAATAATAGAGTTGAAATTTAAAAACATGTTAATGAAGAAAACAAGAAATTGTTTATAGAAGAAAGTATAAATTAAGTGAATTATTTTATCATTAAATAAATTGAAATGGAAATTCAAATTTGAATTTATATGAAAAAAAGGAAAATGGTTATGAAACCAATATTTGAAATTAATTTGAATTTAACAAAGGGTGCTAAATATTAGTTAATCTTCGATTAACTATAATTTAAGTAATTATCAAATTGGTTAGTGTTAATGAATTTAATTTTTATTTAATAAGCTTTTAAAAGCGATAATTTTACTATTTTTAGTTAATAGTGAAGTCAACTATTTTTAATATAGTTAATAATAAGTTAATTATTATTTTAATTAATAATAATTAAAATAATGATTTTATTGGAGATTCAATTAAGAAATGATTTAGTGGCATTATAGTTTGATCAAGGGGGTGATAAGAGTTTGATAAAGGGATTTGTAATCCAAAATTTAAATAAGATTTGTAAATGGGATTTGTCGGTAAATGCAAAGATTTAAACAAGGCTTTTTGTTAAATTTTAAATTATGAAAAGAAAATTCAATGGAAAGAAACTTTTAAGGAAGATGGTTAATAGGTTAATAATAGACTAAAATGTGTTAATGGTTTTGGAATGGAATCTAAGCTAAGTGGTGAAAAGATGGTAAACGAATTAGTATAAGTGATTAATCCAAACAAGGTTTAAATGAGGTTTTTAAAACCAAAGTGACGACTTTAATTGAATTAAGCAAAGCACTGCAATTGAAATAAAGAAATTTAAATGCAAAGGAAAACGCATAAGATAGTTTGTGTTAAACATTGATAAAAATGGATTTTTTTGAAATAAAATACTAGTAAAGAGGTCTTGTTGTAAAGAAGGTGGAAAGTGGATTTTTATCCTTATATACCCTTTATCTTATGGGTTTTGACAAACAGAATGGTATATGTCTACATTATGTAAATCCAGACATTTTGACTATCTTTTAAAACTGAACAACGGAAATGTGTGCGTCGCACACGGTTCTTTATTCAAAACAGCGATTATAACGTTAGTGTTACAATAGATGTTTTGTAAATCTAAACAGCGATTTTAACACTGCTATTATAATAAATGTTCTATAAAGCTAAATAGCGATTGTAACGCTATCATTGAAATAAATGTTTTATAAATTAAATAGTTGGAAACAGCGATTATAACGCTACCGTTAAAATCAACATTTTTCCGTAAAGGGAGTGGATACTTAGATTGAATCTGAGAGTCATGTAAATGATGTTTTGTTTGAAGTTGTGAGCCTTGAATATTTCAAAGTTGATAATGTTATTCGATTAAGGTCTGAGAGGTAATTATACCCCAACTTGATTGACTTCATGATTCATGGAGGAATGGTCAAGGTTCGATAATGAAAATTGGTTAGCAATATGGTTAGATAATAAATGATTAATGGTTTGAGTTAGAATAACGATGTTTAATAACATTGCGCTAATTTAAAGGATTTTTGAAATGTTTTCCCCAAATAAAATGAGAGATACTTTCTACGCATAGTAAATGAAATGAATTGGTCAACGAGAAATTAAGGAATGCAAGATGGAAATATTTTCTGATATTAATAAGGAATTGATTTAAAAAGAAGGGCCCAGTGTTGTTTGATGCTTGATCGGTAGGATTTCCAATTGGAAGTAGGACCATAAATTATATGGATGTTTCTTCAATAGTTAAATCACCGACTATCGAAGTTTAGATTTATTTTATACCTCTGTTGTCAATATGGAGAGACCGGGATTAGATATTTGAAAACCACTATGTATTGGTATAAGCGTAATATCAACTTATGCTGAAGATAATTAAAGATGGAGTAAGATGCAAGGGCTGTTCTGTTAACCCTAGGGAGAAATTTCCCAAGATGGATTGATAGAATGGTTCCTTCGGTTTGTCCAGACCTAGGGCAACTTGTAAGGACGAGTGTCTGACAGAGTGTTTCCAAAGCGATTACGTACGTTGATTCCTTCAAACGTACGAAGTTGGTGACAAAGAAGGGAAACTCCTTTAGCCTAACAATCTGAGTATTTTTGTGGGAATCAATTATTGATTTCCGGTGGATCTAACGATGTGACATTCAAAGTGAATGGTGCCCAGATTTTCTGAAAGATAATTCAAACCTCAAGCCTCACAACCGAGAATTGACAAAAATCGGGCAGGCAGCATGGCTATGTGGGTCGCTCCCATTAGGATGTATAATCACCTATTTAGAGAAATCCCATTTGCTTCTTTAAATCTATCGATGCTGTCCCTTTCGGGAAACAGTTGTTGATCCCAACCGTTGGTGATATACATTCGATACACTCAAGCGAAATGAGTGGTCAGTCATCTTAGGGCCGGGTTACAAGACGTTCTTGTTGAACCCCAGTGTATCCCCTCTAGAGTAGACTGATCGGAATGTGGTTCCGTACCTAGTCATGTTGGAAATCCAATCTCCAATAAGTGCCCTGTTGTTTTTGATTTTATATTATATATGGAGCATGAGATGCAAGCATTCCGCTAGATTATTTATTTGATGTAGACATTATTATAATATCACCGGATTTGATATCAAAAATATTTTTGGTTATCATAAAGTAAAAACCATCCGTGTTTATGTGTGGATCGGTCTTACGATTATCATTTCTTTTGAAAGGATTTTGAAAGTTAAACAAATGGTTGGGGTTTACTCACACCAGTCCCATGACTGACCCAGAGTTTTTTTTTTGTTTTTTCCTAAACTCTTGGGTGCCCTAAATTTTTATGGGCAGTCAAGTAGTCGGTATTTTACAGATTCACTTGGAAGAGCTGGAAGCATGAGGCTTCACCTATTAGCTATAAACCATCATATATTTCTGCTGTATACTATGTTGTATTTGGAAACATGTGTTTATAACTGTTCCAGGAATGACTGTTCTACTCTGATAATGGTATGTAAATACAATTACTGATTTGTATTTTAAAAGTTATGCTATTTAATATATTTTATTTGTTCCGCTATGAGATTTGTGTTCTTCGTTTTATTCTATTCTAATATTTCTTTCTTTCTATTTCTCATCCTCTAACTTCTTTCTAATAATGATTCGTATTTCTATTCAATTTGGGTTGGACGTGTGATGTTATTAGTCGACTCAAAGAGTACGGAAATTCGGGCCATTACATTTGGTATCAGAGCTGAAGGTTGAGTAGTAACCTTGGCTCTGTGGCATGATTCAGTAGAGATAGGGTTAGTAATACCCTAGATTGAGTGTGTATATATATAAGCGCGTATTTGTAGATTTGATATAAATATTGTTTTATATTGTGTTGATTGGGTTATTGAGTGTTTTATGAATTATGGTCGATACAGGATGTACAACTGTATCGATAGGTGTTTCTAAACTCTCGAACAAAGCAATTCGATACAATATTGTTTTTTTTTAAATGGGTAAATGAAATTTTTTTGCCCAAACAATTATTTTGATATAAAAGGAACAATTTTTGAATTATTGTATATGAATGTGTTGATTGTTATTACAATCAAATGGAATTGTAAAATACTGAAATGGTTATACATAACCAAATATATTTGTATATGGATAATGTATAAAAATAAGATGAATTGGAATTAAATTTAAATTGAAATTTTGAATTTAAATCCTAGATGTTAGGAATGTTTTCCTTAAGTATTTTTAAAAATAATATGATATTACCTTGAAGGATTCTGAATAAGGATAGTTTAAATGGATTTTTAAAGGGACTAAGCAATGAAATCACTTCAGTGATGAGAAAATAATTCTGATAATGGATCGCGACATTATCGGTATTCGTTTTCAAGTTTCCGAGTGATGGATTGCTACCATAGTAATTTGGGAATGGAAATTTTATTTGAAAAGGAGAAGTTGTTTTAGAAATTCAAATATTCTGAAATGAGTTGATTATAAATATATGTATATAAATATATATGATTTCAAACTAACTTGAAATAAGACCCCGGAATTTAAATTCTGAAATTAAAATTTAACTTGTATAAGTTGAATAGATTGAAATGGTAAAAATGTATTAAATGAATTGAAATTTAACTCAAGTTAAACAAAAATTGGATTAGAAATAATTCTGAATGAAATTAAATAAAGAAGAATGTTGAGGCTCGAATTATAAATATGGATTCGACTTATGAATAAACGAGTTGACTATATATTAGATATTGTTGTTTTGAATTAAATTGTGAAGGAAATTGAAACTCAAACTGAGTAAGTAGACTGATTCCAGAATAGAAATCAGATTTGAATTGATAAAATGGAAGTGAACTAATTAGAAGTTGATTAGAGAGTTAAAGACTGGAAGTCGGATTGATTTGAAACCAACTGGTAACGGATATATGTATGTTGAGCAGATACTGAATAGAAGCAAATGCAAGCGATAGAAATATGCCCGCCAATAAGGTAAATGTTTACAACATTACTTGGGTTTGATGGTTTTATGAGCCGAAGGGGCAAGCCGCTTGGCTTTTTTATTTTCTTTTGGATTGGAGAAGGCCTAGAAAGGCGAGTTGTGATTGTACTGATTGAGCCGCGAAGGGGAGATGCTGGCGAATTTTTTCAAAAATTTAAAGAGTTAGAAAATTTTCAAGAATTTTTTTGATAATTTAAATATTGAGTTGTTCATTATAATTGAAATAAGAAAACCAGAATGGGTTAATAAAATTTCAAGTGGAATAATGAAGTTGATAAATGGATTTAGAATCAATTGGGATGGGTGTGAATATGCAGAAAATCATATGGATTGAAATGAGAAGTGATGATGGATTGTCCAAAAATGGTTGACATATCATTTGGAAAGAATTATGAATGGTCGAGTATTGGGATGAGAATGTGAAGGTCAGATAAGAACTGGATTATGAAGATATGGAATATAAGATTTCAACTAAGTAGGAGTTGGAGTTATAGCATTTTTACTGCTTAGCAATTTCGAGGACAAAATTATTTTAAGGGGGAAGGAATGTAACGACCTGGATTTTTAGCTATTTAATTTTGAATATTTAAATTGGTTTTTAAATGTTGTATTGATAATTTAAAACGATTACATAAGGATTTATTTATTAATAAAATAAAAATAAAAATATTTGTTCAAACGTATAATTTATAAGTTATAGAATTTTTCTATAATTTTTATTTTGAAAAATAAACAACTGTTTATTTGAAGTATTTTACACCCTATATCATCATTTTGGGATATCACAGTACAAGTTAAATTATCTATATTATTATATTGTTGTAATTGGGCCACATCGCTCGACACGATCATGCTTTTATTTTTGTCCCCAGCGGCTAGTATACGAACAAAATTTTATGTAATGGTACACTACATCCAACATATGAATTCTGTTATCCTATATAATGCGTATAAACACATGAACGCGGACGTATATATTTAAATAGGCACGTGCCTGGTATTCCACACTTTTACACATGATATCCGCATAATATTTGTGCACCTACCCAAGTTTTTCCGCACATCCTCGTATAAAAACCATAAACACAACTTTACTTAATAGAATACTAACTAAAACAATAACATGAGAAAAATAATGGACACGATAATGTAATCAACAATAAAGTTGTGACAGTCAACCCCAACCCCTGTTGTACTAAATCTTGTCAAGTTTAAATGGTAAGTAGTACCGGATGAAGTGATTTTCTAGGAACCAATAATAATACCGCATAATATGAACAATAGTATGATCATGTAATTACAACTATGTTGCAAATGCAGTTAATTAAACACTAAAGGAAAGATAGATTAATGTAATGGGTGTAACATGAACATGAAGGGGATATAAGATACACATGAGCCACTACAAATCATTAAGCTCATTTCATTGTTTTCCAGTTAGATAATGTTAGTCTTTTTAACAGGCTCGAATATAAAATATTTGTATCTATAAAAAAAGTGAACGAAGTTGCCATATTCAAATTCCTTCACAAGATTATATCGAATCCAACCAATGCGGTTTGACCCTATCTCTAATAAAAGAAAGATATTTCTTCACTTGAATAGTAAAATGTCAGCAGCATTTGTCTCTTTCAACATTGTGTTCAAAAGACAATCCTTGTTCTTCCTGGCTTCTGAACCAAACAGCTTTCTCTATTTTCCATGAAAAGAAAAATATGCAGCCAACCAGTGTTCCCCTATCACATAGCAAACCTAAGACTAACCCCAAAACATGCCTAGTTGAGTCCTATAAGTGCAAATAGCTGGTCTAAGGAAATTAAATAGCACATGCATTACACAGTAGAAATTAAATGAAAGCGCATGTTAAGCTCAGAGGAAATCAAGCCTACACAGTATAAAATTATGATACACGCATGAAACTACAGCCTAGATAATAATAAACAAACAAAAATCTTACACTATTCAGTACGATCGAAAATTAAAGAACGTGACCACTAAGCTTCATAACCGTGCCTCCCAAGCTGTTTGCCTTTATATATACTAGCACCCTCATTTTTGATTGTCAGACAAAAAAATCAAAATTTAATTCCTTTGGATAGAACTCTTCTCTTCGATTCTATATTTTTGTGAGTGATATTCGAGCTTAACGCAACAACTATGGCTCTGTTTCCGGCATATAAGGAGGTGACATGAGGCAAGGTCATCGCCATGAGTTCGCGACAGTAAGATCGTCCGTTGCCAGGTTCTGGTGGTTGCCGGTTTTGAGCTGGTTGTCGCGGCGTCAGAGGTGCAAGGCGAGGTGGCTCGGTAAGCGGAGTTTGGAGGAAGTCGACCACAAATATTGCCGTGACCTACTGTGATGGGCTGTATGAGGCTGAAGAACGCAGCCTGCATGGCGACGTCGAAAAGTGGAGGTTTGGTTGGGCGGAAATGTACTGGACGGGTTGGTATTATGGGAAAGAAATTGAAAGTACTGTAGCGGATTGGAGGTTTAACTAGTGAGTGAAGAGTGGGGTGACGTGATGTTGAAGAGTTAATGAATGGTGGTTCTGATGTGACTGTTGTGGATGGCTGCAGGTTTGAGAGGAGGTGAGAATCATCTGGGAACATTTTGGCAAGAGATTGTATACTTTTATCTGATGGGCATTGGGAAAGATGATATCGGATATTGCAAAAGGTAAGACAACTGTTTGAATTAACAGCGTGGCCTAGGATATTATGTCTGGATGATTGTTCGTGAAAATGGTAATCAAAGTATAACCCTTTGTAACGACCCGCATTTTTGGCCGTCAAATATTTAATTTAATTTATTTATTTTAAATATCATATTGGGAATATTAATGGAGTTTAATATTTAATTCGTTATTTAAACAAAGTTGAACGTTATATATTTATATATAATATAATTCGAGCTTGGAAATGGCGTGCAGTTCGTAAATTTGAATTTATAACTTCAACTGAGAATACAGGATCCGATATAAGTCGGATTTCTGTGAAACAAGACACGTTGGAACCGTATTGACGATAATTTTCATACGAAAGAGAAACATCCAGATTTCGTGTTATAGTTTGCTAGTTATGGCCAAATCGAATTTTAAAATAGTCGCTATGGAAAATCGTTATTAAATTATAGGCCTCTAAAATAGCCGTTTTGCAAACAAACTCAGATTTCGACGAAATCAGTTTCATTGGGACTGTATCGCTAAATTATTGTCAGGAAATCAAACGGCGTGGCAAACAGATGTTGTATGTGACCACAACAACCGTAAACGCCCGTTCAAATTCTATAGCGCGCATTTAAATAAATATAAGGAGTGTTTGGGCGTAACTTGAGCAGACGATCGAATTAGGCCACGAAACCAGTTCCGTTGAGTTCGTATCGTCGATTAGAGTCAGAATAAGTATATAGTTTGTTATTTTTAGAGACCGGAAAATTTGGTGTTAAAAGGGGTATTGCGGTTCGGGGTAAAAATAGCCTACCGGGGCAACAGTCTCAGAATGCGACGAAATTAGTGCCGTTGGATTCGTATCAAAAAGTTATTGTCGATGTTCGCAGTTTCAAGTGGATTTGATGTATCTAGTGACCGTGGAAAAATTAAACGTGTGTTCATTTCTGGTTTCATAAAGGAATTTTTTTCATACGACCTCGGAATTCAACGAAACTTGTCTCATTGGATCCGGAATATCTTTTTACATTAAGATTAGCCTTTTTATCAGAAAACAGGAATTTGTTGTAGTGATTTTAATCAATTACTTTGTAGCGAAGTTTCACAAATATTATTTTATTCATTTTGGTCTCCTGTATATACATACAACAACTGACAGACGTACAATTTTCGAAGCACACACCTATTGTTTGAAATCTTGTCGCAGCCAACATGTTTTCAAATCAAACAACCATCGCTCCATCAATCCGCAACCAACGTGTTTTCAAATCAAACGAAATTACAGCCTATGCTACGCTGCTGCGAACCTACCGATCTAAGAAACGTGGTTGCCAAGGGTTATAATACTATAAATATATGCAAACCCGCCTCAGTTCTTCGAACAAATGAAAAAAAAAAACAATAAACCGAAGAGAAGAAAGGGACGTAAGCAGCAGGGGGGCGGGGTTCTAATGCTTGCGCTAGTGTTGGGATGAGGCTCGGGTAGTGCAGTAATCTTTGAAGGAGTAGTATAGGAGATGTGGGCGGTGAGGACTTTGGAAGGATGGAGGAAGTAATGCCAGGAACGAAATACACGAGGACCCGGTGGTGGGACATGGTGCAGCAAGGACGATGTAAGGTGGGAGCGATTTTGGACTTTAAAGATTCAAAGGGAAATAGACGGGAGGGAGGAAATAGCGTGGAGGCTGGAGTTGGATACGAGAAGAGGGTCAGCCGCCGTAATTACTCAACACTATAATTAACAAAGCAGTTATAGATAAACTAAGGAATTAACTATATTATAATGGTGCAGGTTAATTTGAAGGCATCGGTCGTCCTGGTTGAAGCAGCGATCAGAGAATAGAAGGAAAAGTGAGGCCGTATTGCCTCTTAGATAAAAGTAATTAATATTGTTAATTATATGATTAAGAGGAAACTATTTTTTTTATTATTAAATGGAATATACTAAAACCATGAACACCTTTATTCCAGAACAGGAAGGGGCGACGTGGTCAGGTTTTGGACAATGGAAATGTACGAGAGGATGGGAAGGGTTGATCGACTTAGATTATAATAACAATGTAATTAATTAATTTATCTATGATTACGATTTTAATTTTAAATAAATAGGTAAATAAAAATGATAACTTGGAATATTCATAACTCGTCAGCATTTTATCAGAATTGGACAAGTAAGGTGTCACTGGAATCATCTTGACGAGCATTGCGCGATGGAATAGAGCTGGACGCTATTAGAATCAACCAGGAGTTTTAATTAAATTAAACGACAGTTTAATTTAAATTAAAACGAGCCATTCAACAGAATCAACTCAAGGTGAGTTAAACTCACTCAGTTACCCTTTTTATATTTTATATAAATTGGGTGTTTTTATTTTGTGTGCTCTGCTTGCCAATCATTGACTGTTTGCTAGTTATACATTTGTTTGTTGATTTAACTGATGAAATTAAACTGTGTTTAATTTCAGTGAAAATACCAAATCGTTATTTTTAACGATTGGTTCCAATAAAGGTGACTCACCTTGGTTGGTCATGTTTATTTATAAACATGTTTAAATGGTTGAATTGTTTGAATTGCTTATGGTTGATGTTAAATGGTCGTTATTTAATTTATCAGTTAAACAAAACTGAACCGTCTGATTTGAGAAAAACCATTGTGAATACAGGGCAGAACAGGTTGGAGGGATCCAACCGGATTCCTCAAATGTATTATTTATTTTCATATGATCATATATGAACTGATCTGTTTGTGTGATTGATTTGATGGTTGATTTTGATTGGATATTCAACTTCTGTTTGGTTTAAACCAATGGGCGATATTGGTTAAGTGTTTGGCAGAGTATGGCCTTTAAAACCAATCGAGTTATAGATATTGATTCACCGACAGGTGAATCGATAGAGTTGAGGTTATAAAATTTATTTTATAACCAGAGTTAAATTTGAATTATATTATTTGAATAAAAGTTATTTAAGAGAATAAATAAATATTTTATTTGTTTAAGACTTGGATTTGTTATGAAATTTATTTTGCAAAGCAAATGCTGATGTTAATCAGATTTACCAGTTGAAGAATAAGAAATGAATTAAATGGTTAAACCTTGAAAATTTGTTTTGTAAAGAAAACAAATAATTAGAATCTATCTAAATTAATTATATTTTTAAGCGAGGATTGTTGAAATCGGTTAATGAGATAATCAAGTTTTTGAGTTAATTAAATCGACCGTTTGGAATTAGAATTGTTTATCAAGTTAATGTGTTTTAAAATAGTTAAATGAATATTGTTTGAATTTAAATAAGGATTTAAAAAGGGATTAACTACTAAAGTAGTTAATGTTTGAAATAAGTTATTATTTTAATTAATACTGAAGTTAGGAATATATTTTTAAATGGGAATTCATTTAAAAAGTTACCGAATGTGAGATGCAAGCCAATTGAATGGTGAAAGGAAATAAACGTACTCAATTATATGAATTAAGTGAAAGGAGATTACGATAAAAGGGTTTATTATAAACCAAAGGTTTTAAGTGAGACTCAAAGTGAAAAGCGTTAACTTTACATTAACGTTACTTGAAAACGAGATCTAGTAAAACGGAGAATTTTAAATGAAATTTCAAAATGGGAAATTGAATATAGTTATTCGAGATAGAATTAGCCAAACATAATTATTCGGCTAAGTTGCCATTGCGTACGACTGCTAGCGTAATTCGCAGGGCTGCAGATAGCCTACGGCGGTCGGATGTTTCCTGAGGGAATCAGGCGTAACCATTGTGATCGCTGTGATCTAGAGTCAAGCGAATGGAGTTAAGAAGAATGTTAATTAATCAATTAAAGTTATTCAAATATCGTATTTTTGAATATTTAAAAGAGTTAGAAGCTTTAATTTAACAAAAAGTAAATTTGTTTGTTAAAAGGCCAAGTGATGCTGAATACTGAACCAGTGAACTCATTGGAGTGTCATGATTGAAACACTGAATATTTTGATAGTTAAAACACCGACTATCAAATCTGATCAATACGAGTGTTGGTACGGAAAGACCGGGATCGAATTGATATTCGAAAACCATTCCGACCAACAAATACGTGAAGATCTCAGAAGATGATCGAGATGGAGCATTGAAGACCGTGGATCTTCATAAACGGAAGAACCACTAATATTCTCTGCCTGGCAAGCAGAAATGAGCTGTGATTCTGTCGTAGTTGGAATCTACGAGTTGCAAGGACTGCTCGCTACTGATCCATGGGGTGATTCCTATATGGATGCGGTAGGAGAGTGCCTTCGGTTCATCCTGTTCCTGGATGACATATATGGACGGATGTCTGACAGAGTATTTCCAAAAGGATCACGTACGTTGATTTCTTCAAACGTACGATAGTTGTTGGCGGGGAATCGCCGTTCTCTAGCTTTCAGCTGGAGTATTTTTGTGGACGTCAATTTGTGATATCTGACGGATCTGACGATGTGGCATTCAAAGTGAATGACGACTAGATGATCAGAAGTTAATTCTGACCTCAAGCCTCATCAACCAGGAAATGACAAAAATCGGGCAGGCAGCATGGCTATGTGGGTCGCTCCCATTAGGGTGTAGAATCACCTATCTAGAGGAAATCCTATTTGTTTCTTAATCTATGTTTCGATGCTGTCCCTTATCGGGAGACGGTTGCTGATCCCAACCGTCGGTGATATACATTCGATACACTCAAGCGAAATGAGTGGTCGGTCATGTGAGGGCCGGGTTGCAAGAAGTTCTTGTTGAACCCAGTGTATTCGTCTCTAGAGATACACTATCGGCAGGTGGACCCATACCTTGTCAAGTCAGAATCCAATTCCCAATAAGCGCCGGCGGGTTTTGATTGTATACTATATATGTGGAACGTGAGATGCAAGCGTCCCACTAGATTGTTATTTACTTGTATTTAGACATTATTATAATATCAGACAAGATATTGGTTTCAAAACTGTTTTGGGTTATCGTAAGGTAAAAACCGTCCGTGTTTATGTGTGGATTTGGTCTTACGATTATCTTTTTCTTTTGAAAAGATTTTGAACTTAAAAATCATGATTGGATGATTCACCCTTATTACTGTGCGAGTTTATCTCACTCTGGTTCACCAGACTGACCCGGTGTTTTGTAAATACTCGGGTTAGACCGGGTTGTACAGGTTCAGGTTATCGACTGCTATGAAGAGACGAGCTGGAAGAGTCCAGACGTATGATATTACTACTATTCCGCTGTGTGTTGTATATGGGAACAGGCTATTATAACTGTCCCATGGTATGATGTTCTCTGATACTGTAAGTATTTTAAAGCATTCAATAAAGATTATTTCTGTATTATATTTTGCTCCGCTGCGATGTGAGACTCTGTGTGGTGTTTTCTTCTTCTTCTTCTATTCTAATATTTCTTTCTTTTTTATCTCACCCTCTAACTTCTTTCTATTAATGATCTGGAATATTCGATGTCTGAATGGTCAACATGATAGTTGATGTTGATTTTCGGAGTCGAAAATCCCGGTTCGTTACACCCTTATTATTATGTAATAAGGCAAGTAAAGGAGAGAGTTCGGGAAGAATACGTGGCAATGGTATTTCTTCCAGTGGTTTCAAACCATACAATTGGGAGACAGAAATGATTAGAGGGTAATTAACGTTTTTACTCGATTATTAATTTAAATAATGACGGTAGAATCATTAAAAGTTTGTATAATCAATAACCAACGCATATGGAAACAGAACCAGATGGGACTGGTCACAGTGGAATCGAAATGACGAGTTCTACATTGTGGCAGTAATATGGTAGAAAACAGAATCACTGGAATTTGTTGAAAAATCAACCGCACGCCTATTTTATTTTTAACGAAACAAAAGCAGAATCTTCGACTGCAAACAAAGTGAGTAAATTCACTAACTCTGGCTCGTTTATATTTTTATATAAATGAGTTTTCAATTTATTTCTAGTAATTTTATATTGTATGAAGGTTGTTTGAATGAATGGTTGATATTATTACATCATTGATCGATTATTAGTCCTGATATTTCATATTGATGTGAAATAATATTATTGATGTCGATTAACATCTGTGGATGCAGGGAAACAGGTTGGAGGGATCCAACTGGATCCCTCAGCCTTTATATTGTTGTTTGTTATTCACTGTGATATATACTGTTATTGATTATGCTGTGTTAAATTCCTCTAGCCTTAGAAACTTTGGTATTTAATACCGAATAACATTTTCAAATATAAAAAATGAAATTTAAGTTTTAAAAAAAAGGGAAATTTATTTCCAAAAATAGAAGTGTAATTTCAAATAGAGTTGAAATTTAAAAACATGTTAATGAAGAAAACAAGAAATTGTTTATAGACGCAAGTATAAATTAAGTGAATTATTTTATCATTGAATAAATTGAAATGGAAATTTAAATTTGAATTTATATGAAAAAAATGGAAAATGGTTTTGAAACCAATATTTGAAATTAATTTGAATTTAACGAAGGGTGTTAAATATTAGTTAATCTTCGATTAACTAAAATTTAACTAATTATTGAATTGGTTAGTGTTAATGAAGTTAATTATTATTTAATAAGCTTTTAAAAGCGATAAATTTACTATTTTTAGTTAATAGTGAAGTCAACTATTTTTAATATAGTTAATAATAAGTTAATTATTATTTTAATTAATAATAATAATTAAAATAATGATTTTATTGGAGATTCAATTAAGAAATGATTTAGTGGCATTATAGTTTGATCACGGGGGTGATAAGAGTTTCATTAGGGGATTTGTAATCCAAGTTTTAAATAAGATTTGTAAATGGGATTTGTCGGTAAATGCAAAGATTTAAACAAGGATTTTTGTTAAATTTTAAATTATGAAAAGAAAATTCAATGGAAAGAAAATTTTAAGGAAGATGGTTAATAGGGTAATATTAGACTAAAATGTGTTAATGGTTTTGGAATGGAATCTAATCTAAGTGGTGAAAAGATGGTAAACGGATTAGTATAAGTGATTAATCCAAACAAGGTTTAAATGAGGTTTTTAAAACCAAAGTGACGACTTTAATTGAATTAAGCAAAGCACTGCAATTGAAATAAAGAAATTTAAATGCAAAGGAAAACGCATAAGATAGTTTGTGTTAACCCTAGGGAGAAATTTCCCAAGATGGATTAATAGAATGGTGCCTTCGGTTTGTCCAGACCCAGGACAACTTGTAAGGATGAGTGTGTGACAGATTATTTCCAAAGGGATTACGTACGTTGATTCCTTCAAACGTATGAAGTTGATGGCAAAGAAGGGAAACTTCTTTAGCCTAACAATCTGAGTATTTTTATGGGAATCAATTTGTGATTTCCGATGGATCTGACGATGTGACATTTAAAGTAAATGGTGGCCAGATGTTCTGGAAGATAATTCAAACCTTAAGCCTCACAACCGGAAATTGACAAAAATCGGGCAGGCAGCATGGCTATGTGGGTCGCTCCCATTAGGATGTATAATCATCTATCTAGAGAAATTCCATTTTCTTCTTTAAATCTATTGATGTTGTCCTTTTCGGGAAACGGTTGCTGATCCCAACCGTTGGTGATATACATTCGATACACTCAAGCGAAATGAGTGGTCGGTCATGTGTGGGCCGGGTTGCAAGACGTTCTTGTTGAACCCCAGTGTATCCCCTCTAGAGTAGACTGATCAGAAGGTGGTTCCATACCTTGTCATGTTGGAAATCCAATCTCCAATAAGCGCCCTGCGTTTTTTGATTTTATATTATATATGGAGCGTGAGATGTAAGCGTTCCGCTAGATTATTTATTTGATGTAGACATTATTATAATATCACTGGATTTGATATCAAAAATATTTTTAGTTATCGTAAGGTAAAAACCATCCGTGTTTATGTGTAGATCGGTCTTACGATTATCATTTCTTTTGAAAGGATTTCGAAAGTTAAAAAAATGGTTGGGGTTTACTCACACCAGTCCCATGACTGACCCAGAGTTTATTTTGTTTGTTTTCTCTAAACTCTTGGGTGCCCAAAATTTGTACGGGCGGTCAAGTAGTTGGGATTTTATAGATTTACTTGGAAGAGCTGGAAGCAGGAGGCTTCACCTGTTAGCTATAAACTATCATATATTTCCGCTGCATACTATGTTGTATCTGGAAACAGGTGTTTATAACTGTTCCAGGAGTGACTGTTGAGCTATGACAATGGTATGTATATACAATTACTGATTTGTATTTTAAAAGTTATGTTATTTAATATATTTTATTCGTTCTGCTGTGAGATTTGTGTTCTTTGTTTTCTTCTATTCTAATATTTCTTTCTTTCTATTTCTCATCCTCTAACTTCTTTCTAATAATGATTCGTATTTCTATGCAATTTGGGTTAGACGTGTGACGTTATTAGTCGACTCAAAGAGTACGGAAATTCGGGCCATTACAACTAAGGTTCAACGAATCCATTTATTGGAGCAGCGATTTGAGATTTCGGTTTTATATTTGGGTTTAGCGAGGAGAACCGCACTTGTTTGAAGTATTTTTGGGAAGTTCGATCACATAAAGTGATGAGGGTTTTACTATTGGTTGCGTGGAGGCTTGAAAACTATGAACGTGGAAAGGGGTGCGAGTGGAAGACGGTGCACATGAGAATGAAGTGGGGTTGAGCAGATGATTAACGATGTTGGTTGTTGGTGGAATAGTCGCGTATCAAGGGAGAACAGGGAGCTCGAATTTGTGGAAATTGTTTTTACTTTTGGGAGCAGAAGATTTAAGAACGGGGAAGAAAAGGAGATGCGGGTTTGGGTTTGGGTATGAGTAGGTTCTAAAAAGGGTTAAGGCCCCTTTGAATTTCAAAATCCTTTTTTTAATTCATTTAAATGTATATCAACTTCTAATTATCATAATTTGGTCATACATGAACGAACTTCAGTAAAACAAGATCCGTTGGTATCGTATGGACGAGCGCTATACAATGGAACTGACCAGGAGTGAATTGGAGCTCGTTACAATTTATAGCGAAATAAATTGTCTATCTGAATCAAGCGACAATTATCGTTATTTAACGATGATTGTCCAATGTGAGTACAACTCACTAACTCTGATCAATTTATATTTTTATAAATATGATCTAGTAATGATAAATGATAATTGACTGATGTGTGGTGATTGTTTGGTTGAATTGCTGATGTATTGGTTGAAATTATAGATAACGATATATATATAAATCATTAATCAAATGTTGATTCTGTTTGTCAGAATATTTCATATCGAAATGGAATCATGTTATTATATTGTTTAACATCTGTGGATGCAGGGAAATAGGTCGAAGGAATCCAACTAGATTCCTCAACATTTATTTTACTGTTTTACATATATTGTAATATATGACGTGATATATAATATGTTGTTGATTATGTGTGTTTGAATGATATTGATCATTGTTATTTGGTATTTTAAATGCCAAAAGGAATACTGGAATGTTAAAAAGGAAATTTTCAATGTTATATTGAAAAAGAAATATTTATAAAATCAAAAGATTTTATAAAAAGAAACATTTTTAAAATATAGAGTTAAAAAACGAAATATTTATTTGTTAAATAAATAGAATTGAAAGGAAATATTTATTTTTCAAATAAATAGAATTGAAAGGAAATATTTATTTGTTAAATAAATAGAATTGAAAAGGAAATAATTGTTGAATAAATAGAATTGAAAAGGAAATAATTGTTGAACAAATAGAATTGAAAAGGAATATTTATTTGTTAAATAAATGGAGTAAGATAAAAGGAATATATATTGGGAAAATAAATAGAAGGATAAAAGGAATATTTATTTAGAAAATAAATAAGATATCACAAAAGGAAATATTTGGAAAGTAAGTAGGATCATATAAGGAATGAGATTAATTGAATAGAGTTAATCGATTAGAGTTAATCGATTAGAGTTAATCAAATAGAGTAATTGATTTGAGTTAATCAAATAGAGTAATTGAAAAGAGTTAATCAAATAGAGTAATCGATTAGAGTTAATCAAGTTAGAGTTAATTGAATAAGAGTTAATTGAAAATTAGTTTATTCGAAAGGAGTTATCGAATATAGTTCGAAAGGAGTAAATCGAATATAGTTTATTCGAAAGGAGTTATCGAATATAGTTCGAAAGGAGTAAATCGAATATATTTTATTCGAAAGGAGTAAATCGAATATAGTTTGAAAGGAGTAAATCGAATATAGTTTATTCGAAAGGAGTTATCGAATATAGTTCGAAAGGAGTAAATCGAATATAGTTTATTCGAAGAAAAGAGTTATCGAATGTAGTTTATTCGAAGAGAGATTATCGAATATTGTTTATTCGAAAGGAGTTATTTTATAAGAGTTAATCGATTAGAGTTAATCGAATAGAGTTAATCGGATAGAGTTAATCGAATAGAGTTGATCGAATAGAGTTAACGAATAGAGTTAATCAAATAGAGTTAATCAAATAGAGTTAATTGATAGAGCGAATTGATTAGAGGTAATCGATTAGAGTTAATCGATTAGAGTTAATCAAATTAGAGTTAATCGATTAGAGTTAATCAAATTAGAGTTAATCGAATTAGAGTTAATTGAATAGAGTTAATCGAATATAGATATTCAAAGAGAGATGATCGAATATAGTTTATTCGAAGAAAAGAGTTATCGGATATAGTTTATTCGAAGGAAAAGTTATCAAATAGAGATTATTCGAAAGAGAGTTACGTAAGGAAGTTTGTTAAAGATTTAAAAGGTGAAACTTTGTCTATTTCGAGGTTAGAAATGTTGTTCGGTTAAGGTCTGAGAGGTAGTTATACCCTAACTTGATTGACTCCATCTTTAACTAAGGAATGGTTAAGGTTCGATAGTGAAGGCTGGTTAAATGAATTTAGCTAATGAGTGTAATGGTTTGAGTTGGCGTCGCGATGTTTTATTTAAACATCTGTTTAAATCCAATGAAGGAGTTTTGGAAATGTTTTCCAAATAAGAATCAGAAATGTTTTCTAATATAGAAAATGAGAAATGAGAGTAAATATGCAAATGTTTTCCAATGATTAATAACGTACATTTTCTAAATTTAGAAAATAAGGAATGTTGAATATATGGAAGCAGGAAATGAAAAATGAATAAATTAATGAACTAAACTGATAAATGTTAAATGATGATTGATCGGTATAATTTCCATCTGGAAATAATATCGTTGTTTGCACACGTGTATTTCTTTGATAGTTAACTCACCGACAATCAAAGTTTTTTTTTTACCATTTTTCCGTCATCAATACGGAGAGACCGGGATCAGATTCATTATCTGAAAACCACTCTGTATGGGCATGAAACGATTTGAACTTCCCCGTGAAGGAAAGCACGAATTGCTGTGAGAACACGACAAATAAGAATACAAACATAAGAACATTTCATTGTTTATTACAACAATTTCCATCAGATACAAGAATATACAGAGTATGAATAAATATTACACAACATAAAATATCAGAGATTTAAATACATTACTGCAACGGAAAAATATACAATACACAACTGAAGGAGATAAACGGATACAGAGCTTTCCGAATATCATTCCAGTTGTAAACCAGGGTCCTGTGAATATAAATCTACAAAACCAAAACCACTACACGCCCGTGTGGAAAATAGGGGAACCCAAAGTTTAGGTTGAAACAATAAACTCCAGGTCAGCCATGTGACTGGTGTGAGAACTAAAACAGTTATTTAAAACTTTACTTTAAAAGAGAGTAATTCAAGGGACCATGCCGTATGACACGGAACGGGTTTCCTCCCAAGAATACTAGTGCATATAACAAAATAACGCAATGCTTTTTGGAAAAATGAAGCTATTATAAGACCTAGGTCCTATCACACAATGCAACGCAAGCCGGGGGATAAGGTTTTCCCTTATAATAGCCAAACATGCATGGTACGTTAAATCAAATCATTTGATACTATTATAAGTGCATAGTGTATAAAACAACTTCAAATATAAGTGCATAGTGTATAAAATAACTTCAAGTATAAGTGTATCAATCCTAGACGGTATGGGTACCATATATCATGTCGCCAATATTAGGCTCTACAATCAAAACCGAAATATCACGCATTGGAAATTGGATTTCCGTTATGAGTCGAGGCAAGGGGAAAGCTCCTCACCGGCTTCTAGTCACTCTAGCAAATGCCCCAGGACTACACACTCTGGGTAGCCTTTGGAATCGGCTGGGCGGGTCCTCCGTTACGTTTGAGGATTAGCTATTCCTGAACACACGTTTCCCAATCCTATCGGGCCTATCCATCGGCTCCGAAGAGACCGATATATCCGAGGCGCCTCGCATTCCAACATCCACAAAGGTATAATAATCAACAATGCCACGGCTAGTAAAACGCTGACACCACCCATAGCTAGAAAGAAACGTCGTGTTCTTCCAGCGGTCCTTATCCCTTTTTAACTCATACGAGGTGTGAGGCTCGCGAATTAACGCTATACAAAAAGCTACGCTGTATTAAAGCTGTGCTTTGATCATCAACCACAAGACTCTGCTTTTCAACAGAAGCCTTGATCACTGCATCTCAGCATGCCACACAGGCAATTCATGCCATGCGACTGATATCTATCAATATATAACCTCTGAGCTCGTACATCTCAGAGTAGGGCGTTAAGCAAGAGAACAAATTCTCCGCCGCCAAACAGATATATATTTAATAGAAATCAATCAACATAGAATAAAATCCAATGTCAGACACACAATTCATTATAAGTCCGTTTTGGGTCTGAACGAAACCGAAGGCACCTTATTCATCTCCCGTATATCCAATACAGGAGAGAGGTCCTCGCAAATCCTTTGATCTCCAAGTACGTCTAGACGATCACCACTTATTACCTTGTCTTGGGTGTACAGCCCAATCAAGACATCAGTAATCATCCAAACGATGTGAAGACCTCCGGTCTTCAACCACTGTCTTCATCGTCGACTTATTGTCGAAACAGTTATTCAGAATGGGTATAAACCCGGCCTTCCCGAATAACTCGCGTATATAATAAACAACTGCTACAACAACACAACATACGCTTCATTCCAATTCTGAATATTCTTTTATTCAAATATTCACATTCTTTGGGAAAGGTTCCCATTAATTTTATCAAAGATAAATTCTTTAAATTTATTCTTTAATCTTCCTATGGATATCATTTCAATCTAATTAAAGATTCATTAAAACTCCACTTGTTTTTAATCTTCCCAAAAATCGATATTAATGATTATTTAACTTGGGAAATCACATCATGTCTTTAACGGGGTTAAAGAACTAATGTCATTTAAAACACAATTCACGATAAACCCAAATCATATCCCATTCCATCAGCCTCTAACCGTAATTTAGCAAGTGAACAATTCCCTAAGTATTAACCCTGAAGACCGAAACCAACATCAGATCAATACCCAGGAAACCATTCAACTTAACTAATCTCCAGTTAGTTTCTGATTTCCTTAACCCCATTGGGTCTAAGAACAGTATTATTAAAGATACCATTCACGACAACCCAAATCTCATTCCATTGTTAATCGGGTTAAAGAACAAGTGTTATTTTAAAACACCATTCACGATAAACCCAAATCACATTCCATTAATTATGGAATCTTCGCAGTAAAACAAATCAATATATAATCGATATCAATTTCCATATCCGACCAATAATATAAATGGAATAACGACAAAGCCTTTTAAATTCCATATGTATTAACAGTCTTCCTCCACAAAAGTTCACTTCGATCATTATCAATCGAATTCCATTCAATTCCAATTTAATATTTTAAACTGGAAAACTTTACTTTGGAAAATTCCCGTTACATCTTAATAAAAAGATTTATAAATTCCAAATCACATTTCACTGTAAAGCAGGT
Source organism: Allium sativum (assembly GCA_030737875.1). Classification (NCBI taxonomy): domain Eukaryota; kingdom Viridiplantae; phylum Streptophyta; class Magnoliopsida; order Asparagales; family Amaryllidaceae; genus Allium; species Allium sativum. The sequence continues at coordinate 942,376,042 of CM060918.1, forward strand.
TAAAGAACGAATGTCGTTAAAAACACAGTTCACAACAAACCCAAAATCCCATCAGTCTCTAACCGTAAATTAGTAAGAGAACAATTCCCTAAGTATTAACCCATAAGGCCGAAACCAACATCAGAGCAATACCCAGGAAACCATTCAACTTAGCTAATCTCTAGTCAGTTTCTAATTCTCTTAACTCCATTGGGTTTAAGAACAGTATTATTAAAGATACCAGTCACGACAACCCAAAATCTCATTTGACATTAAATACAAGGCTCTGAATAGAAAATATATCGGCTAATATTCAATATCAAATTCTGAAATCAACAAATATCGTATTGGAATAACAATATATATCTTCCAAATTCCTCCACAATATCTGTATAATCACGAAACCCAATATCGAAATATTCCGAAGGTAATTTCGATTCCGATCCATTCCAATTCATATATTGGAAATTCTGGTTATTTTAAAACCATTTCAAATCCAATTTAATTATTTAAAAATATCGGGTTATAATTCTAGTTCATAACTAGTTCATTTTGAAAAAAATATTTTATTCTTTCAAATATGGAATTTTTCATCCCAATTCCTTCCAAATCATTTGTTATTATTTTACACTAATTATTGATATTTTTTTAGTAATTTTATCAAGGCCCGTACAGTCGATTTCCATAAACGGCCATCGAACTACAATTACAACGACCTTTTCCAAATTTGATTTGGACATAATTCCAAATCCAACCGTTAAATTTCAAATCTCTCATATTCTTTGGAAAGCTCTTTTCGATACGAACCCAATGGTTCCGGTTTTTGGAAAATCCGACAGTCGGATCTCCCGTAATGTCCGTTCGAAGTCAATGGTCGAAATTTATGAACTACCGCAGCGCGGCGCGTTCTATTCAGGCTATTATATATATAATATATATATTTCATCGATTTCCATTTAAAACATATTTTATAAATCGTTTCAAATTCATTTTGAAAACAATTTCAATTTCATATTCAATTTCAAATAAAAATTGAATATTCCATATCATCAATATATAAATGATAATATTTCAAAACATTAGATTTCGAAACCATTTCCTTTTGAATATTCATTATAAAAATGAATAAAATCGATATAAATATCGTTCACGTCAAAATGGCGTTAATCTAATCAACACGACTTTATATATTTAAATATTTTCGTGTCCATCCCAAATCGGACATCAAAATTATATTTTGATCCATTACTAAATAATATTTTAAAATATTCGTTATTTTAAAAATATTCTTTCTTTCTGAACTGGAATCAGACACAGTCAATTACCATATAATGTGATTTATATGGATTTCATACACACATGTATACAACAATAATCAATCACAGTCAACTATCATCCAAAGTGCATTTTATACTGCATAAGCGTCAGATATAAATATTCAATGCTTACATAACTTGTCAATCAATCGATCAACATACAGCTAATTATTGGGACTAGTATATGTCATATATCATCCCAATACCCGTGTGGGGTTTCAATCAACAAATAATGAATTTTATTTGTGGAGTTGGGCGATGTGTAAAATTTATCGTCTCAATCAATATCAATCAAATGTGTGTACATAAATAAATCGTTCGATTTGTTTATGTATATTTATTTTATTCATATACCTGTTAAAAATTATATTTTAATTATAAAATATTTATTCCATTCCACATCCTACAATCAGTTTTCACAACACTTCAATCAAACAAACAAGTCATCCATGGTCTGTGGACGACTGGTGTCGGATGCTGCTAAGCACCGTCTGCATCCTAGTATATATTTTAACCAGAAAATAAAATAAAAGTGAGAAGTTCTCACATTTGGGTTCCACTCCGTCATCCTTTCCTTCTGAACGGTATGGATACCGTTTCAATTTCAGTCTGTTCCGTCGCATTCCTTTTCATGTTGTTCATAGTAAAAATCATATTTTCAATATGATGTTTATTTTAAAAATCACATTTTTATAATGGCACTTCATATATAAAAATCATATTTTTTTTTACTTCCCTATATATATTATAAAAATCATAATTTTATATCGCTACTATATAAAAATCATATTTTCGTTTCAACGCTATAAAAATCACGTTTTCATTCCACTATAGATATATACTAAAAATCAGATTTTTATTTCGCTACATAAATAAAGATCAAATTTTTATATTCACTATTATATAAAAATTCTATTTTTAATCCCTACTTCATAGAAAAGATTATATTTTTATTACGCTACTCATATATAAAAATTATATTTTTATATAAATAGAAATCATAACTTTACCTAAATAAAAATCAAAGCTTTTTCCAAATAAAAACCTCAACTTTTAAAAACTAAAAACCATAGCTTTTCGAGTTTAAAAAAAATCATATCCTTATGTTATAAAAATCATATCTTTATGTGATAACTAAAAATTTTATTTACATACGATAAAATCATGTTCTTACCTTTCGAAAAATAATTTCAAAATCATAACTTTATTATTATTCCATCTATAAAAATCCTATATTATCTTATCTACATATAAATCCTATTTTTAATTACAAAAATAACATAAAACTCACTTTTTTTGGATTTTCTGAGGAAGGGGGGGCCCACGCGGTTGTTGGCGGTCAGAGGAGACGAAGGAGAGGGCTGGGATGGTCGGCGCGGTGGGGGTATGATCGGAGGCGGCTTAAGGGGAAGGGGGATTGGGTTTTAGGGCTTGCGCATCAGAGGAGGAAGGAGGGAGGTGAAGGAGGAGAGCTGGAGGGCGGCGGTCCTCCTAGGAGGCGGCGCGGACCTGGTGGCCACGGCGGCGTCGAATCCCCCCTCCCCCTCCGTTGTCGCTTTTCCCCCTTTTTTATATAAACCCGATATCGGGTTTGGAAGAGAGAATGAAGGGTTTGACCCCCTTTTTCTATTTTTTTTTTATTATTTATTATTTTTCCTAAAATGTAACCTTTAAATTCGAACTCTAAATTGGACCAACCGACTGTCGTTCGTAACTAATTACTCCCATTCCGAACACAATGAGATATGTCCAGAAAGCTGATTCGACTATTTCGATCAGTTTCCATCAAAATCAAAATATAAATCTATATATTGAATTTGAACGCACATTTCAATTTGTTGGGGCCACATACGGACTCTAAAAATTCCCGAAAAATATTTTCTATCTTTGTATTTACGATACAGTCCTAACAAAACTAATTTCGTCAAATTTGGAGATCGTTCGAAAAATGGCCATTTTCTGGTCGATCCAAATTGACTGAAACGGTCAAAACACGTTTTCCTTCGCCATGCTCACATATTGATTCCAAAAATGATGAATTTTGGAATCTAGTAATAACTAGACATCCCGGATCCAATAAATGTGGTTTCGTCGAAAACGGAGGTCGTTTGCAAAATTTCCATTTTTTAGGGCTATATTTTCCATAGCGACTATTCTGAATTTTCAACTGGACATAACTTTTTATTCCCGCTATGAAATTTTGATTATTTGGATTCGTTGCAAAGATATTTTCAAATAGACTCTAATATTTTTGGTTTCGTAAAATCCGGTTTATTTTGAATCCTGTGCATTCATTTGAAATTTGAAATCGAATTTTCAAACTACCGCGCCATTTTCAATTCCTTTTATAATTAAAAATAAATATTTATATTCTAGCGCCGATTCAAATAAATATATACATTCTAATTCTATTCAATATAAATTTCTCGTCGTAATTATTTAAAATAATTCATTTTAAATATTCAAAATTCATTAAAATTACCAAAATAAAAAATTTAAATTGGTTCGGATTTTCCGGGTTATTACAATCTCCCCCACTTAAAATCTTTTCGTCCTCGAAAAGGAATGGAGCTGAAAGTTGTTTTACAAATCAACTCAACTTTCATTATTTTCATTATGGCTTAAGTTCTTCAACTTTTTAGTTTTTAAGAACTTTTCAAAATCTCGCCATAACCTCCTATGTACGGGAGAACCAGGAAAATCCCCAAACCGCCACACAGGCCCTCTCATCTCAAAAAGAAAAAGCCAAGGGCTAGCCAATCGGCTCATAAAATCATCCAAAACCCAAGAAATTAGTAAACATGTACCTACTTGTCGGACATACAATTTTATTCCTCTTTTCTAGCGTCCTTGCTATGACCTGTTCAATGTATATACATGTATATGCATGCAATTCCAAAAAAATTCAATACAGTTCAGTATTTGGTTCAATTTGGCCAAAATTTACCTTTCTTTCATATGTTGGTTTAAAGGAATAATCGTACAACACAACCATCAATCAATTAGTTGATTAGCTTTTCAAATTCATAACTTTGATACATAGTTCAAAAATCAGATTTTTGATGCCAAATCACAACAATATGCCCTATCTATTTTTGGTTCTCACACCAGTCAATTGGAATAATATAGAAATCCCACTTTTGAAACTCGAACATAAATACTGATTATGTCTGGACATCACCAGAATTATCCCCGACCGACTAGAGTGTGATTATATATCTTTCCAGTATATTAAAACTTTGAATACATGTTTGCGAGGCATATATGCAAAATCTTTATATATTGGATTGTCCAAATTCAATACAAATAAATATTCAAATACGTTGAACAAGGTTTAAATTTTCACAACAAAGTTTGTTTTCATTTTTAAAAAATACTCTTCACACTCGTTCTAGGATACTACTGATCCTATCTCCAATGAGTAATTCTTATTGGATATTACTAATCCAATCTCTTATGAATTCTTTCGTATGGTTCTAATGTGTCTTGTTCTCGAGCTCTGTAAACCAGAGCTCTGATACCAAAATGAAACGACCCAAACTTCCCCGTGAAGGAAAGCACGAATTGCTTTGAGAACATAACAAATCAGAACACAAACAGAAGAACATTTCATTGTTTATTACAACAATTTCCATTAGATACAAGAAATATACAGAATATGAATAAATATTACACAACATAAAATATCAGAGATTTAAATACATTACTGCAGCAGAAAAATAATACAATACACAACTGAAGGAGATAAACGGATACAGAGCTTTCCTAATATCATTCCATCTGTAAACCAGAATCCTGTGAATATAAATCTACAAAACCAAAACTACTAGCTGCCCGTATGGAAAATAGGGGCACCCAGAGTTTAGGTTGAAACAATAAACTCCAGGTCAGTCATGTGACTGGTGTGAGAACTAAAACAGTTATTTAAAACTTTACTTTAAAAGAGAGTAATTCAAGGGACCACGCCGTATGACACGGAACGGGTTTCCTCCCAAGAATACTAGTGCATATAACAAAACAACACAATGCTTTTTGAAAAAATGAAGCTATTATAAGACCCAGGTCCTATCACACAATGCAACGCAAGCCGGGGGATAGGGTTTTCCCTTATAATAGCCAAACATGCATGGTACATTAAATCAAATTATTTGATACTATTATAAGTGCATAGTGTATAAAACAACTTCAAATATAAATGTATCAATCCTAGATGGCATGGGACCATATATCATGTCGCCAATACTAGGCTCTATAATCAAAACCGAAATATCACGTATTGGAAATTGGATTTCCGTCATGAGTCGAGGCAAGGGGTAAGCTCCTCACCGGGTTTGAGACACTCCAGCAAATGCCCCAGGACTAAACACTCTGGGTAGCCCTTGGAATCAGCTGGGCCGGTCCTCCGTTACGTTTGAGGATTAGATATTCCTGAATACACGTTTCCGGGTCCTATCGGACCTATCCATCGGCCCCGAAGAGACCGATATATCCGAGGCACCTCGCATTTCAACATCCACAAAGGTATAATAATCAACAATGTCAGGGCTAGTAAAACACTAACACCACCCATAGCTAGAAAGAAAAGTCGTGTTCTCCTAGTGGTCCTTATCCCGTTTTTAACTCATACCGAGGTGTGAGGCTCGCAAATTAACGCTATACACAAAGCTATGATGTATTAAAGCCGTGCTTTGATCATCAACCACAAGACTCTGCTTTTCAATAGAAGCCTTGATCACTGCATCTCAGCATGCCACACAGGCAATTCATGCCATGCGACTGATATTTATCGATATATAACCTCTGAGCTCATACGTCTCAGAGAAGGGCGTTAAGCAAGAGAATAAATTCTCCATCGCCAAACAAATACATGTTTAATAGAAATCAATCAGCACAGAATAAAATCCAATGTCTGACACACAGTCCATTTATAAGTCTGTTCTGGGTCTGAACGAAACCGGAGGCACCTTATTCCTCTCCCGTATGTCCAATACAGGAGAGAGGTCCTCACAAATCCGTCGATCTCCAAGTATGTATGGACGATCACCACTTATTACCTCGTCTTGGGTGTACAGCCCAATCTAGACATCAGTAATCATCCAAACGATGTGAAGACCTCCGGTCTTCAACCACCGTCTTCATCGTCGACTTATCGTCGAAACAGTTATTCAGAATGGGTATAAACCCGGCCTTCCCGAATAACTCGCGTATATAATATACAAGTGCTATAACAACACAACATATGCCTCATTCCAATTCTGAATATTCTTTTATTCAAATATTCACATTCTTTGGGAAAGGTTCTGTAACGATGCGGATTTCGCTCTGACCTAATCGATCGCTAAATCGACCAAGACCGTTCGAATCCCGCATACGCTAACTCTGGGCATACAACACATTAGAACAAATAACAGAAGACTTTTATAAACATTATAATAATGTTACATCAGAGTACAGAATATCAGAGTACATCGAATAAATTATACAACGGAAGATAAATTTACATAATTGTAATACAATGCACAGCGGAAATATAAAATAACACAGCGGAAAACGATAAACGTACTGGACACAACTTTAAGCTTCAATCTAGAATCCTGCTCAAAATAAGTATCTGCAAAACAAACTACTCGACTGCCTATGTGGAAAATAGGGGCACCCGAGTTTGCAAGGGAAAAGCAAACTACAGGTCAGTCATGGGACTGGTGTGAGAAACTCTATAGTTAAAATTAACTTATTTAATCATAAGACAAATCACAGGATCACGCCGCTAACGCGGAATGGGTTTACCCCCATGAACACCAGTGTATAAAAACAACAATCAGTAATTACGGATCAACTATGCATCAATCAACATGCAATATCCCAATCTACCCATTTAGATTAATCACCACACTCGGATTTTCCAAATCCAATTCAATTTACAGAAATTATTCCTTTGGACTTTATTTCTCGATTTCCTATTTCAAATCATTTGAAATACATATCTAACTTTATCGCGTTTCCCCCTTTTTGTTTTGTTTTTTTATATAAATCGGATATCAGGTTTGGAAGAGAGAAGGGGGAGTTGACCCCCTTTTTCTATTTTATTTATTTATTTATTTATTCCTAAAAGGTAATCTTTAAATTCGAACTCTAAATTGAACCCACTGACTGTCGTTCATAAATAATTACCCTCATTCCGAACACAATGGGATATGTTTGGAAAGCTGATTCGACTGTATCGATCAATTTCTGTAATGGATGGAATTTTCGACCCAGAAAATCAACATAAATACACTGTCAATTTCTCGAGCATCGAAAATACCAGGACATTAATAGAAAGAATTTAGAAGGTGAGAAAGAAAAGATAGAACTAATAGAATAGAAGAAGAAGAAGATCACAACTGAACAGAATCAGAGTAACACGAAACTCGCAGCGGAACAAAATAAGATGTATTATATAACATAACTTTGAATACAAAACTGTATTGTATATACATACCATTATCAGAGTACAATACATCATATCACAGCGGAAATAACTCTACATAACTAATGGTGAAGCTTCCTGCTTTTGAGCTCCTCCAAGTGAATCTGCAAAGCCTGAAACACTTGACTGCCCGTACAAATTTGGGCACCCAAGAGTTTAGGGAAAACAAACAAAATAAACTCAGGGTCAGTCATGGGACTGGTGTGAGTAAATTTCAACCATACTGTTTAACTTTGAAAATCCTTTTCAAACAAGAAGATAATAGTAAGACCAGCCCACACATAAACATGGATGGTTTTTACCTTACTATAACCCGAAATATTCTTGATATCAAAACCAGTGATATTATGATAATGTCTAAACAAATAATTATCCAAGTAGCAGAACGCTTGCATCTCACGTTCCACATATATATAGTATAAAATCGTAAACCGCAAGGTGCTTATCGGAGAATGGATTCCAACAGACAAGGTATGGGAGCACCTTCTGAATAGTGTACTCTAGAGGGGATACACTCAGGGTTCAACAAGAACGTCTTGCAACCCGGCCACACATGACCGCTCACTCATTTAGCTTGAGTGTCGCGAATATATTGCCACCACGGTTGTAGGCCATCCAACCGTCCATCCGAAGGTACAGAATTGAAAAGAAGTATAAATATGAATTTTCTCTAGATCGGTGACAATGCACCCTGCTTGGGGATGACCCAACTAGCCATGCTGCCTAGCCCAACTTTTGTTACTTTCTGGTTGTGAGGCTAGAGGCTACGTCTATCTTCAGAACATCTGATCACCATTCACTTTGACTGCCACATCGTCAAATCCGTAATCACACATTGATTACACAAATGCACACTGGGTGTAGAATAAAGAGAAGTCACCTTCTCCCCACCAACTTGGTATATTCATAAAATCAACGGCGTGACCGTTGGAAATACTCTGTCAGACACTCGTTCATACAAGTTGCCCTGGGACTGGACAAACAAATAAACATCATTCTAGAACTGGGCGACCCTTGCATTTAACTCCGTCTTCAATTATCTTCAGCATATCTAATCGCACGCTTATGCCTATACGGAGTGGTTCTCAGATAACATATCCAACCGGTCTCCCCGTATTGACACGATGGTCAAAACACTTCGATAGTCGGTTATTTAACTATCGAAGTAAAAACAACATTCATTCTAATGTATAATTAACATCACACAACCACGGGTATTTTTAATTTTAACATTCGACTTTATTATTCGAATTCTCATATCTTACCAGGTATTTCTCAAATCCCGTTTTAGCCTTTCCATACTTCTTGGAAAACATTTCCAGTTATTATAAACTCTTATTCTTTCATGTTCCAGAAAACATACGTTATTAACGTTCGAACTATTTTCATTAATTTCACATTCTTTATTTTCTACCCTTGGACAATCTACCCTATTTGCATTGGAAAATACTTCCAATTTCATTTTAACCTTTTAATCGGCCCAACGTTCACTTTTAAAACATTATTCACTTTGAAATGTGAATATCATTTCTATTATAGAAATCTGAACATCTTTATCAAATAAATCAATACCATGATCCCGTTTATCGAAATCTCTTTCATACTTTATATATTCCTATTCCACTTTGTAAACTCTGTTTCTAAGTCAACTTCTTATCACATCGATATCAAGTTTAAACTAAGTACTGACTCCTATCCTCTTTAATATTTATTTGTTTACAACTAAATGTTAATTATTATATCAGATTATAATCCCTAAAAATAGTTTACTTTTAATACATTCGACATCGTCAAATTCTAGTTACAAATCCTAATGGTTTAATTCTAATCACATTTCGAACATCGAAATGCTGTCATCAGTTTCTAATATGATTCCCCAATTCTTTTTCTAAACTCTTTCTTATATTTCTTTGAACAAACGTCGTTACTTATTACTCTAGAATAATTGGATTTCAAACCAAACTGTTACATTTCCTAGGAAGTGCTGTTATATATAAAAGTCATGCTTAAGTCAAATCAACAGCAGTTAATTTGTCGCTATAGTTCTAAACTTGTCATACGCTGTAATATTCTCCTTATAACTAATTACAGTCACCCTTACCTTATCAACAGCGTTATTTTATTGCTATAGTTCAACTTGTCATACGCTGTAATTTTCTTTGTTATAACTAATCTTGACATAACAGTCACACTTATCTTATCAACAGCGTTATTTTATCGCTATAATTCTAAGACTTGCATACGCTGCCATATTCCTTTTATACAAAAGTATTGACATCTCTTTCCGTTACAAAAATCTTGACATCTCTTTCTGTTACAAAAATATTGACATCTCCTTCCGTTACAAACTGATATCGTTCCTCGATAATAGCAAAGCTGTTCAAGTTGGGGTATTCTTTTTACCTCTCAGACCTTGATCGACAACGTTCTTACCTTAGAACCGATACAAGTCTGCACTCTAATCCCTTATTACTTATAATATCTATCCGATCGTACTTTATTGTTTATTTTTAACTATGGTTTTATAACACCATATCGTTACTTTGAAATCTCTGGTGTTTGATTATTTATATTAAACATTTACTCTTCGCTTTCTCCATTCCACAGTTCTATTTATAACTTCTTAACCAAAAGGTAATTAAATCTTATTACTTTGGATTAATTTATTTCTAAACTGTTTCATTAGATTAATTGAAGACCAATTAATCTAATAATCATGTTCCCAAATAACAGTTGATTAAATCAACTTATTTCCATCAGTAAATTCATTAACTGATTTTAATTACTTCTTAACATTAGATTAATCTAATTAATCTAATGATATCTCTAAATTATTTATCTTAAATATAATTATCCAAATAATTAATCGTCGGATAGTTTTTACTTTATAAACTTGTTTTAAATGTCAACAATCGCTTTTATTTGCTTTATAAAAACGAACTCTAAAATACTGGTTTATAATAGAACTTCTATTATAATTTATAACTTCACTTTAATTATAAAAATATAATTTCTATAATTAACTTCATTGATTTGCCTGACGGTAAATCGGTTTCTTAACAAAACGATGGTTTTACGGTCGACTGTTAACACTTTCTAAATCGATATCGTTTATTTATTTAATCTAAACAAATGTTGAATTTCCGTTCAACATCAATATTCACACCGGGTTTTAAATATAATTCGGGTTCAAACAGTGCATACAAAACAAACAGTACATATAAATATCGAGGAATCCGGTCGGATTCCTCCAACCGGTTTCCGCATCCACAGATGTCAGTCAACACAATTTACACTAACTCTATACTAGGGGGTGTTCTAATCGATGGAAACAGTGCCCAACCGATGGTGTGTACATATGTAACGGTATATAATATTCAACCAAATTACTTGTAATCTACCTAATCGACCATCACACAGCATTCAAACAACATTAAAATATAATTATAAAAATAGATCAGAGTTAGTGATTTTTTACTCACCTTGGCGCGTTAACCGTTAAATAACGATTTGCGTTTGATAGATCCGGTCAGACGTTTTAATTTGACAAGAAATTCCAATCGCATCTGCTCCTGATCAGACCAGCTCCATGCTGTGGAACTTGACAAGAAAAATCCGTCGCTCAAGCCAGACCTCAGCTTCATCACTGCGTCGTCCAAACAGTCCTCCCCCCTTCAGCACTTCAGGTATGTTGACGTTAAACAACTTCTTGCTGTGACTTTGTTTCCTTCACCTCATTTCACTTTTAAAACATGTACCCATTTAAAGAAATGGAAATGTCCCCTGCTCACGTTTACACCTCCATGTAACCATTTATCTCCACGTCATTTCTTTTTCTCTCTTCCTATATTTCTTCAACATACTGATACCATCTAAAGACTTCACCGCGCCTCAAGGGAACGCTATAGTAACCGCCTGCTACACAAACATACACGCACGGTCCCCAAAACATCCGACCTCTTTCCACCTTATCACTATTACGAAATGCCACATATATTTTTCCACTTGGGATCTAATCCCAATCTTCTTCACAGCTTGCGTTTGTTCCCACCCCCATATAATATGTCTGCACTCTCCCTGAACACCTACTTCCGAACCCACCTACTTCAAAATACACGAACCAGTTCCTGCATGCACAACCGTACTCCCTACATGCACCCAGCAGTACACGCTTCATTTAACGCAACAATGCCTTTCCTCCCATCTCCCAAGACCAGATGCACTCATGTCCGCATATTTCCTCCCATCTCACACATCACCGCAAATATCACCATCAACTCCTTCCGCTCCCACCGGAACAAACACCACCACACACACTCCAACGCCCCCTCCACGAGCTCTTCCATCTCACGCTATCAACCATGGAGTTCAACAATATTTGTTTTAGGGTGTTTTTGAGTGATTATTAAATAAATGAAGGAAGATCGAAAATTAAAAAGGAAGCTTTTGTTCAGTTTTTACTGAAAGAGGTGGGTAGGCACACTTTTATATTGGCGAGCAAAAGAGGGATAAGAGCTACCTCATTTCGCTGAGAGCATGCTGCTAATATGTAGGTTAGATTGCCTTAGGGTATGGTTCATTAAATGTTGATTTGGAAGCCTACTCTCATTAGCTGCATGGTACACCATGTTTTCTAAATAAATCCTCTTTTTCCCAAAAATGATATCTGCCGAGATTTGCTCCATATGTTGAGATTTGCATTTCAGATTTTCTGGGATTGGCTAATGTCTGAACGTGGTATTTCTGATTTTGTTCCATAGAACACAACATGGGATGGAAATAAGATATGGTACGGAAGTATTATTTAATAGAGTCAAGAAGCTTCTATCACTATCTTGGCTTGCATAAATCATTGGCCGAGATTCATTTCATACTGCTTAGCAGCAGTGTTCCTAGGTTAGGTACGACTTCTTGGTAGTACTATGGAAAAATATGTTCTTTATATGTTTATTAAGAGCACCTCATTTCGTAAAAGTTCATCTCCATATATTGACCGCTACGGACAGAAGTAAGTGTATAGTCGTGCTCTACGAGATGTCACGATTCCGAAAATATAATAATACCGGTAGATTGACTCATATTTTGAAATCCCGAAATACCGATACAGGGTGCAAAATACTCCAAATAAAAAGTTGCTTATTTAATTAATTAAAAATTACAGTAAAATTCTAAAAATTAAATTATCGCTGCGTCTCAAAAGAACCTTATCCCGGTTTGCATCCGATATCAAGTTATATTCAAATAACTGTTACGGTCGATATATGATTTCACAGCGACTTTTCGAATATTTGATTTGGACGTATCTTGCAATCTATACGACGAAATCTTCATTTTCCACTTGTGTTAGAAAGATACAGTTCAACAGATTCCAACGTTTCTTGTTTTGAAGAAATCCGATTCAAAACGAGTCCGGTACACTCAGTTGAAGTTCAGAACGTTAATTTACGAACTGCAGGGTCGTTCTGAGCTCGATTATAATTAATATATATTTATATACGTTCAACTTCGTTTTAATTAATATATGAATCTATTTATATTCATAATTCAGTATTTAAACTGATTTAAATATTCAAATACAAACCGACAAAAATGCGAGACGTTACAGACCTTCCCCCTTAAAATAATTTCGTCCTCGAAATTGCTAAGATAGGGAAAATGCTACAATCTCTGTTATAACCTGGTTAAAAATCTTTTTGGTTTACTTCATAATTCCCGTTTCCACTGAACTGATTATTTCCAATTAAAATATCAATTCCTTATTATTTCGAATATTTTCAAAATTTCTGAAAATTTCCTAACAGCTTAAATTTTCATAGAATCTCGCCAATATCTCCTCTGCACGGCTCACTCGGTACTACAACAACTTGCCACTCCGGGCCTTCTTCAATCCAAAAGAAAATCAAACAGCCAAACGGCTTGCCCAAACTGACTCATAAAAAATCTCATACTCGTATATAAACGTGTACCTTCTCTGTTGGGTATTCAACTCTATCTCTGCCATCTGCTATCAAACCAGCATATCCAAGCATCCTTGGTTGATCTCCCATCAATCCGTTCTCAAACCAGTCTTTCGCTTTTACTAAGCCAAATTTCTATTTCAACTCCGATGCCACTCTCAGTTCTTAACCTTGTTAAGTTTTATTACGACATTCCATTTACTGATTTATTTCTCAAATCAGTTATCTCCATCTCTAATTCAAAATTCGATTCTTATTCTCCAAGAATCAATTCATTTTTAATAACTCGAATCTCCAATATTTTTCTTTTATGATTTTCATTCTGGATCTTTCCAAATTCAGTCCAGTTTTGTTATCTTTGTTTAATTAAATTCCCCTTTTTACCATTTTAACTCCATAAGTTAAATTTTTATTTCAGAATTCAAATTCCTGGGATTTATTTCAAATCAGTTTGAAATCATTTATAATTCAAACATTTTGAATTTCTGACAACTTGTTTCTCAAACAATACAAAACAAAGTCTTTGGTAGTAATCTGTCACTTAGCAACTCGAAAATGAACACCGATAATGGCGCGCTTCATCATCGGAATTTATTTTCCAGTACTCGAAGTGAGTTCAATACTATATCATTTTTCAAAACTCATTTTTCAAACATTTTCATTTTGAATATTACTTCAAAATATCTTTCATAGCACTTGGAAACAAATTTTCAAATCTCCCAGGATTTTAAAATTCCCTTATATTTAATTCAAATTCAAATTCAATTCTTTTCCAAGTTTCTAGAGTTTTATTTCAATTCTGGTTTTAACTTCAGATTCAGTTTATCTGATTTTGCATATAATATTTCGATCGGTTATTTATATAACCAACTCAATTATACATCTTATTTGATCATAATAATGATCACACATCCAAGATATTATAATAATCTCAAGATATATACTTCTGTTTATATCAAAATATAATTTCGGGTAAAATTATTTTATTTACCCTCTTTCAAAACAATATCATGTCGAATTACTCTGTTCAAGAGTTTAGAAACACCTATCGATCCAGTTTGCATTACTGTTTCGACCAAAATTCATAAACCACTCGACTGACCAGTCAACACAATATAAAACAGTTTTTATATTAATTCACAAATACGCGCTCATCTATATACACTCAAACTCAATCTAGAGTACAACTAACTCCATCTCTATTGAGTTACGCCACAGAGCCAAGGTAATAACTTAACCTTCAGCTCTGATACCAACTGTAATAGATGGAATTTTCGACCCAGAAAATCAACATAAATACACTGTCAATTTCTCGAGCATCGAAAATACCAGGACATTAATAGAAAGAATTTAGAAGGTGAGAAAGAAAAGATAGAACTAATAGAATAGAAGAAGAAGAAGATCACAACTGAACAGAATCAGAGTAACACGAAACTCGCAGCGGAACAAAATAAGATGTATTATATAACATAACTTTGAATACAAAACTGTATTGTATATACATACCATTATCAGAGTACAATACATCATATCACAGCGGAAATAACTCTACATAACTAATGGTGAAGCTTCCTGCTTTTGAGCTCCTCCAAGTGAATCTGCAAAGCCTGAAACACTTGACTGCCCGTACAAATTTGGGCACCCAAGAGTTTAGGGAAAACAAACAAAATAAACTCAGGGTCAGTCATGGGACTGGTGTGAGTAAATTTCAACCATACTGTTTAACTTTGAAAATCCTTTTCAAACAAGAAGATAATAGTAAGACCAGCCCACACATAAACATGGATGGTTTTTACCTTACTATAACCCGAAATATTCTTGATATCAAAACCAGTGATATTATGATAATGTCTAAACAAATAATTATCCAAGTAGCAGAACGCTTGCATCTCACGTTCCACATATATATAGTATAAAATCGTAAACCGCAAGGTGCTTATCGGAGAATGGATTCCAACAGACAAGGTATGGGAGCACCTTCTGAATAGTGTACTCTAGAGGGGATACACTCAGGGTTCAACAAGAACGTCTTGCAACCCGGCCACACATGACCGCTCACTCATTTAGCTTGAGTGTCGCGAATATATTGCCACCACGGTTGTAGGCCATCCAACCGTCCATCCGAAGGTACAGAATTGAAAAGAAGTATAAATATGAATTTTCTCTAGATCGGTGACAATGCACCCTGCTTGGGGATGACCCAACTAGCCATGCTGCCTAGCCCAACTTTTGTTACTTTCTGGTTGTGAGGCTAGAGGCTACGTCTATCTTCAGAACATCTGATCACCATTCACTTTGACTGCCACATCGTCAAATCCGTAATCACACATTGATTACACAAATGCACACTGGGTGTAGAATAAAGAGAAGTCACCTTCTCCCCACCAACTTGGTATATTCATAAAATCAACGGCGTGACCGTTGGAAATACTCTGTCAGACACTCGTTCATACAAGTTGCCCTGGGACTGGACAAACAAATAAACATCATTCTAGAACTGGGCGACCCTTGCATTTAACTCCGTCTTCAATTATCTTCAGCATATCTAATCGCACGCTTATGCCTATACGGAGTGGTTCTCAGATAACATATCCAACCGGTCTCCCCGTATTGACACGATGGTCAAAACACTTCGATAGTCGGTTATTTAACTATCGAAGTAAAAACAACATTCATTCTAATGTATAATTAACATCACACAACCACGGGTATTTTTAATTTTAACATTCGACTTTATTATTCGAATTCTCATATCTTACCAGGTATTTCTCAAATCCCGTTTTAGCCTTTCCATACTTCTTGGAAAACATTTCCAGTTATTATAAACTCTTATTCTTTCATGTTCCAGAAAACATACGTTATTAACGTTCGAACTATTTTCATTAATTTCACATTCTTTATTTTCTACCCTTGGACAATCTACCCTATTTGCATTGGAAAATACTTCCAATTTCATTTTAACCTTTTAATCGGCCCAACGTTCACTTTTAAAACATTATTCACTTTGAAATGTGAATATCATTTCTATTATAGAAATCTGAACATCTTTATCAAATAAATCAATACCATGATCCCGTTTATCGAAATCTCTTTCATACTTTATATATTCCTATTCCACTTTGTAAACTCTGTTTCTAAGTCAACTTCTTATCACATCGATATCAAGTTTAAACTAAGTACTGACTCCTATCCTCTTTAATATTTATTTGTTTACAACTAAATGTTAATTATTATATCAGATTATAATCCCTAAAAATAGTTTACTTTTAATACATTCGACATCGTCAAATTCTAGTTACAAATCCTAATGGTTTAATTCTAATCACATTTCGAACATCGAAATGCTGTCATCAGTTTCTAATATGATTCCCCAATTCTTTTTCTAAACTCTTTCTTATATTTCTTTGAACAAACGTCGTTACTTATTACTCTAGAATAATTGGATTTCAAACCAAACTGTTACATTTCCTAGGAAGTGCCGTTATATATAAAAGTCATGCTTAAGTCAAATCAACAGCAGTTAATTTGTCGCTATAGTTCTAAACTTGTCATACGCTGTAATATTCTCCTTATAACTAATTACAGTCACCCTTACCTTATCAACAGCGTTATTTTATTGCTATAGTTCAACTTGTCATACGCTGTAATTTTCTTTGTTATAACTAATCTTGACATAACAGTCACACTTATCTTATCAACAGCGTTATTTTATCGCTATAATTCTAAGACTTGCATACGCTGCCATATTCCTTTTATACAAAAGTATTGACATCTCTTTCCGTTACAAAAATCTTGACATCTCTTTCTGTTACAAAAATATTGACATCTCCTTCCGTTACAAACTGATATCGTTCCTCGATAATAGCAAAGTTGTTCAAGTTGGGGTATTCTTTTTACCTCTCAGACCTTGATCGACAACGTTCTTACCTTAGAACCGATACAAGTCTGCACTCTAATCCCTTATTACTTATAATATCTATCCGATCGTACTTTATTGTTTATTTTTAACTATGGTTTTATAACACCATATCGTTACTTTGAAATCTCTGGTGTTTGATTATTTATATTAAACATTTACTCTTCGCTTTCTCCATTCCACAGTTCTATTTATAACTTCTTAACCAAAAGGTAATTAAATCTTATTACTTTGGATTAATTTATTTCTAAACTGTTTCATTAGATTAATTGAAGACCAATTAATCTAATAATCATGTTCCCAAATAACAGTTGATTAAATCAACTTATTTCCATCAGTAAATTCATTAACTGATTTTAATTACTTCTTAACATTAGATTAATCTAATTAATCTAATGATATCTCTAAATTATTTATCTTAAATATAATTATCCAAATAATTAATCGTCGGATAGTTTTTACTTTATAAACTTGTTTTAAATGTCAACAATCGCTTTTATTTGCTTTATAAAAACGAACTCTAAAATACTGGTTTATAATAGAACTTCTATTATAATTTAAAACTTCACTTTAATTATAAAAATATAATTTCTATAATTAACTTCATTGATTTGCCTGACGGTAAATCGGTTTCTTAACAAAACGATGGTTTTACGGTCGACTGTTAACACTTTCTAAATCGATATCGTTTATTTATTTAATCTAAACAAATGTTGAATTTCCGTTCAACATCAATATTCACACCGGGTTTTAAATATAATTCGGGTTCAAACAGTGCATACAAAACAAACAGTACATATAAATATCGAGGAATCCAGACGGATTCCTCCAACCGGTTTCCGCATCCACAGATGTCAGTCAACACAATTTACACTAACTCTATACTAGGGGGTGTTCTAATCGATGGAAACAGTGCCCAACCGATGGTGTGTACATATGTAACGGTATATAATATTCAACCAAATTACTTGTAATCTACCTAATCGACCATCACACAGCATTCAAACGACATTAAAATATAATTATAAAAATAGATCAGAGTTAGTGATTTTACTCACCTTGGCGCGTTAACCGTTAAATAACGATTTGCGTTTGATAGATCCGGTCAGACGTTTTAATTTGACAAGAAATTCCAATCGCATCTGCTCCTGATCAGACCAGCTCCATGCTGTGGAACTTGACAAGAAAAATCCGTCGCTCAGGCCAGACCTCAGCTTCATCACTGCGCCGTCCAAACAGTCCTCCCCCTTCAGCACTTCAGGTATGTTGACGTTAAACAACTTCATGCTGTGACTTTGTTTCCTTCACCTCATTTCACTTTTAAAACATGTACCCATTTAAAGAAATGGAAATGTCCCCTGCTCACGTTTACACCTCCATGTAACCATTTATCTCCACATCATTTCTTTTTCTCTCTTCCTATATTTCTTCAACATACTGATACCATCTAAAGACTTCACCGCGCCTCAAGGGAACGCTATAGTAACCGCCTGCTACACAAACATACACGCACAGTCCCCAAAACATCCGACCTCTTTCCACCTTATCACTATTACGAAATGCCACATATATTTTTCCACTTGGGATCTAATCCCAATCTTCTTCACAGCTTGCGTTTGTTCCCACCCCCATATAATATGTCTGCACTCTCCCTGAACACCTACTTCCGAACCCACCTACTTCAAAATACACGAACCAGTTCCTGCATGCACAACCGTACTCCCTACATGCACCCAGCAGTACACGCTTCATTTAACGCAACAATGCCTTTCCTCCCATCTCCCAAGACCAGATGCACTCATGTCCGCATATTTCCTCCCATCTCACACATCACCGCAAATATCACCATCAACTCCTTCCGCTCCCACCGGAACAAACACCACCACACACACTCCAACGCCCCCTCCACGAGCTCTTCCATCTCACGCTATCAACCATGGAGTTCAACAATATTTGTTTTAGGGTGTTTTTGAGTGATTATTAAATAAATGAAGGAAGATCGAAAATTAAAAAGGAAGCTTTTGTTCAGTTTTTACTGAAAGAGGTGGGTAGGCACACTTTTATATTGGCGAGCAAAAGAGGGATAAGAGCTACCTCATTTCGCTGAGAGCATGCTGCTAATATGTAGGTTAGATTGCCTTAGGGTATGGTTCATTAAATGTTGATTTGGAAGCCTACTCTCATTAGCTGCATGGTACACCATGTTTTCTAAATAAATCCTCTTTTTCCCAAAAATGATATCTGCCGAGATTTGCTCCATATGTTGAGATTTGCATTTCAGATTTTCTGGGATTGGCTAATGTCTGAACGTGGTATTTCTGATTTTGTTCCATAGAACACAACATGGGATGGAAATAAGATATGGTACGGAAGTATTATTTAATAGAGTCAAGAAGCTTCTATCACTATCTTGGCTTGCAGAAATCATTGGCCGAGATTCATTTCATACTGCTTAGCAGCAGTGTTCCTAGGTTAGGTACGACTTCTTGGTAGTACTATGGAAAAATATGTTCTTTATATGTTTATTAAGAGCACCTCATTTCGTAAAAGTTCATCTCCATATATTGACCGCTACGGACAGAAGTAAGTGTATAGTCGTGCTCTACGAGATGTCACGATTCCGAAAATATAATAATACCGGTAGATTGACTCATATTTTGAAATCCCGAAATACCGATACAGGGTGCAAAATACTCCAAATAAAAAGTTGCTTATTTAATTAATTAAAAATTACAGTAAAATTCTAAAAATTAAATTATCGCTGCGTCTCAAAAGAACCTTATCCCGGTTTGCATCCGATATCAAGTTATATTCAAATAACTGTTACGGTCGATATATGATTTCACAGCGACTTTTCGAATATTTGATTTGGACGTATCTTGCAATCTATACGACGAAATCTTCATTTTCCACTTGTGTTAGAAAGATACAGTTCAACAGATTCCAACGTTTCTTGTTTTGAAGAAATCCGATTCAAAACGAGTCCGGTACACTCAGTTGAAGTTCAGAACGTTAATTTACGAACTGCAGGGTCGTTCTGAGCTCGATTATAATTAATATATATTTATATACGTTCAACTTCGTTTTAATTAATATATGAATCTATTTATATTCAGAATTCAGTATTTAAACGGATTTAAATATTCAAATACAAACCGACAAAAATGCGAGACGTTACAATTTCCGTCAAAATCAAAATATAAAACTATATATTGAATTTGAACGCACAATTCAATTTATCGAAACCACATACGGACTCTAAAAATTCCTGAAAAATATTTTCTAGCTTCGTATTGACGATACCGTCCTAATAAAACTAATTTCGTCAAATTTGAGACCGTTCGAAAAATGGCCAATTTCTGGTCGATCCAAATTGACTGAAACTGTCAAAACACGTTTTCCTTCGCCACGCTCACGTATTGATTCCAAAAATTATGAATTTTGGAATCTAGCAATAACTTGACATCCCAGATCCAAAAAAAGTGGTTTCGTCAAAAACGGAGGTCGTTTACAAAATTTCCATTTTAAGGGCTATATTTTCCATAGCGACTATTCTGAATTTTCAACTAGGCATTACTTTTTATTCCCGCTATGAAATTTTGATTTTTTGGATTCGTTGCAAAGATATTTTCAAATATATTCTAATATTTTTGGTTTCGCTAAAATTCGGTTTATTTTGAATCCTGTGCATTCATTTGAAATTTGAAATCGAATTTTCAAACTACCGCACCATTTTCAATTCCTTTTATAATTAAAAATAAATATTTATATTATAACACCGATTCAAATAAATATATACATTCTAATTCTATTCAATATAAATTTCTCGTCGTCATTATTTAAAATAATTCATTTTAAATATTCAAAATTCATCAAAATTACCAAAATAAAAAAGTTAAATTGGTTTGGATTTTCCAGCCTATTACAGGGCATTAGCGTTGCGTTCAAATATGATGAAGATAATTGAAGATGGAGTATGCAAGGGTTGTCCTGTTTACAGAATTGTGCCTTTGGTTTGTCCAGTCCCAGGACAACCTGTATGGAAGAATGTCTGACAGAGTATATTTAATGGATCACGTAAGTTGATCTCTTCAAACGTATGTACGTTTGGTGTGGAGGAATTCGTTTCTCTTAGCTGTATACCCGTTTTAATTTTGGGGAAATCAATTTGTGATTTGGAGGGTATGACGATGTGATATTCAAAGTGAATAATTGTGTGATCTGTTAGAGATAAGCGTGGCCTCTAGCCTCACAACCGAGAAATGACAAAAATCGGGCAGGCAGCATGGCTATGTGGGTCGCTTCCATTAGGGTGTATTATCACATATCTAAAGATATTCATTTCATTCTTTTATCTATTCGATGCTGTCCCATTCGGGAAATGTTTGCTGATCCCAACCGTTGGTGATATACATTCGATACACTCAAGCGAAATGAGTGGCCGGTCATGTGTGGCCGGGTTGCAAGATGTTCTTGTTGAACCCAGTGTATTCCTCTCTAGAGGTACACTATCGGAAGATGGTTCCATACCTTGTCATAGTTGGTAATCCATTATCCAATAAGTGCTCGCGGTTTGATTTTATACTATATATGTAGAACGTGAGATGAAAGCGTTTCTGCTAGATGATTATTTAGTTGTGGTTGATAGACATTATTATAATATCAAACGAGTTTTGATATAAAGTTTATTGTTTCTTTCAAAAGGATTTTGAAAGTTATATCAAATGTTTTGGATTCTCGTAGGGTAAAAACCCGTTCCGTTATACGGCGTGGTCTTATGAGATATCACTTAATTGCTCAAACTATTTTAAATGGTTTTACTCATACCAGTCCCATGATTGACCCGGACTTTGTTTCGTTTTGTTTTCCCTAAACTCTTGGGTGCTCAAATTTGTACGAGCAGTCAATTAGTCGGGATTTACATATGCATTAGAAGGGGCTGGAGCAGGAGGCTTCGGTAGCATTTTTATAGCTATTGTTTATTTCCGCTGTGATGTAAGTGTTATACTCTGATAATGTTACTGTATACATATATTGATTTTACTTCAAAGTTATGTATCTATTATATATTGTTCGTTCCGCTGTGAGTTTCGTGTTACTTTGATGATGTTGTATGTTCTTCTTCTTCTTCTATTTTAAGTTTCTATCTTATCTATTCTCACCTTCTAATTTCTTTCATGGACTATTCGGTATTTCCGATGCTTGATAGTCGACATTGGGTTATATGTCGATTACTCAGGATCGTGAAAACCCCGGGTCGTTACACCACCAGTCTGAGTCGCCCCAAGCGCATGAACCTATGCTCCAGATGCACATGCCCCTGTCCTTGCTTCTAAGGGCATAGCCTGTTGTAATGTCCCATCTGTCTGCACTGAAAACAAGCACCCTTCTTAGTTGTCTTCTTACAATCTTTGATGAAGTTCCCCATCATACCATAGTCATCACTTCACTTCCTTCTTGATCTGTTCTTAATTTATCAGGCTTCTCTCCCTTTTTTACTACACCTTTCTTATGCTACCAATTTTTCTTTCTTGTACCCGTCTTAGCCACCTCAGCCTTATCTCTTGTTTTCTCTCCTTTCCATCCTTATGCATAAGAGGAATATTTATAAGCCTCTTAAGAGTAGCTCCCATCGGAATATGTGTCATTGCCAATCCTTGGAGGGGTTGGTTCGTTCCCCTCGCAAACCTCAAAGCCTTCTTGTGTGCAGTATTAACCAAATCCAAGCCAAACCTAGCCAACTCGATGAAGCTATTCATATGGTTCTTTACTGACATACTACCCTGTCTCAAACTTAAGAACTTCTCCAACTGCATCCTTATTTAGCTTGCTATAAAAAAATCTTGAACTTATCCTTGAACTTATCCCATGTCTCTACAGCATGCTCAGCCTCGGCTACTTCCCATCAATACGACGCCTCTCTTTTCAGTAACCAAGTGGCCAACTGAATCCTCCGCTGGTTATCAAGCTCTAATAATCCAAACATGTGATCGGTCTCTCTCAGCCAATTACGAGCATCAACAAATCTCTCTGTCCCGAGAAATGGCTTGTCGCCTATACCAGAAAAGTTCTTACAGAGCATAGAGAAATTAACCGCTGGATTGGATGGAACTACCACGGCTACAACTGGAGGTGGAACACTTCCCTGCCCTTCGGCAGGTGTCATAGCTTCAACATATCTATGGAACCACGCAAGAATGGGAACACCCTATGGAAAATTGGGTGCCCTAAACATGCTAGAAAGAAAAGAGCCAAGGATTCAAAAAGGGATCAAAGGAATATTGTAATTCACTTGAGGGAATATTTTTAAAAATAAGTTTTACTTGAAAAAAATCATTACTTTTGTAAACACTTCTTCAAAACTTTTCTCTGATCTTGTAACCTTAGGCTCTGATACCAAAAGTGACACCCCATACCCCCTTAACGTCGCCCATATGAGGATGCGTTAAGGTTTATGAAGCGCTTTGGTAGAAAGTAACAACACAGAGACTAATATTCACAAGACAGAAATATAAAACACAGTGGAAACTTTAAAACATTTATTAAATAAGCAAATCAAGTCACAGCACTTATTACATTTCAAAATACCAAATAGTCATCATCATAAAAGAAACATACTGTCTAGTGGAAAATATCAGAGTACATAAGTAAAATCACAAAACTTATCCCTCTCATAAGTCATTACAATGATTAGAAAACAAGAACTAAACCAATAGATGAATCTGGAAAGAGTCAGAATTCAACCTGAGCCAAATAATCAAGAATCACTACTGAGGCACTCCACCGTAAGAACTGGGGGGGAAGGAAGAGAGAAGGAGAAAACAAACTGAAGCATACATACATCTGGTGAGTTCTAGTAATTTCTAGCATGAGCATAAGTTAAGGAAACATTTAGACAGATGAATAGTTCTAAGAGCAATGGACATAAAGGCATAAATGAAATAGCAGAAAAGGTATACGCTAATAAAGATAGGCTTCTCATTCATATTCAAAAATTGTTGCACCAACTATCAAAATATCATTAATTTCTATCTGTCGATCGACTACTTTTCCCAAAATGTGATAACCTACACCAACTATGAAATTCAGGGTTATCAATCCTGAACTCATCAACTAAAAGGACACATCCATTAATCTCATGTGTCACAGTGGTTTATCTTCTCCAAACGGAACGATGCACGCTCATCGTTCTGCCGGAACGCACTCGTACCTCATTTGAACCACTTACTATCCGGTACAGTAAAGCGTGCCCTAGCCTCTACCTAGTGTGAGACCTCCAGGATAACAAAGGGATACTGACTGATATGGGTTCCCAAACAAAAATGCAACTGACACAAGTCATCCCTAGACTAGATCCCCAATTCATTATTATATTAGGCCTCTTATCTTCCCCAGTCAGCCTCATGCTGCCAGAACGGACCTATACTAGGATTTCATTATACTATTAGGCCTCTTATCTTTCCCAATCAGCCCCCGTTGCCGGAACGCACCTAATCTACGAGCCACTTGACTTCCCAAATCAGCCCCAAGCAGTCAGAACAAACTCCCTCTATATTACCTTACTAATTTCACAAATTTAACTTAACACGTTTAAGTTTTATTAATATGCCCAATATCACCACATGTTATATCCTAGGCTGTAATTAACATTTTTAATGTAATCTTTTTATACAACTCATCCTCACATTACTAAACGTTTAATTAAGTTCAGTTTATTCCAGTTTACATGTTTAAGTTTTATTAATAAGCCCAATATAACCACATGTTATATCCTATGTTGCAATTAACATTTCTAATGTAATCTTTTTGTACAATCCATCCTCACGTTACTAAATGTTCAATTAAGTTCAATTTATTCTAGTTTACATGTTATCCAATTACATATTAAGGCATTTATCCTCAATTTACAGTCCAATCTGATTACGATGCTGTAATAACCCGTATTTTTATAACATTTTAAATAAGAAATCAAGGCATAATTAAATTTTAAAATTAGAATCAGGGGAAACGGGTTACGCCATTGCGTTCGTCTCGAAATTTTACATGAAACAGAGTCCGAGTTTTCAAAAATCGGAGTTCGTATGACCAAGTTATGACCTCTAGAAGTTTCAGAAATTTTCAGAATCAAAGACAGCTCGAATTTCGAATTCGAAATTCGAATTCAAACCCCGCAGCAGGCAGGGCGGGAAAACTCGCGCCCAAAGACCAGGTCAACCTGGAGGTCGACCATAGTGTCGACCTCCCAGGGACCAGGTCGACCATAGTGTCGACCTGGGGATCGATCTGCCTCCCGAACCACTTTTCTGAACCTGATGCATTCTGATGTATTTAGACTTGTTTCGTGACCAAACTCGTCTGCCGAACCCTATATAAACAGCCCCCTAGCCTCATTCTCTCTACACCATTTCATTCTGTCCTTATGCTACCTCTGTGAAAATCAAAATGATAATAATTAAATTAAAGAGAGAATGGCTACTTCTTCTTCGTCGAGACAACAGCTAGGAATTGCAAATTGGGGGTTTTCAACTACAACAAGATTAAACAAGTAGAGATTCAACAACTGCAACAACCGTTTCTAGAATCAAATCTCTGCACTCTAATTCTCGATCTGCGCTCTGTAAGTTCTAGTTACTTTTAGTTTGAAACTGATTAAATTTGATATGGACATGGGATAAAATGAAACTGGACCTAAGCTTGATTATCTATTTGGATCTGTTCTTGTCTCTTCTTGAATCTACGATTTTGGGTTATTTCTTATCGACTGAATCATGCTCATTCATGTTGTTGGACCCAGTTTATTATTCAAACGCTAGATTATAACATAAATTCTTGGATCTTGACTTGCGGGAATATTTCTATTTGGGGCTTATTCATGCTGTAAATCAAATTCTTTCAGGACTATAACCTTAATATGCCTATGACTGTGGACATAACGTTTTGCCTATGCCTATGACTATGACGATGAACATAAGACTATACCTATGCCTATGACAGAACATAAGACCGTGCCTATGACTGTAAACATAAGACTATGCCTATGATTATGACGAGGACAATTGTGGCTAATCACCTATGACTCTTGACTATGAGAATTATTATCTATGACTATGAACATAAGGCCATTATCTATGACCATGACTTTGAAACTATTACTGTTAATTGCCTATGACTACTGCCTAGAACTATTTTGGATAATTAACCATGACTATTGTGGTTAATCGCTTAGGGTTCTTAATTATGAGATTTCTACCTATGACCATGACTTCGACTATTGGGGTTAATTACCTGGGACTATTATAGTTGATTGAAACCCATGTTGTATACCAAATTAGCAGTTTGTTGGATCTCATACTGAGGATGTGACTTGCTTAGTTTATTCGCTATTATGTACACCATAACCATTGGATCCATTATCCTTGTATTTGGCTTGCCTTTGCACGCCTATTCTTTATGTCAGCGTTTACAATGACTATCACCTTATCTTGCTAGATTTGAAATCCTATATGCCAGTGATGTGGTAACCAATTATCTCAAGTTATGTCATGCTAGTCTTGTAACCCCATTTATTGCTTTATGCTAGTCCCTTTTTTCCTATCATAGTTTTGATGCTATTCCCTCTATTTTGAGATTTGGATTTATTTGTAGTATGGATCGATTCACGTTCACGTGCGATGGGAATACGATTTGGGTAGAATAGGCAAAAACATGAATTGGTTATGAACATGAATTATGAATCTGATAAAAAGGAAAAACTTGAAACATGAACGCTGTTATAACTTGAACCTGGATATAGACACGAACTTGACATCGACTTAACATGAAACTTGCCTTGAAAACTTGACACGAACTTAACATGAAACTTGAACGTGGACATGACATTAGAATAAATATGAAAATGGCCAACTTGAGGTTGGGTTGAGTTTGTAGTGTAAATCTGCCCGGAACCGCCCGGCAAATCCAGTTACTGCAAACAATAGGATCCAATGTGGGTAGTTGGTCATATCGCGCTTGAAACCCGAGGTCAGACTGAGTTGTCGTGTAAATCTGCCCGGAACCGCCCGGCATATCCAGTGACCACAACAACAGGTCTGATGTGAGAGGTTGGGGTGCATTAATGAATTAATGCCACATGATAGGGTTAAGTCATGTACCGCTTGAATATACTTAACCAATTTGACACGATGATTTGATAGGGTTAAGTCATGAACTGCTTGAATATACTTAACCAACTTGAAACATGATTCATAGGGCTAAGTCATGAACTTGAACGACAACATTTAGCCTATTTGACAAGACACGTAGGCGGGTTAAGTCACGAACTTGAATGACAACACTTAACCAACTTGATATACTAGACTGATGGGGTTAAGTCTCGAATTTAAATGACAACACTTAACCTACTAGATGGAAACCCTAGTTACGCGGTCCGTTTCAGCAGTAACCCACTAGATGTATCATGGTACCCTGGAACTAGGTAGGGTGGGGCACGATTACTGGGCTGATTGTAAGCGACCAGAATGACGGCTGTGTGGGTGCGCCAGTGTAGGTTCTAACGGAGTGCGGGCATGCACACACTCCGGAGCAGAAAAAGCAGGCATTGGGCACCAGTAGGTTTACACTGTGCGTGCTTGATTCGTGTCGGTGGTTGGCACCCTAGGGCTTGATACACCCTATGGTGGACCAAGCACAGGGGACTACATTTCGTGATTGGGCCGTATGACACAGACACATGAACGAGCTAGGACTTGTTGGGAGCCGATCGATTAATAGATCGTTACGTGGAATTCGTTAGGTAGCGTAATCCCTAGTGGTCCTAGGTGGCATAAACCCTAAACGAGTCTAGTAAACGTTCAATAGGTAGAATAATCCCTGGTGGTCCTAGGTGGCATAAATCCTAGTTGAACGCGCGATAGTTCATGATAAGGAAACCAATCCAGAACAAGGGTAGCGGTCCAAACGATTTTAAGAATGGTGGCACTACGTTGAAGTAGTATAGAAATGCATGATGAAACCAGTACGATATACGGCAAGAGACTGTACATATACATGGAAAGGATGATACGGGTTGGGGTACTAGTACAGTTGGTGCAGAGAATGTCAGACGTGCGATGTTATACGTAGTTTATCTGGTTTGCATAGTTTATCTTGTTACCATAGTTTATCTTGTTTAACTTGCCTATCTTGTCATCATCCTTATGTTTAATTTCAGTTTATACATGTCGTGTTACCTTTATTTGTTTCTATGCTGAAAGTCACTAGGACTTACCAGTCTGTATGACTGACCCGTTTTGTTTCGCCTCTTTTCCTTCCCCCCCCCCCCCAGGTTCGCAGGGTGGGAATACAACTTAGTTCGGATCTTACCAAGCTCCAAGGCTCTTTCATGTACTGCTTGGATTACTCTTGGCTATGGCTTGCTTTGCTGCTTTATTGGGGAATACTACAATTTATTTTCATGCTTCTTTGTTTTTGAGCAAGACAGATTTCGATGTAATGGATTTAGTAGAATTTTTATGTAAAAGGCTTTAGACCCTTCTAGAGTTTAAAGAAATGAAATTTGGTTCTTCTTCCGCTGTTTTATATGTTTAGTCTTGTAATATTTCTGTGTATGTTTACCTAGATAATGCTCCAACAAAGCTAGTGCATTCCCTTTGCGAGTGACCCTAGTGGAGGTGGGGTGTTACAGATGCTTAATCAGTTTCAATATGCCCGAAAATTCTTTTTTATTCAATTTCAACATTATTCCAATTTAATGCACAAATAAGATAAAGGCTTAGGCTCTTTTCAGGCCTAAGATCAGCGTTAAAGGAAAAAAAAGAAATGATATGGGCTACTCACAAGGCTTGGACTCA
Organism: Allium sativum; assembly: GCA_030737875.1. Taxonomy (NCBI): domain Eukaryota; kingdom Viridiplantae; phylum Streptophyta; class Magnoliopsida; order Asparagales; family Amaryllidaceae; genus Allium; species Allium sativum. The sequence goes on from CM060918.1 coordinate 942,405,528, forward strand.
CAATAGACAAAAGCAAATAAAATAGGCATAAACATAACTGTTAATATACTATAAGTCTATAACAAAGAAGGGTATAAGAAAAAGGAGAATTACTTATAAACAATAAACAACTGGAAATAAATAGACATGGACGGTAAATAAATTACAGTAACTTATAGAAAAACTAAACTTATAAATATTGTAAACATAAAACTTGCAAATTAAAACAACTGAACTGTCTAAACATTCCTACATAAATAACTAATCTAAAAATTATGTAAAAACTCAAAAATATGATGAACAAAGCTTCCCCTGTGGCCTTCTAAAATCTAGCAGAACCTCCGCCTCCATAAGTGTTTGTAAAAATAAATATTAAAGCTTAAGAACTTCTTCACCCCTCAAAAATTTAGTTCTTTGGCCCTTCTTAATTTTGAGGAGAGGTCTGGGTAAGAAGAAAACGAAGAGGGAATGGATGTAAACAAATGAGATAGGCTCTACTAATATATTTATAGGGTTTAATGGATGTCCTCAGCCGTTCAAATCAAAGATTAGATCTGGCACAGCCATCTCATCGAACCAACAAGAAAGAGCCACGCCAGCTGATGGTTTAAAATAAACCGATAAAATAGTGCCAACTCAGAAAAACTAACGGTGGAAAATATTAACGCTTGTTGCCTTGCGTTTCAAGTAAGGCACACAATTCTCTCAACCTGGGTCGACCCACCCGCATATTTGGGTCGACACAGGGGTCGACCCATGGGTCGACACACGTGTCGACCCAAAGAGCTGGTCGCCCAATGTTTGTTCCATCTATTTATTTAGTTTATTTTTTTTTTTGAATTCTTCTTTAATTCATAAGTAATTCATTTTAATTTTGATTTTAGCAAACCAAGTGTCCATCTTAATCAGAAAATTACAACAGACTCAATGGTGCTAACCCCATTGTCTAATTCTTAATATTATTTTGATTAATATTTAGTTATTAAACTTTTATATTTAATTATTATTTATTAAAATTTGGGGAGTTACAGTGCCAAATTCGAACTATTAGCCGATTCACCAAGTTGCATAGCTGATTTTGAGTGATCAACATGGTGCGCGCAAGCAAATCTGAAGTAATCCAAACCAGGTCAAGTAAATTTTGGCCATTTGATTGAGTAATCGACACGTATTTTCCACACGTGATTAAGTTGATGTCGAATATGAGAATGAACTATATTTTCAACCGATTCCGAACGCGTCACAATTTCGACCAATTCGTTTTGTACTTTCGAGAGGACGTGCTCACGTCCGAGTGTATTGCTATCCATAAACTTGATGTGGGACTTCTTTGCCAAAAAGCAAGTCAATACAGATCATACATTAATTTCAAAGTCCATACCTCTCACTCGTAACTATTTTCATATTCTTGTGATAAAAACAATAAGCAATATTATGTGTTATGTTAGAAGAAATCATTCCAACCATCTTCAACAAGGGCATTTTATACTAATTTATTTTACAAGTACAACCAAATAATAAAATTGAAGGAAAACATTTTGCACAATGTAAACGACCCTGTAGGATCTAAATTAATCCTAGAGGGGGGGGTTTATAAGGTTTATCGTAGATTTTGGTAGAGTAATAAAATAGTATCGATCACAGATAATAATCAGAGTAAATGCGGAAAATAAATAACACAAGGATATACCCAGCTTCGGCAAAACTCTGCCTACTGCTGCATTCCCCAAGGTTTCAACTAGGAGTTAAAACAACCTCTACGCTTACAATCCACTGTAAACTCGTGACACTCGCTCCCAACTGTTCTTAACCCTATGCTCAAAACCCTGCACTGGTTTCTATCCCCAAAACCAGATTTCCCCAAATTACAAATCCCATAATTCGTCTCCCTAGTTTTACACACAAACTAGAAAAGTGCTAGATTTTTTATAGACTCTAGAAACAGATTGATGGCTTATAAACTAAAAAACAATTAAAAACAAAACAAACAAAACCCCTTGATTTAAAACCCTAGAAATTAAAATAAGGGTTATCCCCTTTATTTAAAATCTTGGCTTAGTCTAACTCCAAGTAGGTCGGCCCACTCATCATTTCATTTGCCTGATGCTTTTCTCTATGGAAAACTAGAAATGGCGTCTTAGATGAAAGCTAGGGTTTTTCTTTAATCCCAAATCTCTACGCTTTAGTGATGGAGTGCGATTCTCTGATGCTCGAATCTCTACGACTTGATGGTTCTCCGATTTGAGATGTTTCTCTCTAGCTCTTGATCGAAAACAAAGTGAGTTCTTCTGAATTAATTATTCGATTTTGTTCTTATATGTTGTGGGTTTTTGATCACTTTTGCCAATGATGAAAAGGGTATAATTTATAGGATTATAAATCCTTGATATTTCTCTGATTTCGTAAAGACTTGGTTTGGCATATACGAAATTTGTATGTGAATTTTGGGACTTTTTAAATCTTCTGAAATTCTGGGTAATTCGATTTGTATATATCCATGACTTTTGGAATTTGATTGAGGTTGAAAAATTCAAACTTCCTGGAGGCTTGCGTGATATTTCATTGCTTTGAATTTTCCTCTCTTGAAATTCTCGGCTTTGAAAAAAAATATCAGCGTGAATTGTTGGCTTGATCCCTTGATAAATTCTGGACTTTAAAGATTCTTCAAAACTACTTCCCCCTTGTGTGAAATCTTTGATTGGTAAATTGCCATTTTTGAGAAACATGACTGTTAATTTTTGGGAAGGAATTGAGAATTGGTTTATAATTTTCTCTTTGATTAAGCGTTTACACGTTGAACCATTTTGGTGTGCTTGCAGTATTACAAGTTGTTGCTCGTAGTAGACTCGACCAATATGAGAGCTTATTTTGGACTTGTTGTGTATACTTTTGCTTCACCCTTGCTGACTTACATTGCACCATTTTTGTGCATGAATGTTTTACCTTTGTGCACTTGCACCCGTTTTTGGAAACGGTTAAAACTTGTCAATTTGGCTCGACACATTTTCTTGCTAATGACTAAACCATGTTTTTGCTGCCTTTACCATTGAGTTTGAACTTTTGAAAAACTGGAATTTATTATGAACACCATGCATATCAATCTTAAGGTGTTTCCATCCTCTCTGAGTTACAAACATGCTCCAGATTATCATATATGTGTGTACACCCAGTTTTGACATAGTTGTTTCATTTGCTTGACATGTGTATTGTATATTTGCACCTTTATTACTCAACGTTGTAGTCACTTGATCCATCTTGTGCTTTGTTGTTGCTATGTTTACTTGTCAAGAAAAAAAAAATCTGCTATACATGTATAATAATCCCACTATTTTGACATGTGCACACTTGTAGTAGTTACGAACTTGTTGTACAACCATGTTGCTTGTATCTACATGTTGAAATGTTGCACCACTTCTATATACTTCATTGTCCTCTTCTTTGCTACTTGAATCAATGTTGTGCTATGCTTATGTTGTTGCATGCTTAATCACTTCTGGACTGGATACATGCTTGGCCATGTTTGCATTCACATGACACTTGATTTACATGAAATTGTATGTCCATATACTTGAGTTCAAAACTTCATACTGAAATCATTGTATATGCTGCCTATTTCTGAAGATCACTTGTACTAGACTTGCTTCAATGATCTGACTTGTTACTAAGAGCTTGCATGTTGATCTTGCCACCACCCTTGAACATCTATGCTGCTAAAGTCATTTGTGTATGTTTTGTGTCATCTTGTGTTGGCTTAAACATTGCATGTGCTCGTCTCGACCATCTTTGAAAAATGTTGGCATGTACTGAGCTCTACCATTACCATGTACTTTGACTTGTAACTTAGGTGGTGGCTTGCTTGACCACGGCTCGACTCCATTCTTTAACCACTTTGAATTTTGACATGTGTGCATGTGTATTGTACTTGACCATTGCTTGTTTACATGCTTTGTCCATATATGCACTGAGTCGAGTTGGTCTACGTGGTTGCTCCTCAGTTGCCCACTGGATTGGTGAGGCAGTGCACATGTGTATATTTATACATGTGTGTATATGCAGCCATCAGACAATTTTTCCTGTCCCTGCATATCATACCAAGTCTAGAAAAATGATGAGAAACACTCCAGAAATCTAAGGCAAATAAAATTTTAAAAATAAAACTTATATACGCATGTATTCAGTTTCATTTCTATTGCAGTGTACTGCGTGTGTATTTCATGTGACAGGTAAGCAGATGATGACCGGGCTGACAGTGAAGTTGTTGTGAAAACAGAAGACAATAACAGTGTCAATGTATGCGTTAATGAGAGTGTTTGTATATGTGAGTGTAAGTGTTGTAGACAGGAGCTGAGTATGAAATTGAATGTATTGGAATGTATATCAGTGATGTATATACAAATAGTGGAGTTGTAATTCTGTACCGTTTAAATATTGAAATAAGATATTCTTATTCAAATAAAATACTGTGTGAATATTTAAATTTTTGTACAGTTGTATTTTATTTAAATAGAAATATTATATTCCTGTCTGTTGTGTAGTATACCGGTACAGTTACAAACACATTCAATAATAAATATATTTGGTTGTTATCATCAAACAAAAGTCATATAATTGTGTATATAACACTGTTAGATACAAAAATCTCCCCCTTTTGATGATGACAAACAAATAAAAGATTTTGGATGTGTTAAATGTGTTTGAACATGAAATATATTACTCCCCTATTTGTATGCTCCCCCTACAACTGAACTCCCCCTATATATGTGGAAAATAATGAAATTCAATTGACCATTCTACCCCTAGATATTTAATTTCCAATCTTAAAATATTTTTGAATTAAATAATCATCAATCAAAATCTTAACAATTCTTCCCCTTTTGTTATCATCAAAAGGATAATAGAAATCGAAACAGTGATGAATATGGACTAAAATATAAATTCAGATTAAGAGAGAGAATATATATCGTAAAACCCATTTAATCAAACAAAAATCATAATAATCTTTAAAATTAGAAGCAAATTTCACTTATTAGAATGATGGATTTACGATTGATTTTATAAAAATGAGGAGAGTTCAATAAAAATTGAATATTTGAATATGAATTTTGAAGATTTTAAATATGCTCAAAATGTGTTAAGCACTTGCTAACCACGCATAGCCCAAAGGTCTTTTAAATGGGGTTAGTAGTAACTTAATTTTATCCTCTCTAATGAGTTCCATCCATGCACAGCCCAAAGGTCTTTTAAGTGAGAATGGAAGCACATAGCGATTAAGGTAATTCACCCACGCATAACCGCGAGGACTTTTAAATGGGAGTTAATACCAAGGATAAATTATATTTTTTTTTTCTTTTTTTTCCAAGATATTTTTCTTTCCGAAAATAATTTGAACTCTACAAATTAAATAAAACCATGATGGATGACAGAAATATGATAGACATAGAAGACGGTCGTGAAATAAGCTCTAATTTAAAGATATTATAAAATATGTCCAATCATCATGAGATTTAAAATAACATCTCCTCTAGTTATGAATTATACCATAGTCACAACTCACCACAATTTTATAAATCTATTAATAATTTTGATGAGTCACAAAACGGTTCAAATCAATCAATAATTTCAATTTTTGAATAAATAATCAAAAATAATTTTAAAATTGAAAATATCAATTCCAAGAGGAGTTTTTGGAAATATCAATGCAAGTTGAAAATCAGTTTCAAAAATCAATCAGTGGAATATGGAATTTTCTAATATTTCTACCACTGATTGCTCCTAGACAATTTTAAAAGATACTTGTATATGAAATTCAAATTTTAAAGAAATCTAATCACTGATTTTTCAACTCATCGTCCAATCACCAAGGTATTCAAATCAATTTCCTTATCAGAGCAACACAAGATCATTTTCAAAGCAAGAATCACAAGTGAATTTTTCAGAGAATTTTTAAACAAGCACAAGAAATAGTCAACGATCAATTCTAAAGATAATTATTTGAAATCACAAAAAAAATCAATTTTTTTTTATAATCCAAGAAATTCAACAATCAATAATGAATGAATTCAAAATCAAGTTAAGTTAAAAAAAATGAAATTTTCACAACTAATCAATCATGGCTTTCAAGTAGTCTACTGTATTGAGTTTGATTTTTCAATATTTTCCAAAGTGAACAAGAAACTCAAAACAACTAAAAAATTTGTGAAATTTCATTTGCATACAAGAACATCATAAATTTTAAAATTCCAATTTACCATGTTCAAGATATGTTTAAACAAATTGTGGCCTTATAAAAAAATAAAAGGAATAAAAACTAAAAAAGGAAATAAACTAAAAAGGAAATAAAATAAAAATACGAGTTTAGAGATCATACCTGACTTACCATAATCGATGTGATCCAATGAATCTCCAACTCTGAAATCTATGGCTAAGGAACTTCAAACAATTCAATAAAGTGGAACAACTTGAATTATATCTCTTTTAAGCATAGTTGTTCCTTAGCCTCCCTCGGTACCTAAATGTTTATAGGATCGAGTGGTCTAACAAAAGTTGTTTTACCACTCTTATCTTTGTTTACACGTTTTGGTACCCAAACCCGTTTATAAAACAATCCATTATTATCCACTAATGTACCATTTGGAACCCAAATTCGATTAGACTTATTCAAAATCATTTTGTTATTTTTTGGAATCCAAACATGTTTAAATGAATTATTTTTAAATGAGTTATTATTCTGTTTATGATTTAAAAACCCTTTGAAATTATTAGATTCCAAAATTTTAATTCGATCGATTTCAAAGCCATTTAAAGGATCTTTAAAATCATTAGGATTTTGTTTTTTAACTGGATTAAATCCAAAATCAAGTCCCTTCTTATTCTGAACAAAAAATTGGTTTTTTAACAACATATTCAACGATTTCTCTCCTTTAGAAAATTTAGTCAAAGTTGACTCAAGTCGTTGAATTTTAAATTTAAGATTGTTATTTTCTTTCATTAAATTTGAACAACGATTAATAGCGATTTTCCTCTTTTCAGCATCAGTTTGTTTTAAAAACAAATTTTCGTTTTCAAGTGCTTTGATTTTAGCATTGGACTTAGAAATTTCAATTTCAAATTGTTTTCGCTTTTCAAAATCAAGTTTTTCAGATTCTCTAAGCTTTTCAATCTCCTTCTCAAAATCATGATTTTCGTTCTTTAAATTCACGTTTTCACTTTTAAGTAACTCAAAGTCAGTTTTGAATTTCAAAGGATCTTTACTCAAAAATTGACATTTTTCGCATTCTGAAAATGGTGAATTATTAACCTTTTCAAGGTTTCTTTCTAAACTATTATTTTCTTGAACTAGTTTTGACCTATCAGATTTCAATTTCTTAACTTTTAGTTCAAGAGAATCAACAGTTTTTGTGAGATCATGACACATTAAAATTAAATCTTTATAAGTAAAATTCGATACCTCGCTTGAATCCTCTTCACTACTTTCCAAATCAGATTGATCCATAAGACACAAGTTAGCTTGCTCTTCATCACTTTCAGAAACTTCTTCTCCTTCCTCGTCATCCCATGTAGCAGCAAAAGCCTTCTTCTTCCTTCTGAACTTCTTCTTCTTTTCATTTTTAGTTGTGGGCAATTTGGTTTGATATGTCCGGGTTTCTTGCAATTGTAGCAAAACACTTCATTGTCTGAACTTTCTGAACTTTCGGACTTGTCAGATTTTGAATTCTTCTTTTGTTGTTTGTAATTTCCTTTGGCCCACTTTCTCAAAATCATGGCTAGCTCTTCAGCAGGATCTTCATCATCACTTTCAACAGTATTATTTAGAGCAATCGTCTTTTTCTTTGATTCAAAATTCTTTCGTTCTTCTCTTGCTTTTAACTTCATCTCGTAAGTAATCAGATTTCCAATCAACTCTTCCATGCTTATTTTATTCAGATCTTTTGACTCTTGTATCGCCGTCACTTTAGCTTCAAAATTCATCGGTAGCACTTTCAATATTTTTCTAACCAATTCCACTACGGTATAAGTTTTGCCAAGAGCTTTTGCATTGTAGACTAGTGATGAGAAGCGTCCATGCATCTCTTTTATATCTTCGTCCTTTTGCATAGAGAAATTTTCATATTCGTTGCTGAGTAGAGCTAGACGAGATTCCTTGACTTGAGATATACCTTCATGTGTGACCTCCAACGTATCTCATATTTCCTATGCAGTTTCACAATGAGAAATTCGATTAAATTCTGTTTTATCAAGAGCACAAATTAAAGCATTCATCTCTTTGGCATTAGTTGAAGAAAAAAATTATCATTAGCATCCCACCTGTCTTTTGATTAGGAATTTCAACACCATTAACAATAATAGTGGGAGATCCATAACCCGTTTCAATAATATCCACCACATCATAATCGACTGAACTCAAATAAATTTTCATCCTAGCTTTCCAATAGGCATAATCAGTTTCGTTAAACATTGGTGGCCTAGCTATGGACTGGCCCTCAGAAAAAGCATTATTAGACAGATTCATGATTCTAGAGTTAAAATAAAATAAATACCTGCTCTGATACCACTTGTAGGATCTAAATTAACCCTAGAGGGGGGTGAATAGGGTTTGTCGTAGATTTTTGCAGAGTAATAAAATAATATCAATCACAGATAATAATCAGAGTAAATGCGGAAAATAAATAACACATAGATATACCCAGTTTCGGTAAAACCATGCCTACTGCTGCATTCCCCAAGGTTTCTACTAGGAGTTAAAACAATCTTTACGCTTACAATCCCCAGTAAACTCGCGACACTCGCTCCCAACTGTTATTAACCCTACGCTCAAAATATTGCACTGATTTCTATCCCTGAAACTAGATTTCTTCGAATTACAAATCCCGTAATTCGTCTCCCTAGTTTTACAGACAAATTAGAAAGCTGCTATGTAACAACCCGAAAATCTGGGCCAGTTTAAAATTTTTATTTTGGCAATTTTAATGAATTTTGCATATTTAAAATGAATTATTTTAAATAATAACAACGAAAATTTATTTTGAATAGAATTCAAACGTATATATTTATATACGTCGTCGTTAGAATATAAATATTTATATATAATTATAAATAGAATTGAAAATGGCGCGGTAGTTCGATAATTCGATTTCAAACTTCAATTGAATGTACCGGGTGCAAAACAATCCGGATTTTAGTGAAACCAAAAACAATAGGATCTAATTGTGAATATCTTTCCAACGAATCCGAAAAATCGATATTTCATAGCGGGAATCAAAAGATATGTCCAGTTGAAAATTCTGAATAGTCGCTATGGAATTCAGGCCCTTAAAAATGGGAATTTTGCAAACGACCTCGGATTTCGACGAAACCACTTTTGTTGGGTCCGTGATGTCAAGTTACTGCTAGATTCCTAATTTCATAATTTTTCGAATCAATATGTGAGCGTGGCATAGGAAAACATGTTTGACCAGTTTCAGTTGATTTTAATCGACTGGGAAATGGCCATTTTTCCAACGGTCTCAGAATTCGAAGAAACTAGTTTTGTTAGGACCGTATCGTCAATACGAAGCTAGAAAATATTTTTTGGGAATTTATAGAGTTAGTATGTGGCCCCAGTAAATTGAAATGCGCGTTCAAATTCAATATATAGAGTTATGTGTTGATTTCAACGAAAACTGATCGAAACGATCGAATCAGCTTGCGGTGCATATCCCATTGTGTTCGGAATGGGGGTGAAACGCTATGGACGATAGGCGGTGGGCCTCGTTTAGAGGTCGTATGTAAAAGTCAACTGTTTGAAATTAAATAATTAAATAAATAAAACTCTCTCTCTCTTCCTTTTTAACTCCTCAGCCCCCCCCCCTTTTTCTTCAAAAAGAAATCGAAATAAAAAAAATGGAAGAACGCTGCTCGAGATCGACGGTCGCCTCCCATCGCTCCCCGCCATCGCCTGCGCTCGCGGTGGCCTACCAACGCCGGCGCCTCCCCTTCTTCTCCTCCCTCTCCTCTTCGTTTCTCTCCCCTCGTGTTAACCTCGTCGTGAATCCCTAGCCCCCCTTTGACCCCGCGAACCCGCCGACACCTCAGACCAGGAACGCGACCTCGCCACCTCCCTCCCCCGTTGGTCGGCGCCCCCTCACCTTCCCCCCTCCCTCCGTCCATCTCCTCTTCCACGATAAAATCCACCTGAAACCGCCACCTGAAGCCTCCACCAGCCCACTGTGAACCAACCGAGCCACTGTCTCGTGCGCCACCTCCCCTCGCAACCCTCCACCCCGCTGATGATTGCAAAGTGAGTTTTTTTTTATATAAAGAATTTTCTGTTCAGTTTTTTTTTCATTGATAAAATCGGATTTTTATGGTATGGATATGAATAGAAAGAGAAAATTTTGGTTTTCGCTTAGGAAAAAAATTAGGATTTTAAATAGAAAAGATTAGATTTTTAAAATAGAAAAGATTAGATTTTTAAAATAGAAAAGATTAGATTTTTAAAATAGAAAAGATTATATTTTTGAAATTGAAAAGGCGAAATCTTTATAATAGAAAAGGCGAAATCTTTATATTTGAAAATGCGAAATCTTTATATGAAGAAAAATTAGATTTCCATTTTGAAGTAGCGATAAAAATATAATTTTTACATATGGATTAACGAAGTGAAAATAGAATTTTTATCTATACTATAGCGGTAAAAATTCGATTTTTATATATTGAATAGCGAGATAAAAATTCGAATTTTATATATTGAATAGCAAGATAAAAATTCAATTTTTATATATTGAATAGCGAAGTAAAAATTCGATTTTTATATATTGAATAGCGAAGTAAAAATTCGATTTTTACATATGTAGAGAATACGGGCAACGAAAGTGGCAAAAAGGCGAGAACGACGAAGATTTCTACATATGAGGAGTCGTGGTATTGGATAGCTATCGATGAGAACTTCTCACTCTAAATTTCTTTTTCTAGTTATATATATATATATATATATATATATATATTAGGATGCAGACGGTGTTTAGTAGCACCCGACACCACTGTCCACAGACCATGGACTTGTTTGTTTGGTTGTGTAGTTGGTTACATTATTTGATTTGAATTTGGTTGTTTGGTGAATTGAAATTGATTTGATTGATGTGTGAATGGCGTGGGCCATCACTAGACTGGGGATAAGGCTAGGCCTTGTCCCGTTTCTAGTATCGTGCCGTTATGCCGCCGAAATTTTCTAAAATAAGTTAGAAAAGTAAAAATATCATATTTTTTTTATTTTTTTTTGTAAATGAACTGAATAAAAATTCATGTGTTAAAATAAAATATTTTATCGTTAAAAATATAATTTTTAACGTGAATGTGAATAAATAAATATTCATTTACAAACCGGACGGTTTGTTTATGTACACCTATTTGAAGGATATTGATTGGGACGATAAATTTTACACATCGCCCAACTGCACAAATAAAATCTGTGTTTGTTGATTTGAAACCCCACACGGGTATTGGGATAATAGATGATATACACTAATCCCAATAATTAGTTGTATGTCGATCGATGGATCGACAGGCTGTTATAAGCGTTGGATATCTATATTTGATGCTTATACAGTGTAGTGCACTTTGGATGATGGTTGATTATTTATCATTGCTATTATATACATGTGTTGAATGGAATCCATATAATTAACTTTATATGGTAATTGATTGGGCCTCATTCCAATCGGGAAAATAAAGATCATTATAAAATAAAGGTTCATGTGTTGACTGTACTCATCCGTTGAGATTGGTCATGTGTTGAACGAAATATTTTAACAATAAAATTTACATCTTTATCATATAAAATTAGAAATTAACTGGAAAATAGATGATATGAGTGGTCTCCTGGATATTGGTCTGATGTTGGTTTCGGCCTTCGGGGTTATTATTCAGGGAATCGTTCTCTTACTAATTTACGGTTGGAGTCTGATTTAAATCAAAGGATAGATACCATAATTTTTATAAAATATAGTAAATAACAAAAATAGTCACACGTGGACAGTACTCATTCGTTGAGATTAGTCGTGTGTTGACAAAGATATAGGGTCGTGTATTGAAAGAAATATAGATCCATTTGTTGAATATAAAGCCGTGTTGATTAGAGATGCGCTATTTTGACGCGAACGATATTTATATCGATTATATTCGAAACGAATTTGAATTATATTCGAAACGAATTTGAATTGAATAGAAAACCAATTTGAATTGAATCAAATAGAAAACGAATTTGAATTGAATCGAATAGAAAACGAATTTGAATTGAATCGAATAGAAAACCAATTTGAATTGAATCGAATAGAAAACCAATTTGAATTGAATTTAATAGATAACGAATTTGAATTGAATCGAATAGATAACGAATTTGAATTGAATCGAATAGATAACGAATTTGAATTGAATTGAATATATAACGAATTTGAATTGAATTGAATATATAATGAATTCAAATTGAATTTAAATTTGAATTGAAATGAATTTTAAAACGAATTTATAAGGAAAAATTCAATTTTGATTTGAATTGGAAATGGAAGTTGAAAATGTTTTTGAAACGAATTCAAAACGATTTATAAAATTCGTTTTAAATAGTAATCGACGAAATATATATTATATATATACTATATATATAATATAATGGCCTGAATAGAACGCGCCGCGCTACGGCAGTTCGCGAATTTCGACCATTGACTTCGAATGGACATTACGGGAGATCCGACCGTCGGATTCTCCTAAAACTGGAACCGTTGGGTTCGTATCGAAAAGAGCTTTCTAACGAATATTAGAAATTTGAAATCTAACGGTTGGATTTGGAGATACGTCCAAATCAAATTTGGAAAAGGTCGCTGTAAGTGCAGTTCGATGGCCGTTGATGGAAATCGACTGTACGGGCCTTGATAAAATTATTAAAAATATCAATAATTTGTGTAAAATCATAAGAAATGATTTGGAAAAAATTGGGATGTAAAACTCCATATTCGAAAAGATAAAAATGGATTTTTATCGAAATGAACTAGTCTTGAACTAAATTTAAAACCCAATTATTTTTAAATAAATAAATTAGATTTAAAAAGGGATTTTAAATAATCAGAATTTCTAATATATTTGATTGGAATTGAATTAGAATTGATTTGTGGGTTTATCGTGAACGGTGTTTTAAATAACATTTGTTCTTTAACCCGATAATAAATAGAATGTGATTTGGGTTTTTCGTGAACTGTGTTTTAAATGACATTAGTTCTTTAACCCAGAAAAAGGAGTTTTAAGGAATCTGCAATTAGATTGAAATGTGAATTGATAATTTAAATTATCAAATTTGGCAAATGAGCGAGAATGGAGTATCCCCAGTTTTGCTCCAAAGCGATAGTTAAATCTTTAATTAGATTTGAACGTGAAATGGTGATTAATTTTACCGATAACACCGTGGTGTTAGATATGGAGTATTACCAGTTTTGCTTCATGGGATGAATAGGTTGGGATTGGGAAATAAAATAAATAATTACTTCGGTGTGGTTCGCTAATCTCGACTAGTTTGGAAAACCATAATTTGGTTTGGAACGACATCCAAAGGAAGATTAAAGGATAAATTTTAAAGAATTTATATTGGATAAAATTAATGGGAACCTTTCCCTAAGAATGTGGAATTTAGAAACTAGTTGTAGGTTAGCTAAGAAGAATGGTTTCCTGGGTATTGATCTGATGTTGGTTTCGTCCTTCGGGGTTAATATTTGGGAAATTGTTCTCTTGCTAATTTGCGATTAGTGGCTGCTGAATTGGAATGAGGCGTATGTTGTGTTTGTGTAACATTTGTTTTTAATATACGCGGGTTGTTCGGAAAGTCCGGGTTTATACCCATTCTGAATAACCGATTCGACGATAAGTCGAAGATGAAGACGGTGGTTGAAGACCGGAAGTCTTCACATCGTTTGGGTGATTACTGATGATCTTGATTGGGCTGTACACCCAAGATGAGGGAATCAGTTAGTGGTCGTCCAGACGCACTTGGAGATCGATGGATATGCGAGGAAAGTGCCTCCGGTTTCGTTCAGACCCAGAACGAACTTGTAAATGGATTGTGTGTCTGACATTGGATTTTATTCTGTGTTGATTGATTTCTGTTAAATATATATCTGCTTGGCGGAGGAGAATTTATTCTCTTGCTTAACGCCCTTCTCTGAGACGTACGAGCTTAGAGGTTATATATCGATAGATATCAATCGCATGGCTTGAATTGCCTGTGTGGCACGCTGAGTTGCATGGATCAAGGCTTCTGTTGAAAAGCAAAGTCTTGTGGTTGATGATCAAAGCACGGCCTATGTGGCAGCTTTGTGTATAGCGTGGATTCGCGAGCCTCACACCTCGGTATGAGTCAAAAACGGGATGAGGACCCAAGGAGTGCACGACGTTTCTTTCTAGTTATGCGTGGTGTCAGTGACCTACCAGCCCTGACATTTATATACTTTTCACCTTTGTGGTTTGGATGCGAGGCGCCTCGATTATAGGTCCTATAGGGCCGGGAAACGTGTGTTCAGGAATAATTAATCCTCAAACGTAAGAGAGGACCGGTCTTGGAGGATCCCAGGGTTACCCAGAGTGTGTAGTCCTGAGGCATTTGCTGGAGTGTCTCGAAGCGGAGAGGAGCTTGCCCCTTGCCTCGACTCATGACGGAAATCCAATTTCCAATACGAGATATTTCGGTTTTATTTGTAGAACCTAGTATGGAGACATAGTGGTATGGGGCACTTATGCCGTCTATGATTTATATTTATGATTGAAATTGTTTTGACACTATACACTTATTATAGTATCAAATGATTTTTTTTAAACGTACCAAGCATGTTTGGCTATTATAAGGGAAAACCCTATCCTCCGGCTTGCGTTGCATTGTGTGATGGGACCTGGGTCTTATAATAGCTTCACTTTTCGAAAAAGCATTGCGCTGTTTATTCTATGCACTGGTATTCTTGGGAGGAAACCCGTTCCGTGTTATACGGCGTGGTCCCTTGAATCACTCTCTTTTAAAGTAAAGTTTTAAATAACTGTTTTAGTTCTCACACCAGTCACATGACTGATCTGGAGTTTATTGTTTTAACCTAAACTCTGGGTGCCCCTATTTTCCGCAAGGGCAGCTAGTAGTTCTGTTTTTGCAGATTTATATTCACAGGATCCTGATTTACAGCTGGGACGATGCTCGGAAAGCTCTGTATCCGTGTATTACTTTCAGTTGTGTTTTATGTTGTTTTTCCGCTGCCATGTAATTTATTGTAATCTCTGATATTTGTCGAATGTATAATATTCATTTATACTCTGTATATTCTTGTATCTGATGGAATTGTTGTAATAACAATGAAATGTTCTTTCGTCTGCGTTCTGATTTGTCGTGTTCTCAAAACGATCAGGGTTTTCGAACGGTCTAGATCGGTTTAACGACTGATTCGGATCGAGCGAAATTCCCGGCCGTCACATGCTAGATTTTTTATAGACTCTAGAAACTGATTGATGGCTTATAAACTGAAAAATAATTCAAAACAATACCCCTTGATTTAAAACCCTATAAATTAAAATAAGGGTTATCCCCTTTATTTGAAATCTTGGCTTAGTCTAACTCCAAGTAGGTCAGCCCGCTCATCATTTCACTTGCCCGATGCTTTTCTCTCTAGAAAACTAGAAATGGCGGCTTGGATGAAAGCTAGGGTTTTTCTTTAATCCCAAATCTCTACGCTTGAGGGATGGAGTGTGATTCTCTGATGCTCGAATATCTACGACTTGCTGGTTCTCCGATTTTAGATGTTTCTCTCTAGCTGTTGATCGAAAACAAAGTGAGTTCTTCTGAATTGATTATTTGATTTTGTTCTTGAATGTTGTGGTTTTTTTTTCGATCACTTTCGCCAATGATGAAAAGGATGTAATTTATAGGATTATAAATACCTGATATTTCTCTGATTTCGTAATGACTTGGTTTGGTATATACGAAATTTGTACGTGAATTTTGGGGCTTTTTAAATCTTCTGAAATCCTGGGTAATTCGATTTGGATATATCTGTGACTTTTGGAATTTGATTGAGGTTGAAAATTTCGAACTTCCTGGAGGCTTGCGTGATATTTCATTGCTTTGAATTTTCCCTTTTTGAAATTCTCGGCTTTGAAAAAAATATCAGCGTGAATTGTTGGCTTGATCCCTTAATAAATTCTAGACTTTAAAGATTCTTCAAAACTACTTGTCGCTTGCATGAAATCTTTGATTGGTAAATTGCCATTTTTGAGAAACATGATTGTTGATTTTTGGGAAGGAATTGAGAATTGGTTTATAATTTTCTCCTCGATTAAGCGTTTGCCTATTGAACCATTTTGGTGTGCTTGCGGTATTACAAGTTGTTGCTCGTAGTAGACTCGACCAATATGAGAGCTTGTTTTGGACTTGTTGTGTATACTTTTGCTTCACCCTTGCTGACTTGCATTGCACCAGTTTTGTGCATGAATGTTTTGCCTTTGTGCACTTGCACCCATTTCTGGAAACGGTTAAAACTTGCCAATTTGGCTCGACACATTTGCTTGCTAATGACTGAACCATGTTTTAGCTGCCTTTACCATTGAGTTTGAACTTTTGAAAAACTGAAATTTCTTGTGAACACCATGCATATCCATCTTAAGGTGTTTCCATCCTCTCTGAGTTACAAACATGCTCCAGATTATCATATATGTGTATACACCCAGTTTTGACATAGCTGTTTCATTTGCTTGACATGTGTATTGTATATTTGCACCCTTATTACTCCACACTTGATCCATCTTGTGCTTTGTTATTGCTATGCTTACTTGTCAAAAAAAAAATCTACTATACATGTATAATAATCCCACTGTTTTGACATGTGCACACTTGTAGTAGTTATGAACTTGCTATACAACCATGTTGCTTGTATCTACATGTTGAAATGTTGCGCCACTTCTATATACTTCATTGTCCTCTTCTTTGCCACTTGAATCAATGCTGTGTTGTGCTTATGTTGTTGCATGCTTAATCACTTCTGGACTGGATACATGCTTGACCATGTTTGCATTCACATGACACTTGATTTACATGAAATTGTATGTCCATGTACTTGAGTTCAAAACTTCATACTGAAATCATTGTATATGCTTCCTATTTCTGAAGATCACTTGTACCAGACTTGCTTCAATGATCTGACTTGTTGCTAAGAGCTTGCATGTTGATCTTGCCACCGCCTTTGAACATCTATGCTGCTAAAGTCATTTGTGTATGTTTTGTGTCATCTTGTGTTGGCTGAAACGTTGCATGTGCTCGTCTCGACCATCTCTGAAAAATGTTGGCATGTATTGAGCTCGACCATTACCATGTACTTTGACTTGTAACTTATGTGGTGGCCTGCTTGACCACGGCTCGACTCCATGCTTCAACCACTTTGAATTCTGACATGTGTGCATGTGTGTTGTACTCGACCATTGCTTGTTTACATGTTTTGTCCATATATGTACTGAGTCGAGTTGGTCCACATAGCTGCTCCTCAATTGCCCACTGATTGGCGAGACAGTGCACACGTGTATATTTATACACGTGTGTATATGCAGCCATCAGACAACTTTTCTTGTTCCTGCATATCAGACCAAGTCTAGAAAAAAGATGAGAAACACACCAGAAATCCAAGGCATATAAAATTTTAAAAATAAAATTTATATTCACATGTATTCAGTTTCATTTCTATTGCAGTGTACTTTGTGTGTGTGTTTCATGTGACAGGTAAGCAGATAATGACTGGACTGACAGTGAAGATGCTGTGAAAACAGAAGACAATAACAGTGTCAATGTATGAGTTAATGAGAGTGTCTGTATATGTGAGTGTAAGTGTTGTAGAGGGGAGCTTAGTATGAAATTGAATGTAGTGAAATGTATATCAGTGATGTATATACAAATAGTGTAGTTGTAAATCTGTACTGTTTAAATATTGAAATAAAATATTCTTATTCAAATAAAATACTGTGTGAATATTTAAATTTTTATACAGTTGTATTTTATTTAAATAGAAATGTTATATTCCTGTCTGTTGTGTAGTATACCAGTACAGTTACAAACACATTCAATAATAAAATATATTTGGTTGTTATCATCAAACAAAAATCATATAATTATGTATACAACACCGTTATATACAACAGACCCGAGAAGTGCCCACAAGAATCGGTTATTCTATGGGATTGTTTAAGGGGCTCCACTTTTGATTAAGGAGGGTTACATTTTTATTTTATTATATAATTATCATGAGAGGAACAAAATAAATTGGTCGCCTCTTAAACATATAAAAAAAATTACAATATTAACCCTAGAATCCTCCTTGATATAAACCTTAAAAACTTAAACTTTAATTGATGAGTACAATTTAATGTTAAGTCTGCAGATGACGTTTAGTCATGACAACCATCCACCATATTCCTCTTCTTCAGCAAAACCTTCGATTTCAACAATGAAGAGAAAAAAAAAAACATTGAACTAACATTTCCAACATTTGCGTCATTACATTGAATTGCTTTCTATTCGTTGTTTTCGTTCGAACCATGGTGGACGAAGTAGGAATCGATACTCGATTTATTTTGATTTTTGGAGCGTGTTTCCTTTTGATAGAACTAGAGAGAAATTTCGAAGTTTTAGGGTTAACCAAAACACGTGATAGCCAAGGGTAGCTTAGTCTATTTTTATTTTATTTTTTATAAAACCAAAACCCCTTTAACAAATGAAAATTAAGGAATCCCTTAAAGTTGCCGCTCTCATAACCAAAAGTGGAGTCCTCTTACAACCCCTTGCTCTCATAACCAAAAGTGGAGTCCTCTTACAACCCCCGTACTCTATTAACCGTGTAATCTTTTCGAACCCAATAAATATAATGAATTTCCATTAAAAAATTCATAAGTTGTTGAACTGCTGGTCTCCCTTTCAGCTCAAACAATCATCTTAGCATTCGCACTATAAATTGTCCTCAATGTTGAAACATTGTCTGAAAAACGTTTTCTTCATATACACCAGCATGTGACATACAGCTATCATCTCACATCATTAATACATCTGCTGACTTACATAATACAAGCACCAAAGGCAAATCGTTTGCTTTCTTTGTGGATAAGTTGTTTCAAAATTTCCAGCCTAGTCTAGCACATCTTATAAAATGTTTGACATTCCAATGTACAAGTCATCAGAAAAAAAATACAAGTTAGTTCATTAGTCGCTTTAATCTCTTCTCCGCTGCAAGTGCCTGCTTGTTCTGCGGTTCAAGAACAAGTGCATGCTTGAAATCTGCAGGCCAACAAAAAAGCTGAGTAGAATAGTTTGCCCTTCATAAGCATAATTAAATTCATTTTTCATTGTAAAAGCTAGCTAGTAAGGAGAGGGTGTACGTTAGGGACTGTATACTCATTCACATGTTTACAATGCATGACTATACATTGTGCATAAAATAAAAAATAAAATAATAATAATAAAGGTTAGAAGCATGCCAAATGAATTTGATGGTTGCATATGAGTACGTCAGTATGTTCAAAATCTGAGTATACTGAAAGAGGAAAAAGAAAAATTCAGTTCAATTTCAATTGGAGCATTTTTATTCTTCATTTGATGTGGCTTGGGGAATCCGTAAACCATCAATCAAGCTATTCTGAATAAATTAAATTGCATTCAAGTTTTCACCTTTAGCGGCTTCTTTATAACATAAGAGCATCTCTCTTGCTGTTCCTCTCCTCAAATAAGCTTTTACATTCTGTCGGTATAAGATACTGAGCAATCAGCTAATCTACCAACGTAAATAAATTGTATAATGAATAACAAAACCAAAAAAAAAAAAAAAAAAAAAAAAAACACATCTTGCAATCCCCAATCAACCGTACGGTGGATGTAAAAAGTGCCTTACATTCCACAATTAACCATACAAATACAAGAACGGCATCTTGATTTCATCAACTAATCAATGATCTAGCCAAGTGACAGTGTAATTTCACTAAAGTGTCATCTTCGTTGTCTCGTAATGTAATTGCTCTTTGTCAGATGAAGGTTTAAACATTACAAATCAAATTAGTGGGCTTACATGCACAGTTATAACAAGAAATGAGATGAATAAGCAGACATTCTAACAAGTAATACGATACACACACGTGACAAAGGACGAGTGAATAGAAGCTAACAAAATTGTAATGTTCGACTACAGCTATTTGTAATCTCAAAGATTTTTACTAAAATTTAATAATAAAAATGATTTAAAATATATTTTTTCACTGGCAAGCATATCCGACCAATGTTCAATAGGCTATAATAAATAATGTGGAGTAACTAAAGAAGCGAGCTTAAAAATACATGGTAGAAATTTCAGGTAACCTTTTTATCAATAGATAAGGCCTGGTTGCAGTCTGTTTCTGCTTGCTGGAAGCTGTAATATACATTAATAAGGTTATATGCAATTACACTAGCATATCCGTGACCAACAAAAGAGTACCAAGAAATATCCAAATCATTAGGAAATTTACTCACCACCCAAGTTCCAGATAAGCGGCTGCCCTGTTGCAGTAATAAGTTGCACAGCTATCATTCTGTTTAATAGCTTCAGAATACAAGGTAACAGCTCTATTCCATTGTTTACCTTTGAATGCAGCATTCCCCTATTATCATTGATAATTTAAATTTCAATAGAAAATGCTAACATATTTCAATCCAAGTATGTATTGTTAGAGACGTTTCTCCACGATACCACAACAACAAGCTAACACGAGCTGATTGACAAAATCATATACCCTGAACATGCATTTAAATTACACGACAACAATAATTAGATGTTAGTGTTATGTTACCAGGTGTATCACCCTCAAACTACATATAATAATGGTACAGGAACATACATGCCTTCTGAAATTATATTTGCAATGTAATATCACTCGATCACATTTAATTATTAGTACGTTCCAGAGACTAGGCTAACTAACAGCTGAACCATATCATTTGCTGAGCATTGCCGCCTAAAAGCTAGAGATGAAAAGTTTATAAACATATATGTTTACCACTGATTGCTTCATCTATAAATTATAATTAGGAAAATGCAGCATTGCTGAAAAGCAGTACATTAACTCCCAACCAACCGTTGGTCTATCGTTTACAGTATGCAAAAAACAAATTCCAACAATTTCAGTAACTATACTAACTATATACTCAATGCAAAATCTGTCAAAATGAAAATTTGATACTAGTATTACATATTTCAATGCAGTTCAAACTTCAGAATGGTGTAAAAGTTACAGAACATATTTTGTACAAGATCAAACAAGTTACCTTTTCTTTTAGTAGCTCAGAGACATCCATATCACCATTTATATCATCTGCTGGAACACAGTTCGATACAGCGTTGATTTGTTCTTGTATAGATGAATGCATATCCGATAATGTATCGAGTAAAAATTTATCAGCTCCATGTGCAGCAATGAACGAAATAGATATATTATAGTTATCATGCTTTCCTAGAGGAACAGCAACCTGACAAAAAAACATCACTGGCTCTCTTGAGGGAGTTAAAGACCATTTAGACAAACCTATTTATTTTTCTCTGTAACCAACCTTCAAAAAATAACACTATCATCTACAGATATATGCTTGATCGTGTACCTGACAGCAGCCAGACATCCCTGCTATGCTTAACAAAGTTAGTAATCGGTCTTCAATCTCAGGCGATAATTTATTCTTTGAGCAACGTTTAACAGGAAAATCCGAGGTTGTAGGAATCACAAGAATACCATCATCCTATTGATGAATACACAGAAACAAATACACAAATTAATAAATACTTTAATCTATACTTGCTGTTGATGTTTAAAAGGTATATTATCAGATATTCAAATTTGTAGATGGAATATTAAATTATGTTATGTCTATTAGTTCTAATAATAGCACAGTACATGTCATCAACTATATAAAAAAAGTACATGTCAGCTTTATATCAACTATCTGTTATGCAAAAATTATCATTGAAAAAAAAGTACCTTTAGAAGGTTATTTAACGCGGTTCTCAGCTCAGCCCGGACTTTATATAACAGTTTAACATTATCATGAGAAGTGTTTAAGGCTGTAAAAACTCGAGCAGAATTGCATAGACTAATCTGAGGTTTCACAGTATTGATCCACTCCTCATGATGTAACTTGAATTCGTACCTAGGACAAACAATTGGCATGTAAGATTATTAATATTAATAGAATAAAATATAAATTAAGAAAAAGATCAGAGTAAGAAGATTTGACCATACTAAATCATGCAGTAAAGTGTTCAAACAGTTGGATAAAAAGGTAATGTACTCAAGTATAGGTGTTTTATATCTATGAACTAATTTGTTCTTCTAAATATACGGCACAGTAGATATGTAATGTACAACAAAGGATAATGAGATCTAATCCGCTTACAGTTCAAAGAAGAAGATAAATCCAGATGAGATTTAATCAGCTTCCAGTACAATGCATAACACCATCATTTGACACTCCTGATATAAACCATAGCTAGCAAGTAGCAATATATGATTTATTTATTTTTCAAACTTCCAGAAGTATCTCCAATCATTCTTTTATTATCAACCTTCGTTTGGCAAAATGGAGGTTAACATTGTATTCTCCAAACATGCATTTTCAGCTTGTTAATTTTTCTGGCATATTTAGATATACAAAATGACATTAAATGAAATTAGAACTGGTGTATCGTTCTAAAGTGTGCACATTACCCATCTTTTTTTTCTTGTTTGAAAGGTAAATGGTATTAATAGATAAAAATGTTCTCACAATTTACAAGATAAGCCTGAAGAGCGCCTAACGCGTGAACCTGGCTGGAACATTACTGATGACTAAGATCTATAAAAAGCAACAAGCCACAACCCCCAAAAAACAATCTTTCTACAACTATGAAACATAGAGTGACAACCCTCATTTTTCGCAGTCTTTTCTGAACTCAAGACAGGAAGGTTCATGTTGATTGGAAAGTCCAAAATGGTGTCCAATCATTCTCTTATTATCAACCTTCATTTGGCAAAATGGAGGTTCACATTGTATTCTCCAAACACGCATTCTTGGCTTGTTAAATTTTCTGGCATATTTAGATATA
Organism: Allium sativum; assembly: GCA_030737875.1. NCBI lineage: Eukaryota > Viridiplantae > Streptophyta > Magnoliopsida > Asparagales > Amaryllidaceae > Allium > Allium sativum. Next base: position 942,428,636 of record CM060918.1, read on the forward strand.
TAAAATGACATTAAATGAAATTAGAACTGGTGTATCATTCTAAAGTGTGCAGGTTACCCATCTTTTTTACTTGTTTGAAAGGTAAATGGCATTAATAGAAAAGATGTTGTCACAGTTTACAAGACAAGCCTGAAGAATGCCTAACGCGTGAACCTGGCTGGAACATTATTGATGACTAAGATCTATAAAAAGCAACAAACCACAACCCCAAAAAACAATCTTTCCACAACTATGAAACATAGAGTGACAACCCTCATTTTCCGCAGCCTTTTCTGACATCAAGGCGGGAAGGTTCATGTTGATTGGAAAGTCCAAAATGGTGAGCCATCGTATCTCAAAATGGAACGATAATCTGCTTTAGTATATGACTTTAACGAGGGTCAGCACTTGATTTCTTGTTGCATTTCAGCATATATATCTTAGTTAATATAGCCTTCAAATCTATGTTCTTTATGATTTTTTGCACAGTTGGAACTTGCTTGTTACTGAGCTGTTGAACAGTCTATTCTTCCTTTTTCTGACAAATGCATACAGTCGTTGATCTAAGCAGTTAATATCTATGTCGGTTGCAAATTGATCAAGTACTGACATGCGGCACTGAAAAATAAAAATGAGGATAATATCCTATTATATTGGCAAAATATCGAACATGTTAAGCAAGTTAAAGATGCTTTCAATGGCATCATAAATATATTTAGCATGTTAGATATTTCAAACTATAATGTAAATCATTACTAAAGACTAAGTGCATAAAACATAATTTATGGACTATAATCTAACCATATTCGGATATTTTACTAGGTTATAAGTTATAAATTTGATTCACAAAGTACCAATGATAATCTATATCTTCAATTCCGTTTGTATTACTTCTACATGATCCTCCAAAGCGAATATATTTTGATTAGTTCATCTTCATACTTTTCTTCATTTTAATATTTCATCTAATTGACTGAACGAGGGATGTTGGGTTGATTTTAGTTTAAGTTTTGCCGGTTGAACAGATTAGATATATGTTACCTATTTGCTTTCTATTTCTAGTTCTTGGTGCACGATACTAATAGAAACAATAACATGTAACTTTATAAGTTGAACTACCAAATACAAACACTGACCAAACGAACATAGAGATTAAAAAAAGAAGTGATTCAGATATGAGTTATTTTTTATGATAGAAATGCAAACAGAAATGTAGCACCCAAACAATGGAAGAAGAATAATTTTTTTCATTTAAAGACTTAACAAAGAAGGGAAAAGACATGGTTGGGATTGGGACTGAAAAAGATTGCATAATTCATTGTTGGTTAACATATTATGTGACGAAATTTCTGTCTTCTATCATCATTTGAAAAAGTGGTTGATATTCATCACAAATATCAGAATTTCACATTGGAACGATAAACCAACAAAAGTTTATGGATATATCATCTTTAAAAAAATAAGGTCGACTAAAAGACCAATATATGACAAACCGGTTGTGTATCAACAATATTATGTGATATCAACTACATAGTTGCAAGGTTGTAAAAATCGGTAGGCAAACAATGGGTGAAAACATGGATTAGGGATTAATCGCCTAGGCGATGATTAATCAGGAATTAATCGGAATAGGTGTTTTTGACAAACTCGGGTGGTTTTGGGTAAAATTTTATATTTACTAATCCAACATGAGATTTTACAGGTTTTGGATATTTTTGGGAAGCAATCACGGTGGGAAAACCGCTTGATCCAAAAAAAAAAAAAAAGGGATGCTTACAGGAGGAAACAAGCCTAAATAAATGCAAAGTGGTTCCTATTTGGGTTGTTATGGTTAAACCACCAACCAGAGCTGTCAACAGATACTTTTGGATATGGATAGTGCTGTATCTAAAATTATTTTTGGATATCCGATATTTGTATCTGTGGATATGGACGAATATCGAATAATTATCCTATCCGCTAACGATTGATAATTAAAAAAACGTAAGTTGAAATATTAGGTTTAACACGATATTTTTTTAATGTCACGAATTATGTAAGTATAGAAAATCAATAAGTATAGTGCGAATAAATAGTTTTGAGCAGTTTATATGCATTAAATGCATAAAACATAAACTATTTAGTTCAGAAAATAATAAATTATCATCGTTAATTATGCTAAAATACATATATAATAAGCTATAATTTTGACAAAAACCGGACGAATAATTTTCGGATGCGGATACCATCATATCTGTATCCGCATCTGCTTTTCCGGATATCGGTTATTTATCCGCTTTTCGGATACGGATGCAGGCGGATTTCGGATTTTACAGATATCCATTGACAGCCCTATGGCATCAACCGTTCAACCACACTAACCATTTACGTGGTTACCATCTATAATGGTAACCGTTATAGTAGCGGTTGAAAAATTAGATTATCACGGTTAATAATACCAACCATTGGTGATTGTTTCATACAATATTTAACATTCAAATATAAAAATTGGTAATTTAAGTCAAAAGAATGGCTTGTATATTAATATTATGTGCCTTCATGAATTAATAATATATGTGTGCATGGGCACTACATATACAAATAAATACATTTATAAAAAAACAGTTACAGCTATATAATTTATCATAAACAATCCACATAATTAGAAATATATGTAGAAAATGCTTTAAAATTTGAAATACGATGGTTAACCATCATAAATGGTTGCGGCGACGGTTATTAGAATTTAGTCATTTACAACCATCAACATGGTCAAGGTTATGTTTGGTGGTAATAATGACGGTTTCCATAATCGTAACACCCCCTAGTTCCTATAAATATCCTTATATGCTTAGATAATGCAGTACGTCTCATCTAGGAGGATTAATCAAATAACTAGACGGTAAGGACAGCCTAACACCTAGATGGGGCCTAGGCGAAAGCCTAGAAGGATTCTTACAACTGAGCAGTTGGTTGTTGATAAACTTGATCGAGCTAAGTCCTTAAATCTATCATTAGCTTTAGATTGGTCTTCAAGGCACTTTAATGTTGATTATTATTGAGTGTAGATCTGGTGTACCAAGGGTTAGTTTCAAACATAAACAGGGTGCAAGGTTCCAAATCTAGGATTTAGAGAGAATTTCAAGCTAATATCTCAACAGAAATAGAAGAGATATAAGACTGATAACCAACCAAACTGTCAAATCTTGGATTTCAGAGAAAACCTCAAAATTCCATCTCGGGTGAGATGAAGAAGGGGTGGTTGGAAGGGATTATGTATGTATAATATTTATGCTCTATTTGTACGGAATAAACAGTGCTACCTATTACCATATCTCGCTGAATCTACATTTTGCATGGAGTCTTAACAATTGTTCTTTAGAAAAGAAAAACCATATATTAGAAATAGGTCTTAGAGTTTCACCCTATGTTACCTGATACACGTAACAAATTGGTACACGGAACAAAAATGGAAACGAAACGTTGCACACTGCAGAACACAATACGATCAGGATACGCTTAGTCAGAACGCTAAATAATTTTGAAAATGCTCTCTTTACATATAAAACTGTATGATATTGCCATCCATTAGTTACACACTGCAGAACGCAATACGATGGGGATACGCTTAGTTAGGACGCTAAATAATTTTGAAAATGCTCTCATTACATACAAAACTGTATGATATTGTCATCCATTATAAATGAATGGACACTAAATAAAACCATTCTTATTTAAATTTAATAAACATTACCATTAACATTCATTACAAACTAGTTAAACACTATTGCTTGCATCAATTGAAGCTAAACAAAATTGTAAAATGTTCAAATATTGTAGCATAGGTGCTAAGAATGTATGTTATTTATTTACTTATTTAATTTATTTCATAGAGACAATTTTTTATAATATATGCAGTTCAAAATTATAACAAATTTATATTATGCTTTTCTTTGTTAGTTCTTGATGATAACCCTCCATGTTGCATTATCTTGAAGTTGGAATGGTTTCCATATAGTATATTGATACAATATTATCTTCTTCAAACGTATTTTCATTATCATCGATGTTTTTTTTCTTTTTTCTCAATACCATGCTTTCATGTACTGAGTATTTTTTGAAAAATAATTATGGAAAAAGTGAACAGTTGAAAAAAAAAATCATGTGAAGAAAAGAGAATAATGTGAGTATAAATGGAGGATTCTTAAATGTGCATGTAGATTATTTAACATTATTATGGTAATTGAGAGTAAAATAAAGTAGAGAACAAGACTTGTATTTTCCTCAAGACTGATTTGAAATCTATCATTTTTTATTATTTGTTTAACTTTTTAATAGGAAATCATTATTACATGATGTTGTATATTTTCAGTAGGAAATCATTATTACTTCATACACATTAACACAATGCTAAAATCATCGAACTAAACATTTTGAGACATTGGAATCAACACTTTAATATCAAAATAAATGTTTCGAAACATTAAAAATGTGTACCAATTGTGTGCGCATAGTGTTTTGGAACGCTGATGTGTGGCATTTCAGAATGTATGTAACAAAATGGAATAGGACAGCTAAAGTGTGAATTGTGATAACATAGGTTCCACCATCACAAAACAGGAATCACTGTCCTACATGGCATTGCACTCTTCCTCCAAACTAAACTTCATCGGATAGAAATTGATACTTCCTGAAAATAGACCTAATTTTCAAAAATCGAGAACATAAAACAAGATTTGTCTTTTGGCACTCATTTTATCAAGATGCATAACAACTGGAAGTTGTTATTCTCCATTTTTGGCAAGATAGAGAAACCATTGGAGATGGTCTAATAGCATTAGATTTTATTTTTCACACATTAAGTGCACAGAGGGCCTGCATTACAGAAAGTGTTGCTATCAATTAATAACATAGTAGTCAAGGCGCTAAGGCGCGCAAGCATTGAGCCTAGGGCTTTTTTGAGCCTTGGGCTTTTTTGTGTGCCTTTTATATGAGTTTGATATGCTATTTTACTATACAAATTAATTTTTAAGCCATATTTTATAATTTATTCAATTATCTACATATTTTATTAATAAGATTTAAATTTTAAACCATATTTTATAATTTAATGAACAATTAATTTTTTTATTTAACTATTTATAAACAAAATTTTGAATTTAGCAAAAAAAAAAACGCCGTAAACTACGAAAAGGCGCAAGCCTTGAGCTTTTCTGCGCTTAGGCGCGCCTAAACGTGCGCCTTGATAACTATGATTAATAAATAAAAGAAAGAATACAATCATGATGACAGGTCTTTCAGATGAGAGATATTTCTATTTTCTCCTAGCACTAAATTTCGCATGACAAAAAGGAGATTGCAGAGATAAATAATATAAAAAGACCAACCTCCAGCCAAAAGATGACATACCCTTGCAATAACACCATAATTTCTGAAAGTGCCTTCAAAATAGAAGCCCCTTGTTTAGTTTTCATACATGGTTCAGAAAGTTCCTTCAAACTCGGTACATTCAAAGCAATGTACTGACCTATATTCATATGCTTTGGAGCCAAGTCTGTATTATAAAAGAAACACACAAGGGAATGACAGTGTAATTTTCTAGCTAGCAACCAAATAGAAAAGGCACGTGTGACTTACATCCAGATAATGATTCAGTTGCTTTATTTAAAACATGCACAGTTTTCTGTTTTGGAACTCTTAGAAACTGAAAGCAGTCATCTGCAACAATAAATCTCTTTAACCTCCTATGTACGGAAGTCTTTGGTAATAGTATTTCCCCAACGCGACAAAGTACTGATGGCTCGCGTGCAAACCAACCTAAATGTAATCATAGACTTATCAAGCTTAAAAAAATATGAAATTTTTGTATGAAAATTTGACACATCAGCAAACAATAGAAGGTTAAAACTGCACAAACATATTTTCAATGATGTTAGGACTTGCGAAGGACCGTAGCTCAAAGGACATTTGATATGACATTGTAGGCTAAGGTCCAAGAGGCCATAGATTCAAACCTCCAAGACATTAAAATGAGTGCTCTGCTTGAATAAAGTATCGCTCTTATCATCAATTATCATCAAAAAATAATAAGATTAGTACTTGCTCTAAATCAAACCTGCAATGATTATGGTTAATGCAGACAATAGTGTAGGATTCAGCGCTAAAGGGCAACAAAGATAAAGTAACTGAAATTTTGACAAAAACAAAAGCCAACGTAGTCAGTTTAAAAAAGGCTAATTCCTCCACCACCAGTTCACGCTTAGTTATCGACACATGTATGGGCTGCCCACCCACACATACTCGTATTTTGGCATGTCTAAAGCACATGCATATAAAGGAACATTAACATCTCAAAATATAATTATAAAAATTCTTACAGAAAAGCAAAACAGATGCAGGTATTTCAATGTGCTTATAAACTTAGTGTCGCATGAGAATGAATGAATAGAAGATGAAAAAGAATACTGGCCTAAAAATAGTATTGACAAACAAAATTTAAATAAATAATATATGTTTTTTATATGCAAATTGCGCAAACGTAGATTAGGTATTTTTTTTTAAAAAAAAACATTCACCATGGTGAAAACGTCTCGTCATTCGATTAACTCCACCATCACCAAAATCTATATCACATCGACAACAAACGTTGTGCTTGTTTGAATATAGAATACATTTAATATAAACAAGTCACAACCCGATAAATAAAAGGTGTTTTTTTTTCTTTTTTGTTCGTTTGTGGGGAGGTTTTGCTTCTTCTTTTTGCACACCCCCCCCCCCCCCCCCCAAAAAAGGGGGAGGGGGTGCAGTGGTAGGGCCAGGAATTTTGCTGGCTCAGACACATGTTGTTGAAGTTTGTTTCGAAAGTTTTGACAATCATTTTATTCGCTGTGCTCTCAGCTTTTATTCAAGACTTTATTATATACGTTTTCCTCACAAAATTTAAAACAAAAGATACCAGAATTTCAATTGACCATACAGCTCATGTTATCAAAATATATTATTCTTGCATAAATCCTAAAAATGAAACTGTAGTTATCATAAGGAACCAATTGTGGAAGTAATAATTTTTATGGTGTTAAAAAACAGTAAAAATGAGGAAAGAAGCCTCAAAGAAACTTGTGATAAAATTCATGGTGGGTCCACTTATATATATATATATATATATATGTATGTATGTATGTATGTATGTATGTATGTATGTTTGTATATATATATATATTTATATATATATATATGTATGTATGTATGCATGCATGTATGTATGTAGGTGTATGTATATATGTATGTATGTATATATCTATGTATGTATGTATGTGTATATATATATATATAATACATACATAGGGAAGTCCATTTATACACAAATTGATGGACCCAAAATCTCAATCATTGGATTGCCCCCGAATTTCACCCCTTGTATTAGGACAATTGATCCAATGGTTGAGATTTTATGTCAAATGTTTATGTCTATATATATATATATATATATATATATATATATATAGAGAGAGAGAGAGAGAGAGAGAGAGAGAGAGAAAGAGAAAGAGAGAGGGAAACCGACCAAAGTCGTAAAACCTCCCTAGTGCACCTAGCCCGGTCTGCGGGTACCACATAAGTGGTTGATCTTAGCGTGTGAACTTGGTAAACCCTTAGCATATCATTCCGGGTTTTGAACTCGCACCGTTGTTATCATGACACAAGTCCTTATCCGCTGGGCTAATGCTACGGACATATATATATATATATATATATATATATATATATATATATATGTGTGTGTGTGTGTGTGTGTGTGTGTGTGTGTGTGTGTGTGTATGCAAAAGATATTTAAATCATGTTGCATAAGTATTGCCAAATATAATGCAGCAGGCCAAAAATATTTAAGTACATACAAGCAGTAAAATCATCATATATAGTGTTACAAGCAAAAATTTCAGTGTTAATTTTGTACGAATGTCCGTTGTCCATCTCAGTTCGAAGTCAGATTTTGTCCGTCTATGTTCATCCATTTTTCGTTTATGACACAAGTTAGGACAAGAATTTTGTACAATATTTCATTCGTATATATTGTTCAAATAATTTTTTGTTGTCTGTACATCGTCCATCTGTTGTCCAACCGATACAAAGAGTGTCTGAACCAACTGATCATCCGGTCTGTGTCTGTTCAAAATTCTTATAGGACATGACACAAACACCCATATGTCCAGTTCAGTCCACCTGATTAAGCAAACATATTTTAAATGCAAACTTTCACATCTTAGGTTTTTTATAAATAAAGACCCATCTTAAAAATAATGATATAGAACGTTTCCAACCATAAAGCAGTGTATGCATTTTAGATACCACCGTGCAATGAATGAAACACAGAATAATACTGGAAAAATAATCACCTAACAGATCCTGAAAAGTCATAAGAAATTAATTTGTGAACAGAGTCAAAAAAACATGTATGTTTTTCATTGTGCAGTGTGTGTCATTTGCAGTAGGTGTGTCATGTTGCACGCCTTTTCATATGAACCATCTATAAGAAAAGGACGGTATCCTCACATCCCATACAAGACTTTAACAACATTAAGTGCCATTCGACTGGCTATGATGGACACTGAGTTGATTGACAACTTTTCTGGGGCATCACGACATTTCTATAGAGGCTTCAAAATATTGTGAAGTCAACACCATTCTACGTTTATGGTGCATTGATAGCTTTTGACTGAATGACTTTTTATAATGCTTTAATTTCGTTTTGTCTATATGCCGAAATTTAGTACATAATTTTGGTACAAGTCTTAATTGTGGAAGTGCAAAAAAATTGACGATGGCTGCTAGACTAATTGATTTGAAACCAACAACAAAATTTCATTATATTCCACATAAAACAGAATGTCAACTAATGTGCCTTAATCTCAATCATGAAATGTCAATTACCAAGAGGCATTAGGCAAAATTTGGAAATGAGAGAAAGGAGGAGAGAACAAGAAACTAAGTACATTCTAATATATAATGGCGATTGATGACATAAAATTAACATACCAACAGTGTCAAAACTTTGTGAACTCTTCAATACCCCTGTGGTAGCTACAACACCATGTGAAGATTTAAAGCCAAAAACACCACAATAAGATGCTGGGATTCTCACACCTCCAATTGTGTCAGTACCTACACTCATGAGTAACATAGATAAAAATTACCCATGCTAATGATGTATGTGCAAAGATATGTGCATATATAGAGACACGGCACACATAGTTGTTTTTTATATCAATAATGTTAAATCAAATATTGAAATTTTATTGCCACATACCCAAAGAAAAGTCGACAAGTTCAGCAGCAACAGCCACAGCAGAGCCGCTAGATGATCCACCGGGGACGTGTGCGGGGAGATCAGGATTGAATGGGGTCCCATAATGAAAATTCTCTCCTGTCAGACTGTAATCACAATACTATAACTGTAACAGCCATGACAAGTAAAATACATTAACTCAATCTGAAAACAAAGAAAAAGAATATCATAAAGAACTTTGCTCGACTATTACTTAGTTGTATTATCTAAATAATTACATTTCAGTTGAGGCTCTGAAAAGTAAGCTTCTCATAACTCTGAAATAAATGGTAGGTAATGAATGTACATACCCAAATGCCAATTCATCCATCACGGTTTTCCCAACACACTTTGCCCCATTCTTCAAAGCTAAACTCACTGCCACTGCGGTCTTTTTTGCCTCGTCATGAGTGCTCATCCAATCCAGACTCCCAAACCCCGATACATAACCCTCAACATCAAAACTATATTTTAAAAAAAGGCAAATAAGTAGCTTTTAGTTTCTAAGTATATACTAGGACTTTCAACTATATATAGGCTATTCATGCCCTACAAATAGAAGACCATTTCTACCCACCTTCAATTGATCCAATAATGGATTTAGCTTTTTTTCATTAAAAGTTGAATTGATATCTCAAGGATTTGAAGCCAGAGGCTTATTGATCCACATTCAAATATCTTGTGACTTTGCTAGTTATTAACGGCGTTAGATGTTAATTATTTTTTCAGAACATACCAACTATTAGTTTGGAGGTGCAAAATTTTCAACTGTCGGACGTTGATTATGCAAAAGTCCAAATTTTCAACTATTAGTTATTAATCCCCCCCCCCCCCAACTCCCCGCTCTCTCTCACACAGACACCCCTCAACCCCCTATCAACACAAAAACTCTCCTGTTCTTGCTTCCAAAATCATGGAGGTAAAGAGAACACTTGTTCAGATGTTGGCAAAATCATAATCAAGACAATTGTAAGCCATTCGGACTTTGAAGGAATTATTGACAACGGTTCATCGCAAATGTTGTCGTTACTTGCCATGCATGAAGTTGATATTGTTTTATAGATGCTTCTTGAAACTGTTAATGAATATAGCTACTTATTGCATTTGTACTTGTTATCAAATCTTGATAGAATGGGGTAGAAAATTTTATTTACAAACAGTTGGCGCTTATGTACAATACTAAAGTATGAAAGAGTTTACTTCCGGTTTACAGGCTTTTTGACAGAAACTTCAGCTACAAAAATTGTGCCTGCAAGCTTTAACAATACACTGGGTGGTCCTAATCGATCGATCAGAAGGATTTGGATATCAGGTTTCTTCCAAATATATCAAATGGAATCGAAAACCCTTCACACTTTTGGCACAGATGACAAAGTTCATGTTGATCTATGCTTATGATGACCATATAAAGTTGAAATGATAACATCCGTATATGTATATATATGTGTGTCTAAGGACAACTCTAATGTATGAACCGTGTGCAGAAAATTTGTGTTTGTTATGTTGGATTATTACAACAAAAACCAAGATATTTTCGTTGCTTGACCTATTGTATTCTTTATTAATGAGGAAACCTTTTTATTTATGAGATGCTTATTATGATTGAGAGACTCAAGAGAGCGACAATTTTTACGTTTACTCTGATCTCGCTTGCTTTTTACCATAGTTCGAAATTCGTTCGAGATTAGTTTGGAGAATGCGACCATTTGAGATAATTTGTACGATGAAAGAGTGGTAATTAAGACCCAATGGATTGGATCAAGACCCGACCCAGTGGTTCTCAATTCAAAACGGGTTGGATTTTGTTGAGTCAAAATCATACATTTAAACCCTTGACCTAACTCAAAGTTTGCTTTGGTTCAAATCCAATCGAGTAGTAACACTAAAAATACACATATTTTCTCACTTTTTGTCTAATCTTCCAGAGCAGAACAGTTTTTGTATTATTTTTATCAACTAGACCCGATCCAAGACTCATTGGATTCAAATTGATTACGGTGATGATTCATTCGCAAATCTCGGTTCTAATTGTCCATCGCAGTTTGATGTGGCAATAACATAAGTAATAGTTCAAAGTTTGTTGTAAATAGTTCGAAGTATAATCGTATCATCGTACAAAAAAATCATAATACAATCATTGTTGGATATAGTTTGAATCGTGAAAAATGAAAAATAAATAATAAAAGGGTTAAAAAAAATCAGAAGACGCGTCATATTTGCACCACATTCACTGTGTGTTTCCATGTGCATCGTTTCATATGAAAGAAAGGCGCAAATGCCACATTACACCTTACATCATGGTGCGTGTTGTGATGTGCCTTTCATAACTACTATGCTCTCTTCTTTGAAAAATACAATCAGAAATTAGCATTAAATAATATCATGTTCTTATCCCCTCTTTCTGCAATCTACTCTGAAATTAAATCTCTATCATATATACTTAAAATTGTTGGACATTAACTTTCTACAAATTTGCAAATCCTCCAATATTTAGTGCATAAATTTGAAAGTGTGTTAAACTTGTGGAACGGACGCCAATCATCGATTGCACCATAGTCGTGCGGAATTCCACTTTCAAAATAGTAGCATTATCCATGACATAACTTCCACCATTTTTTTATTGTTCATGTCCACCGATTTTTCCAACAGTTTGAAAACAAAATTAAAATTCATTTTTCATAAGGACTAGGTTATTTGGGGTTTAAAGCAAAAACTAAAATGTTTTAGTGAAAGGTAGAAAATCGAGCATTTTATGCAAATTTGAATTGAATCCGAGGCAAATCACCGGAATGATAAACTATGTATTCAAGAATACTAAGGTATATTTCACTTTTTCCTTTCTGCATAATTGCTTTTTTTTCCTTTTTTTTTTCCTTTTTTTTTCCCTTTTTTTTGGATTTTGTCAATGACTTCATATAATTGATAATGTTGAGAACGTATCATGTTTTTAAAAATTTGTTTTAACTAATGATATATGTTAATCATAGCAGCATGTATTTTGATATGAAATGGTATAAAAATTTCCTAACATGTATAAGTTTATGATAAAAAATATCAAAATTATGGTGAAGTTTCCCGATAGCTGTATGAGAATAAAATGCATACATACTCGAATATTTTTATACACAATTTATACTAAATTGTGTATTTGTGATTTAGATTAGTGCACTATATGTACGAAGCGTAATAATGAATTAAATATGGTGTAGAATAAAATTCAAATCAATATATTTTATTATTAAATATGGCATAAGTTATATAGTTAATAGTCATGATCTAGATTGGTATGATTTTTATAATTCGACTTGAGACAGATGTAACATTATATATTTTGTGAATTCAAATTTATCTAATTTAAAGACTTTTATATAAAATATTCCAACATTGACTGTTAATTTCGAAATGTAAGCATTTAATAAAAAATTAATAATATGAATCATATGATAAACTAATGAAATTCTTAATATAAAACATAAATTTCGACAAACTTAAATTATATAATTTGTGAATTTATCTAATTTAAAGCTTTTCATTAATAAAATGTTCCAACATTGACCGTTAACTTTGAAATGTACGCATATTAATGAAAAATTAATAATATGAATCATATGATTAATCAATGAAATTCTTGATAGAAAATATAAATTTTGTCCTACCATTTCTAGGAGTGAAACTAACACTTACAAATCATAAATGCTTGTAAACTTAACACTGCTAACTTAACAATTCACATTATTTGTCTGAGCATTGTTTTACTAATAATAAAATTTAAAGAGTTCAAATGGATAAACTTGCAAATGAAATTATATAAATTGTATTTAATATATTTGGGAGTTGAAAATAAAATGACAACCATCTATATTCTATTTATTAAACGAAGTTAACCTATAGATTGAGTCTTTATTACAAATTTGCAAATGCGCAAATGAGTAAATGACACAAGTAAATGATACAATTTTGATTTTCTTTAATTAATTTTACTGAGGTTATAAAAATCGTAAGACGGATGCTAGGTAGTTAGTATGAAGTAAGGATTAATCGATAAGGCGGGGATTAATGAAGTTAGGCATTTTTGGCACACTCGTGCATTTTGGATAAAATTTTATTATTTTGTTTAGTATCAACTTATCCACAATGGTGTATCATGGATTTTCTTGGATCATGAAGCAACAATTGAGATAAAATCGTTAGAAACAAACATTTTGATGCTTATATAAGGCATCAAGTCTAAATTGATGCATAAATGATGCCTATAAATTTGTTTATATGATTAATATAATGTAGTGAGCATCATCTATGTGCATTAGTCAAACATCGATACATTGAGGCTAGCCTAACATCTAGGCAGAGTCTAGGCGGGAGCGTAGAAATATTTTTACAACATTGGTTTTTACTAAGAATGTTATGAATTAAAGGCATAATATTTGAATTGTTAAATCATGTAATTGATTTATGACGTACTTATAGAAGTAAATAAAGAGCATTTGATGATTTATTTAATGTGTGAAAATTGAATTTGGTTGCCAAACCATTATATAAAATAATAAAATCAGTAATTAAAGACTTTATATTTATTGATTCATGAAGTTGAATTCATTATGAGGATAACTTAAATCTAGTAATTTCAAACATGAGTGATTTCAAATATAAAGATTATGAGTTCTTACAATGTCAGGGTCCCTGATATCCTATTTTCAAAAATGATTGTTATGAGTTTTAATGTTAAGATTAAAAACTTTCTGTAAATATTTGTAGTTAAACAGATATGTTAAATATATCAAGATTTTATATTGCGTTGATCATCGTTTTAAAAAAACCCGCCTCAAGGAGCGCCTCGAGAAAATAAGAGATATAACGCCTTGAGGTTTATTACAAAAAGTTTTTACCTCTAAAGCTTACGCCTCAACAACTTTAGCGATACAAAGCACACAAAGCGTACGTCTCGCATGCCTCAAACAACTGAGAGGCATATGACTTAAAAATCTTTTTATCTTTAGTTGCAGATATTGACACCGATAAAAGTCATTAAATTTTAATTATTAAATGAAAATAAACAAGACAAAATTTAAGAAAATAAAATTAGCATATTTTTACTTTCAATTTCAATATCGACATGATCAAGTAAAATTGTTTATGAAATAATCATCATGAGCAATGTAATGAATTTCTCATTGTAATTTAAAGAATGTTTTTCAATAAACATCGTTAAATCTCGAAATAAATTTTGCAGATCGATTTAAATTGATAGAACGTATCAAAATTGGAGTTTGATGGAGTCTTCAAATAGTTTTAAGGAATCAAAATTCGAGTCATATGAGTTTCAATTATTTATTTTTAAGCTATAATAAAAATATACTTTGTAAAAGTCGGATCTTAAATTATTTGTTTTTCATTTTTTGCATCAGTTAATTTGAAATGTCAGAAATTCTTTATTTGTTTTGCATTTTATTTTTACCCAGAAAGCTTACGATTCAACGTTTCGAGGCTTACGCCTCGCCTCGTGGACCTGAAAACGCCTCATATACGCCTTTTGTGTTTTAAAACTTTGGTGTTGACACAAAAATGGGAAAATTTGAATATTTGATTCATATAATGTCTTGAAAATATTCATTGAAAAGAAGAAAAAATGTTAGCATTTCAAAGACATGCATATATTTCAGAATTTGACTTTTATTTTAATATTAAACTCATTCGTGTTTGTTATGCATACATTTATTTGGCAATACATTTAAAATATATTCGATAAGGATTTGAAATATTCATTTTATGGACATCAGTTAATTCATTGAAAATGAAGAAATAATTATATGAGTTATGCATTAGAATTTAATGATGGTACAATTTATACAAAACTTAGAAGCGGACTATGAGATTAGTTTATCTTTGAAATAAAATAAAACGATAGATACTAAAAATTAAGGAAATGTATGTTTATGAAGAATATTTATAGAACAAAGTGAATAAGTTTTGTTCAAGCATACCATAAAGTAATTTAAAATGAGATACTTATAGTGTAAACATTCACGTCCTTATTATTTTTGAATATGCGAAAACTAGTTATTTCAGTCTAGATATGGACCTAAGAAAAATTTCTTGCTGGAGAATGTATTTTTTTCACAAATATAAGGATTATATATGAGAAAAATACTTATTTCAAATACATGTATGAGACTGGGGTTTTAATTAATTATTGCAAATACATGTATATATATAGGGGACGGATATTTGAACACAAATTAAAAGACATGGAGTTTATTTGGCAATACATTTAAAATATATTCGATAAGGATTTGAAATATTCATTTTATGGACATCAGTTAATTCATTGAAAATGAAGAAATAATGATATGAGTTATGCATTAGAATTTAATGATGGTACAATTTATACAAAACTTAGAAGCGGACTATGAGATTAGTTTATCTTTGAAATAAAATAAAATGATAGATACTAAAAATTAAGGAAATGTATGTTTATGAAGAATATTTATAGAACAAAGTGAATAAGTTTTGTTCAAGCATACCATAAAGTAATTTAAAATGAGATACTTATAGTGTAAACAATCACGTCCTTATTATTTTTGAATATGCGAAAACTAGTTATTTCAGTATAGATATGGACCTAAGAAAAATTTCTTGCTGGAGAATGTATTTTTTTTAACAAATATAAGGATTATATATGAGAAAAATACTTATTTCAAATACATGTATGAGACTGGAGTTTTAATTAATTATTGCAAATACATGTGTATATATATATATAGGGGACGACTATTTGAACACAAATTAAAAGACATGGAGTCATAGCCGTTGAATCATTTTGTCTATATGCGGAAATGTGGAAATCACGGTGAAGATTTATTGTGTCACCAATTGTGTATGTTTTGTGTATAAATAGACTTTCCCATAAATATGTATATATATATATATATATATCAATGTTTTAAAACGCAAAAGGCGTACGCGAGGCGTTTTTGGGTCCGTGAGGCGAGGCGTAAGCCTCGACGCGGTGAGGCGTAAGCCTTTCAGGGAAGAAAAAAGCGCAACAAAGACAGAACAAAAAAAGACAGTGCACTAACAGGTTAAAAAAAAGACAGTGCACTAACAGGTTAATTTTTTAACGAGCCCGGATATTAACACAATCAAAATAGCTCAAGACAGTGCACTAACAGGTTAAAAAGAAGACAACAAAAAAAAAACAGAACAAAGAAAAAACAGTGCAAGGCAGTTTTTAAAAAAAGACAGAACAAAAAAAAAAAAAAAAAAAAAAACTCTTTCAAATTCAATTCCAGGAATGGAACTCGATTCCATAACAGGAATCGAGTTCGATTCCTGTTAAGGAATCGAGTTCGATTCCTGTTATGGAATCGAACTCGATTCCTTCGCAGGAATGGAGCTCGATTCCTGTTATGGAATCGAGCTCGATTCCTGTTATGGAATCGAGCTCGATTCCTGTTATGGAATCGAGCTCGATTCCTTAACTGGAATCGAGCTCGATTCCAGTTAAGGAATCGATTTCGATTCCATACCAGGAATCGATTTCGATTCCTCTTCCAATTTGGAGTAAAAGTGAAGGTACGTAGTTTTTTTTTATGTATAAACACACGCCTCAGATAGTCGACGCGCTGAGGCGTGCGTTTTTGGAAATTTCCACGCTTCAAGCAACAGAGGCGTAAGCCTCAGGGGGAAAACATTTTTTGAAGCACGCCTGAAGGCGTTTTGGGCACCGCCTCGCCTCGAGGCGCGCCTCACTCGCGTTTTTTAATACACTGATATATATATATATGTGTGTGTGTGTGTGTGTGTGTCTGTGTGTATGTAAACATGGCGATTTATGTGTTTTCCTATATGTGAACCAAGTTATGATGTCCGATGTTTGACGTGTCACATTGACTAATTGCATACTTCGAGTTTTGCATGAAATGGAAGAATGTTTTAAGGTTTCCCCTATGCGAACTCAATTATGAGATCCATTGTTCGACATGTCGCATATTGACTAAGTGCATACTTAGGTTTTGCATGGAAATTGACAGTTATGTGATCCAATGTTAGACATATCACATTGAATAAGTGCATGCTTTGACTTTTGCATGAAAATGGAAGAATGTCATGAGTTGAATTGAGTATTGTACTAATTCACGATTGATTTTATAATTTATTTGATCACTATTTTTACATGTATTGTATTGATTTGTGTTGCATGCATGAAAAATACAAAATAAGTTGAAATAATACTGAATCTAACTGAAGATATAAAATTTATTATATTGATTTTTGCTAATTAGATTGTATAAAGGAAAAATAATTTGTTAGATAATTTCATAATAACAAGGTTCCTCGTAAGAAGCTTGAAAGAGTTATTTTTGGATTATGAAAATGTGTTCCAAACTAGAATTTCAAAAGCGTGGAGATATGCAATTGAAGTGGATCTACTGCAATTTAGAAAAATCAATAACGGAAATCATGTACTTGACTTTGAGTTCCTTCATGTTATACTATGAGACAACAAAATTACAGAAGGCTAACGGGAGAAAAATTAATTTTTTAAGTTGATTTGACAATGTTGGAAAAAAAAACATCAAATGATTTGAATGTTCTTAACGTGGCAACATGTTATATTCCCATGTTTCTTGCAAATATAAGAATAAATAACATAATTAACTGAAAAGATGGATGTGGTAAAATTACAGGAAGCGTCATGTTTCTCATAAATTATTCAAGATACTATTACTTATGATAATACTATTGACGAACATCAAAACTCCCAGCACCGTGTAGCGGAAGGAGAAGCATCTATTTTGAATCAAGACGAACTGTGAACCTCATGAAGAAGTGATCTTATAAGAATGAATATGATAAAATAAAACTTCATAGATCCCTTTTTAAATTTTTTCTTCAAAGGAAATTAATCCTTGAATTTTCAAGAAGAATGGATATCGAGCCTAGACTAGAGGAAAATACGATGGATAAGCTTAGTAGTCGATCAACAACATTGTTACTCTTTCCCTTTCTATTTTTGTATTTATGAGTACGACTGCAGCTGAATAATCCATAATAAGTTTTTGATAATGCTTTTTAAAAGCAATTGATGAATTTTGCTATTTAATATGATTTTAAGCTCTCTTTTTTGTTTTTATGTAATTTTAATTTACAATTAATTTTAGCTTGTTTCTGAGATGCACTTGACGAATTCTTTAATTTGATATGAGTTTCAGCTTCATTAGTTTTATGTATTGCATTACCAATTTTTGGTACTTGGTGGATTTAGCTATTTACTATAGTTTATGAATTTTGCTTTTATAATCCACAATTAATTTTAGTGGCCTTTTCAAGACGCACTTAATTGATTTTTCTATTTGATATGGTTTTAAACTTATTTATTTTTATATGACTTATAATCGATTTTTTGTGGTACTTTTGAAATGCATTTGATAAATTTTGCTATTTGACATGATTTTATGTCTTTTTGTTTTTATATAATCAATAACCAATTTTGGTGGTGCTTTTGAGATGTGCATAATGGATTTTTCTATTTCATTTGCTTCTAAGGTTCTTTTATTTTGTATATGACCCATACCAATTTTTATGGTATTTTTGATACGCTTGATGGAGTTTACTATTTGATATGATTTGGAATTTCTTTGCTTTTATATCTATATCAGACATAACCAATTGTTGGTGTTGCCTTTGTGACGCATTTAATGGAATCTTTTATCTGATACGAGTTTGAGCTTATTTGCTTCTGTATAATCCATAACTAGTATTTGGTGGTGTTTTTTGAAACGCACGTGATGCAGTCTACTATTAGTTATAAATTTAAGCTTCTTTGCTTTGTATAGTCCATGGCTAGTTTTTGAGACGTGCTTCATGGATATACTAATTTATCGTACTTTGAGCTCATTTGCTTTTTTCAAATCCATAATAAGCATAGTGGTACTTTTAAAACACACTTATTGAATTTATTGATTTATTTGAGGCAATACCATATTAATTGTAATTTATAGTCAGTATTGGTTGTATTTCTTAGATGTACTTGATGAATTATGACTATTTTTTTGTGTAAGATTGAGTCTTCTGCTCATAGTGAGTCTATAGTCGTGATGGTGCTTGAGTGGAGCACTTGATGGATTCACCTACTTGAGTGTGAAGGTGGGTCGTCTACTACGAGAGACTTGTGTTCTCTAAAAGACTCATGAGTTCTCAAAATAGTCGCATGGTCGTTGAAACGCACATTTATTATGGAGTTTTTAGAAATTGAAAGTGGTACACGGTGTGAGACCTCAAACCAAATTTTTGTAACTCAAGAAGAAATCACTACTTACATTATGTTTACAAATAACTACTTTATAAATCAATTCACTTGTAACTCATTGGTATATATGTATGAACTCACGTTATTTTCATTCATCTTTTTGGTTTTTGTTTTAAACATTGGGAAATTATTGGATAAATTTAACAAACAAACAAACAAACAAACAAACAAAAAAAAAAAAAAAAATCATTGCTTGAACTCTAGAATTCTTTGTTAACAGTATCCCAGAACCAAAGAGCGGTTACCCAGCTAGTTATCTAATGTGGCAGTACAAAAACTCAAAATGAATCCGTTACTTGTCAGAAACAGCGAAGGTGAGACCAGCTAACTGTAGCTTAGAAGCAGGAGGGGGCGGTTGAGGCGAAGGAAGAATCTCGAATCGATCAACAAAAGCTCCAAAATCAGTGGCCGGGATGATATCCTGATTCGACCTCTTCCGCCTCCGCCGAGTTACGGCGACGACCGCGATGACACTGGCGAAGGAGATGGCGACAGCGATCAGGACCTTAGTACTGGGATTGTTCGGAAGCGAGAGTTTCATTTTTGATCAATATTTTCGCTTTTGGAATTTAGCGGTTCCCTTGGTGAAACGACATAGGGGTTTAAAGTGGGGTTTGGTTTGGAGTGCGTTTGGAAAACAAGAAATTTTCAGGGTGCTAGTTGCTACCATTCATACACCTAATTACACTTCTAATTTTTTATATTCTTTTGACCGCCATGTATTTTCATTCATTATTCACCATTGTACTTATTTTTAAAAACACGTATTTTTTTACAATTTCAAAAACCCTAACAAAAACAAATATTCTTTTATGTCTAATATAGATGAAGATGAAGACAAAAAAAAAAGTTAGGGTTGCTTAATTTTTATTGTTTTCTATTATTTTATAGAACATGCTGTTAGGGTTTTTTTTAATGGTTAGCGTTTTCCATTGTGTTTTAGAATATTTTTTCTCGTTCCGTTGAAATTTTCAAGTTTGGAGGACATTAAATTTGACGACGTTATAATAGAGAATGACAATGTAAGTTTTGACTTGTACGTTTTTATCCGTATAACTTATGTATCTTGTTTTACAAATTGATACATTGACTTTTTTGTCATTTGATAAATGGAGTATTTAAATGATGATAAATTGAACAACAACCTTATTGTTTCGGATGATAAACATGATGGTTGTGATAATATGATGTATAATGTTCGATCAAATGACTCAAAAGACATAAAATTGATTTGATGAATCATTTCACAACCGACGAAGTAAGTACTCAATTATAAAAATTAAAATTGCTAATGTGGTTATGAAAATGGATTATACTACTTTTTTCTTGAACTATTTAACTTTAGGTATTTGATTCGTAGAGTACATTGATCCGATGGTGTAAAACAACAAGAAAAAAGTTGAATACCGTTATTATAATTCTAAAGTCGGATAAATTAGGACCTGAAAGAAAACTATGGTTGCAATTGGGGTGTGAAAGGACTGAAATTTATTGTATTCATCAACCAAAGTCAAAATAGATGGAAAACAATGTTTTAAAAAAAAAAAAAAAAAAAAAAATTGTAGACCCAGCGTCGGTAGAAAATGCAACTGTCATTTCAGATTGAAGAGCATATATGTAGATGAAATAAATGAAAAGTATGTATTATCAACGGAGTGCATAATCACGAACTTCCTTATTCGTTAGAAGGACATCTGCATGTGGTACAGTTGATTGACACAGAGAAGAAAATCTTAGAAGACATGAGTATTGTTGGCGTTCCTCCAAGAGTGGTGTGAGTAACCATTAAGATGTCTTTTCCAGAAAATGCATCAACTTTGAAAACCATCTGTAATGCTAAATATAAAATATAGTTGTCAGCTATAGAATGTAGATCTGTCATGCAACATTTAATGAAATTGCTTACGGACAAGCATTATGTGTATTTTGAAAGGTTCGATTGATCATTTGATAGATGACTTTTGGATATATTACAATGATTTTCGAAAAGATTGAATAGATTATCCTTAAAGCTCGACGTATATTCGTAATAATTGTTTGGAATACAAGGAGTATTTTGCATATGCATGGACAAATAAAATTAAACATCGTGGTAAGAAGACAACAATTAGAGCTGAATCTTTACATGCTCAATTGAAAAAAATATCTGGTACGTCAAGAGCAACATTTGCTGAAGTATGGTCGAAAATGGATAATATTGTCGTGTCTACAACATACGAAAATAAAAGCCACCTTTGAATGAAGTTTGAGGATCGTACGGACTGCATATCATGTTCCATTATTCAAACATACACAGGGTGAGACATCCTTCTTACATTGGATTTGACTGTGAAAAAAAAGGGAAAAATAAGTTGCGTTGCTTTGAATGCTTCCTCTTGCGATCATTTGAGCCGACTAGTATATGATCTTCCATGTGCACACGAAATATATCAGTATCACATTGATTGTCTTCCAATCTCGATCAAACTAGTAGACGAACATTGGAGACAATAAATTATATTTCACAAGTTGAAAAGTCACTGAAGTTTACTCATATACCTGAGTTTGCTCACATTAAAAAACTTTATGATTTGAGCACGGATGCCGAGAGAAATGGGTTACCATTGAAGCTAAGAAATATTGGATTACCGGCCATGACATCTACTTTGAAACTGAAAGTAGAGAAACACAAAGTTAGACTAGTTGGCGTAAGAACAAATTGAATAGCAAAGAAGGCAAATATAAAAAATCTACAAAAGAAATTCCTCCGCGTGTTTGAGATGTTAGGATTGTCTCGCATGTTGTTAAGGAGGAATGACGGGTTGGAATTAATAGTCCCACATCATCGAATAAATTGAAGGAGTTGTGTACAAATATGAGTTGGTAGGCATGTAACATCAGGGATTCCTTTTGTTATATGAGAGTTGTGTGTCGGCTCATATGCGTGCAAGGTAGGGGGCTTTGTTCCGACCGTCGTTACATAGCAGTGGTATCAGAGCCGAAGGCTACGGAATGGGTCATGCAGGCAATGCAGTGCTCTCAAAAGATACTCATATGATGCGAGTCAAGGGGGAGACTGTTAGGACTGCCTCGCATGTTTTTCCGGTGGAATGATGGTTTGGATACAATAGTCCCACATCACGGAATATACCGAAGGAATCGTGTACAGATATGAGCTAATAGACACGTAACAATAGAGATTCCTTTTGTTATATGGGAGTTGTGTGTCAGCTCATATGCGTGCAAGAGAGGGGGGCTTTGTTCCGACCGTCGTTACATAACATGAGAATGCGAAAACTAGTAACGAAATTCTTTCTCAAGTTAGCGTGAACAAGAAATTGCCTCCCAAACAGAAAAAACCTAATGTGAATTTTGATAAGAGTGATGAAAATTTCAACAAATAACACTTTCAAATATTTAGCTTATTTACCAGTTTCCTACATAAATATATTTTTTAACGTTGAAGATGTTGTAAGAGATGGAAATTTTCATTGCGTAGCTGAACAAGTAGAGGAATTAAATTATGATTGATGAGAAGCAAGAAAATCAATATTAGAAGAGTTGACGAAAAAAATGGGATTATATGTAAGACGTTTTGGTAAAACAAATTGCGAAGAATTAAGGTCGACTATAAATTGTGAATCTAGTCTTTGTTCTAAAGCTAATTGGATGGTGATGCCTGAAACTGGATATTTGATTGCAAATGCATTTAATCGAGTTGTGATTTATATATCCACATTTCAGAGTTTGACATTTTTTCCGCACGAAAGAGAATCTAGTCTTAAAAATGACAAACGATTCATTATGTTTGCAAATATTTTAGATTACCACTTTGTCAAATAACGCTGACGGAAATTGAACTTACTCTACTGGTTTCCAACTTTTGGTTCATATTCGCTACGGATGAAGCTAAATAGTGGACCGAACGATACGTTGATCGTCAAATTGAGTTTGTTCAACTTTGCCCATCGTGTATAGCCACAAAAGGATGCTCACCTTTATCTCAAGAATGCTTACTGTTATTTTTAGAACTTATCAACAATGTTGTTTACAAACTTGAAATTTTTGTGTGCGAACTCAAGATTAGTGAATTATCAACAATGCTATGTTATTAATAAATGTTACTAAAGATTGCTTTTAAAAGTTGATAAAATAATGTCAAACTTGTTTAAGCAGTCAGTATTAACCTTTTATTTGGCTATGTTTTAAGTATATGATTTTATTGACTTGCGATTTTTGTACATTTGTTCTAGTGTTTTTGAGCATGTGTTAACGTGAGGATGGATGCTGGTAATTCTATTGGATCTGTGGATAATTGTAGAGCTCTTGGAATGGAACTTCTGCGTACCTTTTATTTTTATTTTTTGTGGATTTCTATATACCTAGTTTATATTTGCCAGGTAGCTGCATATCGGGGAGGAAAAAAAAGATGCAAGGCATGTATTTGTTAATGTCAGGCTTGCTTAGTTTTGGGTATTTTGTTAAAGTAAGGCGTATTGAAGACTATATACATGGCAACTCTTTGACCTATTTATTTGATTGGGAGCTTGTGACGACTGCCCATAACTTCTACACTTAACAAGAGAAATAATGCGCTGGAAGACGTGCCAGGCAACTATGGCCAATCATCATGGTAGAATAACACAAGCGGAACTTGTCGTATAACTCAACGCAGGGATAAAATACAATATAACATATACAATGGACAGAAATAGTGTAGCACAATTGGGCAGAATCTTAAATTTTTCATATCATCATGAAAATATCCATACATCACTTAAATACATCTGAATCTATACAATAGGCCTCACTACAGTTTCACTCAGAGAACATGCAAACAATAACAGCGGAAATAACAATTATGTATAATAGAAAATGATACGTAAGCCTCCTTCTCGTCGTTGCTCTACAACATCGTCTTCATCAAGATCTACAACATGTCACCTGCTACCTATTATGTCCATCCACAACATCAATGGATGAACAACCCAAGGTAATAAGAGGAAACATAAAAACTTAAGTCAGACAATAGTCTTAACAAGCAATAAAACAGCTATCTAACATCATTAATAAAGTATATAAGAATAGGTAGATAAATCATCTAATCTACCAATATCAACAGAGAAGAAACCCAAACCCGTCTCCTCCACATCTGACAGTGATAGCTTTTACAAACAATCAGAAGGAAACAAACGGTAGCAGTCATAACAACCAATTATCCAGCGTAGACCATCCTAATCGAGATTAACATCCCCAAGCACAACCTCGAAAGGATAAACCAACATCAGACAAACACCCAAAAGATGTCTCTTTCGACGTCGAACGATCTACACAAGTTGACACAAGCAAAACAATCAACATCCATGACTCTGGCTATCACTACCTATCTTGCCTTGAAACCAACATTAATCTATGACTGTCCCACCTTGCCAACCGTCAAGGGCTAATGGTAACCCCGGTTCTAGCAAAACTCCATACGCCATTGTGACTCGTATCTAGACCTTTCATCGATACCCAGAGTACTCGACTAATCATCTAGTCTTTTACGCATCCTTATTAATCCTCTGCTTTGAGTCCACTAAAACCTTCGACTAACGATAATCACTTGGTCTTCAATAACTCTAGTCGTCATCAGCGACTATCCATAAGCTCAAGCTCCTTATCGAGCAATCATTATCCACGAACTCGAATATCCTTGAGTCGTCTCCACATTCATTGCATTTCATCGATCAACGAACACTTCACAATGCTTCGATCATTCCGTCAGAATATAACTCGAAGTCATATCCATTCACGAACCAAAATAAACATCGTTTGGTCGATAATTCGATGGATCATATACTATTTATCGCATGGACTGCCAATCGATCCACCATCATGGGTCGCATCACCAATCCATTATATGCACATCGAGCCGACCGCAAATTTTACCATGTGCGATCCAGGATTCTTCACGATCCATCATTCTGCCCGACCAACTGATCCATCAACGTGCCAAACCGTCCGATCCAGTCTTTTGACATGCGCGTTCCATGTTTTATTCATCAATCCAGTTATTTGGCTGATCCATCAGCTTTGGCCGACCCGATCAATGTGCAGCGATCCATCCCCAATCGCCCCTCAACCCGATCCAAGCCTTCACCATGCGTTGCTCCACGATTTCCCAATCCAACAGACCCGCCCAATCCATAGGATCTGCTCACAATCCATCGAATTCCCACTTGCCCGATCCATCCCTTTGAAACTGACCTGATCCATAGCTAATCACCACCGATCCATCGTAAAACTCGAGCTGATCCATCCAAATGAGCCACGATCCATGCCTGCCCTGATCTCTTACATCATGCATTTAATCACCGATCCATGCCATGTCATTTCTTGCACAACAATTCACCGATCCATCGAATACATCAAACGATCGGATCCACTATCTTGACTTCACGTTTATGCAATCCAATTTGATCATCAGAACTTGACCAAATCAACTAATCCACAACACATTCAAGAAATGATCAAACAAACATTCTCACATCAATAATAATCATCATACAATCATATAGAATTCACCAGATCATGGTGTAACAATAAACAAATCAATATATGAATCTAAACTTGCATAAACATATGATTTCAACATTAACATATGTGTTTACCATTATAATCTTACTAGACTAGATCCTATGGTGATTCAAATTAAAGTATACATACCTCCATTAGGTCTAGGTGAAAATGACTTGAAATGGTGAAACTAAGATCAAACAAACCTATATACTCGATTGAATCCGTATGAGAGATGCTTATCACTCACCAAATCCATAAAATAGCTTGAAATCAAAGAATCTCTAATCCGGACAGTGAAAAACGACCTTTGAATCAATCACTTTGATGCGATCTACCTTTCTTCGATGTTGATCTTTAATCTTCTACGTAGATCTATGAATTGGAATGAAATGGGGAGGTAATTGGTGGAGTGGGGAGAATCACAAACTCCAACCAAATAAAGAAATGAAGAAACTAAAAAATTCTGACTACACCATATATGCTAATTAGGTTGTGTGTTTAGCCATATCTAAAGCAGTTAGGAAAGTAATAAGCTGTATTAAAAAACGGCGCGTCAAATTATTAGATACGACTATATATTGTATCTCACTACTAAAAACATACAACTCTTAGTCGTATCTAAAGTGTAATCAGACACTGCCTTTAACCGTGTCTGATTATATGTGTATGTACACACACACATATACGTGTATATATATATATATATATATCATATATGTGTGTGTGTTTATAATATATATATATATATAAATAGAAACTGTAGCACATATTTTTCATAACACAGAGCATATATACCACAATTTATACACAGGAATAACGCAATTTATATATATACTCAAAGCATTACAAGTTTTGTCATAACACGAACACAATATAGATACAAACATATACAATAAAAGGAAACTGTCAAAGATTTTCATCACGTTACCAACTAACCAAAAAAAGGTAAAAACATATCAACCTGATAAAACTCCAGTTTCGAGTTGACCCATTTATAATCGTGCGGGTTTTAGGTTTGATTCGTGTAACCCGTTAAGAAAAATATTTTTTATAAAAAGATGAAAATATGAAAGAAGGGTGTTGTCGTCATCACTTATTGCAAGCTAAGATGAGAATAAAAACGTAAAAAGTTGTTAATGTGGGAATAAACATCAAAACGTGAAGGAGTGAATCGGTGAAGAGGTAGAACCGTAGAAATTAGAATGACTTAATGAGTGGTGGCTTGGTAATTGGTAAATTAGGGTAAAGCGGCAAATGGGTAGTGGACTGGGCTGGGCCTATGTTTTGTAGAATGTAGAGTAATAAAAATATTTTTATATTAAACGGGTCATGACGGGTCATAGCGGGAGAAATTGACCCATTTATAAATGGGTCGGGTCGGGTCGGGTCGGGTCGGGTTTTTTTCGTGTGGGTTACGGGTAGTGTAAGAAATTGACGGCCCTAATAGCTAGCCTGAGTTCAAGTTTCATTTGGCAGCAAAACTGAATCGTGATATATAGCCTGCAGCCTGAGTTCCAACAGCAGAAAAGCACTCAAATCTCCAACAAGACTGCCTATAAAATACAAGAAACAAGTTACAAATATTTCACCGGACAGGAGATCGACATTATAACTCACTGTGACTGAGATGCAAACATGAATACAGAGATAAGTGTATGTCGATCAGTGTGTTTGTGTACACCGGTATTCGATCACTGTAAGGGTTCAAATCAACCAGTCGATCAGTATGTTTGTTTATTTCCACTGGACACCAATAACAGTAAAGGGCATATCGTGTCGATCAGTGTGTTTGTGTAATTTGACGGTAGTCGATCAGTGTGTTTGTGAACAAATACTTCACTAGGCACCAATAACAACCTAGTCGAATCGACCGGTCGATCAGTCGACTAATTTCTACCCACGCAGTCGAAATTCATACAAAAAGCAAGTCGAGACTTCATGTCGATGGTTTGATCTCGATTAGTAGACTATTCGTGACTAGTCGAGCGTCGTACTGATATACTGATAACAGTGAAGGGCATATTGTGTCTTTGTGTTTGTGCGTGCATATTAGTCAATTATATCTATCTTAACATGTTTATGATGCTAATGACATGATTTCATGAACTTGCACAGACAACGTAGAAACATAACAGCATCTCACATGCTTTGTGGTTTAACATGACCTCCAACACCATATATAGGAGATCGACATTGTACACATGAATACAAAGAAATTAAAATAGCATTCTATTCTCAAACAAGCTTTCTACTTTAAGCCCCATCCACGTGTTTGTGTAGTCGATCAGTATATGTCTCAAAAATGAATGAATACACATTGTAAACTGGTTTCGCTATGACCATTGGCTTTTAAATGAAATTAACTGTACATAGGAGTGGAAAATTGATAGTCATTAAAAATGCAAACCCAAAAGAAGAATCACCTGAACTGTAGTCCATCTGCAACACCGGTAGTTCGTAACCTAGCATACAGAACATCCTACTATACACACAAAAAGGAACAAATAAACCTAAAGAATATTCAAGATGTACACACAACATGTCAACTCAATTCTTATGTAAGATACTACGTAGAGATAAGTGTAAAATATATACCTACTCCAACGTCTAAAGATATCGAATCATCATCTTCGGATGACACACATACTCAACTTTCTAATTAAGAATTTATTGGGCGATCCACCAGGTGGATGCATATTAGCTCACGCACAGGGTCAGTAATCCATGTTTATTAGCTTTATCTAAACGTCGAATGCCCCTTCACTTAACCTTTGGAAAAAGCTGCTTTCACTAGCAACATTCAGTTTCTTTGAAGAAGACTGTGTAGTGCAACTTACACTATAGTCTTTGCTACAAAGTAAGGGAAAGTTGCTAGTGAAAGTGGCTTTTTACTAAGGTTAAGTGCAGCAACATCCGACATTTGGATAAACCTAATAAGCATGGATACCCGACCCTACGCATGAGATAAAATGCATCTACCTGGTGGATCGCCTATTAAAATATTAACCAGAAAGTCTAGTAATTACCCATCTACCAAAATTTTCAACAAACCTGTAAAAATATTTTCAATACACTTGTTATCTCTCAAAACAGAGTAAACTTGTTATAAGACAACCCAATTTAAATTTCAAGCATAAGGCAGACAAACAATCAAATGACGATGAAATCCGGTTAAATATTGAACTATAATTATCCATTTGCTCAGTTTCCGCCACATTTCTTATTCAATGTGCCAAATGATCTAAATAACATATCATCAAATGGATATTGCAGATAGAATCAGGTTACGGATAGTAGACATTAAATATCTTAACATCAGTAAAGGTTACTGCATCCTTATGAGTAAATCATTGTTATTTCTTTGTTTCATGGATATATCGCAATCTAATATTATACCATACATGTTTCCAATAGCAATTCAAATGTTTTCTACATTACCACAAAACATTCAAATTTGATTTCCTTGATTCCAGGGTATAACCACAGATCTGTCCCTTACAAAAAAGTAGCAATCAGCTAACACACTTACACAAACCAATTCAATTGAAACAGGTAACACACTAACATAAAGTAGCACTCAACTATCACACAAAGATTTCATTTTGTTCCCTACTATCAGACATGCATGCCACAATTCAATTGAAACACATACCTGCCATCGAAGGAGGGCTACACTAAGGGTTGTTGCGTTTCTGTCGAAGGAGAGGGTTTTTCATCTCTGTCGGAGGAGGAGATTCCAAAGAAAGGTGGAGGCACAATTTGGTGACCGAAAACCCTAATTTGGATTATCGGTCACCATTAAAGTAAAACAAAGGGAAAAGGGAGCGGCCAATTTTTTTATTCCAAGTGCCTAATGTGATGCACAATATGATATGAATTTGATTTGGCCCAAAGCCGTATCAAATTAACTGATCCGGGGCTTCATTGATGGACGGTTAGATTTAGGGCGTTTGGGGTGGTGCGGATCGCAAAATGTAGTTTGATAAGGATCTGAGCTTTATAAATATGTTACGGCTTTAACCCGTATTTTATGTTCGCGTCCTTGTGTGCTAAATTGGCTGTTATGGTGTAGTGCTCCTTGCCTCTACCTTCCTATTTATAGCCAACAACACCTAGCCTTAATAGGCCTCACTAATCAGCCCACTAATAACTAATTAATCTATCCAAAAATGTATAGCACTAAAACAGCGATTCCTCTCAAACCCTGAACCAAATCTTTAATGTGACCACTAACACCATTTCTGATGCAATGAAATGGATTCTAGCTCCTGATTCGATCTCATTCAAAAGTTATCCCCTTAACAAAAACAACAGGGGCAAAATGGTCATAAACAAAATTGGTAAAAATCATGGACATGTCTCACACCCTCATGAGCAATATATAAAATTATGAGAATGATCTGACCCTTAGGGAATAAATAAAAATATTTTACAATCCTTCAATACGTAAAATGCGGGTCGTTACATCCCCTCCCCCCCCCCCCTTTAGGAATTTTCCCCCCGAAATTCCAAGCAACCAAAACCATTTCGCATGCGTATCATCCATGAGCACAAGAATGAACTTGTTCAATTGATTACTGAAAACTCTATTCGTAAGATCCACAAAATACGATGGTGCATTGGTCAATCCAAATGGCATCACCCGCCACTCAAAGAAACCAGATGGTGTCTTAAAAGCTGTCTTTGATACACTATCCTTTGCCACTCTCAAATAGGGAAATCCATTGCCAAATACATCTGAGAAAACACCTTGGCTTCGTGAAGCTGATTAAATAAGTCATCTACCATTGGCAGTGGATAGTTGTTCTTTTTGGTCACCTTGTTGAGCTCTCGATCATCCACACACAATCTCAAGATCCATCAGCCTTGGTTGCAAACACAACGGGGCGCCTCATTCGGACACACTTTTGCAAACGAATCTTTTTCCCAAAAGGTCACGAACGTGCACCTCTAACTCTCGTGGTTCTCTAGGCGCCATCCGCCTAAGGGCCATAATAATAGGTCTAGCGCCTTCGACCAAATCGATCCTGAACTCAATCTCACGATGCAGCGACAACCGTTTGACCTCTTCAAAGACATCATCAAACTCACTAGAGATTGGCACAGATGAAAAGTCTTTCCATGAAATCATAACCGAATATAAAAAGCTTATGAAGACCCTGTCTTCTGGCTTACATCGAATCACAACTATTCGCCCTTCCACATTCCCGACTGTCAGCTCGAGCTTCTCGCAATCCACTTTAGTCGCATACCTCTTGATCCAGTCCATACTCAAAATGATCCTAAACCTAGCGAAGTTCAAAACAAAGCAATCACATACAAAAGAGAAACCATGACTCGATAACTCCAGACCACGACAAACCATACAAAGACTAGATGTACCCCCGACTGGACTAGTCACAACCAATGGTTTATCACAAATCTCGGGTTCCAAACCCAAGCGGCACACAAGCTCATTGCAATTGAAAGAATGTGATGCTCTATTATCAAACAACACTCTGATTGAAACACCTCCAATAGAAAGCATATTATGAACAACAATACTCTTCCCTTTCTCCTCAGTCGTGGGAGCTCTTAAAGAAGATGGCATGACTTCCAAAGCATACACCTTCACTATCTGCTTACCCTTACCCTATTCTGGACAGTCCTTCTTGTTATGCCCAGGTTTGCCATAGTTGTAGCATTTCTTCTCGACCTTCGGATTCTTACAATCTTTGGGGAAAATGACCTTTCTGCTGGCATTTAAATAAAATCACTTCGTTTTTTGGTTTCTTCTGGCCATTTTTTCCTTTCTGCTGTTATTGCTTCATCTTCCTGTTATTACCACCTTGCTGCGGTTTCGGCTCCTCTTTGGCTGCAACAACAACTTCTTCCTTAGGAAACAAACTTTCATGCCTCAAAACTTTCTTGACGATTGTAACATCCCATATTTTCTGTGAACATAAGAGTAACAAATCAGAGAATAATTAAATTGTAATAGAATAATTAAGGGAAACGGATTATGCCATTGCGTTCGTCTCGAAATTCTGCTTGGAATAGAGTCCAAGTTTGCGTAAATCGGGCTCCGTATGAAGAAGATATGGCCTTCATAAGTTTCAGTAAAAACCAGCCCGAAATTCAAAATTCAGATTTCGAAATTCAAAACAGACACCCGGGCTGGGCGGGAAAATTCCCGCCCAGGACCTAGGTCGACACTAGGGTCGACCTGGGTAAACAGGTCGACATTAGGATCGATCTTAGAGTTGACCTCCCCCCTATTTCCAGATCTGTGGACAGATGCATTTTTCTGTATTTAGACGCCCGTTCTGACCAGATTCGTGACCCCTATGCTATTTAAACACCCCCAAACCTAGCTTTCTCTCCACACAATTTCATTCTGCCTATACTCTGCCTCTATTCTAACTAAAAATAAAAATGGCGTCGCTACTCTGCCAGAATCAAAACTAGAACTAGTGCATCTTCTTCCAACCTGAATAGAGTTAAAAGAGTTCTAATCTAATCGATAGTCTACGCTAACGGAGAGCTATTCAGTGTCAGAATACAGAACCCAGAAATCAAGATTTTCCTTTTTGATTGTGAGTACAGTTATTTTTAGATATGAAATTTAATAATTATCTTGACATTTTTGAGAATTTGGATCTGAGGTTATGCATACTTTTCTGTGGATCTATCTTGTTAATATAAATATGACTTTCTGTATCTATTCCCTCTTTCCTTCCTTTTTGTTTATAGCCAGGCTACCACGAGCCTGCGCCAGATCTCATAAGAGATTAACACACGAACGCTAAAATTTTGGGACAAATAATGGATAATGCATAATTGGACATGACTAATCTTTGACTGATTTGAGAAATGGACATATGTTGTAAATTAGATCTAGATCTATGTATACTCTGTAATTTGGAAGAAGAGGTATCATTGTATGATAACACATGACTTGAAACTTGGGGACATAATGCATATAAAAATTAAGATCTGATTTTGAGATGTTATAATTTAAAGATTTAGACTTTTGGGGTAAATTTTATGTAACGATTCATGACTTGAAAAAGGAATATGTGACTTAGGCATAGAGACCTATAGTATAATAGGATAACTATCAATGTGAATACGCCTAAAAGTGGATTTTTGGATATTTGGCATTAAAGGCTATAATTTGACATAATTCATATGGCATATCATGATTTGGGCTTTTAGAGAATATTATGTACTGTGCAAAGTTTAACTAAAAATTTGGGCATATGTTGTATTGTGAATTATGACCATGATTTAGGCATGTAAGTTTAGGCTTAATTTATGATTAGGCAAGATATGTAAATAGAATTTTAGAAATATATAATCTGCTAAACCTGTTATCTGCTAGATCTGTTATCTGTTGAGTTGCCTAATCTGCTAATCTGTTGAATCGCCTAATCTGCTAGATCTGTTATCTGTTGAATCGCCTAATCTGCTAATCTGTTGAATCGCCTAATCTTCTAGATCTATTATCTATTGAATTGCCTAATCTGTTATCTTTTGAATCGCCTAATCTGCTAGATCTATTATCTGTTGAATTGCCTAATCTGTTGAAAGCTAAATAATTGTAATTTGGGTAGGAAAATCCGTAGGCTCGATCTAAGATTGAGTAAAAATATGGAAATTTGATTAATCTGCTGTAACCAAGTTTAATCTGATATCTGTATAATCTGTATTGGAATAAATTGGCTATGACAGGAGGTTAGACTCTATTTGTGGTAGAAGCCTGCCCGGAACCAGCCGGCTTAACCAGCAACCGCAAACTGTCAGTCTAATGTGAGAAGTCGTAGGCATAACTAAAATATGGTTAGACACGAGGTTAGGTCTGGCTTGTGATAGAAGTCTGCCCGGAACCGCCTGGCACATCCAGCGGCCACAAGCTACCGACCTAATGTGAGAGGCCTATGCATTAATATTTAATTAATGCAAATTTAAAGAAATGTGTGTCTAAAAACGTGTTGGGTGGATAGGGTTACACCAACTGGACTGATGAATCTAATAAACCTGTTTCGTGAATCTGTAGGCCCAATACAAAGTTAGTCAATCTGTAAGTCTATTAAGTCCGTACATCTGATCTGTTAATCTGAAAACTTGTTAACTTGATTGTCTGATCTGTGAACTAGTAATCTGAACTCTGTCTGAAATCTATAAACAAGTTAATCTGAAATCTATTAGTATGGGGACACAAGGTTAGGAGGGGAATTACTTGTGTCATTTGTTGTGTGGGACCCATATTAGTCAGTAACCCTTTATGGTATCAAAACTTTGACCCCACGCTATGTAGGGGTCCGGGCACGCTTACTGAACTAATTATAAGCGGTTGATTCTGATAATGGCGAGGGGTGTTGATGGTGCGTTCCAACCGGGTCATGTGTGTGCGTAGATCCGGTCTGCTCTGAGGATGTAAGACACCGTGACATTTGTAAATAGGTCTGTGCCAATAGGTTGCCACTTTAGGAGTGATACAACCTACTATGGGGCCGACACAGGGTATTTATGTATTAGGGAGCCGATCGCTTGGGGGTAGGACTTAGGCTACACTTAGTTCTGTTTCTGTGGGTACCGTCTATTTCTGTTGGGTGGTAACACCTGTCTGTTTCTGCGTGGTACCGTCTGTTCGGGTGGTAAAGGCCCATTACTAGGTACACCTAATTCTAGCATTCTGTTTCTGTAGAGATTATTCTGTTTCCGTTTTTGTTTCAGTTTAGACATTAGGGTACACCTAGTTCTGTCTATTTCTGTGGGTACCGTCTGTTTCTGTTGGGTGGTAACACCTGTCTGTTTCTGCGTGGTACCGTATGTTCGGGTGGTAAAGGCCCATTACTAGTGTACACCTAATTCTAACATTCTGTTTCCGTAGGGATTATTCTGTTTCTGTCTCTGATTCTGTTTCCATACCTTATGTCTGTTGGGGTGGTAAAGGCCCATTAGTTGGGTGATAAAGGCCCATTATTAGCATTCTGCTTTTGTACCTTCTGTCTGTTGGGGTGGTAAAAGCCCATTATTAGCATTCTGTACCATCTCCCACTGTTCGGGTGGTAAAGGCCCATTACTAGCATTCTGTTTCTGTAGAGATTATTCTGTTTCCGTTCCTGTTTCAGTTTAGATATTAGGGTAACACCTAATCCTGTTATACTAGTATTAGTGCAGAGAAGTGAAAAGCTTAGCCTAGCCTATATCATTCCGTTTCTTCTGTTAACCTACTATTCCTATTACGGTTATCTCTCATCCAGTTTTATTTACATGTCATGATACTATTATCTGTTTATATGCTGAAAGTCACTGGACTCACCAGACTTATGTCTGACCTAGTCTGTTTCGCCTCTTTTCTTTCCGTTCCCCCCAGGTTTTCAGGGTGGAAACATAGGAGGTTGATTCAGATTCTCTCTGCTTGAAGTGTTTAAAGTAGTGCTTGGCTTTGGCTCTATCTTTCCATGGCAGTTTATATTGGGGATTGTGGCTTTAAAAACTATGCATTCTGAAGGCTTTTCGTACAAGAACGATATTTATGTACTTGAATTCTGATATTGTGATTTTGAAAGACGTAACCAAACTTATTTCTGTTTCTGTTGTAATAAAATTATAAAATTTTCAAGTACAACTTTATTTGTCTTGTAAATTTCTGTTTTGTCTACTAAAAACGCTTCACCAAAGTTATGGCATTCCCTTTGCGAGTGACCTTAACGAAGGTGGGGTGTTACACTTGGTATCAGAGCTGAAGGTTACCAGATTTAATAAAAAGTTTTTGAAAACTATTTTCAAAAAGGTTTCAAAAAGGAAGTATTTTCAAAAGTATAGTTTATTCTGAAAAACATAATCCCCAAGAGCCATATATCTATCTTTTGATTTCCTGTTTAATCCTTGTTTCCTTCTTTTCTGAGTCTCCGGGGCTCCTGGCTTTCTGGGAGGTAACCTCATCGCGACATGGTTCCGTAGGCATGATGAGACTACGACATCTGTCGAAGGGCAAAGAAGTGCCTAACTTCCATCTGTATCCCCGGTAATTTCACTTACGGCTAATCCTCCTCCGAGCTTTGTAAGGTTTTCCGTGCGATGAGGGCAACTTTGGAGAAGACTTGTTAACATGTAAGAAGATTGGTTGTTTTCAGTGTGGTGGGACAGGACATCTGATCTAGGATTGCTCCAGAAGGCAAGGGCAAAGGGTAGAATCTTCTGGAGGGTAGATACTCTCGTAGTTGGCAGATAGGATAGAGGTGGAAAAAAATTTCCTTAGAAAGTTTAATTTCCTTATCTGATCATTCTGGCATTTTGATTTTGTAGTTGAGTCTCTACTAGTCTTGTTTCTGATCCCGCTATAGTCTCAAGCCCTATGAGGTTTACGACCCATCTATTTGTGATAAGTTGGGGTTTGAAGGTATCTATGTTAAGAGTTAAGTTGACTATGACGCATACATTCTGGGTTTTTATCATGCTTAATTTCCTAAGAATCATTTGATAATCTGATCTGTACCAGTAATCTATAAGTATCTGAATATTTCTGATAAGGATAAGGGTTTTTAGTCGAAGCGTGAAGTAGATTTCCAGTCTGGCATTGTTTAATGGGAGTAATTCACTGGGTGCCAATCTGATGTTGATTTCGTTCTTCGGGGTTGATACTTAGGTAATTATTTTCTTAACCGATGTCTATTAGGAACAGAGCTCTTGTTTTAATCGTACTTGCTTCTGTCACTCAGTTGTATCATATCGATCGAATCTTCGACCTTTAGGTAGAAACTAATGGGTGTAAACATGTGTTTGAGACATGTTATGTTTGATGGTTGCAAGAGGTTGCCAGTGGTTGCTCGTGGATGCATACACACATTAGGCACTAGATCGGCTCAAAAACACTCTCATACTGCATATGGATGTGTGTGCATTTTTAAAATTTTAATGGATGCAAAATGGTTGACTCAGCACATGGATGTTGCATATGAATGAGCGGTTGTGCACTCATATAGACATGATATGTATCAAACAGGAAAATTGCATACATGTTGGACTCATGGCACTGACATAATTCGCATTAAGGAGGTCAACTGAATCAGTGGACCGCCTGATCTTTGCATTAGATAAGGAACATATACACACAATTTTGCATATGTTCATACAACATTAGAAGTTTTCTAAGGACAATGGATGCTTGTGGATGATGGTTGAGTGGATGGGTGATTGGATGGTAGGACACATTCTTCTTAACTTGAAGATTTCGGGGACGAAATCCTTTAAGGAGGGGAGAATGTAACACCCCGTATTTTTTGTGAACATAATTGTAACAAATCAGAGAATAATTAAATTGTAACAGAATAATTAAGGGAAAAGGGTTACGCCATTGCGTTCGTCTCGAAATTCTGCTTGGAATAGAGTCCAAGTTTGCGTAAATCGGACTCCGTATGAAGAAGATATAGCCTTCAGAAGTTTCAGTAAAAACCAGCCCAAAATTCAAAATTCAGATTTCGAAATTCAAAACAGACACCCGGGCTGGGTGGGAAAATTCCCGCCCAGGACCCAGGTCGACACTTGGGTCGACCTGGGGGTCGACCTGGGTAAACAGGTCGACACTAGGGTCGACCTCCCCCTATTTCCAGATCCGTGGACAGATGCATTTTTCTGTATTTAGACGCCTGTTCTGACCATATTCGTGACCCGTATGCTATTTAAACACCCCCAAACCTAGCTTTCTCTCCACACAATTTCATTTTGCCTATACTCTGCATCTATCTAATTAAAAATAAAAATGGCGTCGCTACTCTGCCAGAATCAAAACTAGAACTAGTGCATCTTCTTCCAATATGAATAGAGTTAAAAGAATTCTAATCTAATCGATAGTCTACGCCAAAGGAGAGTTATTCAGTGTCAGAATACAGATCCCAGAAATCAAGATTTTCCTTTTTGATTGTGAGTGCAATTATTTTCAGATATGAAATTTAATAATTATCATGACATTTTTGTGAATCTGGATCTGAGGTTATGCACACTTTTCTGTGGATCTATCTTGTTAATATTATTGTGACTGTTCTGTATCTATTCCCTCTTTCCTTCCTTTTTGTTTATAGCCAGGCTACCACGAGCTTGCGCCAAATCTCATAAGAGATTAACGCACGAACGCTAAAATTTTGGGACAAATAATGGATAATGCATAATTGGACATGACTGATCTTTAACTGATTTGAGAAATGGACATATGTTATAAACTAGATCTAGATCTATGTATACTCTGTAATTTGGAAGAAGAGGTATCATTGTATGATAACACATGACTTGAAACTTAGGGACATAGTGCATATAAAAATTAAGATCTGATTTTGAGATGTTATAATTTAAAGATCTAGACTTTTGGGGTAAATTTTATGTAATGATTCATGACTTGAAAAAGGAATATGTGACTTAGGCGTAGAGACCTATAGTATAATAGGATAACTATCAATGTGAATACGCCTAAAAGTGGATTTTTGGATATTTGGCATTAAAGGCTATAATTTGGCATAATTCATATGGTATATCATGATTTGGGCTTTTAGAGAATATTATGTACTGTGCAAAGTTTAACTAAAAATTTGGGCATATGTTGTATTATGAATATTGACCATGATTTAGGCATGTAAGTTTAGGCTTAATTTATGATTAGTAAAGATATGTAAATAGAATTTTAGAAATATATAATCTGCTAAATCTGTTATCTGCTAGATCTATTATCCGTTGAATTGCCTAATTTGCTAATCTATTGAATCGCCTAATCTGCTAGATCTGTTATCTGTTGAATTGTCTAATCTGCTAATCTGTTGAATCACCTAATCTGCTAGATCTGTTATCTGTTGAATTGCCTAATCTGTTATCTGTTGAGTAGCCTAATCTGCTAGATCTGTTATCTGTTGAATTGTCTAATCTGTTGAAAGCTAAATAATTGTAATTTGGGTAGGAAAATCCGTAGGCTCGATCTAAGATTGAGTAAAATTATGGAAATTTGATTAATCTGCTGTAACCAAGTTTAATCTGATATTTGTATAATCTGTATTGGAATAAATTGGCTATGACACGAGGTTAGACTCTGTTCGCGGTAGAAGCCTGCCCGGAACCAACCGGCTTAACCAGCAATCGCAAACTGTCAGTCTAATGTGAGAGGTCGTAAGCATAACTAAAATATGCTTAGACACGAGGTTAGGTCTGGCTTGTGGCAGAAGTCTGCCTGGAACCGCCCAGCACATCCAGCGGCCACAAGCTACCGACCTAATGTGAGAGGCATATGCATTAATATTTAATTAATGCAAATTTAAGAGAAATGTGGTGTCTAAAAACGTGTTGGGTGGATAGGGTTAAACCAACTGGACTGATGAATCTAATAAATCCGTTTCGTGAATCTGTAGGCCCAATACAAAGTTAGTCAATCTGTAAGTCTGTTAAGTCCATACATCTGATCTGTTAATCTGAAAACTTGTTAACTTGATTGTCTGATCCGTGAACTAGTAATATGAACTCTGTCTGGAATCTGTAAACAAGTTAATCTGAAATCTGTTAGTCTGGGGACACAAGGTTAGGAGGGGAATTACTTGTGTCATCTGTTGTGTGGAACTCATATTAGTCAGTAACCCTTTCTGGTATCAAAACTTTGACCCCACGCTATCTAGGGGTCCGGGCATGCTTACTAAACTAATTATAAGTGGTTCATTCTGATAACGGCGAGGGGTGTTGATGGCGCGTTCCAACCGGGTCATGTGCGTGCGTGGATCCGGTCTGCTCTGAGGATGTAAGACACTGTGACATTTGTAAATAGGTCTATGCCAATACGTTGCCACTTTAGGGAGTGATACAACCTACTGGGGGGCCGACACAGGGTATTTATGTATTAGGGAGCCGATCGCTTGGGGGTAGGACTTAGGGTACACTTAGTTCTGTCTGTTTCTATGGGTACCGTCTGTTTCTGTTGGGTGGTAACACCTGTCTGTTTCTGCGTGGTACCGTCTGTTCGGGTGGTAAAGGCCCATTACTAGTGTACATCTAATTCTAACATTCCGTTTCTGTAGAGATTATTCTGTTTTCGTTTCTGTTTCAGTTTAGACATTAGGGTACACCTAGTTCTGTCTGTTTCTGTGGGTACCGTTTGTTTCTGTTGGGTGGTAACACCTCTCTGTTTCTGCGTGATACCATATGTTCGGGTGGTAAAGGCCCATTACTAGTGTACATCTAATTCTAACATTCTGTTTTCGTAGGGATTATTCTGTTTCCGTCTCTGATTCTGCCTCTGATTTTGTTTCCGTACCTTCTATCTGTTAGGGTGTAAAGGCCCATTAGTTGGGTGGTAAAGGCCCATTATTAGCATTCTGCTTCTGTATCTTCTGTCTGTTGTGGTGGTAAAAGCCCATTATTAGCATTCTGTTTCTGTACCGTTTGCCTCTGTTCGGGTGGTAAAGGCCCATTACTAGCATTCTATTTCTGTAGAGATTATTCTGTTTCCGTTCCTGTTTCAGTTTAGATATTAGGGTAACACCTAATCCTGTTATACTAGTATTAGTGCAGAGAAGTGAAAAGCTTAGCTTAGCCTATATCATTCCGTTTCTTCTGTTAACCTACTATTCCTGTTACGGTTATCTCTCATCCAGTTTTATTTACATGTCATGATACTATTATCTGTTTATATGCTGAAAGTAACTGGACTCACCAGACTTATGTCTGACCTAGTCTGTTTCGCCTCTTTTCTTTCCGTTCCCCCAGGTTTTCAGGGTGGAAACATAGGAGCTTGATTCAGATTCTCTCTGCTTGAAGTATTTGAAGTATTGCTTGGCTTTGGCTCTATCTTTCCATGGTAGTTTATATTGGGGATTATGGCTTTAAAAACTATGCATTCTGAAGGCTTTTCGTACAAGACCGATATTTATGTACTTGAATTCCAATATTGTGATTTTGAAAGATGTAACCAAACTTATTTTTGTTTCTGTTGTAATAAAATTATAAAATTTTCAAGTACAACTTTATCTATCTTGTAAATTTCTGTTCTGTCGACTAAAAACGCTTCACCAAAGTTAAGGCATTCCCTTTGCGAGTGACCTTAATGGAGGTGGGGTGTTACAACGATCTTCTCATATGTATCATCTAGATGATCCACCAGTTGATTCCCAAGATATTTATCCAAACCCATGACGAACTTCTTGTTCTTATGATAAAGAGAATCAGTAAACGAACGAGCATACTTGGACAAAGCTTCAAAATCAGAAACATACTTCAACACTAGTCGACCATTCTGCTTCAACTCCACAAACCTCTTGAACAGAACTGACTTCTGGGAGGTACAGATGAACTTAAACTTGACTCGGAACTGATCCCGAGTAATCTCATCTTCAGGAGCCTCTAAAGTGACAAAGTTCCACCAATCTATAGCTCTGCCTTGTAGCTTCTCGATGCAAGCTTCCTCTTAGTCGCATCATCAATGCCCAAGTCACCAGATATCTGAATGCAAGTATCAAGCCGCCCTTAAATCTTGACTGTCGGCTTTGTCCCTTTGAAAGGCTTCCTACCAGGAGCAGTGAAGTCCCTACACAACATGGCGAAATCAACCACCTTCGGCACCTGAACCTCAACATCTATCGCGACTGCTCCTAGAGCGGGTACACTCCTCATGATCGCTGCCATCATAGCCTCGAATGTAGCTGGATAATCTGGTACCGTCATCTCTCCCTTCAGGAACAGTCTCCTCCCTAGTCGTATGTCTTGAAGATCGATGACTCGTTCTAAATCTAATTATAGAATTATTAGTCCACACATGAGAAAACTGCAATGGATTCAAGCGTTACTATACTATACACTAATATATAGTATAGATCCATCAGAAATATACAAATACGTCCCTCATACGTCATTACGTCTATGAACTTTAACTAAAATCGATTAACCAGAGCTCTAATACCAAATGTGATGACTGCCCATAACTCCTGCACTTAACAAAAGGAATAATGAGCTGAAAGATGTGTCAGGTAGCTATGGACAATCATCAAGGTATAATAACACAAGAGGAACCTGTCGTATTACTCACAACATAGGGATAAAATATAATATAACATATACAACAAGCATAAATAGTGAAGTACAATTGAGAAGAATCTTAAACTTTTCATGTCATCATGAAAATATCCATACATCACATGAAAATATCCATACATCACTACAGTTTCACTTAGAGAAAATGCAAACAATAACAGCGGAAACAACAAGTATGTATAATAAAATAATACGCAAGTCTCCTTCTCTTCGTCGCTCGACAACATCGTCTTTATTAAGATCTACAACTTCTCATCTGCTACCTAGTCTTCCCATCCACAACATCAATGGATGAACAACCCAAGGTAATAAGAGGAAACATAAAACCTTGAGTCAGACGATAATCTTAAGGAGCGATAAAACAGCTATCTAACATTATCAATAAAGTATCAAAGGTTCAAACAACCGTCCTGATCGGAACTAATTGAAGCTCTAAAAGGTCTGGCACGAAACGCAAGGAACAAATCATTCCTTACTTTTTGGAAGATGGAAGAAGGATCCATATGTAACTCATCAAAAATTGCCTTATTTCTCGAGCACCAAGTATGCCAGTTGACAATACAAGGGATCAACCGAAAGAGGATTGATCTAACAGATTTACTTGAGTTCCCGTTCCACAAGAAACTTAATAAATCTGCCAGAGAGGACTCATTACCTTGAAGACCAACCAAGTTTCTAAAGTAATTCCAAACAACTTTGGATGAGAAACCAAGGAAGAACAAATAAGCTATGGATTCTGTGTCACCAGACCCACAACACCTGCAGTGGGACATAAAAGGGCTAAAGGTTTTCGTCTATTAGAAGCCCATCGTGTAGGGTCCTCCATATAAACAGAGAGACCATTATGGGAATATGAACATCCTAGATGAAAGAGAAAAGAAGAAGATGTGGAGCTGGCACCCTCGCCGAGCTCCACGTCGCTCTAACCAAAAAGGGCATGCCGTACCATCCAGATTCGCCTCCATGAGAATACGAAAATGCCTTCATGGATTGCATCCCTTTCCATTCTCACTAACAAAAGACAGGACGCCGGTGAAGTTCGAAGCCCAAAGTCTGCGGTACTTAGCTTAAAGGAACGTCGCTCATAAGGAGTCGTTTGAGTCAAACCTAGCGCATAGCTTACAAGCAAAGACAGTACACATATCCTTTGGATTCCTGAGGCCCAAGGCCCCTTCACTTTTGGGATGACAAACGATGTCCCATGAAATCCAATGATGACATTTAGCATTTCCTTTTTTTCCCCAAAAAATGACAAAGCCAAAGACCGGTACGACCGGAAGAAAGAAGCGATAGGAGTCATAGCGGCGAAGACATGCGATCCTATAGAGTCAAGCACTTACTTTATGAGAATCAGTCTTCCTAGTTGAGAGAGAAGTGTCGTATTCCACCTGATGATCTTGCCCCTGGCCCTATCGGTTAGGGGGTCGAAAATGGGGTTGAGCTTACGTCCTCGGTAAAGTACAATACCGATGTACGGTAGGGAAGGGATGCAGCTTTGAAACCAGTGAAGGTTTAATTCACGAAGATCTAACCTTGGACAAGTCGCTTGCCGGGATGAAACAACTTTTAGTAGTATTAACGAGTTGGCCTGAACACCTCTCTTACTGCTGAATGAAGCAGACAAGGCGACGGACTGAGTGACAACTACCATTCGTGAAAATGATAATGTCATCAGCAAAGGATAAAGAAGAAATGAGTGGGCATCCCGCAGGGATGCCAAAGCGATGAATCTTATTTGCTATCGTAAGTAAATGTAAATTGCATACAAAAGCCTCAATCGCAATAACAAAAAGAGAAAGGGAAAAGGGATCTCCCTGACGAAGTTTCCTTCCCGCTTTGAACTACCCATTGGCTGATCCGTTAATGAAAACGGAAAACCAACAGTTGGATATGAGCCTTTAGATAAGGGGTTCGGGAAACTCGAAAGCCCTTAGAACCTTGATGATGAAAAACTAGTACATGTGATCATAAGCTTTAGTCATGTCCAGCTTAACGATTACATTAAAACCCCTGACCTTTCGATCAAACTGGGACACCAACTCCTGGGCTAATAGGACGTTATTCGGAATCAAGCGTCCTTTTACGAACCTAGCTTGAGAAGAGGAGATGATTCACTGAAGAAATGGAGCCAGCCTAATGGCTAGAACCTTAGAAATAACCTTGTTAGAGAAGCTACACAAGATGATCGGGTGAAAATCCGCACACAAGCTAAGATTCTCGCACTTTGGTGTAAGGACCAAGTTGGTGGAAGTCCGGCCCTGGGACAGATCTCCACCAGAGAAGAAAAACCGAATTGCTTGGTAGAAATCCGATTGGATGATTGACCGGACACTGCGGTAGAAGATCCCATTGAAGTCACCAGGCCCATTAGCACTACCCTTGCTAAGAGAAAAGACATTGGCTCATATCTCTTCTGAGTACGATCCTAGCTTGAGAAGAAGAGATGATTCACTGAAGAAATGGAGCCAGCCTAGTGTCTAGAACCTTAGAAATAAAGAGAAGCTACACAAGATGATTGGGCGAAAATCCGCGCACAAGCTAGGATTCTCGCACTTTGGTGTAAGGACCAAGTTGGTGGAAGTCCAGCCCTGAGATAGATCTCCACCAGAGAAGAAAAACCGAATTGCTTGGTAGAAATCCGATTGGATGATTGACCGGACACTCTGGTAGAAGACCCCATTGAAGCCGCTAGGCCCATAGCATTATCCTTGCTAAGAGCGAAGACATTAGCTCATATTTCTT
Organism: Allium sativum; assembly: GCA_030737875.1. Lineage (NCBI taxonomy): Eukaryota > Viridiplantae > Streptophyta > Magnoliopsida > Asparagales > Amaryllidaceae > Allium > Allium sativum. The sequence goes on from CM060918.1 coordinate 942,473,545, forward strand.
CTGAGGAAGGAGGTACTGCAAGGTCAGCACTCTCCTCAGGAATAACCATCCTAGGAATGACGGCTAGCAATGTCGGATCAGAATTTTGACACCGAGGGAGAGCCAAGAAAGGTTTGGAATTGAGAGAGGATGGTCTCCTTGACTTCCCTAGGAGTGGAAGCCACCGACAGCTCAGGATGTTGGATTTGAAGAATCGTAAGAAGTCTGCTCTTCTTATGAATGGAAGAGCGGAAGAACTTCGAGTCTCGTTGATAACGCACTTGATTCTTGCCATCTGGCAAAGATAGTCATTCTGGACATGGAGCTCAGACGAAAAGGCTAACTAGACTAGAGGCCATGCCTTCTTATTAACAGAAGAAGGATCTTCATCGGAAGACGCTTCTGCTAGAACAAGACTCTTTTCGGCCACCCTGAGACGGTCGAAAATATTCTTGAACACTTGCACATTCCAAGACTTGAGACGAGAGAACATAACAGCAGGAGAGCTTACTACCGGAGATATCCATGATTCTTCCACAACCCGTTGGAATGAGTAATGTGATCTCCACATACTCTGGAACCTAAAGGAGAAAGGACCTGATAAAGTATGGGGAGTACAATTAAGAAGCAGAAGAGCATGGTTGGAGAAGGTCTGATGAAGGTGGGAAACAAAGAAGGCAAAAGGAAGGTTGAACCAACCTTCCGAACTGAAAACTCTGTCGAGTCTAGAGAGAATGGGCAGGCACTTCTTGGTTGTTAAATCAAGTAAAAGCCTATCCGACGAACGGGATCTCTGACAGCCCCAACCCATCTGTGAAAGCATTAAATTTTGATACCACTGTATGGTTAACGGCAATGCCTCCCCGTTTCTCGGCTTGGCTGGTGACTATATTGAAGTTGCCTCCCAGAATCAAAACGTCGACGCCGAAGTCAGAAATAAATAGATGTCAGACTAAAGGGTCAGTCTCTCAAACTGATCGCATTTCGCGTACACCATTGAGAAAAGAAAACTGGAGGAGAAGGAAGGGAAAGAGCAAGCAACTGACAAAAGCTTAGGCGAATCAAAAACCAAATGAACTAAGATTTCTTTGGACCAGAGGATCCAAATCTTCCCAGACACATTAGCTAGAGCACCACCAAAGCTAAGGGACAGTGCGACACTGAGGGTCTCTTCCGGACCCAAGAAAGGCTCCAGAAGTGCTACCAAACAAACCGACTATTTCCTGACAATGCGCTTTAGTCTAGCCAAAGATGCATCATTTCCAATACCATGAACATTCCAAAACAGGAAGTTCGCCATTGGAAAAAAACAAAGAACGAGTAGACGCTGCGGGAAAAGTATCCCACGCTAGAAAGCACCAGACTGTGCACATATAAGATATAGCAGGTGTCGAGTAGATCTAACGATCTGCTCAAACGCCACTATAGAGCATGTGCGAATGGTGCGGGGTGACATTCTCGTTCTCCGGCGCATTGATTTAGCTTGGGAAACAGGGGGAAATATGATCGTGAAACACCGTTTCGCGATGGATACGAGTCCTTAGTAGGGCGAGATAGACAATCATTAATGATCGTTATCTCTTCCTTACTAAGAAGGGGGAGGGAAACAGTGATAGGAGAGGATGCAACCTCTCCTTCTGCCAGGGGGTTAGCAAACCAACAAGAACAAAAGCAGGAACTAAAAAACAACAGATAAATGTAGGGACGCACAAGAGTTGCATCACTGGTTCCTGTATGGACGCTACCAATACCGGTTTGTCATTGGATTGACAACCCTGTAGAGGCGGTACCGTCCGTAAACCAGTCGGGAAACCGTTCCAAACCGACGAAGCACCACAGATGATAATTGGGTTGCTCAACATAGGATGGTGGTTATGTGGTAAGGATGTATAACTATTCAACAACTGAACAACTATTCGACCTTGACCAATAAACCACATCACAATAGGTGAGTCAACCCGAACTAACATCTGAGTGCCAACGTCAACAACACTGATCCATAGACAATCTACGCACATCACAAATAAGACACTAACAGTCTTACTGTGACCGGACCAAGCTACAAAAACCCACAAGCCTGATAAAGTGTGTACCCTTGCCAAAGACCAAATCGATACAAAGAGACCTATTATCAACAAAGACAAGACAAAGTACCATTTGTTCCCAAACATAGAAAAACAAATCAATTGCAAAAATGGATATCATTTGGGTACCAAATGACACCCCATTCATGCACCGAAAAAAATTAGAAGCATGCCACATCATTAAGGAAGTACGTGGAAACAACTGGTCATGCAAATGCAAAGTGTCGCAAGAACCATAGCTTTCAAGAGCAGCATAAAAAGAAACATACCATCCAAAGTTACAACAACTTACCAAAGCAGTATCACAGCATGGAAAGACACAAAAAAGGGAACTGAACCTAAATTGGAGAACAGTGTTGCAGCGAAGAGCAAGCGCTTCCCATATCTATAGAAACCAATACTCGACCTCTACTAATGCTGCATCAAAGCCAGTATCCCCATCTAATGTTGCTGAAGTACCCACCTCCTCTAAGCAAAGAAAAGAGTGATAACATCTCTTAGTCGAGCCTAAAAAGTACTCAACACCCTCCGTCTGCTACACTGAACTAGCCAAAATACCAATGACCTCCTTGCTTGAGCGAAAGAGAGGACCTGCATTACCAGAAAATGCCATGTGATCCGAAGAGACAGACTGGGAAGGTTTAGTAATGGTTGTTGCTGACCGACGAGCACGATGGCGTCATCTTTGACGAGCTCCAATCTGCCGCCTACAACCCCCTACCCTTGACCTCTTAGTGGAAGCAACACACCTTGTCAAATCCCCTTCACCATCCATGATAGCAGGAACAAGTTTGTAAAATCCAAGACCAAACACTCCTCCACAAGATAAAGGACCAACCACAAAACCACGACCACCGATATGGGAGCAGCATCTGAGCATCGAAAGCTCAATCGAGGCTCAAAACAGGAGGTGAAATCCTATTTAGCTCAATCGGCAACCGGATAGAATTGCTTACCCAAGCCCATCTTCATCACTGAGCCAACATCACGCCCTCTCGGAGTGAATTTGGAAACCAGAATCGAAGAAAAGTGAGGAGCAAGTTCCGCGAAACAACCACATACATCTAAATAACGAAATCATGTAAGTTCGACAAAAGAACATAGCAGAAAAACACAGATCTCGATTTCCGTTAACCCAACCACGACAAGTGACATCATACCCTTGGCAATAGCCAATAACAAGGCGCAATGTCATTGAACGGAGAAAAATGCTTCAGAAAGGATCCGCGAATCACGAACTCTTCGAAACCCAAATTCGGATCCGCTGCCATAAATCTAGGGTACCAAATCAAAACAGAGAAAAGAAGCCGAGAGCTTTTGCCAATGCTGAAAAGAGGAAACGAGAGCGATGGAAAGTACAAAGAGGAAAGTCACTAAAGATTAGAGAGGAAAATCGCTATTGTTCAGAGAGAAAGGTCGCCATTAATCTGGCTATTGTTTTACTGATAAGTACAAGATAGTTGATATTCAATCTTCTTATGTCTATGAATTGAATTAGAATGAAGTGGAGACTTATTTGGTGGAGTAGGGAGATTCGCAAACTCCAACCAAATAGAGAAATGAAGAAACTAAACAATTCTCCTTGCCTCTACCTTTCAATTTATAGCCAACAACCCTAGCCTTAATGGGCCTCACTAATCAACTCACTAATTACCAATTAGTCAGTCCAGAAAACATGTAGCGCTAAAACGGTGATTCCTCCCAAACCGCTGAACCAAATCTTTATTGTGACCACTCTACGAAATTGAAAACACCATTTTCGATCCAGTAAAATTGATTCTAGCTCATGATTCGATCCCATTCAAAAGTTATCCTTTAAACAAAAACAACAGGGGCAAAATGGTTGCAAACAAAATTGGTAAAAATCATGGACATGTTTCACACCCCCATGAACAACATATCAAAATATAAGAATGATCAGACCCTTGGGGAAATAATTAATAATATTTTACTATCCTCCGATACATAAAATATGGGTCGTTAAAGTGCTGAATTCATTATGCAAGTTAGAGATTTGGGTTGAGTTTATAAATCTTGTATTGACTGCACTTTTATTTTTTTAGTTGATAATCCAGGTTATGCTTTTGGCTTTTGTTGCAACTTGTTGTGTTAATGGGTGTTTCGCTTTTGGCTTTTGTTGTAATCTTGATTTGAGTAGACAGTTTTACCAAGCAAACGTTTGTAAACGGCCGGATCTTTCTACATATATGGTACCGACAACCGAACTGAGTTTTCCCCATTAAAGAAGTACAAGTCACATTTCTTTATAGCCGAATCGTTCTATGTATATATGGCTATCAATAACCGAATAGAGGTATTTGAGCAAATCAACTCATTTAACAGAGAGCCGGTCAAGAAAGACTGAAATTCGTAAGAATTTTCGGTTATAACCGAATGACCAGAGAAAATTAGTAAAGGATAAGACATGTAGCAGAGGCACGACTATTAACAACCGAACTTCTTAAACAGTACACGGTTTTTTATAACCGAAATTTTAAATTACCCACGGTTATTTATAATCGAACAAAGGTTAGAGCAAACTTCCCACTCCACAATATTTAAATGATGGTTACGCATCGAAATTTGCATTTAAAAAGGTGGGACACTACCGTGATATTAGACAAGAAAATTTAAAACTTTTAAATTATGTACCTGTTCGACTATTACTGACCATTTTTCCTTTACATTGTTAGAATATTAATGACATACCAGACAATCAACAATATTTTGGGCCAAATATTATATGTTTTCTCGGCCGTTGATAACCAAACAATGTAAGATTCTTTGTATTGTATATCTAAGTTCTTATCCAAACGGTGATTTACGGCCGAAAAAACTTGCAATTATCGGTTATTGATGACCGAATAGACAATATTATTTGTATAAACTGGTTGAAAATGGTCACCATGCAACCCTATAAAATATGAACTGAAACAAAATGAAATTATTCAAAAATCATTTGAATTCACCATATAAACTGGAACAACAAACTATATCAACAACAAATTTTCAAGAAAATCATAACATAAACCACATTCATTTGCAACATAATCACCATTTATTAACAATTGCATCTTGTTCACATCGACAAGTACATGCACAGTTTATGCCAAAATAAACATGTTTATCCCAAAATAAAACACATCATAAGTGCATTCAAAAAATGATACACATCACAAGTTCAATCTAAGTTTTACCAAAAGTACAATGAACATTCAACCAAGTTCGTAAATAGTTTATGCCAAAATAATATCACTATCTTCGATCATTCTTTTCTTTTGCTCGTTTTTCTCTTTTATCCGGTTCACTCAATGCTTCCTCCAGCAAGTCAATTGCTGCATATTCAGTGACAAGGCACCGAGCAATGGTTTTATCCTGAGAACTAAAATTTTCTTTCAGCTTTTCTACGGCTTTCCTAGCATCCATTCCCTACAAAAATAACAAATATGTACGTAAAATTTCACATCCATTAACCTAGCAATTACAAATCACAAAATTATTATTCTTATGAACTTCTCATTGTTGTCCACTTTTCTTGAGCTAGTTTCCTCACATCCGGGTGTTGAACAATATGATGAGAAATACACAAATACTATAACATATATTTGGCAGTACAATCCCATGTATAAATTACACGAGTGGAACGTGATTTCATAGATACGAAATGATCTTGCCAGTTTTCTGCATAACTATAGTTGTTTCATATTCAATTTTTTATTGGTTAGCATTTTTACCTTTACGACATTTACGGGGCGCCCTTGGATATGTATGAATTCATTGAGTGATTTTGAATTGATGAAGCGCTCGGTTAGGATGGTATGGTTCTGAAATATCAAAACATAGAATGACACCATTGTAAAATGCAACATCGGGCAAGGGGTACTTTGTTCTTATGTTACAATATAGATCCCAGCTAACACACCTAGTAATCCATTGAAATTAAAATTTATTTAGCTACTAACATACTTGATAATTTGGTTAAAGAAAATAATTGACAAACTTACATCATGTGCATATAAATCATATAGCTGCTCTCGCAGCCGTATTATAGTCGAAGTTGTATATCCGGGGATTATTTCATAGGTTGTCATCTGTACATCCTAGGCATCGTGTCATTATAGTATTTACCAGGGATGACATTAGGAAGCACAGGAAAGTGAACATAAATCCAAGCCTATATAAAAATATATTTATTTTAGTGTAATGATTTATAATATTACACAATATTAGAAATACTTACAGTCAACAGTATCAAGTAAGCAACCATTTGTCTAATATCCCGTCTAGAAGCTAGACCTAACTGTCTATATAAAAAGGCTAATGCGCCCATCCCCCAAGCTTGTTCCTTCATTTGATTGACGTTCTCCAAACATTCCAACTAGTTAATAGAAACTTTTGTGCCTAACTTATCATAAAATAAAGTACAACCCAATAAATAAAGAAGGTAGGCATGCACAACAACTTCATAATCACCGTCAGTTGCATCGTCTCTCTTTGCCTTCTCTTGAAATTTGCCCAATAAGAAGTTAAGCTTTATTGAAGGTAGGCACGCACAACAACTTCATAGTCACCCTATATCCACGTCGGCTTTTTCGAATAACGGATATTTATCCGCTTTTTAGATGCGGATGCAGATGGATTTCGGATTTTTCGGGTATTCATTGACAACCCTAGTTTTGGGATGTCATCTCTGTACGAAAGCTGAGATAGTTACATAGTCAACATGCTTGTATGAGTATTGTGCCAAAGAATACAAACCAGAATTTTTAATCTTCTATGCAACTTGAATTGGCAAGTCGTCGATACTCCATTCCTTCAGCTTTATTGTATGCGAAAGGCACTTGAGGGGGCCTCTCTCCTTATACAAAACATATAATACTTCTTAATATATTACAAAAGTTAAATGACTAAATGGTGGAGAAATTCAAACTAACATCTTCCTTATTCCAAATAGAAAATGCAATATTTGTTCCAAAGCTTTTTAATATGGAAGTATTCATTTGTATAGGAGCAATAGCTTTGCTAGAAGTGGGACTAGCTGCAGGTGGTAAATTTTTTCTCGTTTCTGTTTGTTCACTGCTGGAACCATCTTTCTCAGTTTCATCTCCAAAACCATGAGAACCGAAATCAGTTCCCGAATCTTCTTCATCGGACCCATTTGTCGGTTGTTCGTCATCCCTGTTTTCATCTTTTATGTTTTGAGCTTATACTAAAACCTGCTTTTTTTCTTTTCAACCTCCTCTACACGTTTACATCTCGAAGAAGCTGTCATGGGTTGCTTCTCCTTTTCTATAAACGACATAACAACATTCATGGTTATTACACTATATGATTGCTAGAATGATACACACTAATCAACTTTAGATTATCGCAATAGCATTCTATAAGCTACCTTGTTCAAATTATGTTGGTGTTTGCAATGCATATACAGATTTTCAATATGAACAATTTTCCATGACATAATCTCATTTTCAGAAGTGTTTTGGTTAGTATTGACATATACACATGACATATTACACTACATAAACTCATTTCCACATGGCATATACACATGACTTTGGTTTATTTAAAATTAAAGGATGCGGCACATGATTGCTCCATGCATAGTTTAAGGAGTCATACCACGTCCAATTGAGATATTATCAATATTGACATTCCAGATAAGGAAAACTAAACATTGAAAGAACCTTTTGGTAAGGATGAAATAATTCATGAACAAGTAGTTTACTCGCAATGAACCAATTTCTTAGCATATGACATAATGGTGTGATAATTAAACCAACATTTTTGGCAGCAAAAGATCAATGAGTGAGTACTATATTAATTATCTTTAAAATATATGGAATGGGATACATGGAGAAAATATATGAAAGCATATCATTTATTAAAATGACATGTAAAGACCGCAACTTCCCCGTAAAGGAAAGCGTCGGATAGTTCGAGAACAAGCCACAACAGAACGCATACAGAAGAACATTTCATTGTATATTACAACAATGCATCAGATTACAAGAATATACAGAGTATAAATGAATATTACACAGAAATATCAGAGATTTAAATTACATTTAAATACATAGCAGCGGAAAATAATACAATATACAACTAGAATGAGATATACGGATACAAAGCTTTCCGGATATCGTTCCAGCTGTAAACCAGGATCCTGTGAATATAAATCTGCAAAACCAAAACTACTAGCTGCCCGTGTCAAAATAAGGGCACCCAGAGTTTAGGTTTAAAACAATAAACTCCAGGTCAGTCATGTGACTGGTGTGAGAACTAAAACAGTTATTAATCTTTATTTTAAATCATTAGGTAAATCAAGGGACCACGCCGTATAACACGGAACGGGTTTCCTCCCAAGAATACCAGTGCATAAACTAACAACGCAATGCTAAATAAAGAAAAATGAAGCTGTTATAAGACCCAGGTCCTATCACACAATGCAACGCAAGCCGGGGGATAGGGTTTTCCCTTATAACAGCCAAAGAATGTTTGATACGTTTAAAATAAATCATTTGATACTATTATAAGTGCATAGTGTATAAAACAACTTCAAATCATAAGTATCAATCATAGGCGACATGAGCGTCCCATGCCACTATGTCGCCATATATAGGTTTATAAATAAAACCGCAAAGTTACGTATTTGGAAATTGGATTTCCGTCTATGAACCGAGGCCAGGGATCGTCCTCTACCGATTCGAGACTCTCTAGCCCGAGCCTCCGGAACAGCCGCAACTGCCCCATGGAGCGACAGGGCCGGTCCACCGATGTGGATTATAGTGCCTGAACAATACGTTTCCCCGCCCTTTGGGGCGTAAATGAGCCAACTAAATGACTCCATCGGTTCGAGAACGACCGATCAATCCGAGGCGCCTCGCAACAGCAACAACCACATAAGTCAAACTCGTCAGGGCGTGTAAAACCACTGACGCCACTTCTAACTAGAAAGAAACGCATGCCCTCCCTGAGGTCCTCTCCCGTTTTTGGTTCACAACCGGGGTGCGAAACTCGCGAAGCAACGTTACACAAAGCTACGCCACGAAGGCCGTGCTTCGATCATCACCACAAGACTTTGCTTTTCAACAGAAGCCTCGATCAATTGCCACTTAGGCATGCCACACAGGCAATTCAGTCCATGCGTTTGATATCCCTCAATATATAACCCCTGAGCTCGTACGTCTCAGAGAAGGGCGTTAAGCAAGAGAATAAATTCTCCGCCGCCAAACAGATATATATTTAATAGAAATCAATCACACAGACTAAAATCCAATGTCAGACACACAGTCCATTTACAAGTCCGTTCTGGGTCTGAACGAAACCGGAGGCACCTAGTACCCCGCATATCCATCGATCTCCAAGTACGTCTGGACGATTACCAACTGTTTCCATCTTCTTGGGTGTACAGCCCAATCAAGATCATCAGTAATTACCCAAACGACGTGAAGACTTCCGGTCTTCGACCACCGTCTTCATCTTCGACTTATCGTCGTATCAGTTATTCAGAATGGGATAAACCCGGTCTTTCCGAATAACTCGCGTATATTTTAAATAAGTGTTACACAAATACAACATACGCCTCATTCCAATTCATCAGTCACTAACTGTAAATTAATCAAGAGAATAATTCCCCAAACATTAACCCCGAAGGCCGAAACCAACATCAGATCAATATCCAGAAAACCATTCTGCTTGGCTAACCGACAGTTAGTTTCTAAATTTCACATTCATAGGGAAAGGTTCCCATTAATTTTATCCAAGATAAATTTCTTGAATTTATTCTTTATTCTCTTCTTTTGAATTTCGATTCAACTAGCCGGGATTAACGAAACTTACCGAAGTAGTCATTTGTTTAATTTCCCAATCCCAACCTATTTATCCCATGAAGTAAAACTGGTAATACTTCATATCTAATACCACAGTGTTATCGGTAAATTCAATTACCATTTCCCGTACAAATCTAATTAAAGATTTAACTATCGCTTGGAGCAAAACTGGTGATACTCCATTCTCGATTATTTCAATCTAATTAAAGATTCATTAAAACTCCACTTAGTTTTAATCGTTAACTGGGTTAAAGAATCAGTGTCATTTAAAACACGGTTCACGATAAACCCAAAATCACATTCATTAATTATCGGGTTAAAGAACAAGTGTTATTTAAAACACTGTCCACGATAAACCCAAAAAAAAACATTTGATATTCAATACAAGGCCCTGGATAGAAAATATCCCGGCTTATATTCAATATCAAATTCTACGACTAACAAATATCGCATTGGAAATAACGATATATATATATATATATATCTTTCAAATTTCCATAACAACATTTGTATAATCACGAAATTCAACATCGAAATATTCCGAAGACAATTTCACTTCAAATCCATTCCAATGCAACCATTGGAAATTTTGGTTATTTTCAAAACCATTTCAAATTCAATTTATTTATTTAAAAATAAATAGAATTATAATTCTAGTTCAAAACTAGTTCATTTCGATAAAAATCTATTTTTATCTTTTCAAATATGGAGTTTTTCATCCCAATTCTTTCTAAATCATTTCTTATGATTTTACACAAATTATTACTATTTTTAATAATTTTATCAAGGCCCGTACAGTCGATTTCCATCAATGGCCATCGAACTGCACTTACAGCGACCTTTTTCGAATTTGATTTGGACATGATTCCACATCCAACCGTTAGATTTCTAATTTCTAATATTCTTTAGAAAGCTCTTTTCGATACGAACCCAACGGTTCCGGTTTTAGGAGAATCCGACGGTCGGATCTCCCGTAATGTCCGTTTGAAATAAATGGTCGAAATTCACGAACTACCGCGGCGCGGCGCGTTCTTTTCAGGCCATTATATTATATATATAATATATATAATATATATTTCGTCGATTTCTATTTAAACGAATTATATAAATGGTTTTGAATTCGTTTCAAAAACATTTTCAACTTCCATTTCAATTCAAATCAAAATTGAATTCTTCTTTATAAATTCGTTTTAAAATTCATTTCTATTCAATTCAAATTTCAATTCAATTTGAATTCATTTCAATTCGCTTTCAATTCAATTTGAATTCGTTTTCAATTCAATTCATTTCGAAATCGTTTTCAATTCAATTCATTTCGAAATCGTTTTCAATTCAATTCATTTCGAAATCGTTTTCAATTCAATTCATTTCGAAATCGTTTTCAATTCATTTCATTTCGAAATCGTTTTCAATTCAATTCATTTCGAAATCGTTTTCAATTCATTTCATTTCGAAATCGTTTTCAATTCATTTCATTTCGAAATCGTTTTTAATTCAATTTATTTCGAAATCGTTTTCAATTCATTTCATTTCGAAATTGTTTTCAATTCAATTTATTTCGAAATCGTTTTCAATTCATTTCATTTCGAAATCGTTTTCAATTCATTTCATTTCGAAATCGTTTTCAATTCAATTTCATTTCGAAATCGTTTTCAATTCATTTCATTTCGAAATCGTTTCCAATTCAATTTCATTTCGAAATCGTTTTCAATTCATTTCATTTCGAAATCGTTTTCAATTCAATTTATTTCGAAATCGTTTTCAATTCATTTCATTTCGAAATCGTTTTCAATTCAATTTCATTTCGAAATCGTTTTCAATTCATTTCATTTCGAAATCGTTTTCAATTCAATTTCATTTCGAAATCGTTTTCAATTCATTTCATTTCGAAATCGTTTTCAATTCAATTTATTTCGAAATCGTTTTCAATTCAATTCATTTCGAAATCGTTTTCAATTCAATTCATTTCGAAATCGTTTTCAATTCAATTCATTTCGAAATCGTTTTCAATTCAATTCATTTCGAAATCGTTTTCAATTCAATTCATTTCGAAATCGTTTTCAATTCACTTCATTTTGAAATATTCGATTTCAAAATTACTTTTTAATATTCATTTTAAAATGAATAAAATCGATATAAATATCGTTCACGTCAAAATGGCGTCAATCTAATCAACACGGCTTCATATATTGATATTTTCAAATATTCCATTTCGAATATTTCTATTTCAAATATTTCTATTTTAAAACTGGAATGAGGCCCAATCAATTACCATATAAAGTTAATTATATGGATTTTCATACAACACATGTATATAATAGCATGGAAAAATAATCAACCATCAACCAAAGTGCACTGCACTGTATAAGCATCAAATATAGATATCCAACGCTTAAAACAGCCTGTCAATCAACCGATCGACATATTCAATCAATCGGGATGAGTGAACTTCAAATTTCATCCCAACACCCGTGTGGAGTTTCAAACAATCAAACACATATTTTATTTGTGCTGTTGGGCGATGTGTAAAATTTATCGACCCAATCGATGTCATTCAAATAGGTGTACATAAACAAACCATCTGGTTTGTAAATGAATATTTTATTTATTCACATTCACATTAAAAATTATATATTTAACGATAAAACATTTTATTTCAACCTATGAATTTCTATTCAATTCATTTATTCAATAAAATGATATTTTTATTTTTCTAACTTATTTTAGGAAATTTCGGCGGCATAACGGCACGATACTAGAAACGGGACAAGGCCCAGCCTTATCCCCGGTCTAGTGAAGGCCCACGCCATTCACACATCAATCAAATCACTTTCGTTATGCAAACCACAAAATTTGGAGTAAGAGTCTAACCTAGCCTTACTCCTTCGCCTTATAACGGCGCACGTCTAATCCTAACCAATTTATCGATTCGATTTTTCACACCACAAACCACATTCAAACCAATATCACAATCAATAACCAAACAGCCAAACAAACAAGTCCATGGTCTGTGGACGATTGTGTCGGGTGCTACTAAACACCGTCTGCATCCTAGTATATATATATATAACTAGAAAATAAATTTGAAAGGTGAGAAATTCTCACTGATAGCTATCCAAGCTCCACGGCACTTCATTTGCAGAAGTCTTCGTCGTTTCGCCTTTTTGTCACCTTCGTTGTCCGCTTTCACTACATATGTAAAAATCGAATTTTTACTTCGCTATTCAATATATAAAAATCGAATTTTTACTTCGCTATTCAATATATAAAAATCGAATTTTTACTTCGCTATTCAATATATAAAAATCGAATTTTTACTTCGCTATTCAATATATAAAAATCGAATTTTTACTTCGCTATTCAATATATAAAAATCATATTTTTAATTCGAAGTTCAATATATAAAAATCATATTTTTAATTCGAAGTTCAATATATAAAAATCATATTTTTAGTCCGCTATTCAATATATAAAAATCGAATTTTTAGTTCGCTATTCAATATATAAAAATCAAATTTTTAATTCGCTATTCAATATATAAAAATCGAATTTTTTAACTAAGAAGAATTCGATCTTTAACCAATTAAAAAAATCCCATCTTTTATTCATGAAAATCTAGACTTTTAGCATCATAAAAATCTCGCCTTTCTTGCATTAAAAATCCCACCTTTTCTTGCTATAAAAATTCTAACTTTGCATGTTGTTTATACATAAACTGAAAATCAAAATAAATGTTAATAAAAACTTACTTTTTCTTTGAAGAAAGTCGCCTTACTGTTGGAGAATTGAAGGAGGTGGGGAGCTACGTCGTTCCCTGGAGGTGGTGAACTGTCGCGGCAGACCTAGGGGGTTAGGGCAGGCGGGCTTCGTCGGAGGGGGAGGTTTCAGGCGAGGTCGGGTGGCCTGGGGCCCACGGCGGCGGGGTCAGGTCTACTAGGGGGGGTGCGGTGCTGATTTAGGGCAGAGGGGGGGGGGTGTTCGATCGCGTCCGCGAGGGAAAGGGGGGGGGGGGTTTCGTGGCGCCTGGGGGGGGGGGGGTTTCGAGGTGGCGCCCCACCTCTGTGGAGGCGGCGGCGACTGATCGGGGGGGGGGGGGCGCTCCTCCGATCCTCGTCCCTCTCTTTTTTTTTCTTTTTTTTTCGATTGCAAATATGAGGGGGGGGGCCAGAACGGTTAAAGGGGGAGGAAGAGATTTTTTTTTTATTTTTTTAATTATTTTATTTGCTAATAGTTGACTTTTACATATGACCTCGTAACGAGGCCCACCGCCTGTCGCCCATAGCGTTTTACCCCCATTCCGAACACAATGGGATATGTATCGTAGGCTGGTTCGGCTGTTACAATCAGTTTCCGTTGAATTTACATTTAAATCACTATATTGAATTTTAAACGTACATTTCAAATTACCGGGGTCACATACTAACTCTATAAATTGCAGAAAAATATTTTCTAGCTTCGTATTGACGATACGGTCCTAACAAAACTAGTTTCGCCGAATTCTGAGACCGTATGAAAAATGGCCAATTTCCAGTCGATTAAAACCAACTAAAACTGGTCAAACGCGTTTTCCTTCGCCACGCTCACATATTGATTCGAAAAATTATGAAATTTGAAACCTAGCAATAACTCCACATCCCGGACCCAACAAATCTGGTTTCGTCGAAATCCGAGGTCATTTGCAAAATGTCCATTTTTAAGGGCCTGAATTCCATAGCGACTATTCAGAATTTTCAACTGGACATATCTTTTGATCTCCGCTACGAACTTTTGATTTTTCGGATTCGTTGGAAAGATATTCACTATTAGATTCCATTATTTTTGGTTTCACTAAAATCCGGATTGTTTTGCACCCGGTACATTCAATTGAAGTTTGAAATCGAATTATCGAACTACCGCGCCATTTTCAATTCTATTTATAATTTATATATAAATATTTATATTCTAACGACGACGTATATAATATATACGTTCTAATTATATTCAAAATAAATTTCTCGTCGATATTATTTAAAATAATTCATTTTAAATAATCAAAATTCGCTAAAATTGCCAAAATAAAAATTTTAAACTGGCCCAGATTTTCGGGTTATTACAATCTCCCCCACTTAAAACTTTTCGTCCCCGAAAAGGAACGAAGTCGAAAATGGTTTGATCCTTCAACTCTACATTCGATCTGGCTTCCCTTCTCTAACTTTTCAGTTTCTGAGAATTTTCTAAATTTCAAAAATTTGGCTAACACCCTAAATTTTCGAAAAATTTCGCCATAACCTCCCCTACACCGGGAGCATCGGGGAATTTCAAATAGCTTCCCCGGTCCTTCAGATATCAAAAAGAAAAAGCCAAGCGGCTAGCCAATAGGCTCACAAAATCATCATCACCCAAACAAAACAGGAAATTATGTAGTAAACATGTACCTATTTGTCGGACAAACAAATTTTATTCTCTGGCTCTAGCCTCCTTGCTATGACCTGTTCAATGTAAGTATATGTATATGCAAGCAAATGCGACCAAATTTCAATATAATTCAATATTTGATCCAATTAGGCTAAATGGCTAAAAATTAGCAAACAAATGAACAAACAACACAAACATCAATCAATTAGTGAATTTAACGTTTCAAATTCATAATTTTGATACATATACAAAAATCAAATTTTTGATGCCAAATCACACCAATAGGCCCTATCTAATTTTGGTTCTCACACCAGCCAATAGGAAATATATAGATATCACACCTTCGAAACACGAATACCAATTCTGATGATGTTTGAACTATCATCAGAATCATCTTCGGGCGACTAGAGTGTGATTCTATATCTATCCAGTATATTAAAACTTCAAATACACGTTTGCAAGGCGTATATGCGAAATCTTTATATACTGGACTGTCCTAATCAATATAAATAAATAATCAAATACGAGTAATTGATTTAGATTTTCAAAACAAAATTTGTTTTCATTTTTTTAAAAATATACTCTTCACACTCGTTCTAGGATTCTACTGATCCCATTTCTAACGAGTCATTCTAATTGGATATTACTAATCCAATATCTGATGAATTCTTTCGTACGGTTCTAATGTGTCTTGTTCTCTGCTTTGTAAACCAAAGCTCTGATACCACGTGTAAAGACCCGCAACTTCCCCGTAAAGGAAAGCGTCGGATAGTTCGAGAACAAGCCACAACAGAACGCATACAGAAGAACATTTCATTGTATATTACAACAATGCATCAGATTACAAGAATATACAGAGTATAAATGAATATTACACAGAAATATCAGAGATTTAAATTACATTTAAATACATAGCAGCGGAAAATAATACAATATACAACTAGAATGAGAAATACGGATACAAAGCTTTCCGGATATCGTTCCAGCTGTAAACCAGGATCCTGTGAATATAAATCTGCAAAACCAAAACTACTAGCTGCCCGTGTCAAAATAAGGGCACCCAGAGTTTAGGTTTAAAACAATAAACTCCAGGTCAGTCATGTGACTGGTGTGAGAACTAAAACAGTTATTAATCTTTATTTTAAATCATTAGGTAAATCAAGGGACCACGCCGTATAACACGGAACGGGTTTCCTCCCAAGAATACCAGTGCATAAACTAACAACGCAATGCTAAATAAAGAAAAATGAAGCTGTTATAAGACCCAGGTCCTATCATACAATGCAACGCAAGCCGGGGGATAGGGTTTTCCCTTATAACAGCCAAAGAATGTTTGATACGTTTAAAATAAATCATTTGATACTATTATAAGTGCATAGTGTATAAAACAACTTCAAATCATAAGTATCAATCATAGGCGACATGAGCGTCCCATGCCACTATGTCGCCATATATAGGTTTACAAATAAAACCGCAAAGTTACGTGTTTGGAAATTGGATTTCCGTCTATGAACCGAGGCCAGGGATCGTCCTCTACCGATTCGAGACTCTCTAGCCCGAGCCTCCGGAACAGCCGCAACTGCCCCATGGAGCGACAGGGCCGGTCCACCGATGTGGATTATAGTGCCTGAACAATACGTTTCCCCGCCCTTTGGGGCGTAAATGAGCCAACTAAATGACTCCATCGGTTCGAGAACGACCGATCAATCCGAGGCGCCTCGCAACAGCAACAACCACATAAGTCAAACTCGTCAGGGCGTGTAAAACCACTGACGCCACTTCTAACTAGAAAGAAACGCATGCCCTCCCTGAGGTCCTCTCCCGTTTTTGGTTCACAACCGGGGTGCGAAACTCGCGAAGCAACGTTACACAAAGCTACGCCATGAAGGCCGTGCTTCGATCATCACCACAAGACTTTGCTTTTCAACAGAAGCCTCGATCAATTGCCACTTAGGCATGCCATACAGGCAATTCACTCCATGCGTTTGATATCCCTCAATATATAACCCCTGAGCTCGTACGTCTCAGAGAAGGGCGTTAAGCAAGAGAATAAATTCTCCGCCGCCAAACAGATATATATTTAATAGAAATCAATCACACAGACTAAAATCCAATGTCAGACACACAGTCCATTTACAAGTCCGTTCTGGGTCTGAACGAAACCGGAGGCACCTAGTACCCCGCATATCCATCGATCTCCAAGTACGTCCGGACGATCACCAACTGTTTCCATCTTCTTGGGTGTACAGCCCAATCAAGATCATCAGTAATT
This sequence comes from Allium sativum, assembly GCA_030737875.1. Classification (NCBI taxonomy): domain Eukaryota; kingdom Viridiplantae; phylum Streptophyta; class Magnoliopsida; order Asparagales; family Amaryllidaceae; genus Allium; species Allium sativum. The sequence goes on from CM060918.1 coordinate 942,491,106, forward strand.
ACCCAAACGACGTGAAGACTTCCGGTCTTCGACCACCGTCTTCATCTTCGACTTATCGTCGTATCAGTTATTCAGAATGGGATAAACCCGGTCTTTCCGAATAACTCGCGTATATTTTAAATAAGTGTTACACAAACACAACATACGCCTCATTCCAATTCATCAGTCACTAACCGTAAATTAATCAAGAGAATAATTCCCCAAACATTAACCCCCGAAGGCCGAAACCAACATCAGATCAATATCCAGAAAACCATTCTGCTTGGCTAACCGACAGTTAGTTTCTAAATTTCACATTCATAGGGAAAGGTTCCCATTAATTTTATCCAAGATAAATTTCTTGAATTTATTCTTTATTCTCTTCTTTTGAATTTCGATTCAACTAGCCGGGATTAACGAAACTTACCGAAGTAGTCATTTGTTTAATTTCCCAATCCCAACCTATTTATCCCATGAAGTAAAACTGGTAATACTTCATATCTAACACCACAGTGTTATCGGTAAATTCAATTACCATTTCTCGTTCAAATCTAATTAAAGATTTAACTATCGCCTGGAGCAAAACTGGTGATACTCCATTCTCGATTATTTCAATCTAATTAAAGATTCATTAAAACTCCACTTAGTTTTAATCGTTAACTGGGTTAAAGAATCAGTGTCATTTAAAACACGGTTCACGATAAACCCAAAATCACATTCATTAATTATCGGGTTAAAGAACAAGTGTTATTTAAAACACTGTCCACGATAAACCCAAAAAAAAACATTTGATATTCAATACAAGGCTCTGGATAGAAAATATCCCGGCTTATATTCAATATCAAATTCTACGACTAACAAATATCGCATTGGAAATAACGATATATATATATCTTTCAAATTTCCATAACAACATTTGTATAATCACGAAATTCAACAACGAAATATTCCGAAGACAATTTCGATTCAAATCCATTCCAATGCAACCATTGGAAATTTTGGTTATTTTCAAAACCATTTCAAATTCAATTTATTTATTTAAAAATAAATAGAATTATAATTCTAGTTCAAAACTAGTTCATTTCGATAAAAATCTATTTTTATCTTTTCAAATATGGAGTTTTTCATCCCAATTCTTTCTAAATCATTTCTTATGATTTAACACAAATTATTACTATTTTTAATAATTTTATCAAGGCCCGTACAGTCGATTTCCATCAATGGCCATCGAACTGCACTTACAGCGACCTTTTTCGAATTTGATTTGGACATGATTCCACATCCAACCGTTAGATTTCTAATTTCTAATATTCTTTAGAAAGCTCTTTTCGATACGAACCCAACAATTCCGGTTTTAGGAGAATCCGACGGTCGGATCTCCCGTAATGTCCGTTTGAAATAAATAGTCGAAATTCACGAACTACCGCGGCGCGGCGCGTTCTTTTCAGGCCATTATATTATATATATAATATATATAATATATATTTCGTCGATTTCTATTTAAACGAATTATATAAATGGTTTTGAATTCGTTTCAAAAACATTTTCAACTTCCATTTCAATTCAAATCAAAATTGAATTCTTCTTTATAAATTCGTTTTAAAATTCATTTCTATTCAATTCAAATTTCAATTCAATTTGAATTCATTTCAATTCGCTTTCAATTCAATTTGAATTCATTTTCAATTCAATTCATTTCGAAATCGTTTTCAATTCAATTCATTTCGAAATCGTTTTCAATTCAATTCATTTCGAAATCGTTTTCAATTCATTTCATTTCGAAATCGTTTTCAATTCAATTCATTTCGAAATCGTTTTCAATTCATTTCATTTCGAAATCGTTTTCAATTCATTTCATTTCGAAATCGTTTTCAATTCAATTTATTTCGAAATCGTTTTCAATTCATTTCATTTCGAAATTGTTTTCAATTCAATTTATTTCGAAATCGTTTTCAATTCATTTCATTTCGAAATCGTTTTCAATTCATTTCATTTCGAAATCGTTTTCAATTCAATTTCATTTCGAAATCGTTTTCAATTCATTTCATTTCGAAATCGTTTTCAATTCAATTTCATTTCGAAATCGTTTTCAATTCATTTCATTTCGAAATCGTTTTCAATTCAATTTATTTCGAAATCGTTTTCAATTCATTTCATTTCGAAATCGTTTTCAATTCAATTTCATTTCGAAATCGTTTTCAATTCATTTCATTTCGAAATCGTTTTCAATTCAATTTCATTTCGAAATCGTTTTCAATTCATTTCATTTCGAAATCGTTTTCAATTCAATTTATTTCGAAATCGTTTTCAATTCAATTCATTTCGAAATCGTTTTCAATTCAATTCATTTCGAAATCGTTTTCAATTCAATTCATTTCGAAATCGTTTTCAATTCAATTCATTTCGAAATCGTTTTCAATTCACTTCATTTTGAAATATTCGATTTCAAAATTACTTTTTAATATTCATTTTAAAATGAATAAAATCGATATAAATATCGTTCACGTCAAAATGGCGTCAATCTAATCAACACGGCTTCATATATTGATATTTTCAAATATTCCATTTCGAATATTTCTATTTCAAATATTTCTATTTTAAAACTGGAATGAGGCCCAATCAATTACCATATAAAGTTAATTTTATGGATTTTCATACAACACATGTATATAATAGCATGGAAAAATAATCAACCATCAACCAAAGTGCACTGCACTGTATAAGCATCAAATATAGATATCCAACGCTTAAAACAGCCTGTCAATCAACCGATTGACATATTCAATCAATCGGGATGAGTGAACTTCAAATTTCATCCCAACACCCGTGTGGGGTTTCAAACAATCAAACACATATTTTATTTGTGCTGTTGGGCGATGTGTAAAATTTATCGACCCAATCGATGTCATTCAAATAGGTGTACATAAACAAACCGTCTGGTTTGTAAATGAATATTTTATTTATTCACATTCACATTAAAAATTATATTTTTAACGATAAAACATTTTATTTCAACCTATGAATTTCTATTCAATTCATTTATTCAATAAAATGATATTTTTATTTTTCTAACTTATTTTAGAAAATTTCGGCGGCATAACGGCACGATACTAGAAACGGGACAAGGCCCAGCCTTATCCCCGGTCTAGTGAAGGCCCACGCCATTCACACATCAATCAAATCACTTTCGTTATGCAAACCACAAAATTTGGAGTAAGAGTCTAACCTAGCCTTACTCCTTCGCCTTATAACGGCGCACGTCTAATCCTAACCAATTTATCGATTCGATTTTTCACACCACAAACCACATTCAAACCAATATCACAATCAATAACCAAACAGCCAAACAAACAAGTCCATGGTCTGTGGACGATTGTGTCGGGTGCTACTAAACACCGTCTGCATCCTAGTATATATATATAACTAGAAAATAAATTTGAAAGGTGAGAAATTCTCACTGAATGCTATCCAAGCTCCACGGCACTTCATTTGCAGAAGTCTTCGTCGTTTCGCCTTTTTGTCACCTTCGTTGTCCGCTTTCACTACATATGTAAAAATCGAATTTTTACTTCGCTATTCAATATATAAAAATCGAATTTTTACTTCGCTATTCAATATATAAAAATCGAATTTTTACTTCGCTATTCAATATATAAAAATCGAATTTTTACTTCGCTATTCAATATATAAAAATCGAATTTTTACTTCGCTATTCAATATATAAAAATCGAATTTTTACTTCGCTATTCAATATATAAAAATCGAATTTTTACTTCGCTATTCAATATATAAAAATCATATTTTTAGTCCGCTATTCAATATATAAAAATCGAATTTTTAGTTCGCTATTCAATATATAAAAATCGAATTTTTAATTCGCTATTCAATATATAAAAATCGAATTTTTTAACTAAGAAGAATTCGATCTTTAACCAATTAAAAAAAATCCCATCTTTTATTCATGAAAATCTAGACTTTTAGCATCATAAAAATCTCGCCTTTCTTGCATTAAAAATCCCACCTTTTCTTGCTATAAAAATTCTAACTTTGCATGTTGTTTATACATAAACTGAAAATCAAAATAAATGTTAATAAAAACTTACTTTTTCTTTGAAGAAAGTCGCCTTACTGTTGGAGAATTGAAGGAGGTGGGGAGCTACGTCGTTCCCTGGAGGTGGTGAACTGTCGCGGCAGACCTAGGGGGTTAGGGCAGGCGGGCTTCGTCGGAGGGGGAGGTTTCAGGCGAGGTCGGGTGGCCTGGGGCCCACGGCGGCGGGGTCAGGTCTACTAGGGGGGGTGCGGTGCTGATTTAGGGCAGAGGGGGGGTGTTCGATCGCGTCCGCGAGGGAAAGGGGGGGTTTTCGTGGCGCCTGGGGGGGGGTTTCGAGGTGGCGCCCCACCTCTGTGGAGGCGGCGGCGACTGATCGGGGGGAGGGGGGGGCGCTCCTCCGATCCTCGTCCCTCTCTCTTTCTTTTTTCTTTTTTTTTCGATTGCAAATATGAGGGGGGGCAGAACGGTTAAAGGGGGAGGAAGAGATTTTTTTTTTTTAATTATTTTATTTGCTAATAGTTGACTTTTACATATGACCTCGTAACGAGGCCCACCGCCTGTCGCCCATAGCGTTTTACCCCCATTCCGAACACAATGGGATATGTATCGTAGGCTGGTTCGGCTGTTACAATCAGTTTCCGTTGAATTTACATTTAAATCACTATATTGAATTTTAAACGTACATTTCAAATTACCGGGGTCACATACTAACTCTATAAATTGCAGAAAAATATTTTCTAGCTTCGTATTGACGATACGGTCCTAACAAAACTAGTTTCGCCGAATTCTGAGACCGTATGAAAAATGGCCAATTTCCAGTCGATTAAAACCAACTAAAACTGGTCAAACGCGTTTTCCTTCGCCACGCTCACATATTGATTCGAAAAATTATGAAATTTGAAACCTAGCAATAACTCCACATCCCGGACCCAACAAAACTGGTTTCGTCGAAATCCGAGGTCGTTTGCAAAATGTCCATTTTTAAGGGCCTAAATTCCATAGCGACTATTCAGAATTTTCAACTGGACATATCTTTTGATCCCCGCTACGAACTTTTGATTTTTCGGATTCGTTGGAAAGATATTCACTATTAGATTCCATTATTTTTGGTTTCACTAAAATCCGGATTGTTTTGCACCCGGTACATTCAATTGAAGTTTGAAATCGAATTATCGAACTACCGCGCCATTTTCAATTCTATTTATAATTTATATATAAATATTTATATTCTAATGACGACGTATATAATATATACGTTCTAATTATATTCAAAATAAATTTCTCGTCGATATTATTTAAAATAATTCATTTTAAATAATCAAAATTCGCTAAAATTTCCAAAATAAAATTTTTAAACTGGCCCAGATTTTCGGGTTATTACATGACATATGGTATAAATAAACACGAGTTAATGAGTTAACATGTTACATAATTATATAACACATGACAATTCCTTAATGGTGCATTACTTAATTCATATATCAATAAGTAATTTTTGATTTATTTTTAGCTAAAATTTTGTCTACGTATTTACTTGAGATTTTAGGGATTTTAGTTGGTAAATCACTTTCATTAGCAGGACTGATGTTGATATGAACCAATTTGACACTGAAAAACTTCATTTTCCTGTTTGGCCTCCAATTACCGAACGATTAACTGAAATAACGGTTGTTCACAACCGCAACAAACAATTTAGTTTAAGCCATTTTCAATTTTCGGCCATCAACGACCGACTAAATCATCACAATCTCGGTGATATACAACCGATGCAAAATTTATTGGGTTTAGCTTTCAAAATTACTTCCAATTTATACTAATTGACCATTAGAAATAGAAATAAAATTAATGCCATGGCCATTTGCAACCGCATAAAGCATAACAATCGATGATATCAGATTTGGGGTTATGGACCAGATAATTATCATGTTACTCGACCAAACTAAAAAATTAGGGTTTTAATCGGAAAATACTTACTTGAATTCAACCCTGATGGCTTTCGAGAACTGCCACAGATGATCTTCTTGGATTCGCCGCTTGGTTGACCAGATGTTGGCTTCCTCGTTGGACGTAGTGGACGTCCTGTAAGCGAGGAAGGGAGCGTTCGTTTAGATGAAGGTGATGGTGACCTCTGCATTTTTACATTATTAAATTAGACGGTGGCCAACAGAGGAAAATGAAAAAAAATTGGGTGTTTTTTTTTGTTGGCCAGGAGTGTAAACCAGGGTGTGAATAGTAGCATCTAAGTTTTATTTCATGGTAATTCTTTCCCTTCTGCTCCATGAATATTATTTTGAGCGGAGCGACTATTTAGGCAAATTTGACACAAAGTGAGTGACATAAATCTCAACCATTGGATCAATTTGTCCTTATAGAGAGATGAAAATCAAGAAGTAAACTAATGGTTGAGGTTTTGAGTCATACAATTTGTGTCAAATTTTTATGTCTAGGTAGATTTTCCTTTGAGGTAGGGGTGAGCATATATTGGTTAAAACCAATTAAACCAACTAAGCCAATTATGTTTGGTTTGTTTTTGTAAGTCAATTGGTTGGTTTTTATTTTTATTTTTATATTACTTCAATTTACTGGTCAGGTTTGGTTTTTAATATTTGAAAACCAAACCAACTAATTAAACGAAATAGAAAATTTGAAATTTTTTTACCACTAACGATGGTACTATTTATATGAGTAGTATGACATGTTCTTCGTGCATGATCATTCCTTGTATTTTGCTATATTTTTATTTATATACCGAAATATGTTGTAATGTGTAAGTAGTTCGATTTTTTTTATGTTATAACATCTAATGCTCATTTAAATTTGAGTTATTTTACTATTTAATAATAAATGAATTTATAAAAGATTTTTATTTGGTAGATCCTAAACATTGTTAAGTTTTGGTAATATTTATGGAGAAGCGGTTTGAATTTATAATGAAATTCTATTTATATGATCCTACGCGATATCAGAGGGATGATTTTAATTTGTGGAAAAAAGTATATCAGATCCTATTTTAAGTGATATAAAATGATATTCAGGAGATTAGGCAAAATAAATATTTAGTATTTTTTTAAACTCATACATAAGGGCATTTTGGGAAGTTCACGGCCGAACCAAAAGTTTGCACTTTCAAGATAATTATTAATAAAGATTATTTTCATAATAATATCATTTTTATATAATTTCATATTAACGTTTTCGGAAGAAGAATTTATTTTCTAAAATATTTGCATCATATTAACTCAATTAATTGTTTTGCTCGTATGTTATATCAACAACAAGAAGATCTATTTCATTTTAAGATAAATCAACTAAACCAATCAAACCAAACCAAATGTTATCGATTTCGTTAGTTTAGGTTTCAAAAAATATTGGTTTGATTCAGTTTATATTTCTTGAATGTTTATTTTGGTTTTAGTACTTTTGATCGGTTTCACACTGAACCAACCACTTGCTGACCACTATCTTGAGGTACATTACCGTATTTTGCCGAGAACAGATGTAAAACACTCATATTTCGCATGAATTTAAGTCGGTTCTCTATCAAACGGAAATTAGGTAGGTTTTATGTTTATGAGAATTTATATACGTCTATAGTTTTTAGTATTTTTAAATAAAGCTTAACAATAATGGACATAAATATAATTTCCTAAAAAAAGGTACCACACGAAGATAAATGGTGGTCCATTTCATTTAATAAGATACATTTAAAGGTGAAGCAAATATGTTATTATACTTGTTGCGGCTATGTGATGTTTAGTTTAGGCTTACCCTATCTGTTAGGTGTTTGTCTTTACTGTATACTACTCTGTTTGCCTTTGGTAAATGTAATTTTTCTCTCTACGTTGAGTATGTAATTTGTATGTGATAGCAAGACATTTCATCTTGCTCATGTACTGTAAACTAATTTAGTACTAGTAGTCGGTCCACTTCAAAACCTAATGTAGTAGATAGACGGTCTATTTATCCTTTTAATCGTTGTATTCAATATAATAAAAAGTGTTATAGATCACTATATAAACCGATCGGCCTTGCCAAAAATGTGATAGTAAATCTATTTTCTTCCTATAAATAGCTAAACCATTCATTAAATATACTTATTAAGTTCAATCTCATTAGTCAACATTGAAGAAGCCAACTTAAAATTTGTAGGTTCGCGCATAGATATAGCAACAAGCTCCAATAGATGTAAATTTTTATAAAATTATTTGTTTGAACTATTTTCTTTCAAATAAGAGGAGAAACATAAAAGGGATTGAGAATAATTTAACATCTTAGAATAAAATGGCATATATTTGCTTAAAAATACATTCATCAAGAGAGGATTGAGCTCTTTGGGTACTCAAATGTTTGCTCTACTGTGAGGAGAAAGACCATGCATAACCACCACATGTGCATTGTTGCCTTCCGATCGGGTAATTGGACCGGATCAGGTTTTGATTTGGGTCAAAGTTATTTTTTCAGTAGAAATATTTTAGTTAAAGCAGATTAGATTTGAACCCGTTGACAGATCCCACAATTTGAATTTGAGTGAACGGAAATGGTGGGAAAGGCATATTCTTGAAATTTTGTGATGATTGCCCTACGATATCGATAATCATGTAACCCGATAGTGTGTTATATACTTATATATGGGCACCCGACAAATGTAGAATAGTTGTCGACAGAAAGAAAAAAGAGAAACAGAAAAGAAGGAAAGTAGTACCAAAACATCACATAATTAGAGAATTTGTCGTATATCGCACAACACATCAGATAAAATATAACAATAATCACAGGTACTAAACAGATGAGACAATAATAACTATATAAACAACATAATCAGATTACACAAGCTCATATAGTTATACATGTCAAGAATAGAATTCGTACAAGGAATAGATAAAATCAACTGATGAACCACCTGTAGTAACAAATCGAACAATATCAAAGCTCCACAATATCCTACAGCAGAATATATAATAAAGAAACACAAGTATAAACATGGGAAAGCGCCACTTTACGTTGATCCATCTACGCATCTTCAAATACTATTCTCATATTGTAACACCCCGAATTTTAATAAAGAATAATCAAATGTAAAAGATTTATAAACTAAATATTAATCAGAATAATATTTAGAATTGGACAACGGGACTAGCACCTTGGTTCGTTGTAATTTTCTGATCGAATGAACGCTTCGTTTCTAAAATCAGAGTTAAAACGAATTAGGTATGAATTAAAGAAGAATTCAGAAAATTAAAATAAATTAATATATGAAACAAATGGTCATTGGGTGACGCAGCCCACTTGGGTCGACACATGTGTCGACCCAGGCTAAGGTGGATCGACCCCTGTGTCGACCCAGGAAGGAGGGTGAGTTGATGTAGATCAAGGAATTTGCGTGTGTTGCCTAACATGCAAGGCATCGACGTTTAATTATTTTCCATCGTTAATTATTTGAGTCTGCAAGGTCTTATTGGTTTATATTAAACTAAAGGCTGACATGGCTGGACCAGATCTACTCTTGGATTTGGACGGTTGAGGGCATCTGGTAAACACTATAAGTAGACTAGCAGAAGCTCTCCCATTTCTACACATTCATTCTCTCTTCTTCTTCCCCATGCCTATCATCAAAATTATGAAAGGAAAAATAATTAAATTTTTACAGGGATAAAGAAGTTCTTAAGATATAAATATTTATTTTTATAAATACTTCTGGAGGCAGAGGATCTGTTAGATTTAAGATGAAGGCCATCAGGGAGCTTTAATCATCAGATCTGTGAGTTTTTATGTAATTTTTAGATTAGTCATTTGCGTAGGAAAGTTTAAATAATTAGATAGTTTTAATTGGCAAGTTTTATGTCTATAGTCATTTATAGAATTTATATGTTTAGTTTTCTATAAGTTAGTGTAGTTTATTTACTATCTATGCCTATTTCTTTCTAGTTGTTTATTTTTTATAAGTAATCCTCCTTCTTCTTCCCCTTCTTTGTTAAGTTTATTTACCATTATTCTTATGCCTATTTTATTTGCTTTTGTTTATTTTGAGTTTAGGCTTTGCGAGTAGCCTAGACCATTTCCCTTTTTCGTTTAGCTTTGAGCCTAGGCCGAAAAAGAGCCTAGTTCTTTACCGTTAATTTGTGTTAAATTGGAATAATGTTAAAATTGGGTTAAAAAGGGAATTTTTTTGGCATATTGAAACAAATTAGGTATTGTTATCAGATCGGACTGTAAATTGGGGATAAACCTTAACATGCAATTGGAGAACATGTGAACTGGAACATGTTGAACTTAACTGAATATGAAGTAACATAGGAAACGGGTTGTATAAAAAGATAACATTAATTAGAAATGTTAATACAACCTAGGGATATAACATGTGGTTATATTGGGCCTATTAATAAACTTAAATTGTGTTAAGTTAAATTAATGGTAAAATTATTAAGCTAGCATAGAGGGAGTCCATTCCGGCAGCGTAGGACTGATCAGGGAAGATAAGTGACTTGTAGATTAGGTCTGTTTCGGCAGTTTAGGGTTGATTGGGGAAGATAAGAGGCCTATTAACATAACAAAATCCTAATTTAGATCCATTCAGGTAGCGTGAGGCTGATTAGGGAAGATAAGAGGTCTAATAAAATAATAAATGAGGACTAAGTCTATGGGTGACTTGTGTTAATAGCATTTTTGGTTGGGAACCCATATCAATCAGTATCCCTTTATATCATAGAGGTCTCACACTAGGAAGAGACTAGAGCATGCTTTACTGTATTGGATAGCAAGTGGTTCAAACGAGGTGGATACGGGCGCGTTACGGTGGGACGCTGAGTGTGCATCATGTCGATTAGGGAAGATAAGTCGTTGTAACACCTGTGATTAACGATTATGTCCATTTTGTTGATGGGTCTGGGATTGATAACCCTGAATTCCATAGTTGGAATAGGTTATCACATTATGGGTATATGAGCCGATAGACGTACAAAAATTAGGTAAAGCCTAATTCGGATATTTTGGCAGTTGGTGCAACAATTTTCAGATATGAATGAGAAGCCTATCTTGATTCGTGTTTATCTTTCCTGCTATTTCATTTATGCTTTTATGTATATTGCTCTTAGAACTATTCCTCTGTCTAAATACTTCCATAAATTATACTCTGCTAGAAATTATTAGAACTCACCACACGTATGTCTGACCTAGTTTGATTTCTCCTTCTCTCTTCCTCCCCTAGGTTCGCAGGATGGAGGGTCTCAACAGTGGTCCTTGATTATTAGGTTCAGCTTGGATATAAACTCTTTTCAGATTTATATATTGGTTCACTTCTTGTTTTCTGATCACTATATTGACATACAAGAGGGATGGTTTTACTTATGAATTTTGATATTTTCCACAAGACAGTATGTTTTGTTTATGATGACGACTATCTGGTATTTTGAAATGTAATAAGTAATGTGATTGACTTGCTTATTTAAATAATTTTTTAGAGTTTCCACTGTGTTTTGTATTTCTGCCTTGTGAATTTTAGTCTCTATATTGTTACTTTACACCTAAGCGCTTCATAAACCTTAATGCCTCCTTATATGGGTGAAGTCAAGGGGTGTGTGTGGGGGGGGGGGGTCATTTGGTATCAGAGCCTAAGGTTGCAAGTTCAGAGAAAAGGTTTTGAAAAAAATGTTTTCAAAAGTAAAGTATTTTCAAGTAAAATTTATTTTTGAAAAACATCCCCTCAAGTCAACTATAATATTTCCTTGGTTCCTTTCTGAATCCTTTTCTCTTTTCTCTTCAACAAGTTTAGGGATCCTAATTTTCTAGAGGGCATTCCTATTTTGGCATGGTTTCGTAGATAGCTACGACACCTACCGAAGAGCAAGAAAATGCCCCCACCTCCAGTTGTAGCTGCGGTCATTCCACCAAATCTAGTGGTTAACTTCTCTAAGCTTTGTAAGGAATTTTCTACTATGGGCGATAAGCTATTTCCCGAATCAGAGAGTTTTGTTAATGCTCGTAAATGTCTTAGGGAGACTGATCATGTGTTCGGATTATTAGAGCTGGATAGGAGTATTCAGTTAGCCGCTTGGCAACCAAAAGGAGAGGCGTCATATTAGTGGGAAGTAGCTAAGGCAGAGCATGCCATGGAGACATGGGATTTTTTTAAGGATAAGTTCGAGTAATTTTTTTTATCGTAAGCTAAAGAAGGGATGCAGTTGGAAAAGTTCTTGAGTTTGAGACAGGGTAATATGTCGGTTAAGAAGTATATGAATAACTTCAATGAGTTGGTGAGATTTGGCTTAGATTTAGTTTATACTGCACATAAGAAGGCCAAGTGGTTTGCAAGGGGACTGAACCAACCCTCCAAGGACTAGCAATGATGCATATTCTGATGGGAGCTACGTTTAAGAGGCTTGTGGATACAGCTCTTATGCATGAGGATGGAAAGGAGAGTAAACAAGAGGATAAGACTGAGTTGGCCAAGGAAAATACTGGAGATAAAAAGCAGTGCCCCAGGAAAGGTTCAATGAAAAGGGAGAGAAGCCTGATAAAGCATAGATCAAGGAGGAAGTGAAGTATCATAGGTGTGGTATGATGAGGAACTTCGTCAAAGATTGGAAAAAGACAACTAAGAAGAGCGCTTTTTTCAGTGCAAACAAATGGGACAATATGACGGCAGTGCTTTCGGAAGCAGGGACAGGGGGCATGTACATTCGGAGCACAGGTTCATGCGCTTAAGGAGACTCGGACTGGTGGTAGTAGTCAGGACAGAGGTAGGAAGGTCACTGTAGAATGTTTGATTTCTCCTTTTGACTTTACCATTAGGAGCTTGTTCGATTCTGGTGCTTCGCATTCTTTCATATCCAAATATGTTGTTGATGGTTTACACCTAGATACTTCAATAATTTTTGATCCAATAGTTGTCTCAAACCCCATAGGAGGTACGGTTCACCTATCTATGATGTGTAGGGGTTTGAGGCATTCTATTCTTGGCGTCAAGTTTGAGTATGACACGTATGTATTGGGTTTTATGGCTTACGAGCTTATTCTACGGATGGCTTGGCTGGTCATCTATGGTGCCTTCCTAGACTGTGAGAGGAGAGTTGTTAGGCATTTGACTTCTAATGGTGTGACTCTCGAGATTTCTTGCAACCCACGAGGGTTATTCTTGCTCAGTATCTTGGATTCCGTTGATGCTTCTGTCAATGATCTCAATTTGGTTCCCGTAGTTAGAGACTTTCCGGAAGTATTTGAGGAGGTAAGAGGGCTACCTCCCAAGGGAGAGCTAGATTTTTGGATATACTGGGTGGAGAATCCATAGCATGTTGCGTTACCAGTGCGCCACATAGCTCCGAGAGAGAGGAAGGAATTTAGTAAGCAAGTGGGTGAGTTGTTCGATGAAGGGCTAACAAGATGGAGTATTTTTTTAGTGGGGAGCATAAGTCATCTTCGCGACTAAGGTGGACAGCTCTTTCTGTCTGTGTGTGGATTATAGAAAATTGAATATTTTCAAGAAGAAGAATAAATGCCCACTTCCACGGATAAATGACTTGTTTGACCAGTTAGTGGGCGCTTCCATTTTCTCGCAGTTGGATTTAGCAGTAGGTTTTCATCAGCTTAGGGTGACAGTTGATAGCATAGACAAGGCTACTTTAAGAACTCTTGACGGATTCTTTGAGTACCTTGTTATGCCTTTTGGGCTAACCAATTCACTGGCATATTTCGCGGATTTGATGTGCTGGGTATTTAGGGAGTACCTGAATAAGTTCGTGGTGGTATTCGTTGATGATATCTTGGTATTCTCGAGGAGCAAGGATATGCATGTCTTGCACTTGGGAGAGATCCTCCGTACTCTCCGTGCACATCACTTGAAGGGAAAGTGTAACAGTCCAGAATTTTGGCGATATAAATTAGTTATTAGAATTTTAAAAAAATAGGAATTTCTACATACAATGGAATTTGACAACGAAACTTTAACCGATGCGTTCGTCTTGGAATTCTGGTCAACTTTCATGTTTGGAGTTTCGCGAACGAAGTCTATATGAAAAAGTTACGGACAAAATATGAAAACGGATGGATAATAAATCAAATAGAATAATATATATATATATATATATATATATATATATAGAAAAATCTTCCCCTGCAACCTCACTGCCAAGTAGACCAAGCGGTCGACCGTTGGCTGCGACCGCTTGGTCGAGCCAGGCAAAGTCGGCTAGGGTTAAGGGGGGTTGATTTATAAAATATTATTAAAACGGATGGACAGATATAACATAAAACTAATCCAACGGTTCTAGGTCATTTCCAACCCTATAAATAAATGGGTAAGGCCTCATTCTTATTATACATAAATCTGCAAAGGCAGCAGAGCTCCACCATTTTCCTCCTTCTCCAACCTAATTTACACAATATAAATATATTCATACATAACAAATCAAATCCAATTCATATGAAATTGACAGGATAAGCAAATCTAATGGAAAAGAATGCAAAGTGATGCTCCAAATCATATTCTCTCCTCTCTTCCTATTTTCTTACATTTCTACAGATCTGGAATTTTTACCCTTTCCAGATAAGTTGTAGATTTATAAGAATTTGGGGATTGTAGGCCTAAAGGGTTCAAACTTTGGATTGGGAGGCTATAAGGTGAGTGGGAAATTTACGAATACAGTTATAATAACTTATCTATTACGTTTGAATTAGATCTATGTTTTTGTGCTATTCCCTATCAGATATGTTTATTTAAATATTGTGAATTTATTGGTAACCATCAGATCTAGTTATAAATATGGTTATAACAGGTGAATTGCAAGTTGTGGTTATGTATAACATAAATTGTAGGATTCTTAAACTTGTTCACACATATTCCTACAGTTATGTCATGAAATATGTTGTATATGTTGCATAACACCGTGGATTTGGAAATCAATCCCATTGAACACAAATTAGATGTAGTTACATTCCAGATCTTTAGTTCAGTATTGAATAATAAAATAAGTGAATTTGAGTAAAAGATGAAATTGGTAAATTATGTGACTGTAATAATAAAAGAAATATTCCTGTTTACATTCAAATATTATTGGGTTTTGGCTTAATCATTGTAAACATGTCGTTTTCCTCCTTTGAATAAAAAAGGCATTATTTTGAAATCATAAGAGATATGAAAGGATTAAAAAGGAAAAAGTGGTGCAAATGTACGTACAAACATAAATACATATATTTTTACGTAATTTGCATCAACTATTCCAAAATATATATTTACATATATTTCTTGTGATTTGGAAATATGTCAATTCTACTAATTAGGCATTATTTACAATGATTACGGCTAATGGTCTTTTGTGAGATTTGAAACCTTTTTGACAAGATTGAATATAAAAAGGAAACGTTTGGCTAATTGATTAGACCAAATCATTGATTTAAAAATAAGAATAATGATAAAAATAATAATAACTACATTGATCGCACGAAAACATAAAAATAAATATATACATATTATCCGTCGAAATCAGCGTAAAACGGTAAAATATACATTGTATGGAATGTTTGGATAAGGTTCAACTATGAAATTATATGTAAATATAATCCATATTGAATTAATATATTCGTGGTGACCATTTGTAGCAATCAATATAATTAACTGTTATAAATAGGACCGCAAATCAATAAATAACAATTATAGCCAATATTTATTGGGTAAAATGAATATGATAGGGAAAATGGTTACAATTCCTAATTTAATTATGATAAATGTTGTAAACCCCAAATTAGGGAATTTAAATTATAACTACATTTAGACATGAGGTTAAGCTCAACTCGTGGTATAAGCCTGCCCGGAACCGACCTGCAAATCCAGCAAGCACTCGTAGTCAGCATAATGTGAGGGGTCTAATGCATAAATATAAATGTACTTAGGCACGAGGTTATGTTTAACTTGTGGTAGAAGTCTGCCCAAAACAGAATGACAAATCCAGCATCCACAAGTTGTCAACTTAATGTGAGAGGCTTGGTACATGACTATATATATATATATATATATATATATATATATAACAGTCAACAAATAAATAAATAATGAATAAGAATAGTAATTGTCTGTTAGGGGTACAACAAATAGATAACCTAGGACTAATAAAAGATTGCCTTAAGAAAATATGACCGTTATGGTCATAAAAGGCAATAAACATAGAAATAAAAGGAAATGGGTGTCATAAGGGGATTTGTGATTGTCATTTAAATACTAAGTCCAAATTGGGACGAAATCAAAATAAATATCCTAGGGAAAAAGGGGATATAACCTTCCTTATTTATATTAATAAAGATATAATTTATAATATAAAATATAGTTGGACTTAGTTGGTTAATAATGTAAATTATTATTAACCATATGAACCTGTAACGAAAATGAATCGTGTATGTATAGCATTTCCGTGTAGGGAGACTAAACGGGAATGACTTAATAAAGTAGGCCACTTTATCCCAAATAAGGAAAGGTATAAAAGGCTAATGGGGTACGAACCAATAACCTTCGTGTATAATCTGCTTCCTGGGTCTTAAGCGGCTTGGGTCGAAGAATCCACCTGGGAACATGTCTTTCAGTTTAGGGGTCTTAAATGACAGGTGTGTATGGGCCTACCCAAACCTAGAAAATAAAAACGTCAGGTATGACTACATATACTAGGGAAGTAATAAGCGAATGAGAGGGTTATCTAACAAGGTCAGCTAGAAGTATAGCGAGCAATAAAATACCATCTCTCACCTTATGTGCGACAAGGGTATATGCGTTAATGACGTAAGCCTTAACTAGTTGGGCCCGTAGCTAGTGCCCTCTAATTCGGGTTAATGTTAAGTAAATGATTGAGAAATAATAAGTTACCAATCAGTCTGCCTAGGGTCTTAAGCGATCAGGAAGAATCCGTGCTATCTATCGTTGATATTGAGACAATAGATGATTAAGGATGAGTGAATGAAAGTATATGGATATAGAAACTCCGTAATTAGGAGTCTAATATCGGTATAGTAACCAGCTAAGCTCTGGTATAAAGGCTTCACAATATATGCGTAAACGTCTTATCTAGGTATTATACTCTGGAAAATACTACTTTGGGAAACATCTACAAGGTTAGGCTAGAATCACTAACCTTGTTAGGCATACATATTGGATTGAACCAAACAGGATATATCTGTGTATTATAGTCAGTGTTGTGCATTTCTTAGTCACTAAAACTTGTTGTTCTGACCCCCTCCTCCTCATTACAACCTCCCAGGTTTCCTAGAGAAGGTCGGGTACTCACAGATGTTTAAGTTTGGCTTTCGGTTCTCGTTCGCTCTCATTGCTCGGTATTGGCAAAGTGACTTACTTCGAAGATGGTCGTTACTTAAGTTAATACTAGTTATCCTATTTTGTTTCCGCTGTGAGTTATCTTTTATCGTATTCTGATTATGCTCATGCTCATTTATTGTAGGTACCAGATCTACATGCCCTATGCTTGGATGTGTTCAAGTTTCGATTTTTGTCAAAATTTGGGCGCCGAAAAGTGTGGGGTGTTACATTTGGTATCAGAGCTTAGCTTAAGTGATTAGAGGAATATATTAGATTAGGACTCGTAAGAGAACGTAATTTTATTTTATTTCTGTTTTTCTTCGTCTTTCTTACTCGACTTTAATTTATTTCGACAATGAAATTAGTCGTGGGCCTAATTATATAAAATGGACATTGAGCAACTAAGAGTTGAAATATGTTGGGTTCGGCTTTCTAGCCAATTCTGTCTTACCCCATAGTACGTTGGCGATCTCGTCGCAAAGAGCATGAGAACGGCATATGGTGGAGTCCGTTGTCTCGAGTTGGGAGACTAGTCAAAAATCTAGCTACAATCGAGATAGTCGCGATTTCTGGTGTTTGGTTTCGTTGATAGTTCCGGTTAAGACCATTATTCGATCCAAAACAGGGAAAAAGCCATGTTAAAATGTCCCATCCAATTCGGAAATATAATTGTGAGGTGTATCCAATTGCTACTTCGTTAAAATTCTAAATCTACCTTAGTTGAAATATTCAATTGAGTTCGTGGTCTTGTATTCGAAAATTTCATTTTAAAACTATTTGAAAAATAAAAATGAATTTCAATGGTTTTGATGTACGGTTTCGGAAAAATAGTTTCGTAAAGATGTGGTTTTTAGAGTTTTACTCTATTCGTGTTTCAAAATTATAGGGCTATTGTGTAATTCTAATAAATACATCAGATTGGTAGGAAAGATGAAATTAGAAATGACAAGGAATATACCGCTAAACTTAAGAATAATAAATATCTATTCCTGGTGATTTTTAGTATCCCTCTTCATATATATGTTGGACAATTTATTGAAATTGTCACAATTAATCCTTTACCTTTTAAAACTCCAACATTTTTGAATACAAAAAGATTTTTCCAGTTTGTAATATAAACTAGAATATAAATAGTAATAATAAAATGGATTTATAAATACGAAACCGTTTGTTTATGATAAATTCCATTTTTGGAAAAGTTTTAGATTTTTCTTCGGAAAGTGAGACGACTCGAACCTCCCCGTGAAGGAAAGCCCGGATTGAGTTGAGAACAAGACGAATCAGAACACAAACAGAAGAACATTTCATTGCTTATTACGACAATTCCATAGAATACAAGAATATACAGAGCATGAACAAATATTACACATTTGATAAATATCAGAGATTTAAATTACATTTAAATACATAGCAGCGGAAAAACAATACAAAACACAACTGAAAGTAATACACGGATACAGAGCTTTCCGAATATCGTTCCAGCTGTAAACCAGGGTCTTGTGAATATAAATTTGCAAAACCAAAACTAGTAGCTGCTCGTATGGAAAATAGGGGCACCCAGAGTTTAGGTTAAAACAATAAACTCCAGGTCAGTCATGTGACTGGTTTGAGAAATAAAATAGTTATTTAAAACTTTACTTTAATAGAGAGTAATTCAAAAGACCACGTCGTATAATACGGAACAGGTTTCCTCCCAAGAATACTAGTGCATAGGATAAACAACGCAATGCTTTTTGGAAAAATGAAGCTATTATGAAACCTAGGTCCCATCACACAATGCAACGCAAGCCGGAGGATAGGGTTTTCCCTTATAATAGCCAAATAATGCTTGATACGTTTAAAACAAATCATTTTGATACTATTGTAGTGTAAAGTGTATAAAACAACTTCAAATATAAATGCATCAATCATAGGTGGCATGGGTACCATCCATTATGTCGCCAATACTAGGCTGTACAATCAAAACCGCAAAATATCGTATTGGATTTCCATCATGAGTCGAGGCAAGGGGCAAGCTCCTCACCTGCTTTGAGACACTCTAGCAAATGCCCCAAGACTACACACTCTGGGTAGCCCTTGGAATCGGCTAAGCCGGTCCTCCGTCACGTTTGAGGATTGGTTATTCCTAAACACACATTTCCCGGTCCGATATCATCGACTCCGAAGAGGCCAATATATCCAAGGCGCCTCACATTCCAACATCCACAAAGGTATAATAATCAATGATGTCAGGGCTAGTAAAATGCTGACACCACCCATAACTAGAAAGAAACGTCGTGTTCTCCCAGCGGTCCGTATCCTATTTTTAACTCATACCGAGGTGTGAGGCTCGTGAATCAACGCTATACACAAAGCTACGCTGTATTAAAGCCATGTTTTGATCATCAACCACAAGACTATGCTTTTCAACAACAGCCTTGATCACTGCATCTCAGCATGCCACACAGGCAATCCATGTCATGCGATTGATATCTATTGATATATAACATCTAAACTCGTACGTCTCAGAGAAGGGCGTTAAGCAAGAGAATAAATTCTCCGCCGCCAAACAGATATATATTTAATAGAAATCAATTAGCACAGAATAAAATCCAATGTTAGACACACATTCCATTTATTAGTCCGTTCTGGGTCTGAACGAAACCGGAGGCACCTTATTCTTCCCCCTTATATAAAATATAGGGGAGAGGTCCTCGCATATCCGTCGATCTCCAAGTACGCCTGGACGATCACCACTTATTACCTCGGCTTGGGTATACAGCCCAATCAAGACATCAGTAATCATCCAAACGATGTGAAGACCTCCGGTCTTCAACCACCGTCTTCGTCGTCGACATATCTCGCGTATATAAACCCGGCCTTTCTGAATAACTCGCGTATATAATAAACAAGTGCTATAAACCACAACATACGCCTCATTCCAATTCTGAATATTCTTTTATTCAAATATTCACATACTTTGGGAAAGGTTCCCATTAATTTTATCAAAGATAAATTCTTTAAATTTATTCTTTAATTTTCATTTGGATTTCAATTCAAACCGTATTCCGTCTTTAACTGGGTTAAAGAACCAATGCCATTCAAAACATGGTTCACGATAAACCCAAAATCACATTCCATTCCATCAGCCTTTAACCGTAAATTAGCAAGTGAACAATTCCCTAAGTATTAACCCTGAAGGCCGAAACCAACATCAGATCAATACCCAGGAAACCATTCAACTTAACTAACCTCCAATTAGTTTCTGATTTTCTTAACTCCATTGTTAATCGGGCTAAAGAACCAGTGTTATTTAAAACACCGTTCACGATAAACCCAAAGACCAATTTCAATTCAATTTCAATTAAATATATTAAATTGGAAAACTTTACTTTGGAAAATTCCCGTTAAATCTTAATAAAACGATTTATAAATTCCAAATCTTATTTCATTGAAAATCGGGTTAAAGAACAAAAGTCGTTGAAAACACAGTTCATAACAAACCCATAATTAATCAGTCCGTAAATTAGTAAGAGAACAATTCCCTAAGTGCTAACCCCGAAGTCTGAAACCAACATTAGATCAATACCCAGGAAACCGTTCAACTTAACTAATCTCCAGTCAGTTTCTAATTTTCTAAACTACATTCGGTTCAAGAACAGTATTATTAAAGATACCATTCACGACAAACTCAAAATCCAATTTGATATTAAATACAAGGCTCTGAATAGAAAATATACGGCTTATATTCAATATCAAATTCTGAAACCAACAAATATCGTATTGGAATAACGATATATATATATATATATATATATATATATATATATATATATATATATATATATCTTCCAAATTCCTCCACAATATCCGTATAATCACGAAATCCAATATCGAAATATTCCGAAGATAATTTCGATTCAAATCCATTCCAATTCATATATTGGGAATTCTGGTTATTTTTAAAACCATTTCAAATCCAATTTATTTATTTTAAAAATATTGGATTTCTTATTCTATTTCAAAACTATTTCATTTCGATAAGAAATATTTACATCTTTTCAAATATGGAATTTTCATCCTAATTCTTTCCAAATCATTTATTATGATTTTACACAAATTAATGATATTTTTAATAATTTTATCAAGGCCGTACAGTCGATTTCCATAAACGGCCATCGAACTGCAATTACAGCGAGCTTTTCCAAATTTGATTTGGACATAATTCCAAATCCAACCGTTAGATTTCAAATCTCTCATATTATTTGGAAAGCTCTTTTCGATACGAACCCAACGGTTCCGGTTTTAGGAGAATCCGACGGTCGGATCTCCCTTAATGTCTATTTAGGCCATTATGTTATATATATTATATATATAATATATAATATATATTTCGTCGATTTCCATTTAAAACGTATTTTATGAATCGTTTTAAATTCGGTTTCAAAATAGTTTCTACTTCATCTTCAATTCCAAATCAAAATTGAAATTTCCATTATAAATTCTTCTCAAATTCATTTCAAATTGATTTCAATTCAATTTCCATTCATTTTGAGTTCATTTTAAATTGATTTCAATTCAATTTAAATTCGTTTTGAATTCATTTTAAATCGATTTTAATTAAATTTCAATTTCAATTCGTTTTGAATTTATTTTAAATCGATTTCAATTCAATTTCAGTTCGTTTTGAATTCATTTTAAATCGATTTCAATTCAATTTCAATTTCAAAATCAAAATTAAATATTCTATATCATTTCAATATTTTCAAAAGATTTGATTTTGAAATCACTTTTCGATATTCATTATAAAATGAATAAAATCGACCAAGTTCCCGTTTGTTTTAAAATGGCGTTTAACTACTTAACACGGCTTCACATTCCAATATTCACTGAATATTACTTTAAAATATTCGTTAATTCTGAATTGGAATCAGACTCGATTAATTACCATATAATTTTAGTTATATGGATTTCAACATCACA
This sequence comes from Allium sativum, assembly GCA_030737875.1. Taxonomy (NCBI): domain Eukaryota; kingdom Viridiplantae; phylum Streptophyta; class Magnoliopsida; order Asparagales; family Amaryllidaceae; genus Allium; species Allium sativum. Next base: position 942,513,386 of record CM060918.1, read on the forward strand.
TGTATACAACTATGACGATAAATAATCATTAAAAATTCAAACAACATCCAGAGTGCATTCTACAACCGTATAAGCACTAAAATAAATAAATAATGCTTATACAGCCTGTCAACCCATCGATCGACATACAGCTAATTATTGGGACTAGTGTATGTCATATATCACCCCAATACCTGTGTGGGGTTTCAATCAACAAATAAAGAATTTTATTCGTGCAGTTGGGCGATATGTAAAATTTATCGTCCCAATCAAAATCAGTCAAAGGTGTGTACATAAACAAATCGTCCGATTTGTTTATAAATATTTATTTTATTCATATACACATTAAAAATTGTATTTTTAACTATAAAATATATATAACTATAAAATATTTATTTCCATTCCGCAACACACAATCAATTTCCACAACATAGTCCAACAAACAAACAAGCCGTCCATAGTCTGTGAACGACGGGTGTCGGGTGCGGCTAAGCACCATCTCCATCCTAGTATATATTTTAACAAGAAAATAAAATAAAAGTGAGAAGTTCTCACTTTTGGGTTCCACTCCACCGTGCTTTAACAGACGATGGTTTGGATTCTCTTCCAAATTCCAACGCAATCTTCTTCACGCTGTTCATAGATAAAAATCACGTTTTTATCGCTTCATTCCAATAAATAAAAATCATATTTTTATTTCTACTTCATATATTTTTACAACGCTTCTTTCTATATAAAAATTATATTTTTATATTTCTACTTCTAATATAAAGATCGAATTTTTATTTCGCTACATATATAATAAAAATAGAATCTTTACCTTAATGATATCCATATAAAGATCGTATCTTTATCATAACGAAAACATTATAAAAATCGTATTATTATCTATAAAAGATCACATTTTTATAATTCTTCCTAAAAGATACAAATTATATTTTTACTCCGCCACTTCATATATAAAAATCAATCTTTATCGCCATTCCCTATATATAAAAATCGAATTTTTATATTATTTTACATACACACGATAAAATTTATATTTTTATCTAACTAAAAATAATATTTTCATATCGCCATTTAAATTATAAAAATCATATTTTTATTATCCATATAATATAAAAATCATATTTTTAAAGCTTATCTATTCATGTAAAAATCATATTTTCAATATTCTACATACATAAAAATCTCATTTTAATCCTCTGCATCATAGGTAGAAAATTGAATTTTGTTTTTATTGAACTAGTTACTTTATATAAATAAAATAAAGAAATAAAAGTAAATAAAAACTTACAGTAGAAATCGGAGGGGTGCTTTCTCGCGTTGGTGGTCGGTGAAGGACTTGATGGAGGTGGGGGAGGTCGCTGTGTCGGAGCTTGGGGGGCATCGGCGGTGTTGCGTCGGTTGTCTTCGCGAAGCTAGGGTTTGTGGGGGGGGGGGGGGGAGGGAGGGGGGCTCGCGATGGATTCGAGATGAGAGGGGGTAGGGCTCACGCGCCCAGCGCTGCGGCGGTGGTCACGGCGCCGCTGCTGCGGCGTTGGAGGAGGCCGCACGCCGCTCCGTTCTTCCTTTTCTTCTTTTCTTTTTTTATTTTATTTTGAATGGTTGACTTCTGAAGGGAGAGAGAGAGGAGGAGAGTATATATATTAATATATATTTAATTAATTTAATTTTCAAAAAGCAACTTTTTATTTCAAACTCGAAATCTAACCCACCGACTATCGTCCCTAGCTAATTACCCCCATCCCGAACACAATGGGATATGTCCCGTAAGCTGATTCGACTGTTACGATCAGTTTTCGTTGAATTTGAAATATAAATCATTATACTGAATTTTAAACGTACATTTCAATTTACCGGGGAGACATACGGACGCTAAAAATTCCCGAAAAATATTTTCTAGCTTCGTATTGACGATATGGTCCTAACAAAACTAATTTCGTCAAATTTGAAGTCCTTTTGAAAATTGGCCATTTTCTGGTCGATCCATATTGACTGAAACTGTCAAAACACGTTTTACTTCGCCACGCTCACATATTAATCCCAAGAATTTTGAATTTTGGAATCTAGCAATAACTCAACATCCTGGATCCAACAAAAGTGGTTTCGTCGAAAACGGAGGTCATTTGCAAAATTTCCATTTTTAAGGGCCAAAATTCCATAGCGACTATCCTGAATTTTCAACTGGGCATAACTTTTTATTCCCGCTATGAAATTTCAATTTTTCAGATTCGTTGGAAATATATTCTCAAATAGATTCTAATATTTTTGGTTTCACTAAAATCCGGTTTATTTTGAATCCTTTACATTCATTAGAAATTTGAAATTGAATTATCGAACTACCGCGCCATTTCTAATTCTTTTTATAATTAAAATAAAATATTTATATTCTAATGACGATTCAAATAAATATATATGTTCTAATTCTATTCAAAATAAATTTCTCATCGTTATTATTTAAAATAAATCATTTTATATATTTAAAATTCATTAAAATTGCCAAAATAAGAATTATAAATTGGCTCAAATTTTCCGGGTTGTTACAATCTCCCCCACTTAAAATCTTTTCATCCTCGAAAAGGAACGGAGCTGAAAGTTGTTTTACAACCAAGTCAACTTTCATTCTTTTCATTATGGCTTAAGTTCTTCAACTTTTCAGTTTCTAAGAACTTTCAAATTCTTTAAAAATTTGGCAAACACTCTAAATTTTCGAAAAATTTCGCCATAACCTCCCCTGTACAGGAGCACCGGGAAAATCACGAAATTTCCATACAGGCCTCTCCGATCTAAAAAGAAAAGAAACAGCCAAGCGGCTAGCCAATCGACTTTATAAAATCATTCAAAACCCAAGAAATTAGTAAAATTAGTAAACATGTACCTATTTGTCAGGCAAACAATTTTATTCCTCTGCTCTAGCCTCTTTGTAATGACCTGTTCAATGGATACACATGTATATGCATGCAATTTCAAACAATTTTCAATACAGTTCAATATTTAGTGCCATTTGGCCCAAATTTACCTTTCTTTCACATAATGGTTTAAATTAATAATCACACAACACAATCGTCAATCAATTAGTTGATTAGCTTTTCAAATTCATAACTTTGGTACATAGTCCAAAAATCAGATTTTTGATGCCAAATCACAACAATAAGCCCTAACTAGTTTTGGTTCTCACGCCAGTCAATTGGAATAATATATAGAAATCCCACTTTCGAAACTCGAATATCAATGCTGATGATGCTATAGCGATCATTAGAACCATCTCCGGGCGACTAGAGTGTGATTCTATATCAATCCAGTATATTAAAACTTCGAATACACATTTGCAAGGCGTATATGCAAAATCTTTATATATTAGATTGTCCAAATTCAATACAAATAAAATATTCAAATACGTATAATGAGGTTTAAATTTTCAAAATAAACTTTGTTTTTCATTTTTATTTTAAAAACACTACTCTTCAAATTTGTTCTAGGATACTACTGATCTTATCTCTAACGAGTCATTCTTATTGGATATTACTAATCCAATTTCTGATGAATTCTTTCATTTGGTTCTAATGTGTATTGATCTCGAGCTCTTTCAACCAAAGATTTGATACCAAAATAAGACGACCCGAACCTCCCCATGAAGGAAAGCCCGGGTTGATTTGAGAACAAGACGAATCAGAACACAAACAGAAGAACATTTCATTGCTTATTACAACAATTCCATCAGAATACAAGAATATACAAAGTATGAATAAATATTACACATTTGATAAATATCAGAGACTTAAATTACATTTAAATACATAACAGTGGAAAAATAATACAAAACACAACTGAAAGTAATACATGGATACAGAGCTTTCCGAATATCGTTCCAGCTGTAAACCACGATCTTGTGAGTATAAATCTGCAAAACCAAAACTACTAGCTGCCCATGTGGAAAATAGAGGCACACAGAGTTTAGGTTAAAACAATAAACTCCAGGTCAATCATGTGACTGGTGTGGGAACTAAAAACAGTTATTTAAAAATTTACTTTAAAAGAGAGTAATTCAAGGGACCACGCTGTATAACACGTTTCCTCCCAAGAATACTACTGCATAGGATAAACAGCGCAATGGTTTTTGGAAAAATGAAGCTATTATAAGACCCAGGTCCCATCACACAATGCAACACAAGCCAGAGGATAGGGTTTTCCCTTATAATAGCCAAATAATGCTTGATACGTTTAAAACAAATCATTTTGATACTATTATAGTGTAAAGTGTATAAAACAACTTCAAATATAAATGTATCAATCATAGGCGGCATGGGTACCATCTATCATGTCGCCAATACTAGGCTCTATAATCAAAACCGCAAAATATCGTATTGGAAATTGGATTTCCGTCATGAGTCGAGGCAGGGGGAAAGCTCCTCACCGGCTTTGAGACACTCTAGCAAATGCCTCAGGACTACACACTCTGGGTAGCCCTTGGAATCGGCTGGGCCGGTCCTCCGTTACGTTTGAGGATTGGTTATTCGTGAGCACACGTTTCCCGGTCCTATCAGACCTATATACATCGGCTCCGAAGAGGCCGATATATCCGAGGCGCCTCGCATTCCATCATCCACAAAGGTATAATAATCAATGATGTCAGGGCTAGTAAAACGCTGACACCACCCATAACTAGAAAGAAACGTTGTGTTCTCCCAGCGGTCCGTATCCCGTTTTTAACTCATACAGAGGTGTGAGGATCGCGAATCAACGCTATACACAAAGTTACGCTGTATTAAAGTCATGCTTTGATCATCAACCACAAGACTGCGCTTTTCAACAAAAGCCTTGATCACTGCATCTCAGCATGCCACACAGGCTATTCATGCCATGCGGTTGATATCTATTGATATATAACCTCTGAGCTCGTACGTCTCAGAGAAGGGCGTTAAGCAAGAGAATAAATTCTCCGCCGCCAAACAGATATATATTTAATAGAAATCAATCAACACAGAATAAAATCCAATGTCAAACACACAACCCATTTATAACTTGGTTCTGGGTCTGAACGAAACCGGAGGCACCTTATTCCTCCCCACATGTCCAATACAGGGGTGAGGTCCTCGCATATCCGTCGATCTTCAAGTACGCCTGGACGATCACCACTTATTACCTCGGCTTGGGTGTACAGCCCAATCAAGACATCAGTAATCATCCAAACGATATGAAGACCTCCGGTCTTCAACCACCATCTTCATCGTCGACATATCGTCGAATCAGTTATTCAGAATGGGTATAAACCCGGCCATTCCGAATAACTCGCATATATAATAAACAAGTGCTATAAACTACAACATATGCCTCATTCCAATTCTGAATATTCTTTTATTCACATACTTTGGGAAAGGTTCCCACTAATTTTATCAAAGATAAATTCTTTAAATTTATTCTTTAATCTTCCTTTGGATTTCAATTCTCCATCTTTAATTAGGTTAAAGAACCAATGACATTTAAAACACGGCTCACGATAAACCCAAAATCACATTCCATTCCATCAACCTTTAACCGTAAATTAGCAAGTGAACAATTCCCTAAGTATTAACCCCGAAGGCCGAAACCAACATCAATCAATACACAGGAAACCATTCAACTTAACTAACCTCCAGTTAGTTTCTGATTTTCTTAACTCCATCGTTAATCGGGTTAAAGAACCAGTGTTATTTAAAACACAATTCACGATAAACCCAAAGACCAATTTCAATTCAATTCCAATTAAATATATTAAATTGGAAAACTTTACTTTGGAAAATTCCCGTTAAATCTTAATAAAACAATTTATAACTTCCAAATATTATTCCATTGCAAATCGGGTTAAAGAACGAATGTCGTTGAAAACACAGTTCACAACAAACCCAAAATCTAATCGGTCTCTAACTGTACATTAGTAAGAGAACAATTCCCTAAGTACCCGAAGGCCGAAACCAACATCAGATCAATACCCAAGAAACCATTCAACTTAACTAATCTCCAGTCAGTTTCTAATTTTCTTAACTACATTCGGTTTAAGAACAGTATAATTAAAGATACCATTCACGACAAACCCAAAATCCAATTTGATATTAAATACAAGGCTCTGAATAGAAAATATATCGGTCTATATTCAATATCAAATTCTGAAACCAACAAATATCGTATTGGAATAACGATATATATATCTTCCAAATTCCTCCACAATATCCGTATAATCACGAAATCCAATATCGAAATATTCCGAAGATAATTTCGATTCAAATCCATTCCAATTCATATATTGGAAATTCTGGTTATTTTTAAAACCATTTCAAATCCAATTTATTTATTTTAAAAATATTGGATTTATTATTCTATTTCAAAACTAGTTCGTTTCGATAAGATATATTTATATATTTTCAAATATGGAATTTTTCATCCCCATTCGTTCCAAATCATTTATTATGATTTTACACAAATTTTTGATATTTTTAATAATTTTATCAGGGCCTGTACAGTCGATTTCCATAAACGGCCATCGAACTGCACTTACAGCGACCTTTTCCAAATATGTTTTGGACATAATTCCAAATTCAAACGTTAGATTTCAAATCTCCCACATTCTTTGGAAAGCTCTTTCCGATACGAACCCAATGGTTCCGGTTTTAGGAGAATCCGACGGTCGGATCTCCCGTAATGTCCATTCGAAGTCAATGGTTGAAATTCGCGAACTTCCGCAGTGCGGCGCGTTCTATTTAGGCCATTATATTATATATATAATATATATTTCTTTGATTTCCATTAAAAACATATTTTATAAGTCGTTTTAAATTCGGTTTCAAAACAGTTTCTACTTCATCTTCAATTCCAAATCAAAATTGAATTTTCCATTATAAATTCGTCTCAAATTCATTTCAAATTGATTTCAATTCAATTTCAATTTCAATTAAATTTCAATTTCAATTCAATTTCAATTCATTTTGAGTTCATTTTAAATCGATTTCAATTCAATTTCAATTCGTTTAGAATTCGTTTTAAATCGATTTCAATTTCAATTCATTTTAAATCAATTTCAATTCAATTTCATTTCGTTTTGAATTCATTTTAAATCGATTTCAATTCAATTTCAAAATCAAAATTGAATATTCTATATCATTTCAATATTTTCAAAATATTATATTTTGAAATCACTTTTCGATATTCATTATAAAATGAATAAAATTGACCAAATTTCCGTTCGTTTTAAAATGGCGTTTAACTACTTAACACGGCTTCACATTCCAATATTCACTGAATATTATTTTAAAATATTCGTTAATTCTAAACTGGAATCAGACTCGATCAATTACCATATAATTTTAGTTATATGGATTTCAACATCACATGTATACAATAATGACGATAAACAATCATTAAAAATTCAAACAACATCCAGAGTGCATTCTACAACCGTATAAGCATTAAAATAAATAAATAACGCTTATACAGCCTGTAAACCCATCGATCGACTTACAACTAATTATTGGGACTAGTGTATGTCATATATCACCCCAATACCCGCGTGGGGTTTCAATCAACAAATAACGAATTTTATTCGTGCAGTTGGACGATGTGTAAAGTTTATCGTCCCAATCAATATCAGTCAAAGGTGTGTACATAAACAAATCATCCAATTTGTTTATAAATATTTATTTTATTCATATACACATTAAAAATTGTATTTTTAACTATAAAATATTTATAATTATAAAATATTTATTTTCATTCTACAACACACAACCAATTTCCACAACACAGTCGAACAAACAAACAAGCCGTCCATGGTCTGTGGACGACGGGTATCGGATGCTGCTAAGCACCGTCTGCATCCTAGTATATATTTTAACTAGAAAATAAAATAAAAGTGAGAAGTTCTCACTTTTGGGTTCCACTCCGCCATGCTTTAACGGACGATGATTTGGATTCTCTTCCAAATTCCAACGCAATCTTCTTCACGCTGTTAATAGATAAAAATCACATTTTTATCGCTTCATTCCAATAAATAAAAATCATATTTTTATTTCTACTTCATATATTTTTACAACGCTTCTTTCTATATAAAAATTATATTTTTATATTTCTACTTCTTATATAAAGATCGATTTTTTATTTCGCTACATATATAAAAAAAATCGAATTTTTACCTTAATGATATCCATATAAAGATCGTATCTTTATCATAATGAAAACATTATAAAAATCGTATTTTTATCTATAAAAGATCACATTTTTATAATTCTTCCTATAAGATAAAAAAAATATTTTTACTTCTCCACTTCATATATAAAAATCAATCTTTATCGCCATTCCCTATATATAAAAATCGAATTTTTATATTATTACATACACACGATAATTTTTTTATTTTTATCCAACTAAAAATAATATTTTCATATCGCCATTAAAATTATAAAAATCATATTTTTATTATCCATATAATATAAAAATCATATTTTTAAAGCTAATCTATTCATGTAAAAATCATATTTTCAATATTCTACATACATAAAAATCTCATTTTATTCCTCTACATCATAGGTAAAAACTGAATTTTGTTTTTATTGAACTAATTACTTTATATAAATAAAATAAAGAAATAAAAGTAAATAAAAACTTATAGTAGAAATCGGACGGGTGCTTGCTCGCGTTGGTGGTTGGTGAAGGACTTGACGGAGGTGGGGGAGGTCGCTGTGTCGGAGCTTGGGGGAGCATCAGCGGTGTTTGCGTCGGTTGTCTTTGCGAAGCTAGGGTTTGTAGGGGGCTCGCGATGGATTGGAGAAGAGAGGGGGAGGGGAGGGCTCGCGCGCCCAGCGCGGCGGCGGCGGTCACGGCGCCGCTGCTGCAGCGTTGGAGGAGGCCGCACGCCCCTCCGTTCTTCCCTTTCTTTTCTTTTTTTATTTTATTTTGAATGGTTGACTTCTGAAGGGACAGAGAGAGGAGGAGAGTATATATATTAATATATATTTAATTAATTTAATTTTCAAAAAGCAAAATTTTTATTTCGAACTTGAAATCTATCCCACCATCTGTCATCCTCAGCTAATTACCCCCATTCCGAACACAATGGGATATGTCCCGTAAGCTGATTTGACTGTTACAATCAGTTTTCATTGAATTTGAAATATAAATCATTATATTGAATTTTAAACGTACGTTTCAATTTATCGGGGTGACAAACAGACTCTGAAAATTCCCGAAAAATATTTTCTAGCTTTGTATTGACGATACGGTCCTAACAAAACTAATTTCGTCAAATTTGAAGTCCGTTTGAAAAATGGCCATTTTCTAGTCGATCCAAATTGACTGAAATTGTCAAAAAACGTTTTACTTCGCCACGCTCACATATTAATCCCAAGAATTATGAATTTTGGAATCTAGCAATAACTCAACATCCCAGATCCAAAAAAGTGGTTTCGTCGAAAACGGAGGTCATTTGCAAAATTTCCATTTTTAAGGGCCAAAATTCCGTAGCGACTATCCTGAATTTTCAACTGGGCATAACTTTTTATTTCCGCTATGAAATTTCAAATTTTCAGATTCGTTGGAAAGATATTCTCAAATAGATTATAATATTTTTGGTTTCACTAAAATTCGGTTTATTTTAAATCCTGTACATTCATTTGAAATTTGAAATCGAATATTCGAACTACCGCGCCATTTCTAATTCTTTTTATAATTAAAATAAAATATTTATATTCTAACGACGATTCAAATAAATATATACATTCTAATTCTATTCAAAATAAATTTCTCGTCGTTATTATTTAAAATAAATCATTTTACATATTTAAAATTCATTAAAATTGCCAAAATAAAAATTTTAAATTGGCTCAAATTTTCCGGGTTGTTACAATGTCCCCCACTTAAAATATTTTCATCCTCGAAAAGGAACGGAGCTGAAAGCTATTTTACAAACCAACTCAACTTTCATTCTTTTCATTATGGCTTAAGTTCTTCAACTTTTCAGTTTCTAAGAACTTTCAAATTCTTCAAAAATTTGGCTAACACCCTAAATTTTCGAAAAATTTCGCCATAACCTCCCCTGTACGAGAGCACCGGGAAAATCCCGAAATTGCCATACAGGCCTCTCCAATCTAAAAAGAAAAGGAAACAACCAAGCGGCTTATAAAATCATCCAAAACCCAAGAAATTAGTAAACATGTACCTATTTGTCGGGCAAACAATTTTATTCTCTGCTCTAGCCTCTTTGCAATGACCTGTTCAATGGATACACATGTATATGCATGCAATTTCAAACAATTTTCAATACAGTTCAATATTTGGTACCGTTTGGCCCAAATTTATCTTTCACTCATATAATAGTTTAAATACATAATCACACAACACAATCATCAATCAATTAGTTGATTATTTTTTCAAATTCATAACTTTGGTACATAGTCCAAAATTCATATTTTTGATGCCAAATCACAACAATAAGCCCTATCTAGTTTTGGTTCTAACACCAGTCAATTGGAAATATATAGAAATTCCACTTTCGAAACTCAAATATAAATGTTGATGATGCTATAGCGATCATCAGAACAATCTCCGGGCGACTAGAGTATGATTCTACATCTATCCAGTATATTAAAACTTTGAATACATGTTTGCAAGTTGTATATGCAAAATCTTTATATATTGGATTGTCCAAATTCAATACAAATAAAATATTCAAATATGTATAATAAGGTTTAAATTTTCAAAACAAACTTTGTTTTTCATTTTTATTTTTAAAACACTACGCTTCACACTCGTTCTAGGATTCTACTGATCCTATCTCTAATGAGTCATTCTCATTGGATATTACTAATCCAATTTCTGATGAATTCTTTCATTTGGTTCTAATGTGTCTTGTTCTCGAGCTCTGTAAACCAAAGCTCCGATACCAAAATGAGATGACCTGAACCTCCCCGTGAAAGAAAGCCCGGATTGAGTTGAGAACAAGACGAATCAGAATACAAACAGAAGAACACTTCATTGCTTATTACAACAATTCAATCAGAATAAAAGAATATACAGAGTATGAATAAATATTACACATTTTATAAATATCAGAGATTTAAATTACATTTAAATACATAGCAGCGGAAAAACAATACAAAACACAACTGAAAGTAATACACGGATACAAAGCTTTCAGAATATCGTTCCAGCTATAAACCACGCTCTTATGAATATAAATCTGCAAAACCAAAACTACTAGCTGCCCGTGTGGAAAATAGGGGCACCCAGAGTTTAGGTTAAAACAATAAACTCCAGGTCAGTCATGTGACTGGAGTGAGAACTAAAACAGTTATTTAAAACTTTACTTTAAAAGGGAGTAATTCAAGGGACCACGCCGGATAACACGGAACGAGTTTCCTCCCAAGAATACTAGTGCATAGGATAAACAACACAATGTTTTTTTTGGAAAAATGAAGCTATTATAAGACCCAGGTCCCACCACACAATGCAACACAAGCCGAAGGATAGGTTTTCCCCTTATAATAGCCAAATAATGCTTGATACGTTTAAAACAAATCATTTTGATACTATTATAGTGTAAAGTGTATAAAACAACTTCAAATATAAATGTATCAATCATAGGCGGCATGGGTACCATCTATCATGTCGCCAATACTAGGCTCTACAATCAAAACCGCAAAATATCGTATTGGAAATTGGATTTCCATCATGAGTCGAGGCAATGGGAAAGCTCCTCACCGGCTTCGAGACACTCTAGCAAATTCCCCAGGATTACACACTCTGGGTAGCCCTTGGAATCGGCTGGGCCGGCCCTCCATTACGTTTGAGGATTGGTTATTCCTGAGCACACGTTTCCCGGTCCTATCAGACCTATATACATCAGCTCCGAAGAGGCCGATATATCCGAGGCGCCTTGCATTCCAACATCCACAAAGGTATAATAATCAACGATGTCAGGGCTAGTAAAACTCTGACACCACCCATAACTAGAAAGAAACGTCGTGTTCTCCCAGCGGTCCGTTTCCCGTTTTTAACTCATATCGAGGTGTGAGGCTCGCGAATCAACGCTATACACAAAGCTACACTATATTAAAGCCATGCTTTGATCATCAACCATAAGACTCTGCTTTTCAAAAGCTTGCATCTCAGCATGCCACACAGGCAATTCATGCCATGCGATTGATATCTATTGATATATAACCTCTGAGCTCGTACGTCTCAGAGAAGGGCGTTAAGCAAGAGAATAAATTTTCCGCCGCCAAACATATATATTTAATAGAAATTAATTAGCATAGAATAAAATACAATGTCAGACACACAATCCATTTATAAGTCCGTTTTGGGTCTAAACGAAACCGGAGGCACCTTATTCCTCCCCACATGTCCAATACAGGGGTGAGGTCCTCGCATATCCGTCGATCTTCAAGTACGCCTGGACGATCACCACTTATTACCTCGGCTTGGGTGTACAGCCCAATCAAGACATCAGTAATCATCCAAACGATATGAAGACCTCCGGTCTTCAACCACCATCTTCATGGTCGACATATCGTCGAATCAGTTATTCAAAATGGGTATAAACCCGGCCTTTCCGAATAACTCGCGTATATAATAAACAAGTGCTATAAACCACAACATATGCCTCATTCCAATTCTGAATATTCTTTTATTCACATACTTTGTGAAAGGTTCCCACTAATTTTATCAAAGATAAATTCTTTAAATTTATTCTTTAATCTTCCTTTGGATTTCAATTCTCCATCTTTAATTAGGTTAAAGAACCAATGACATTTAAAACACGGTTCACGATAAACCCAAAATCACATTCCATTCCATCAACCTTTAACCGTAAATTAGCAAGTGAACAATTCCGTAAGTATTAACCCCGAAGGCCGAAACCAACATCAGATCAATACACAGGAAACCATTCAACTTAACTAACCTCCAGTTAGTTTCTGTTTTTCTTAACTGCATCGTTAATCGGGTTAAAGAACCAGTGTTATTTAAAACACAATTCATGATAAACCCAAAGACCAATTTCAATTCAATTCCAATTAAATATATTAAATTGGAAAACTTTACTTTGGAAAATTCCCGTTAAATCTTAATAAAACAATTTATAACTTCCAAATATTATTTCATTGCAAATCGGGTTAAAGAACGAATGTCGTTGAAAACACAGTTCACAACAAACCCAAAATCTAATCAGTCTCTAACTGTACATTAGTAAGAGAACAATTCCCTAAGTATTAACCCCGAAGGCCGAAATCAACATCAGATCAATACCCAGGAAACCATTCAACTTAACTAATCTCCAGTCAGTTTCTAATTTTCTTAACTACATTCGTTTCAAGAACAGTATAATTAAAGATACCATTCACGACAAACCCAAAATCCAATTTGATATTAAATACAAGGCTCTGAATAGAAAATATATCGTCTTATATTCAATATCAAATTCTGAAACCAACAAATATCGTATTGGAATAACGATATATATATCTTCCAAATTCCTCCACAATATCCGTATAATCACGAAATCCAATATCGAAATATTCCGAAGATAATTTCGATTCAAATCCATTCCAATTCATATATTGGAAATTCTGGTTATTTTTAAAACCATTTCAAATCCAATTTATTTATTTTAAAAATATTGGATTTATTATTCTATTTCAAAACTAGTTCGTTTCGATAAGATATATTTATATATTTTCAAATATGGAATTTTTCATCTCAATTCTTTCCAAATCATTTATTATGATTTTACACAAATTATTGATATTTTTAATAATTTTATCAGGGCCCGTACAGTCGATTTCCATAAACGGCCATCGAACTGCACTTACAGCGACCTTTTCCAAATTTGTTTTGGACATAATTCCAAATCCAACCGTTAGATTTCAAATCTCTCATAGTCTTTGGAAATCTCATTTTGATATGAACCCAACGGTTCCGGTTTTTTGAGAATCCGATGGTCAGATTTTTATCGCTTCATTCCAATAAATAAAAATCATATTTTTATTTCTACTTCATATATTTTTACAACGCTTCTTTCTATATAAAAATTATATTTTTATATTTCTACTTCTTATATAAAGATCGAATTTTTATTTTGCTACATATATAATAAAAATCGAATTTTGACCTTAATGATATCCATATAAAGATTGTATCTTTATCATAACGAAAACATTATAAAAATTGTATTTTTATCTATAAAAGATCACATTTTTATAATTCTTCCTACAACATAAAAATTATATTATTACCTTGCCACTTCATATATAAAAATCAAACTTTATTGCCATTCCCTATATTTAAAAATCGAATTTTTATATTATTACATACACATGATAAAATCTATATTTTTATCTAACTAAAAATAATATTTTCATATCGCCATTAAAATTATAAAAATCATATTTTTATTATCCATATAATATAAAAAATATATTTTTAAAGCTAATCTATTGATGTAAAAATCATATTTTCAGTATTCTACATACATGATAAAAATTATATTTTTACTTCACCACTTCATATATAAAAATCAATCTTTATCGCCATTCCCTATATATAAAAATCGAATTTTTATATTATTACATACACACGATAAAATTTATATTTTTATCTAACTAAAAATAATATTTTCATATCGCCATTAGAATTATAAAAATCATATTTTTATTATCCATATAATATAAAAAATATATTTTTAAAGCTAATCTATTCATGTAAAAATCATATTTCCAGTATTCTACATACATGAAAATCTCATTTTTAATCCTCTACATCATAGGTAAAAACTGAATTTTGTTTTTATTGAACTAATTACTTTATTTAAATAAAATAAAGAAATAAAAGTAAATAAAAACTTACAGTAGAAATCGGAGGGGTGCTTGCTCGTGTTGGTGGTTAGTGAAGGACTTGACGGAGGTAGGAGAGGTCGCTGTGTCGGAGCTTGGGGGGGCATCGGCGATGTTGCATCGGTTGTCTTTGCGAAGCTAGGGTTTGTGGGGGGGGGGGCTCGCGATGGATTGGAGAAGAGAGGGGGGAGGGTTCGCGCGCCCAACGCCGCGGCGGCGGTCACGGTGCCGCTGCTACGGCGTTGGAGGAGGCTGCGCGCCCCTCCATTCTTCCTTTTCTTTTCTTTTCTTCTTTTTTTATTTTACTTTGAACGGTTGACTTTTGAAGGGAGAGAGAGAGGAGGAGAGTATATATATTAATATATATTTAATTAATTTAATTTTCCAAAAGCAACTTTTTATTTCGAACTCGAAATCTAACCCACCGACTGTCGTCCCTAGCTAATTACGCCCATTCCAAACACAATGGGATATGTCCCGTAAGCTGATTATACTGTTACAGTCAGTTTTCGTTGAATTTGAAATATAAATCATTATACTGAATTTTAAACGTACATTTCAATTTATCGGGGTCACATACGGACTCTAAAAATTCTCGAAAAATATTTTCTAGCTTCGTATTAATGACACGGTCCTAACAAAACTAATTTCGTCAAATTTGAAGTCCGTTTGAAAAATGGCCATTTTCTGGTCGATCCAAATTAACTGAAATTGTCAAAACACGTTTTACTTCGCCACGCTCAAATATTAATCCCAGAAGTTATGAATTCTGGAATCTAGCAATAAGTCAACATCCCGACAACAAAAGAGGTTTCGTCAAAAACGGAGGTCATTTGCAAAATTCCATTTTTAAGGGCCAAAATTCCATAGCGACTATCCTGAATTTTCAACTGGGAATAACTTTTTATTCGCGCTATGAAATTTCAATTTTTCGGATTCGTTGGAAAGATATTCCCAAATAGATTCTAATATTTTCGGTTTCACTAAAATCCAGTTTATTTTGAATCCTGTACATTCATTTGAAATTTGAAATTGAATTTTCGAACTACCGCGCCATTTCTAATTCCTTTTATAATTAAAATAAAATATTTATATTCTAACGACGATTCAAATAAATATATATGTTCTAATTCTATTCAAAATAAATTTCTCGTCGTTATTATTTAAAATAAATCAATTTATATATTAAAAATTCATTCAAATTGCCAAAATTAAAATTTTAAATTGGCTCAGATTTTCTGGTTGTTACAGAAAGACTAAGGAAAATCCTTCTGTAACACCCCGTAATTTTAAAAAATGACATAAGAGATAATTAAAGAATCTTAATTTTTATAAGAAGAATTAAGGTAAACAGGATGTGCCATTGCGTTCGTCTCGGAATTTTGCTTGGGATAGAGTCCGAGTTTGCATAAAACGGATTCGGTATGAAGAAGTTATGAAGCTAAGAAGATTTCAATTTAAGCAGAATTTAAATTAAAATAATAATTAAAAATCAAAAACGAATTCAAAAATCAAAATCAGATTTAGCTGGGTGAGCGGGAAATCTCCCGCTCTAGGGTGTTGAACCCCTCTAGGGGAGTCGACATAGGTGTCGACCCCTCTATAAGGGTGTCGACAGGGGTGCCGACCCCCATCTGCCCAGATCTGGCAGATGAGTTTTTGTGGTCTAGGGCTGTTGTGTCCTTCTGGGGTTGGCTGGATGACATGCTTTTCAGGTTTGGACGGTTCAGATGGATCCTATTCTAATCTAAGGGTCCTAATTCACCTAGATCATCTATAAAATACCACTAAACCTAGCCCTAACCCTAATCTTATTGTTGTTCATTCATGGCGCCTCCATGCTGCTCTAATCTAAATTAACCTAGCCTTTCTTCTCCAACCAAAATCAAAGTAGAGATTTAGAGATAGTTCTTCTTCAACAATCAAATTAGAAGATCAGATCTACATCAATCAAGTAGGGATCATTCAAGATCCGAATTGCTACAACAACGCCTAGTTTTCTAAAAATCCTATCGCTGGTTGTCTATGTCACTTTCATATATAATTAAATTAAAAGTAATTGTGATAGGATTGTAAATTCGATCTAATGTATATGCCTGTGACTGAGATGAATCTTATCAAGTTTGTAAATCATTACCTTTTAGATTCATACCCACAAATCTGCCATATACTTTTCTGATGTATTTTATCGTTATATGCCTGTTTATGTTTCATATGCATGTTCTTATGTTTACACCAATTTTGATGTTGATTCTCTTCTCCTCCCCTTTTTTCCTTTTTTACGAGATTAAGCTAACTTCGAGCCTAACATATTGCGTTGTGATTTGCATACGAATAACGTTTGAACGATTTGGAAAAGGTTGGGGAAATTTGTAAAAAATGAGATTACTGGCATAAATCAATTTGAGCATAATTGTGTATAAATTATATACTTGAGATTTGGCATAAGTTGGATTGGGCATAATTGGATATAATTTGTATACATGAGGTTTGGCATAAATTGTTAATAACAATGAACGCAAATTAATTTGGGCGTAATTTGGCATAACATGTATACATAAGGTTATAGGCCTAATTTGGATAAATATTATAAGCATAATTTAGATTGAAAATTATGGGTAATTGGAATATATTTTAATCCAAGATTTAAAATTGGGACTCGAATCAAGAAAGTGATAATGAACGCCTAAGACACGAGGTTAGATTCGAATTGCAGTATAAGACTGCCCGAAACCGCCCGGCACATCCAGCAACCACAATCTGGTAATCTAATGTGAGAGGTCAAAGGAAGAAATTAGATACGTAATAATGCAAAGACATGAGGTTAGATTCGGATTGCAATATAAGAATGCCCGGAACTGCCCGACATATCCAGCAACCGCAAAACGGCAATTAATATGGGAGGTCTTGCAAGATTACGATTATAATGAATTAATGAACACTTAACCAAGATAAGACATGTGGTAAGGCATGGGTATGATAAAAGGGTTAAGTGGGTAACATGGATAGCATGTGAAACATAATTAAAGCACTTAACCAAGATGAGACATGTGATTAGACATGGGGATAAAGAGGGGTTAAGTGGGAATTCCTAGTGGGGACCAAGCTTAGGAGGGAAGCTTGTGTTAAGTGGGTCGACCCTTTTCAACCAATAACCCATTTTAGTGTCTATATGAGCTCGAACTAGGTCGAGGACGGGGACATGCTTACTGGGATTGATTGTAAGAGGTCAATAAAGAGTTAGCGATGACAATGCAAGTCCAATAGAGTCATGTGCGTGCGTGGGTCTGGGCTGGTAGGTAAGACGTTGTTGCATCGTGTAGGTATAAGCCGTGCATTTTAGTAGTAATGGTTTGCCACTTTAGGAAGTGATCACCCTACTGTGGGACCAGCACAGGTATCTACGAGTTAGGGAGCCGATCGAATGGGGATGGTAGTGGGTACAACTAGTGGAGATAGGAACAGGCGGCACCTATGACATCAACTAGGAGTACATGAAACTACCATCATTATTGTTATTATTATGTTTAGTAAGAGGGATCAACTTTCAGTATGGAACTATTATTGGTGCGGTGTAGGAATCATCTTATAGTGATTAGAAGCGCAATCAACGTTATATCTTGTTTACCTTGTCATATCTTCTTATGTTACAGTCATCTCTTATATCCAGTTTATGTTCTTATCCTATTACTTTACTGATTAAAGTGTTAAAGTCACTGGACTCGCCAGAAGTATGTCTGACCCCTTTTTGTTTTGCCACTTTTCTTCTCCCCCCAGGTCCTCAGGGTGGGATTAGTGGAGCTTGACCTGGATTTCTTTCTTCTTGAAGTGCTTGGAAGTGTTGAAAGTAATGCTCAGCTCTATCTCTTTTCATTATGGCTATTCGGAGTGGGATTATGGTTTTGCTTTTGTGTACTCTGATAATAATTTTGTTAAAGATGGATATTTGTGTACTTGGCTTAGTATATGGTATTGATGTTGTAACCAGACATGTTTTACTTTTCCGCTGCAATGAATAAATTTTGAATTTTTAAGTACCATTTTATATATCTGTCTTGTGATATTCTGTTCGATACTCTTATAACGCTCCATGAAAGTTAATGCATTCCCTTAGCGAGTGACATTAATGGACGTAGTGTGTTACACGTGGTATCAGAACTAAAGGTTACCAGAACAGATAAAAATTTTGAAAACCGTTTTCAAAAGCATTTTTAGAAAGAAGTATTTTCAAAAACATGTTTTAAAGATGGTGTTTTCAAGAGAAAGGTTTATTATGAAAAACATAATCCCCAAAAGCCATATATCTATCTTTCGATTCTCTGTTTTGAATCTCTTCCTTTTTCCTTTTAGCACGTCTAGGAAACCTATTATACCCGAGGGCGTACAGATACCAGGCTAGTTCAGAAGGTATCTGGAGGCTAGGGCTACTGCCGCAGGCCCAGCAGACGTTCCTCCTCCCCCAGCTGTAGCCGCTCCCTCCTCCTCCTCCTCCCCGTGTAGATGCTTTTTCTAAGATATGCAAAGACTTCCGTGCGATGGGCGGAAAGTCGTTTTATAGGACTGAGATGTTTGTGGAGGCTCGAATTGGCTCAAGGAAGTGGAAGACTTGTTTGGTATCTTTGAGATAGACGAGGGAAGGAAAGTTCAGCTAGCTGCTTGGTTGATGAAGGATGAAGCTTCCTTTTGGTGGGAAATAACTAATGGAGGACGTCCAGTGGAGACGTGGGTGGATTTTAGATGAAGGTTCGAGTTTAAAGGAGAGTTTATGCATGGAGAGGTTCTTGGCTTTGAAACAAGGGAATTTTTCAGTGAAGGAGTACATTAACAAGTTTAACCAGTTAGTAAGATTTGGGATGGAATTAGTTAATACACCACATAAGAAGGCCTTGAGATTTGCCAAGGGTCTGAATGAACCACTACACGGGTTGGCTATGTCCCACATTCCTATGGGGGCTACTTTCGAGAATCTTGTTGATATGGCGCTGATACATGAAGAGGAGAAAGGTGCTAGTGTAGTTAAGGCACATGATAAGAAAGTGGATCCAAAGAAAGCAAGCAACAACAAAAGAAAGGTGGTAAGCATAACAAGGGCCAAGGGAAGAAAAGGTGTTTTAATTGTGGAACACCGGGCCACTTAAGTAAGGACTGTAGGAAGAAGAAGAAGACAGGTTGCTTCCAATGTGGTGAGGTAGGACATATGATTAAAAACTGCCCAAGGAGGCAAGGACAAGGGCAAGGACAGAGGACAGGACCTACTTCTGGAGGGCAGGTTCATGCTCTCATGGCACCAGGACAGGAGAGAGGTAGAAACATTTCTGTTGAAAGTTTGATTTTCCTTTTTGATCATCCTGTTTGAACTTTATTTGATTCTGGCGCTTCACATTTGTTTGTATCTGCTTCGTTAGTTGAAACCCTGCACCTAAATGCTAGTCTAGTTATGGATCTCGTCGTTGTCTCAAATCCTATTGGGGGTACGACTCATCTTTCTATATTATGTCGGGATTTGAGAATATATATGTATGGCGTTGAGTTCGAATGCAACGCTTATGTGCTTAGCTTCATGGGCTATGGCTTGATTCTAGGAATGGATTGGCTAGCCAGGTATGGTGCCATTCTCGACTGTGAAAAGAGGGTAGTTAGGCTGTTGACTAGTTTGGGTAATACTCTCGATATCTCATGTGATCCTAAGGGTTCTGTTATGCTTAGCTACCTAGAATCTCTTGACACGTCTATTGATGATTTGCAATCTGTTCGAGTAGTCCGTGAGTATGCAGATGTCTTTGAGAAGGTTAGGGGCTTACCTCCAATACGCGAGATAGATTTCTGTATATACTTAGTGGACAATACAAAGCCAGTTGCATTTCCTGTGCGCCACATGGCTCCAAGAGAAAGGAGGGAGCTTAGTAAAAAAGCGAAAGAGTTGCCTGAGAAAGGGTTCATAAGAAGAAGTATCTCGGAGTGGGGTGCTCTAGTTGTTTTGCTACAAAGCCTGATGGTTCTCTTAGATTGTGCGTGGACTATAGGGAGCTGAATAAGCTCACGAAGAAAAACAGACACCCATTTCCGAGGATAGATGATTTGTTCGATCATTTGGTTGGTACTTCGGCTTTCTCGTAGTTGGACTTAGCTACAGGATTTCATCAGTTGAGGGTAGCTGCGGATAGTATAGATAAGACTGCTTTTAGGACTCCCGATGGTTTCTTTAAATGGCTCATCATGCCTTTTGGTTTGACGAATGCACCCGCATATTTCGTAGACTTGATGAGTAGGGTGTTTAGGGAGTTTCTAAACAAGTTCGTGGTGGTCTTTGTGGATGATATCATGATATTTTCTAGAAGCGAGGAAGAGCATGCTCTACATCTTAGGGAAGTCTTAGAGACCCTTCGAGCACATCAACTCAAAGCTAAGTTCTCCAAATGTCATTTTTGGAGAGAGGAAGTGAGGTTCTTAGGGCACGTGGTCTCCAAGGAAGGGATAGCAGTGGATCCCGCGAAGGTGGTAGTATTCCAAGATTGGAAGGTTCCTAAGAACGCTACACAAGTAAGAAGTTTTCTTGGTTTGGCGGGCTATTATAGAAAGTTCATCAAGGACTTTTCCAAGTTATCAGCCCCACTTACACGGTTGATAAAAAAGAGTTGGACCTTTTCTTGGGACGTTGACTATGACGATGCTTTTCAACGATTGAAGAGGGCATTGATGACAACTCCAGTTTTATTTTTTCCTGATGGGAGTAAACCATTCACAGTGTATACCGATGCTTGCGGGACAGGGCTTAGCGCAGTTTTGATGCAAGAGGGAAGGATGATATGCTATGGTGGAACGCAGTTAAAGGCCCATGAGAAGAATTACCCTACCCGTGACTTAGAGTTAGCTGCCATAGTACCCCCATAATTTTAAAACATGACATAAGAGATAATTAATGAATACTTAATTTTTATAAGAAGAATTAAGGGAAATGGGTTACGCCATTGTGTTCGTCTCGGAATGCTGCTTGGGATAGAGTCTGAGTTTGCATAAAACAGATTCGGTATGAAGAAGTTATGAAGCTTAGAAGATTTCAGTTTAAGCAGAATTTAAATTAAAATAATAATTAAAAATAAAAAACGAATTCAAAAATCAAAATCAGATTTAGCTGGGTGAGCGGAAAATCTCCCGCTCTAGGGTGTCGACCCCCTTAGGGGATAGACATAGGTTACGACCCCCATCTGCCTAGAACTAGCAGACAAGTTTTAGTGGTCTAGGGCTGATGTGTCCTTCTGGGATTGGCTGGATGACGTATTTTTCTGGTTTGGATGGTTCAGATGGATCCTCATCTAATCTATGGGTCCTAATTCACCTAGAGCATCTATAAAATACCCCTAAACCAAACCTTAATCTCATTGTTATTCATCCATGGCGCCTCCGTGCTACTCTAATCTAAATTAACCTAGCCTTTCTTCTCCAACCAAAGTCAAAGTAGAGATTTAGAGATAGTTCTTCTTCAATAATCAAATTGGAAGATCAGATCTACATCAATCAAGTAGAGATCATTTAAGATCCAAATTGCTACAACGCCGCCTAATTTTCTAAGAATCCTATCGCTGTGAGTCTATGTCTCTTTCACATTTAATTAAATTAAAAGTAATTGTGATAGGATTGTAAATTGGATCTAATGTAAATGTCTGTGACTGAGATGAATCTTATCAAGTCTGTAAATCATTATCTTTTAGATTCATACCCACAAATCTGCCATATACTTTTCTGATCTAGTTTATCGTTATATGCCTGTTTATGTTTCATATGCCTGTTCTTATGTTTACGCCAATTTTGATGTTGATTCTCTTCTACTCTCCTTTTTCCTTTTTTATGAGATTAAGCTAACTTCGAGCCTAACATATTGTGTTGAAATTTGCGTACGAATAACGTTGTACGGTTTGGAAAAGTTTGGGGAAATTTTAATAAAATGAGATTATTGGCATAAATCAATTTGAGCATAATTGTGTATAAATTGTATACATGAGATTTGGCATAAGTTGGATTGGGCATAATTGTATATAATTTGTATACATGAGGTTTGGCATAAATTGTTAATAACAATGAACGCAAATTAATTTGGGCGTAATTTGGCATAACATGTATACATAAGATTATAGGCCTAATTTGGATTAAAATTATAAGCATAATTTAAATTGGAAACTATGGGTAATTGGAATACATTTTAATCCAAGATTTAAAATTGGGAATTGAATCAAGAAAGTGATAATGAACGCTTAAGACACGAGGTTAGATTTGAATTGCGGAATAAGACTACCCGGAACCGCCGGCACATCCAGCAACCGCAATTCTGTAATCTAAAATGAGAGGTCAAAGGCATAAATTAGATACGTAATAATGCAAAGACACGAGGTTAGATTCAGATAGCGGTATAAAACTGCGTGGAACCGCCCTGCATATGCAGCAACCGCAAAACGATAATCTAATGTGGGAGGTCTTGCAAGATTACGATTATAATGAATTAATGAACACTTAACCAAGATAAGACATGTGATAAGGAATGGGTATGATAAAAGGGTTAAGCGGGTAACATGGGTAGCATGTGAAACATAATTAAAGCACTTAACCAAGATGAGACATGTGATTAGACATAGGGATAAAGAGGGGTTAAGTGGGAATTCCTGGTGGGGACAAAGCTTAGGAGGGAAGCTTGTGTCAAGTGGGTGGACCCATTTCAACCAGTAACCCATTTTAGTATCTAAATGAGCTCGAACTAGGTCAAGGATGGGGACATGCTTACTGGGGTTGATTGTAAGAGGTCAATAAAGAGCTAGCGATGGCAGTGCAAGTCCAATGGAGTCATGTGCGTGTGGGGGTCCGGGCTGGTAGGTAAGACGCTGTTGCATTGTGTAGGTATAAGCCGTGCATTTTAGTAGTATCGAGTTGCCACTTTAGGGAGTGATACACCCTACTGTTGGACCAGCACGGGTATCTACGAGTTAGGGAGTCGATCGAATGGGGAGGGTAGTGGGTACAACTAGTGGAGATAGGAGCATGCAGCACCTATGATAGCAGCTAGGAGTACACGAAACTACCATCATTATTGTTATTATTATGTTTAGTAAGAGGGATCAACTTTCATTATGGAACTAGTATTGGTGCAGTGTAGGAATTATCTTATAGTGATTAGAAGTGCAATCAACGTTATATCTTTTTCATCTTGTTTACCTTGTCATATCTGCTTATGTTACAGTCATCTCTTATATCTAGTTTATGTTCTTATCCTGTTACTTTGCTGATTATATTGTTAAAGTCACTGGACTCGCCAGACGCATGTCTGACCCTTTTTTATTTCGCCTCTTTTCTTTCTTTTCCCCAGGTCCTTAGGGTGGGATTAGTGGAGCTTGACTTGGATTTCTTTCTTCTTGCAGTGCTTGGAAGTGTTGAAAGTAATGCTCAGCTTTATCTCTTTTCAATATGGCTATTTGGAGTGGAATAATGGTTTTGCTTTTATGTACTCTGATAATAATTTTGTTCAAGATGGATATTTGTGTACTTGGCTTTGTATATGGTATTGATGTTGTAACCAGACATGTTTTACTTTTCCACTGCAATGAATAAATTTTGAATTTTTAAGCACCATTTTATATATCTGTCTTGTGATATTCTGTTGTATACTCTTATAATGCTCCATGAAAGTTAATGCATTCCCTTAGTGAGTGGCATTAATGGACGTGGGGTGTTACACCTTCATCTTGATTTTTGGGGTATTTGATTTCGTGAATTGCCTGTTTTTTGTTAGTTAGGTAAGGGGAAAATACGTTTTAATTTATATTATGGATTTCTAGCTGAAATAATTTTATAATTCGTTCATTCTTGTGTAGTCGCATCATCTTTGTTGGGACTATAAATCCTTGGAGTTGGTTCATAATTTGACTACGGTCTTTAGATACCACAATAATGAGGATATTTTTTTGGGATCACGTCAAATCTTAAAAGATAGCGCTGGACGATTAATATTTTAATTCAACTAATAAGGTAAAGGTCCAACCTCTGTCCAAAGCCCATTTGGTGGTTGACCGTTTGGTGTTATACTAGGATGGTCAATTAGTTGATGAGTATTGGTACTGCTTGGACCGAGGACTCAACTGTAAAAGTTGCGTCCAAACCACCTCCTTAACTTATTTCTTTCGTCCTTGCTTCCTCTTATAGCCAAACCATATTCTTATCCTTCTTCTCTTTCTTTGTCTTCGCCTCATCTCCTCCTTTTTTGCGCTAGTTTGCACATTAGATCTTACCTCACTAGTACTCCAAGATCTAATTTCTTCTCTTCGACCATTTATTAGTCCATACTACCTATTGCACTGCCTGATCCTTCTAGTACCATTTAAGTCTCATCCTTCGGGAGAGGTCATTTGGTTGGATCAGAATGAGCAAAGAGGTCTCACCATTTTAAGGATATGAAAATTCGTTGTGGTAATTGGACTTGCACCGATACATTTCTTCAAGATCTTAGAATAAGATTTGTTGTTTGTGCTGCACCTTCCGTTGATATACCTTTTTTGATAAGGTTCTTTCAAAGGCGATCTCGTTCGGAGATGAAGATTAAGCTATCTTTAGATGGTATTTCTGAGGAGAATCTCGATGAGATTTTAGAGGAATCAGAGTTGTACTAGGACTCATATTGGCTTATGTTTGATCGACTCTAGAGATTTTGTAGCAAGTCTCTTTTCTTGATGTCGGTTTATGTGTTCGGTAATCTATGTTCGAGCTGCCCATGTAGACGTGTGACTCATTTAGCACATTGTTCTATAAATGGGTGGTTATGACTAGATTTATCTCATGATGCGGGAATTAATACTTTGTTTGATCGATGGTGTAACCATCAGTTTGTGCCACATCATATTTGATTCAGCTTGTTGTTTTTGTGTGTTGTCTCATGGAGTTACTTTCAATAATTTCACCTATTCATTTTTTTCTTCAAACAATATTAGGTGAATTTCCATGAGAAACAGTTTTGTGGTAGGTTTCTTTTCTCATCGCAAATTCTCTCTTAGAAGAGATGGTGATGTGGTAACCTCCAACAACACTAGTAGTGTTTGTAACATGAGAATGAGCATTATGTTACCATGATATGGTTAGTCAAATATCTTAAAAATTGGTTTGAGCTCCAGCTGCGGAGCAAGGCATCTCGTTGTTTATAGCCATTGTTTTAGGAGTTTTGGGTTGGTTTTGTCATTGTCTTTGTTGTCATCCCTTTCCAGCATTGGGTTCTTGGTTTTGTGGTGATTCGTGCTTGTAACTGTTAGTGCTGTTTAAATTGCACGACTTAGGTTAATGAGATTTCTAAGTTTGGAAATGTTTATGTCATTCACGCATGCCTATTTGAGTGAAATCTCGTGTTCGTATCTAAACTAACAGTTGTCCTAGAGCTGAAAGAATAGAATTCTGTGTTGGATAAATTTTAGCAAAAGACCGGTTCTACGTCACAGGTATATAAATAAATAGTTTTTCGTTTCTTGTTAAAGCTAAATTTATTTTGGCCTTTTGTATGTGATTCCAATTTTTGCATTTTTGGCGCAACTGACTTTCTTTTTCGACAACATGTGATTTAAATCATTTAAGTTTTCGCAAATTACATTTTTGAAGATTTTGGAAAAACGTTGTTTGAAAAAAAACATTTTTTTATCATTTTCTTATTTTATAGGAAAGTGAAGCGGTTTTGAACAGAAAATTTCAAAATAGACATGATAAGTTTTCAAGCAGAAATTTATTTTTATGAAAAATTCCGATTTTTGATCACATGTACGGTGTAAGGAAGATTTTGGATGCTTTGTGTGTGCGTTTTAGAGGTGGAATAGGACCGACGATACGATAAAAACATTAACAGTAACAAGGAAAAGGCTGTTTTAGCCTTGAAAACGTTGTATCCATTCCTTGTCGATGATGCGCGCAAGCTATTAATTATCTTGTGTTACATTTTAGAGCTTTCTTTAAGCCTCCTTTATAGTCTATAGATGGAAATTTTTGGAGTTTTTTGGGTAATTGAGGCGAAAATTCCACTATAGGGCGGGAAATGGAATATTAGTATGCGGAGGAAGTGGCTAAATTCTTCTCTTTAATTTCCAATTTTCGGTTTAAGAGAAATTAAATAAGAAACAGTTGATTGCGTGACGTTTTGGATGGTAAGGTTTGAATGAAAAATTGGTTACTTCACACTGTTACTCGTAATTGTGTGAGGGTAATGGATTCAAAAGAGTTTTCAAAATTTGCATTCATATAGAATTGCTAGTATATTTAGGATGCTTTGCATCAGGTTTTCAAAAATATTTCAAATTTTTAATGTAAATATATGGGAGGATCCGATTAGAATCGTCTTGCATATATACTTTATGCTTGAATTGCATTATGTGCACCATACACATATACACATGGTTGCAAAGTGGATGTACACAAATTGGTTATGTATAATAGGACTATAGGCGCAAGAATTTCGAGACAAAATTCCTTTTAAGGTGGGAAGAATGTAACAACCTAGAATTTTGGCGATATAAATTAATTGTTAGAATTAAAAAATATAAATTTCTGCAAATGATGGAATTTGACCACTAAACTTTAACTGATGCGTTCATCCCCGAATTCTGGTCAACTTTCATGTTTGTAGTTTCGCGGAACGGAGTCCATATGAAAAAGTTACGGATGAAATACAAAAACGGACGGATAATAAATCAAACAAAACAATATATATATATATATATATATATATATATATATATAGAAATAAATATTCCCAGCCACCTCACTGCCAGATCGACCAAGTGATCGACCGCTGGCTACGACCGCTTGGTCGAGCCAGACAATGGCGGCTAGGGTTAAGAGGGGTTTATTTATAAAATATTATTAAAACGGATGGACAGATATAACTTAAAACTAATCCAATGGTTCTAGGCCATTTCCACCCCTATAAATAAAAGGGTAAGGCCTTATTCTTTTTCCACATAAATCTGCAAAGGCAGCGAAGCTCTGCCACTTTCCTCCTTCTCCAAACCTAATTTCTAAAATAAAAATATATTCATATATAACAAACAAATCAAATTCAATTCATATGCAATTGAGAGGATAAGAAGATCTAATGGAAAAGAATGCAAAGTGACGCTCCAAATCATATTCTCTCCTCTCTTCCTGTTTTCTTACACCACTACAGATCTGGAATTTTTCCCCTTTACAGATAAGTTGTAGATTTATAAGAATTTGGGGGTTGTTGGCCTAAAGGGTTCAAACTTTGGATTTAAAGGCTATAAGGTGAGTGGGAAATTTGCGAATACGGTTATAATGACTTATCTATTTAGTTTGAATTAGATCTATGTTTTTATGCCTATTCCCTATCAGATTTGTTTATTTAAATATTGTGAATTTATTGGTAACCATCAGATCTGGTATAAATATGGTTAAAACTTGTGAATTGTAAGTTGTGGTTAGGTATAACATAAATTGTAGGATTCTTAAACTTGTTCACACATATTCCTATAGTTATGTCATGAAATATGTTGTACATGTCGCATAACACTGTGGATCTAGAAATATATCCCATTAAACACAAATTAGATGTAGTTATATTCTAGATCTTTAATTCAGTGTTGAATAATAAAATATGTGAATTTGGGTAAAAGATAATATAAGTAAATTATGTGATTATAATAATAAATGAAATATTCCTGTTTATATTCAAATATTGTTGGGTTTTGGCTTAATCATTGTAAACATGTCGTTTTCCTCCTTTGAATAAAAAAGCATTATTTTGAAATCACAAAAGATATGATAAAAAGGATTAAAAAGGTAAAAGTGGTGCAAATGTATGTATAAACATAAATACATATATTTATACGTAATTTGCATAAACTATTCCAAAATATATATTTACATATATTTCTTGTGATTTGGAAATATGTCAATTCTACTAATTAGGCATTATTTACAATGATTACGACTAACAGCCTTTTGTGAGATTTGAAAACTTTTTGCCAAGATTGAGTATAAAAAGGAAATGTTTGGCTAATTGATTAGACCAAATCATTGATTTAAAAATAAGAATAATAAATAATAATAATAATAGCTACGATGACTGCATGAAAACATAAAAATAAATATATACAAATTATCCATCGAAATCAGCGTAAAACGGTAAAATATACATTGTATGGAATGTTTGGATAAGGTTCAATTATGAAATTGTATGTAAATGTAATCCATATTGAATTAATATATTTGTGGTGACCATTTGTAGCAATCATTATAATTGACTGCTATAAATAGGACATCAAATCAATAAATAACAAGTGTAGCCAATATTGATTGGGGGAAATGAATATGATAGGGAGAATGGTTACCATTCCTAATTTAATTATGATAAATGTTGTAAACCTCAGATTAGGGAATTTGAATTATAACCGCATTTAGACATGAGGTTAAGCTCAACTTGTGGTATATGCCTGCTCGGAACTGACCGGCAAATCTAGCAACCACTCGTAGTCAGCTTAATGTGAGGGGTCTAATGCATAAATATAAACGTACTAAGGCATGAGGTTATGTTTATCTTGTGGTAGAAGTCTGCCCGGAACCGACCGACAAATCCAACATCCACAAGTTGTCAACTTAATGTGAGAGGCTTGGTACGTGACTGTATATATAACAATCAACAAATAAATAAATAAATAATGAATAAGAATAGTAATTGTCTGTTGGGGGTACAACAAATAGATAACCTAGGACTGATAAAGATTGCCTTAAGAAAATATGACTATTATGGTCATAAAAGGCAATAAACATAGAAATAAAAGGAAATGGGTGTCATAAGGGGATTTGTGATTGTCATTTAAATACTAAGTCCAAATTAGGGACGAAATCAAATAAATATCCTAGGGAAAAAGGGGGATATAATCTGCCTTATTTATATTAATGAAGATATAATTTATAATATAAAATATAGTTGGACTTAGTAGGTTAATCATGTAAATTATTATTAACCATATGAACCCGTGACGAAAATGAATCATGTACGTATAGCATTTCCATGTAGGGAGACTAAACGAGAATGACATAATAACGTAGCCCACTTTATCCTAAATAGGGAAAGGTATAAAATGCTAATGGGGTACGAACCAATAACCTTCGCGTGTATCCCGCTTCCTGGGTCTTAAGGGACTAGGGTTGAAGAGTCCACCTGGGAATAAGTCTTTTAGTTTAGGGGTCTTAAATGACAGGTGTGTACGGGCCTACCCAAACCTAGAAACTAAAAACGTCAGATATGACTACATATCCTAGGGAAGTAATAAGCGACTAAAGGGATTGTCTAACAAGGTCAGCTAGAAGTATAGCGAGCGATAAAATACCATCTCTCACCTTATGCGCGGCAAGGGTGTATGCGTGAATGACGGAAGCCTTAACTAGTAGGGCCCATAGTTAGTGCCCTCTAGTTTATGTTAACGTTAAGTAAATTATTGAGAAATAATAAGTTACCAATCGGTCCGCCTAGGGTCTTTAGTGATCAGGAAAAATCCTCCTTATCTGTCATTGATAGTGAGGCAATAAATGATTAAGGATAAGTGAAAGTAAATGGATATAGAAACTCCACAATTAGGGGTCTAATCTCGGTATAGTAACCAGCTAAGCTCTAGTATAAAGGCATCACAATATATGCGTAAATGTTCTATCTTGGTATTATACTCTGGAAAATACTACTTTGGGAAGAGTAGTAAAGTCATGTGTATACAAGGTTAGTCTAGAATCACTAACCTTATTAGGCATACATATTGGGTTGAACCAAACGGGATATATCTCTGTATTATAGTCAGTGTTGTGCATTTCTTAGTCACCAAAACTTGTTGTTCTAACCCCGCCTAATTACAACCTCCCAGGTTTCCTAGAGAAGGTTCGGTTCCCAAAGATGTTTAAGTTTGGCTTTCGGTTCTCGTTCTCTCTCATGCTCGATACTGGCAAAGTGGCTTACTTTGAAGAATGTAGTTACTTAAGTTAATACTAGTTATCCTATTTTGTTTCTGTTGTGAGTTATCTTTTATCGTACTCTGATTATGCTCATGCTCATTTATTGTAGGTACCAGATCTACATTCCCCATGCTTGGATATGTTCAAGTTTGTATTTTTGTCGAAATTTGGGTGAAGAAAAGTGTGGGGTGTTACACAAAGTTTTCTAAGTGCCACTTTTGGTGAAAGGATGAAAGGTTATTGGGAGCATCTTGTCTCTAATGAAGGTATAACATTGGATCCCACTAAGGTTGTCGTAGTACAGGATTGGAAAGTCCCAAAGAGTGCGACGGAAGTAAGGAGCTTTTTAGGATTGGTGGGATACTATCGGAAGTTCATCAAGGATTTTGCGTGGATATCAGATTCGCTTACTCACCTTACAAAGAAGAACCTAGTTTTTTCTTGGGATGTGGATAGCGAGGATGCATTCTTGAGATTGAAGAAGGATCTCATATCGGCTCCAGTATTGACTCTTCCTGGTGGTACGAAGATGTTCACCATATATACAGATGCTTCCAGCAATATGGGTTTATGTGTAGTGCTTATGTGGGAGGGCAGGGTTATCTGCTAGGAGAGTATGCAGTTAAGGGTACATGAGAAGAACTATCCTACCATGATTTGGAGCTAGCAGCGATAGTATTTGTGCTTAAATCTTGGAGACATTATTTATTAAGTGAGAGATTTGAGCTTTACATAGATCATAAGTCTCTTAAGTGCTTATTCTTGCAAAAAGTTCTTAATTTGCGATAGCAGCGCTAGATGAAGTTTCATGACTTCGAGATAGCATATACCCTGGGGAAGGGGAATATAGTAGCATATGCATTAAGTAGGCAGAGAATGACTTTGGGTCCATTTTTCATAGAGTGGTAGAGTTTGGAGTTTATCTCATCGTTCGATTTTAAACTACTTACAAACTATGCACCATGATTATTGGCATCATTGGAGGTGCGGCCTATTCTCTTGGAGTGCATTGGACCTAGTCAGCGTAAGGATCAGAAGCTAGTGGATATCATGGACCGACTTAGTAGAGGATAGAACTTTAGTTACCTTGCTAGGTATTTTGTGGATGAGGGAGGGTGTCTACATCATGATGGGAGATTGTGTGTTCCTCGTGTTGATGCTTTGTTGAGATCGATCTTAGAGGAGGCTCATCACTCCTAGATGACCATCCATCTGGGTGGTAATAAGATGTATAGAGATATGAGGAGGGTCTTTCATTGGATATGGATGAAGAAGGATGTGGAAGAGCACGTGGCTTGATGTATGACTTGTTAGCAAGTAAAGGATGAGCAGAGGAAGCCTGGTGGATTACTTCAGCTTTTGGATGTGCCACAATGGAAGTGGGAGAGCGGCTCGACGGACTTTATAGTTGGGCTGCCTAGATTAAGGAGGGGCGACACTAGTATTTGGGTTATAATTGATAGGTTGACTAAGAGCACTCACTTTATCCTAGTTAAGAGTAAGTGGACGAAAGCTTGGTTGGCATCAGTGTATCTTAGAGAGATCGTCCGACTTCATGGAGTTCCTCTAGTATCGTTAGTGATCAAGACCACATCTTTATGGGTGAGTTTTGTCGGAGCCTGCAAAAGGCATTGGGGACACAACTACGACTTAACACTGACTATCACCCTCAGACAGATGGACAGACGGAGAGGGTTAATAAGATTCTTGAGGATTTATTATGGCTATGTATCCTAAACTTCGGATGGACTTGGGAGGAGCATCTTCCATTGGTAGAGTTTGCATGTAGTAACATCTATCAGACGATTATTGGTATGGTTCTTTTTGAAGCATTATACGGAAGATCCTACAAATCACCTACATGTTGGTGGAAGTCCACAAGCAGACTTTAACTTGGACCCGAGATGGTTAGAGAGACCTTAGAGAAGATAGATTTGTTTTAGAGGCGGATGAAGGCAACTCACGACAGACATAATTCATACATAGATCAGCGGAGGACATACCTAGAGTTCAAGGTAGGAGACTTGGTTTTAATTAAGGTGTCACCTTTGAGAAGTGTTGTTCGGTTCGGCTCAGTCGGGAAGTTGGCGCCGAGGTTCGTAAGGTCATTCCCTATAGTAGAGAGGATTGGTCGGATGACCTACAAAGTTAGACTATCGGAGAGACTGGCAGGAGTTCATAATGTATTCCATTTTTACACCTATGGAAGTGTTTACATGATTATGTGGTAGTAGTAGAGCCGAGTACTCTAGAGGATATCGAGGTAGAGAAGGAGGCATCGGTCAGGAGAGTTCCTATTCGGATGCTAGGTTTTGAGATGCAGAAGTATGGAATAAAGAGATCAAGCTGGTTAAGATTCAGTGGGGATAGGACAACAATGACGCGACTATGGAATCAGATGATATGATTCACGCTTCTTTTTTGAGAGTATGCCCTTTATCCTTTCTTAAGCTTTGAATTTGAACATATATTTCTTATAGTTTGAATAATAAGTCTTAGGTAGAAACCTATGGATGGTAGGAGATGGTATAAAACATGTTAATAGAACATGTTATGATTGAATGGATTCACGTGGATGCAAGTGCTTGCTATTGGATGCATATACACATACACACACTAGGCACTAGTTAGAGATCAGCAAAACTAGGACACTTACATAATTGCATACGGATGTGTGTGCATTTTATTTTATTTTATTTTAAATATGAATGAATGTGGATGAATCATCACGTGGATGTTTCATTTTGATGAATGGTTGTTGCACATATATAGAATTTTATATGCATCATTAGGGTTCCTTTGCATATATATTGGATTCGTGGCACAGACATCAATTACATTAAGGGGGTCAACAGAATCAGTGAACCGCCTGATTTTTGCAATAGCTTAAGAGAATATACACAACAAATTTGCATATGTTCATAAAAAGCATTAGAAAAATCTAAGGACAATGGATACCAGTGATTAATGGTTGAGTAGATGAGTGTAGATAATGGTCGATAACATTTACAACATTCTTTTACCCTTAGGGATTTCGGGGACAAACTCCTTTAAAGAGGGGAGAATGTTACACCATTAATTTTAATAAACAATAATTAAATATAAAAGATTAATAAACTAAATATTAATCAGAACAATATTCAGAATTGCACAACAGGACTAGCACTGATCAGAATGGACACTTGGTTGCTAAAACCGGAGTTAAAATGAATTAGTTATGAATTAAAAAAGAATCCAGAAAACTAAAATAAATTAATATATGGAGCAAATGTTCACTGGACGACCCGGCCTACTTGTGTCGGCACATGTGCAGACCCAGGTCAAGGTGGGTCAATCCCTGTGTCGACCCAGGTAGGCGGTGGGTCGACCTAGATCGAGGAATTTGCGTGTCTTGCCTAGCACGCAAGGCAAAGACATTTAATTATTTTCCATCATTAATTTTCTGAGTTGGTAAGGTTTTATTGGTTTATTTTGAACTAAAGACTAACATGGCGCTTTCTTATTGGTCCAATGACATGGCTAGACCAGATCTAATCTTGTATTTGGACGGCTGAGGGCATCTAATAAACCGTATAAATTGACTAGCAGAGTCTTTCTCATTTCTACACATTCATTCTCTCTTCTTCTTCTTTCCCAGGCCTATCCTCAAAAATAGGAAAGGCCAAACAATTAAATTTTTACGGTGATAAAGAAGTTCTTAAGTTTTAATTATTTATTTTTATAAACACTTCTAGAGGCGGAGGTTCTGCTAGATTTAAGAAGGCCATGAGGGAAGCTTTGATCATCAGATCTGAGTTTTTATGTAACTTTTAGATTAGTTATTTGCATAGGAAAGTATAGACGGTTAGATAGTTTTAATTGACAAGTTTCATGTTTATAATCATTTACAGAATTTATATGCTTTTTTAATAAGTTGCTATAGTTTATTTATTGTCTATACCTATTCTTTCCAGTTGTTTGTTGTTTATAAATAATTCTCCTTCTATCCCTTACTTTGTTTTAGTTTATTTATAGTTATTCTTATGCCTATTTTATTTGCTTTTGTTTATTTGAGTCTAGGCCTTGCGAGCAGCCTAGACCATTTCCCTTTTTCTTTTAGCACTAAGCCTAGGCCTGAAAAGAGCCTAGGTCTTTACCGTTAATTTGCATTGATTTGGAATAATGTTAAAACTGGATTAAAAACATATATTTGGGCACATTGAAAGAGATTAGGTATTGCAATCAGATTGGACAGTAAACTGGTGATAAATCTTAATATGTATTGGAGAACATGTAAACTATAGTAGACTAAACTTTATTGAATATTAAGTAACGTGGGAAAGGGGTTGTATAAAAAGATAACATTAAATAGTAATGTTAATACAACCTAGGAATATAATATGAGGTTATATTGGGCTTATTAATAAACTTAAATTATGTTAAGTTAATTTGATGATAAATTAGTAACCTATGATAGAGGGATTCCATTCCGGAAGCGTGGGGCTGATTGGGGAAGATAAGTGGCTCATAGATTAGGTCTGTTCCGGCAACGTGGGGCTGACTGGGGAAGACAAGAGGCCTAATAACATAATGAAACTCTAGTTTAGGTCCATTCCGCTAGCGTGGGGCTAATTAGGGAAGATAAGAGGCCTAATAAAATAATGAATGGGTACCAGTCTAGGGGTAACTTGTGTCAATTTCATTTTTGGTTGGAAACCTGTATCAGTTAGTATCCCTTTTTATCATGGAGCTCTCACACTAGATAGAGGCTAGAGTACACTTTATTGTAGTGGATACTAAGTGGTTCAAAAGAGGTAGGAACGGGCGCGTTCCAGCGAGACGATGAGCGTGCGTCATGCCGATTGGGGAGGATAAGTTGCTGTAAGGCTTGTGATTAATGACTATGTCCTTTTAGTTGATGGGTTTGGGATTGATAACACCAAATTCCATAGCTGGCATATGTTATCACATTATGGGTATAGTAGTCCATCGACGGGTAGAAATTAAGTAAAGCCTAATTATGATATCTTGGTGGTTGGTGCAACAATTTTTGAATATGAATGAGATGCCTATCTTGATTCGTGTTATCTTTCCTGTTATTTCATTTATGCTTTTATGTTTATTTCCCTTAGAACTAATCATCTGTCTAAATATTTCCTTAACTTATACTCATGCTAGAAATTACTAGAACTCACCAGATGTGTGTGTGACCTAGTTTGTTTTCTGCTTCTCTCTTTATTCCCCTCCCCCCCGGTTCATAGGGTAAAGGGTCTCAGCAGTGATTCTTGATTATTTAGTTCAGCCTGGATATAGACTCTTTTCAGGTTCATATATTAGTTCACTTCTTGTTTTCTGTTCATTGTAATGACTTTTGAGAAGGATAACTTTTGTGGTTTTACTCATGTATTATGATATTTTCCACAAGACAGTATGTTTCTTTTATGATGATGACTATTTGGTATTTTGAAATGTAATAAGTATTGTGACTTGATCTGCTTATTTAATAAATGTTTTGAAAGTTTTCACTGTGATTTATATTTCTGTCTTGTTAATTTTAGTCTATATGTTGTTACTTTATACCTAAGCGATTCATAAGCCTTAACACATTCTCATATGAGCGACACGTTAAGGGGTGTGGGAAGTTTCACATATGTTTTCTAGTCTACTCATTTAAGAGTACTCGAGATAATAAGAAGCTAAACACAAAAACTAAGTTAGACAATAGTTTGGTGTGAGCCATAAACAAATCTTAAAGTACTATAAAAGTAGTAATAGTATATGAAACTGATAGTATGGAAATCATAATAACATGTCCTGCATCCGCAGAACTACCATATAACATATGATATATGCTAATCTATTTAAATCATTATAGATGTACTATATATAAGTACAAAGAGTGATAAGAAATCATGTAGATATAGCATCTATCATCCATCCTCACCATTACTCATTAAGTTCATTGGATATACGATAACGCATGGTTTGTTGATAATCGAATCTAGTCATTTGGTAAGTTAAGAACTAGGTTGCACAAACGTGCACAATCCGAGGTAAGAATCTGACGTGACCTGCATAGGTATTATAAATTTTCCGACTTGAAAATAAGCTTTCAATGTGGAGATAAGGACCTGACGTAGCTCAAGTGGACACCATAGCACTACCCCTTATTTACGAATACCCGCTAAAAATTTACATATTGGTGATTCCTTTACACACGCCTTTATTAACATAGCTTGTCTTGGAACCGTCACTGCAACCTTTATCTGAAGTTGTAGAGGTCAGGAACCATCCTATGCAATCATTGTCTATTGTAGAATATAACATATCCCATGACCCACATCTGATGGTTTCTATGACTCACCGTTGTCTATTCTACATCTCAAATACATTCATCCATTGTCGGCACCACATCTTCCCCTCACGGAACTACAATCAAATGACGAAATTATCATATTGTCGTCACGTTGAAACTACCATTAAATGAAACATCATATCTTGCTTCTTGAAGCCTCATCGTTTCCCATGTCAAAATTGTCCAAATCGATCATCATCAATAGTAGTTGATACCGATCAATTTATAGTAGTCGATAACGACCACTCTGATCATAAGCTTAACCAAAACTGATTAAGTACAAATCAAGTGAAAACGTTCGACATTCGTCTTCAAGTTCAAATGTCTCATCAAGCCTATCTTCTGCCTTTAGATCAAACGCCGACTCTTATGTTCCCCCATCTTCAAAGAAATCGACACACTTCGATGCCCCTTCGTAACTTTATCTCATTCGTTCAAATCTATCATCACATGTGTACTCAAACGATACGCACTAAACTCTATCGCATCCTTAGTGTCACCATTGTGTGCATTCGATCAATCCACACCGAATTTTAGCAATTGAGAATTTCCTAGCCCAATATATATGAATGGTTTTTCAACTACTTTAAACAAATAGGCAACTATGCAATCAATAATCATATAAATGACTAAAATAACATCCAAGCATACACAATAGCCTATAAAACCTATCTAAAGCAACTACAGCGAAATTAATATAAAAATAGCCTAAATCTAGCAAATATTGACAAAATAGCGCGTAAACGAAAAGGATATGATATTTAATTTAAAACCATTTTAAATGCTTTTAATTCATTTATAAAATAATAACTAGGTTTGTTTATTTTAGAAATTCTGTTTTAAAATTAGGAACCATTCAAAAAAGTCGATGTTATGGTATACAAAACAATCAAAGTAAAAAAAAAGACAGTATCACTCACCTTAACCAAATCATTCAAATCTTCTCCAAAACATAGAGCACTTCATCACAAGTAAAGTGCATTATACTAACAATCAAGGTAAATGGAGTCCAAAATAGACCCATATGAAAATTTATGCAATATATAAGTCAATGATTAAATGAATAATTGAGAACTTAATTAATAATCAAGATAGGTGTAACAACCTATTCGGAGTGGGCCTAAATCCTGACCCATAAAAGGCCCATGAGAACTTA
This sequence comes from Allium sativum, assembly GCA_030737875.1. Lineage (NCBI taxonomy): Eukaryota > Viridiplantae > Streptophyta > Magnoliopsida > Asparagales > Amaryllidaceae > Allium > Allium sativum. The sequence continues at coordinate 942,551,688 of CM060918.1, forward strand.
AAGTCATTCTAAGAAAGTTGTTTGGTTTCTATAAAAATAAAGTACAGAGCCAGAGTAAATCAAAATTAGAATCTTACTGCGGAATGGACAAAATATAATAATTAAATAGATGTATTGTTTCATAAAAACCACATAATATTGATTAATATCAAGATTTAAATGTCATAAATAAGTTATATCATATCTCACTAATACAAGCGACTACTAGACATTATAATAATAAACTATAAAGAAATGTTCATAGCCATGCTCCTATCTCCATGACATCATCAATCAAGAATTTCTACCTACTAACCTGTGTCGTTAAGAGGAGGGGGTCAGAACAACAAGTTATGGTGAATGAAATATAAGTTTATAGGAAATCTGATTCCTATACTTAGTAGTATAAATCTATCAAGTTATGCTTAGGTGAATACATCACACAATTACATATGCATTAAATGGAAAGATGTGAACTACTAATTGGTCACTTAAGGCCACACATACACACACACACACAACAATCACTTAATACCTCATAGTGGACCCCAGTCATTATTTCCTTTCTTTCAGCGTTATCAAATATTCTCTTAACTGTAATGCCAGAAATAGTATTATGCTACTTAACACTGGATGAGGGTAGACACTCATCACCATTTAAGACCTTTCTAACGGACCTATTCGTTACTATTTAACTAGCATTACAAGTGAACTCCAACCACTTAATACTTAAACAATCGATCTGTCTTACATGTTCAATGAAACCCTTTGTAGCACATCCCTAGTTATGCTCTCACATAGCCTCTAGAAAAGAACCATACAACTTCCAGAGAACTACATAACTCATTTATATTTTTAAGACCATTAAATACTTCATAGGTTTATAATAGAAAGGTGGACCCAAGACCACTTAATACCTAATAAGGGCGGGTCCCATGATTTTAATCCAAAACCAAGGAATGGACCTTAGTAATGAACCAAGTCCTAACCACTTATTACCCAAATAACTTAGGATAGCCACTTAATACCTTCTCAAGGAAAGGCTACTTCACACAAGTATTTATTGTACCAGACGTCTCACATTAACCCGACTTCTTATAGCTGTTGGATGTGTCGATCGGTTTTTGGCAGACTTCTGCGACAAGTAGGGATTAACCTCATGTCCACATGTATTTATTTTAATGGACCTTGACATTGGAAATCTCTCATTAACTTGACTTCTTGTAGATACTGGATTTGTCGATCGGTTCTGACAGAATTCAATTACAATGGGGTTAACCTCGTATCATGTGTCATTAATATTATCAAAAGCCATTTATGCACACATAACATAATTTTTTTCCTACGAGGACATTTTAAATTTCTAATTAAATGCATTTAATATGTATTTATGATACGTCAATTATGCTATTTAATAATAAGAAATAAAACATAATTAGTGGTGTGCGTAAAGTAAATGTAGAAATGTCAATCCTAACCTAAAATCAAGTTTTACAAGTCATATTTTCCATGCTTTCACAATATAACATATAATATCTCAATCCAAATATAAGAAATAATAGGTAAACAATAGAACACAAATAAAATAACTTGTAACCTACATTCTTTAGGATTATTCCAATAATAAAAGGAAAGGACAGGGTGAAATACAATATATATATATATATATGTGTGTGTGTGTGTGTGTGTGTGCGTATGTGTGTGTGTGTGTGTTTTCCTTTTAGTACCGCTTTACTTTCATATAAAAAGTTTATACAAAATAAGATTTTGATAATATGTGCTTTAATACATTTAAACTATCTGTTTTGTAAAACAGATGTTTAAACAAATGTAAGTTTCAATACACAAATCCATGTTTTCGCATAGATTAGATTTAAAATAAATGAAGAAAAGTAAATCAAACTAAATGTAAAACGATATAAATACCCAAAAATCTAGTCTTATCTTACATTCATTATCCAAAACCCAAATAAACATATGATTAGTTGTTATCAATATTTTTAGAGATTTGGGGGATATATACGTATTTTACTTTCATAAGAATCCCAAATCTCTTTTAGGCATAAACAATCCGTTTTACATTAACAATTACACAAAATAGTAAACTTAGAGTAATTTCCGCACACATAATGGTAAGAAGAAGCAGAAAACTGTGTAAAACAAAACCATGGAATCTTCCTTTTAAATTATTATATACACATAAGAATCAAACTAGAATCTTATATATATGAATCTAATTCTAGAAATCTATATGGAAATCAAACTATAGAACATATAAATATATTAGATTTGAGAAGAAGAAACTAACCCAACCTAGTCTGGAGTTTAAACAGAATTGAGGCAGAATTTAGAAGAGAATGTGTGGTTTAGAGAGGATGCTAGGGTTTTATTGATAGTTGTTAAAGTGTTTTTGGACTATCAGACTCATTTTATAAAATCTTAATCGTTTATGTCAACAACTATTATATAAAAACCTAACCTAAACTAGCCGCCACCCTCACCCATCTTCTTAAGACGGTCGACACCCTCCCTAAGAGGGCGGTCGACCCCTCCTTAAGGCCCGAAATAAAGAATTTAATTCTTTTGAACGTTCTATTTAATATTAATTTGTTATTAATTATCTTAAATCATTCTATTTCTTTCGTTTATTGTAACCTCTTGTATGTTTATACATATACGCTGGTTTGAAATTTAAAAAGGAATACTCTATTATGCCTTAGGTATTATTTTCATTCCAATTTATATCTACAGTTTGAAATTCAAATGTGTATGTATATTATTATTATATAACTTGTTTTATTAATAACATTTTCATATGAACTCTGTTTTCGATAAATATGGAAATGGGCTAGACTCTCGCCATGAACACAATGGTTATATTTTTGTGATAAAATTCTCAATTCTTAAATATCCATATTATTAGCCCATTAATATTTTATTAATTATTACTATTTATTCTTAATGTAATTGTCTATGTCTATTTAGATTATATTTTTACGAGGTGTTACGTTCTTCCCTTTTGAAAGAGATTTCGTCTTAAAATGTTTTTTGTAGGGATGAAAAAACACAACTCGCTCTAACAAGCATGTTATACAACCAAATTATTTATTATACATCCATAAAACATCCATACTTACTGTGATTTTGTACTACAGACTTGCTAAAGTTGGCTCAGTCCAAGCATGAAAGTGTGATATGTGATGCTGTATGTCTAAAAACACCATCATATGCATATAATATCTATATGAGTGCTCAATACATTTGTGTTGCAACCAATTCCTACTATCCAATCTAGCAACCACAATGCAATCATAAAGAAAATTTAGTGGAAATAATTACCCGTGAAAAGCTCTAGATGAGTTTGCCTCATTTTTTCTTCCGTTTACCATGTGCTTTCCGTTCGGTTACCTTCACATTGTACATAGACAAGTATGATGGATTTATTTTGAAGCTTTTAAATTTCATGCTCTAAAATGCGCGCAGTGGCACGTGGTACCCTAGGCTCCAACTCAAAGTTCCCTAAGTCCACAATTTGATCAAGCTTGAGTCTAACGACATAGCTGTGAGTGCACTTCTTACGATGAGAAACATGGAAAACGTTAAGAACTCCCGATAATCTCTTGGGAAGTTCCACCCGATAAGTCAATTTCCCAATTCTATCAACAATCTTAAATGACCCAATGAACCTGGGAGCTAACTCCCAGTTTTTCCAAACTGGATGGTTTTCCTAAGTCGAGAAACTTTTACGAAGTCCAAATCACCAATAATAAATTCAATTTCCTTCCTCCTTTTATCAACGTAAGATTTCCACCGGTCTTGGGTAGGCTTTGTTCTTCGCTGTATTAAAGGAATATTCTCCGTGTAATCATGAATAAGGTCGGGTCCGAGTAGAATCGTGTCAGTAGTTTCCCACCAACAAGTCGGCAATTTGCATGGATGCTCATACAATTCCTCGAAAGGGGCAATACCAATCATCTCTTGAAAACTATTATCATATGAGAACTCTATTAACACTAAATACTACTCCTAAGCTTCTCCAAAATTAACGATGCAAGCTCTTAGTAGATCTTCAGGAATTCGGTTGACTCTCTCGGTTTGTCCGTTGGTCTGCGGGTGATATGCAGTGTCTAGATTAAGTATCTTTCCTATACTTTTCTCTAGGATTCTCCAAAACTCAATCGTGAATATAGGATTTCCTCTTACTATACTCACAGGGATTTCATGTAGTAGCACTATATTCTCAATATAAAGCTCGGCCAATGAAGCAGTGGTTCTACTTTTCTTTGCTGGAATGAAGTGTGCATTCTTCGTCAATCGATCCACTATAAAAGAAATATATTCAATCCCTTTCTGACTCCTTGGTAGCCCATCCATGAAATCCACCGAAATATGTTCCTATTTCAAAGTGGGAGCCTCCAAAAGTAATAATAATATCAAGGCCTACCTTGATCTGCTTTGACTTTCTGACAAGTTAAACACCTTGCCACGAACTTAGCAACATCCTTCTTCATGCCTTCCGAATAGAAAGTCCTCCTCATATCCTTAAACATCCTATCCCCTCCGAGATGTATGGTCATCCTTGAATGATGGCATTCCTTGAGGACCTCTTCCCTTAAATTACTAATCCTATAGACATAGTGTCGTTCATCCCTTCTCAAGCTTCCATCACTATTAACTCTTTATCTTTCGAAATAGGGAAAATGCTCTCCTTTAAAAACCTTTTTCCTTAACACTCTCAACTCCTCATCAAGACCTTGCTCATATTTAATCTTATCCATCAAGGTTGGCCTTATTTGCAAAACTACAATAAATCTTTGAGATGATTAAAATGGTGCTTGTAGGTTAAAATCGAAAAGAAATTACAAATATCTTCTCTTGATGATAGCAATAATGGCAACGTGTCTTATACTCAAAGCATCTGCAATAACGTTACCATTCCTCAAGGTGTACGTAATATTAAAATCAAACGACGTTATATACTCCATCTATCTATGTTCTCTAAGATTAAAATCTCGTTGAGAAAATAAATACTTAAGAGTTTTGTGATCCATAAAAAGCTCGAACTTATATCCTAAGAAATAATGTCCCCATATCTTAAGGGCAAACACTACAGCTGCAAGCTCCAAATCGTGAACCTGGTTTCTCTTCTCATGATCCTTTTGTTGTCTACTGGTGTAGGCAACTATCCTTCCTTAAACACTGCTCCTAATCCTATCCTACAAGCGTCCGTGAAAACCGTAAACATCCTAGTCCCATCAGGGATGACAAGGATTGGTGCAATCGTAAGAGACTCCTTCAACTTCTTGAAAGCACAATACTTATCACTCTAAGAAAACTCGAGATTCTTCTTAGTCAAACAAGTCAGGGGGCAACGATTCTTGCAAAGTCTTTAACGAATTTCTTATAATAGCCCGCTAACCCTAAGAAACTCTTAACCTCTGATGCATTACGAGTAATCTTTCATCATTGAACAACTACAACCTTTGTGGGGTTTACAGTCAAACTTTACCCCGAAACTATAGGTCTAAGAAACTTAACTTCCTCTCTCTAAAAGTGGCACTTGGAAATCTTAGCCTTAAGTTGATTCTTCATCAAAATTCCGAAGACCACCTTTAGATGATTCTGACGCTCTTTATAATCCGTGAATAATATGAGAATGTCGTCGATAAACACCACGATCATCTTATAAAGAATGCCTCTAAACGCTCTGCTTATTCAATCCACAAATAAAGCAGGGGCGTTCCTCAATCCAAAGGGAATCACCTCCCATTCAGACCAACCATAGGGTATCCAAAATGTTTTCTTATCTTATCTTTCCTCATAAATTCTTAACTGGTGAAATCATGTTGCTAGGTCCAACTGCGAAAAGAATTTAGCACCTCCCAAATGATCAAGTAGGTCATCTCCTAGGAAAATGATACCTATTATTCTAAGTCAATTTTTATGCTCTCTATAATCAATGCATAACCTTAAGGATCCACCAGCCTTAGTGGCAAAAACTACTGGTGCTCCCCACTCTGAGGTGCTCTGTTGGATGTATCCTTTCTATGGAAACTATGTAATCTACTTATTCAATTCCCTTCTTTATTTAGGAGCCATATGCCTTAATAGAAATGCAGTTGGTCTAGCATCCTTCTCGAGATCTGTTCTAAATGCAATCTCTCTATGGGGTGGAAGTCCCATCGATTCTTAGAAGTAGAAAAATTCACAAACAACGGTCACTGCGCATGGCCCTTCAAAATCAGAAGACAAAGAATGTAACAAGGAAGAGTCCCATATATTCCTAACTGTGCAAAGGATTACTAAATTATGAACTCTGCAACCCCTCAACCAAATGATATTTCTATCCTAATTAATTATAACCCCATAATACGATAGCCGAAATTCAAAACATATGCATAACACGATAAATCATCATTGTCGATGTCTAGCACCAGGTCTTTGCAAATCAATAGAAGTTTCTTAGCTCTTTTGATGGGATTAGAAACCACTATCGAAATACTAGAAATAGAAGTAGGAAGTGTCAAGAAATCTATAATGCTCCTTAGCTATGAAGGAATGAGATGCTCTGGAATTAAATAGTGTACAAATAGAATATCCCTAAAATTGAATTGATACCTTCATGAGATAGCCATCTTTGGTCCTTCGATGGTTGACTCTGCAGGGGTGCTATTTCTAAAGCGTAGTTTTCCCTATTGGATCCTCCGTTAGACTTTGGGAAGTTTGTAGCAAGTTGTCCTTCTTCATGACAGTGATAACATTTCCCCTTGAATTCCTGCTTCATCATATTAACTCTACAATCCTTAACCTCATGGAATTTCTTATGGCACTTTCCACATTCCTTAGTTTATCTCTTGAATTTTTAATTCCTCCTCTTCTTCAACCAAAAACTCTTATTCTTTCTAAATTTAGAGGTACCCTTATTCTTCTCAATCTTAAACTCCTTTCCTTCTTCAGCTTCCTTGGAATACAAAATAACAGTTCCTACTAGCACATCAAATGTTTCTCCAAATGCACTTGAGTCAATAACATCTCTTTGACATGGGAATTGAGTCCCTTCACAAACCTTAGTTCCATATTCATTGGCCTATCCACAAGATCTCTCCCAAGCTTTGACAACTCCGTGAACTTAGTGACGTATACATTTGCAAACTCACTTTGACATTGTATAAAAACTTAACCTCGAATCGAGTGTTAAACTTTTTCCAATTAAACATCCTGCTTGCGTCCTCTTCAGAGACCGTATTCCACCACTCCAACGCTTCGCCCTTGTGATGTTATGCGAATACCCTTCTTTTCAACTGGTCTTCTCATCTGGTTGCCTCAAAGATACACTCACATTATGATAACTATGCTTTATATCTAAAAAATCCTTCAATTTTGAGAACGGGTTTGCCTCCAAGATTAACGAAGTCCTTACAACGATGATGGAAATTAAAAGCCACATCAACGAGTTGAGCTGCTGGTGGGGCTGTTGGGGCAACAGGAACTTGTTTCGCGTCCTCATATACTATTGGAACTACTCAAGTAAACACTGAGGTCTTCTTGGATTTTGCTACTTAAGTTGGTTTTCAGCCATTTCTACAATCTGTAAGAGGAAAATCTTCATTCGAAATTCCAAATATAGTTTTAAGCCAAAAGCAAAAAGGAAGAAAGAGAGGTTGCCTAGTATGATGGAGTATATCTTTGGGGTATAATATATATACACATAGTTTGAAAACCATTTCAAATAACAAGTACGTATCTCATAGTATTTTTCTCATAATCGAGTAACCTATGATCTAATCCTAAATTTAACAACACGCCCAAAATGGGCTTAAATCTCGTTCTAGAAAAGTCTCATCGGAACTTAGAGCCATTCTATGTAAGTCATTGGTTTATATAAGAAAAAAGAGTATAGAGCCAGACTAAATCGATATCAGAATCTCACAACAGAACGAACAAAATATAATAATTAAAATAGATGTACCATTTCATTAAAACCACATAAAGTTGACTACATCACGATTACAAATGTCATAAATAAGGTACATCATAAATATCTCACTAATACAAGCAATAGGTAGACATAATAACAGTAAACAAAAAAAAAATCTCTATCACCAAGCTCTTGTCTTCATGACATCACCAATCAAGCATTTCCACATACTAACCTGTCGTTAAGAGGAGCAGTTCACAACAACAAGTTCAGTGAATGAAAATTATTTAAGTTCGGAGGAAATCTATTTTTTATACTTGCATTATAACTATATCAAGTTATGTCTAGGAAAATACATCACATGATAACATGTGCATTAAATTGAAAGAGGCGGACTTGTAATTGGTTACTAAAGGCCATCACACACACATATATTTGGGCGGATTCTTATGATCACTTAATACACTACGGGCGGATTCCTTCGATCACTTAATACCCTATAGTGGACCCTAGCCACTTAAGGCCTCGCTTTCAACATTATCAAATATTCTCTCAATATGCTAGAAATATAATCTGCCACTTAATAACGGGTGAGGATAGACACTCAACGCTATTTATGACTCCTCCAACGGACCCATGTGTTACTGTTTAACCAACATTACAGGTGAACTCCTAACAACTTAATACTTCACTTAGACATGAGGTCCCCCTTACATGTTCGATGAAACCCTTAGTAGCTCATCCCCAAGTATGCCCTTACATAGCCCTTAGACAAGAAGAGGATAACTTTCAGATAACTAGCTAACTCATTCATATATATAATATTAGTTCCTGGGATAATGGTTCTGATGAAAACAACCTTATGACTTATTATAAAATATGTATATTAACATTTTATGTTGAGTTATATATGTATATGCAGGATATTATAGACATATTGAGAATGAAGATTGTACAATATGAAGATTCAGGATCAAAGATTACAAAGATGAAAAATTCATGATTGATGGCTCATGATTATCAAGAGTTCAACAAATCAAGAGTTAAAGATATCAAGTTAAGTAACAAAGTCTAGATTTATGTTAATACTTCATAATAGCACTAACATAGTAACATCCCACACTTTTCCGAGCTCGAATTTCAACAAAAATCTAAATTCAAACTCATCCAAGCATGGAGATTATAAGTTTGGTACCTGCAAATAAATAAGCGTGCGCATAATTATAGTAAAATAAAAACTAACTCACAGTGAAAACATGATAGGATAACTAAGACCGACTAAGGTAACTACCTTAAAGCAAATCGCCACATTGATATTGAGCATGAGAGAACAACAACCAAAAACCAAACTGGACACCTACTAAGACCTGTCCTCCCTGAGATAAACCTGAGAGTTGTTATGAGGAGGGGGCCATAACAACAAGTCCTGGTGAGTAAAAAAATGTATAACACTTTCTATAATATAAAAATGTATCCCGTTTGGTCTCAACCAAAGCACGTGTCTAACAAGGCTAGAAATTCTATTCCAACCTTGTAAATATTACGCATGATGACTAACTACCATACCCAAGGTATTATACCTAAAGATAACAATATCGTAGTGCTTAGATAGATCACTTACACAAAAGTATAAAGCCTTTAAACCACCATATAACCAATTACCCAAAATTAGGAAGCGGGCTCTACATCTAAGGAACATGATATAAGGAGGTTAATTACCTCTACATAGCCACTTAAGACCTTACTGTCAATATAAGATAAGGGTTGATTCTTTCGATCATTTAAGACCCAAGGCGGTCTATCGATCACTTAATACCTTACTCGGTGGTTACCCTATACTAAAATAAATTCGATGACACTAACTACTAAGTCCTACTAATTTAAGGCTTCCGTTATTCATGCATATACCCAAACCCCGCATAAGGTGGGAGATAGTAACTAGCCACTTAATACTAGGTTTAGGTAAGAGCTCGACGCCATTTAAGACCCTTTTGGTGGACCCCATGTTACTATTTAGCTGATCTTATTAGATAATCACATAACCACTTAATACTTTCCACAAGATAGGAAGACCCATGGTACCTCCTTAACTGTCATTTAATACCTAATCCCAAGGCGGGCTCTCGCCCCAGTCACTTACTACCTAGATGAAGCGGACCTACGTGGGGATTACTGTACACGTACCCAACAACCTTTTATTACTTCTTATTTATGGGGAGGCGAGCTATGCGATCACTTAATTCCCTTTTAAGGGTGAATCTAAATACTTAATACCTCTAACCCCCAAGCAGTTTACGCTTATGAATTATTCCCTTAATGGTTTCTTCTTTCAGAAAACCTACTTTAGGAAATAATTCTCGCTACGCAATTAACTATCATCATGGGTTCCTATGGTCAATGATATCTCACATTAGTTGTACATATATTTGACTATTAGAAATTGTAGACTTCAACGAAATAAGGCAACTGACCTCGCATTATTAACATACTAAGTCCAATCCTTAGTTCTAATTATATTAATTTTAGATTGACTAAAATAAAATAAGGAGAACTTATAACTTCCTATCCTAGGATGTTTAATTATTTATTTCCATATTGGACTTAGCATTTACTATGCCAATTAATTCTCGTTAGTCCCCTTTAATTTCACTTATCATTTCTATTTAATAAAATATTCCATATATGACCTTAACAATCATAATTCCTAAGGCATTCAATAATATATTAATTGCCATTTATATAAGACTCGTTTAAATTCTAATCTAATTATTGTAACGACCCAACTTTCGAACACATCGGAAGTCGTGCCATTATTAAGAAATAAGAATAGATAGAAAATAAATCATAGAAATATCAGAATCTCACAGCGGAATTTTCACAAAAGATAATACTTTATAACATTACACAACGGAATATATTACATCAGAGCAAACAGAATCTTGTGATACAACCCATCAGTAATTATACATATCATAGAAACCCAAACTTCTTGACTTAATCATACAATAGATAGATGGACCAACACACAGCAAAATCTTCATTCCAGCTTCACAAGTTTCATCATAATCCTGATTCACTTGTCTATTCATAACAAGCGTTATGAATACCCAAGAGTTTAAGGGAAAACACAGAAAATAAACTCCGGGTCAGTCAGGGGACTGGTATGAGTAAACAGTTTAAAACAGATTAAAAACATCTCATAAGACCACGTCGTAAATACGGAACGGGTTTTTACCTTATGAGATCAAAACACTTTGTATACTTTAAAACAGATATTATCATAGTGTCTAGGTGTATTCACAAATAATTCAGATTTTAGAAGAATGCTTGCATCTCACATTCTCCTATATAGTATACAAATAAAAACCGCTTGGCTCTTAGGGAAATTGGATTTCCAACTATGACAAGGTATGGGACCACCTTCCGCTGATGTATCTCTAGAGGCCAATACACCTGGGTTCAACAAGAACATCTTGCAACCCGACCCTCACATGACTGACCACTCATTTCTCTTGAGTGTATCGAGTGTATATCACCGATGGTTGTGTACGGCAACCATCCCCGAATGGGCAGAATCGATAGATCAAGAAACAAAAGGAATTTCTCTAGATAGGTGATGCTACACCCTAATGGGAGCGACCCACATAGCCATGCTGCCTGCCCGATTTTTGTCATTTCTTGGGTGTGAAGCTTGAGGCTAGACTCACGTTATCTTTTCATCATCACTGGTTTATTCCTCTGAATGTCATATCGTCAAACCCGTCAAATCACAAATTGATCTCGCCAAAACCATGGGTATAAAGCTAAGAGAAACGAATTCCTCCGCCACCAAACTAAGTTTTGAAAAGACCAACTTATGCGATCTGTTAGGAATACTTTGTCAGACATTCGTCCATACAAGTTGTCCTGGGACTGAACAAACCGAAGGCACTATTCGAAAATAGTCCTTGTATATCACCATCTTCGATTGAACAATCTCTGACGCGCGGCGTATAATCAAATCAAAGTGAAATATTTATTTCGGCTTCTTTAAAATGATTAACGAACATTTTTCTCTTTAAATTATAAATCTAACCAGATTATCATCAAATCTGTATAAATAGTTATAGTCAACCCAACAGTATATGGTTATCTTGTCAATATCTGGTATATTGACTAAATTTTCAAACGGTCAATTTCAGCGTGTGCGTCGCACGTGCTTTTTCCTTCTGTTTGTTCGACATCTTAAAATGAATTCTTACCTTATTTTTCCTTTTGAAAATATTTCTGCTCATCATCATTTAATCTGACTATTCATGAATGAATAAATTTGACGATTTATAACCTTTACACTTTTTATCGTTTTGTTAAATTTTTACTTTGATCCTAATTTACTTTCTCTTTCTACTTGATTTACTTCTTTTTCTTTTTATCATATACCGAGAAAATTCTCTTTTACTTTTAAACCAAACACGATACAATATTGCTTACAGTTCTGTGTTTAGTATAGAACTGTCCATGATCTGCTCCTTGTATCCGGATGTTAAGACTATAGTTTAGACCGACAATTCTAGCGTATGAGTTATAGTTTTCCAACCTTTCTTTGCATTTAAATATTCCACTTGAAAATAAATTCAAAGTTTATATTATAAATTAACATTTATAATTACAGTTCGTGTTGTAAACTTTCCGATGTCTGTCGCACATCATATCTTAACCGTCATTCTTGAATGACTCCTTGGTAAACTTTACAGTTAAAATATCCCGTTTGGAAATCATTCCTAACACTTATTTTTTAAATTTATACTTTAATTTAAATTCCACTTCTGTACTTTGTTTACAGTTTTTGATGAAAACCGAAATACGAAAATCCTGATTCACTCTTTAGGTAAAAATTCTATTTTCTTAATTAAATAAAAAACATTATTTTTATTTAAATCTTTATATATTTAAAACCTTTATTTAATTAAAAACTAGTTTTAAGTTAAATATATATTTAAAATCTTCAATTAAACCTGGTTTAAAACAAAGTGCCATATTGGTAAAGTACCACATCCCAAACGCAGTCGCGCCCCCATGAAAATAAGCCCAGCCATCACGATTTCCCCTGGCCAAAACCACTACCCTGGTACTACCACCTCTGAAAGTACCAAGCCCAAAATACTGCACCAACCACTCAAAATCACAATGAAAACACCACGGCTAAACTTCATCTTCTCCCTCTCTTTCAAGTGCACAGTTGTGCACTTGCACAAACCATCTGGCCATCCTCCGGTTGCCCGACCACCACCCCCACACCACTTCTTCCTCCACGACCATCCCTGACCGGCCATCACTCCCCTGGCCACCTTCTTCCCAAAAAGACCCCTCACCATTAAAATAAACAACAGCTTAAAATTTTCACCACCCAAAACACCACGGCCCCACCAATCCAGACCATCGGACGGCCTGCCTCCACCACCCATCACTTCACCACCCTCGGCCGCACCCTCCACCCCGATGCCGGCCCACTCGATCACCGTAGGTTCCCCCACGACGCCCCCAAAGTAAAAACCCAAACACAGAAAAAAAACTCCAAAATCGAATTAAAACTTTTGATTTAGGTTATAGAAAAATATACTAGTATTTTTCCTATGATCCCTGTCCTGCCACGCTCCTCCACCCTCGTTTCCAACGCCTGCCATCGCCACCGTTGCCTGAATTTGGCCGAAGTCCCCATTTTGAACATTTTTAAAATTCTCCTAATCTCCTTTACTAAAAATCTTGAAACTTCCTTTAAAAATCATTATTTGTTACTAGGATTTGATCTATATACTTGGTTTGATTTAAAAACTGTTTTGAAAATCCACTTTGAGAAATTTAAACAGAGAGCATTCCTGTTGGTTTATTTTTAAACAACAGTAAGGGATTTTCGCATTCCTGTTGATTTATGAGTACTTTAATTACTGTGTAAAGGGTAAAACATTGTATGCCTCTCCACTAATAAAGTTTCCCTTCTGATCCATTTAAGGTTGTGAGATTCAAGAAAAATGACAGGACCTGGAAGTTCATAACAGGCAATACATCCCTCTTTCTTTTTATTTACACCATGATACTTAAGTTACCCCCCCCCCCCTTAGAAACCAATGATCCCACTATCCTACCAAACCAGCAAGTATACAAGGTACATTACTCAATCAAGCATGCAAAGTAACTCAACTTTAGTGATGGTTCAAAAACAGTAAAACTGCAGGCAAAACAGGAAATAAAAGTGCAAGTTTTACTCACCTTATAGCTAAGAACCCTCTGGCTTTTTCCTCTTTACTGGTCAGATACCAGTGTTTGTGTTGTGTTAGATTTGTGTGTTTTTGTGTGTGCTCTAGTGTCCTTTTATAGTTGTAGGAAACTAAAAAAATATTGGTGTAAAAACTGTTTTGCAAAAAGAGAGAAAGAAAAACTGTTTTGGCAACTCAAAATAAATGCTTCTCTCTTGTCACATCTCAACACCAAAGCCAAAAAGCACATGGTCTTACCTCAGCCCAACTCACCCCCTCAAACCCCCCAGGCAACCTCCCTTGATTCCTATGACATGTCATATTAATTTCCTAGGTAAGACTATGATGTTTCACAAACTTCCTTGGTTTTCAAACAAATTTAAACATCATTTTTGTACCATCAAAAAATCAGTTTTTTTTTTGCATGGTGTTTTCAACTCAAAAGCTTACACAATAAGTTGATTTAACTACAAATATATATAATTAATACTTTCCTTGCAAGTATTTGCAAAATCTGAAAATATTGAGAAGGAAAGAAAAGATTGAAACTGAAAATACATGCTAGCAAATAGACCTTGCCATAAATGCAAGATTTGTACATGATCATGATATGATGACTCATGTTTTTCTTGAAATATGAATATGAATTGTATTTTCAAAATCAAATGAAAGGGAATGAAAAGAAATGAAAAGACAAAACTGAAAATAACATCATATTGATCTTGTTTTGCTAACACATCTATGGTGTAAGTGACATATGAATGGTGATATGATTTTACAAGGGGATATGACAATACATTTTCTAGCTTTTAATGCAAGGATGCAAATGAATTCTCATTGATTTGTCATTCAAACCTATGGTGTAGAGATTCATGGATTTGAAAGAGGACTAGACCACACATGCTTTTGATTTTTAAATGCATATGAAATTCAAATATTTCCTTGACTATTTTATATGAAATATACTTTTCAAAGGGAGATGATCCCTTCATGTTTTGATGTAATTTGAAAATTGTTTTGAACTTGTTTTTGGAAACAAAAGTGGCTTTGGCATGTTTATATTTCAAGTGTAAATTTTCAAATTAAAACTTGGCAAAAACTCATTCTTTAAATCCTTTGGAAAAATAAACAAAATATGTGAAAGAAATAGCATTAAAACTTGCTATTAAAAAGTGTGGTCTTTATACACATGTGAAAAATCATTTTAAACTAACGCTATCAATTTTGTGCTATCATTCTTAAATGTGTATAAACCAGTTTTAGCAAGTGCTGTCCAATACATGCTATCATATACACAAAGTTAAAGAAATTCAAATTCAAACCTTCGACATGTTTAAACAATTTAAAGTTTTGATTTTTAAATCGTATTTAAAAGTACGTACTCACGATCACTCAGTACCTGTCAGTAACCAGTGAAATACCCGGGTTATTACATTCTACCCCCCTTATAAAAATTTCGTCCCCGAAATTTGTAAGTTGTAGTTTAGAGTTATCGACTTATATAAGTAAACACACGTCAATAAATAAACACACATCAGAAATGTCCTATTCAAAACCAAAAATATCCATGCAAATATCCCTTTCTAACTCATCGATCGATTTACTTAACCCCGTTAAGTATTACCCAAATTCTTTGTACTTAACGATCTCCATTTCGGGATTCACAAATCTGATTTAGTCCCACAAATCGACTAATTCACTTTTCCTGAGTTCATATCCAATAAACCCTCAAGTCCGGCCTTAATTTTAGGAAATCCAAATTTTAACTCAATTTAAAATTCTAACTCGATTTCCCGTATCAATATGAGTGGATACTGTTCCAATTTTAATCCCACCATATTTAATTTATCTGGGGCTGACCCTAGTTAATTAACTCCTTTTATAATAAAAAGAGTAAATTACCTTCTGAAGCTCCTTCCACATTCCCAGAAGTCGATGGCTTATCCATCAAAGCATAGACCTTCGGTTGTTGTGGCTTCATAAGTGGACAGTTTTTACCAAGTACCCCGGCTGACGACAGTTATAGCATGTGAAATTTTGGTGAATAACATCACTTATTCCCTTTGGTTTCTATTGCTCTGGTTGCTGAGTCTGTTGTGGCTTTTCAATTGCTGACTTTGTACAAAACCTAGCAATGTGGCCCTTCTCCTTGCAGTTATGGCATTGTGTATCTTTATAACGCTCTTTTTCTTTCTCTCCCATCTTCGGTATTCCCTTGTTGTTGTTTATGTTCCAGTTCGGGTTGAATTTCCTTTTATTTGGATTCTCGCCACTAGGTCCTCCCGTTTGTGTTGCTTTTGCAACTGGCTTCTTAACCTCCTGTGCCTCGTAACGGACTGCCATATCCACTAGATCAACGAATGGAATCTTAAGATGTCCAATCATTTGAACTTGCAGGCTATCCTTTAATCCCGCGATGAACATTTCATTTTTCTTAAGTGGAGTGTTGATCAGTTCCGGGCCGGAACAAGAAAGTGAATTGAACTTGTTCTCGTACTCAGATACTTTCATATTCCCTTGCTTGAGGTCAATGAACTCTCGATACATTCTCGTCTTTCCAGCAGCAGGTAGAAATTGTGCTTCGAAAGCTTCTTTGAATTTTTCCCAAGTGAAATCATCCTCAGGAACATTCGTAGTCTGAGCATCCCACCAAATTCCAGCGGCTTCTTGAAGTTGCCATGATGCCAAAAGACGTTTCTGCTCATCATTCAACTTCAATCCTATGAAAATCCTCTAACAGGACCTCATCCAAGCTTGAACTTCAGTAAAAGATTCAGTTCCTTTGAAAACTTTTCCTCCCAGAGTTGTATACTCTTTACAAATAGCTGCAAAGCTCTTATGCTGTTGAACTGGTGCAACTTCCTCTACTGTTTCCCCTTGATCTTGGGATCCAGCAGTACGACCAGTAACAGTGTAAGATCCCCTAGCTCGACCCCTTCGTCCTTGGCTACTCATCTTAATTACCTGAATATAACAGGTCATCAATCGAGCCTTGATCGGATATAACTAACCTAGGTATATCATCCAAGTTGTTTTAAATTTATTTTAAATTCATTTTAAATTTTATATAAAAATACGCTCTCTCACACTCACCCAAAGCCTAGGAAATCAGAAACCTAAGCTCTGATACCAACTGTAACGACCCAACTTTTGAACACATCGGAAGTCGTGCCATTATTAAGAAATAAGAATAGATAGAAAATAAATCACAGAAATATCAGAACCTCACAGCGGAATTTTCACAAAAGATAATACTTTATAACATTACACAGTGGAATATATTACATCAGAGCATACAGAATCTTGTGATACAACCCATCAGTAATTATACATATCATAGAAACCCAAACTTCTTGACTTAATTTTACAGTAGATAGATGGACCAGCACACAACAAAATCTTCATTCCAGCTTCACAAGTTTCATCATAATCCTGGTTCACTTGTCTATTCATAACAAGCGTTATGAATACCCAAGAGTTTAAGGGAAAACACAGAAAATAAACTCCGGGTCAGTCAGGGGACTGGTATGAGTAAACAGTTTAAAACAGATTAAAAACATCTCATAAGACCACGCCGTAAATACGGAACGGGTTTTTACCTTATGAGATCAAAACACTTTGTATACTTTAAAACAAATATTATCAAAGTTTCTAGGTGTATTCACAAATAATTCAGAATTTAGAAGAATGCTTGCATCTCACATTCTCCTATATAGTATACAAATAAAAACCGCTTGGCTCTTAGGGAAATTGGATTTCCAACTATGACAAGGTATGGGACCACCTTCCGCTGATGTATCTCTAGAGGCCAATACACCTGGGTTCAACAAGAACGTCTTGCAACCCGGCCCTCACATGACCGACCACTCATTTTCTTGAGTGTATCGAGTGTATATCACCGATGGTTGTGTACGGCAACCATCCCCGAATGGGAAGAATCGATAGATCAAGAAACAAAAGGAATTTCTCTAGATAGGTGATGCTACACCCTAATGGGAGCGACCCACATAGCCATGCTGCCTGCCCGATTTTTGTCATTTCCTGGTTGTGAAGCTTGAGGCTAGACTCACGATATCTTTTCATCATCACTGGTTTATTTCTCTGAATGCCATATCGTCAAACCCATCAAATCACAAATTGATCTCGCCAAAACCATGGGTATAAAGCTAAGAGAAACGAATTCCTCCGCCACCAAACTAAGTTTTGAAAAGACCAACTTACGCGATCTGTTAGGTATACTTTGTCAGACATTCGTCCATACAAGTTGTCCTGGGACTGGACAAACCGAAGGCACTATTCGAAAATAGTCCTTGTATATCACCGTCTTCGATTCAACAATCTCTGACGCGCGACGTATAATCAAATCAAAGTGAAATATTTATTTCGGCCTTTTTGAAATGATTAACGAACATTTTTCTCTTTAAATTATAAATCTAACCAGATTATCATCAAATATGTATATACAGTTATAGTCAAACCAACAGTATATGGTTATCTTATCAATATCTGGTATATTGACTAAATTTTCAAACGGTCAATTTCAGCGTGTGCGTCGCACGTGCTTTTTACTTCTGTTTGTTTGACATCTTAAAATGAATTCTTACCTTATTTTTCCTTCTGAAAATATTTCTTCTCATCATCATTTAATCTGACTATTCATGAATGAATAAATTTGACGATTTATAACCTTTACACTTTTTATCGTTTTGTTTAATTTTTACTTTGATCCTAATTTACTTTCTCTTTCTACTTGATTTACTTCTTTTTCTTTTTATCATATACCGAGAAAATTCTCTTTTACTTTTAAACCAAACACGATACAATATTGTTTACAGTTCTGTGTTCAATACAGAACTGTCCATGATCTGCTCCTTGTATCCGGATGTTAAGACTATAGTTTAGACCTACAATTCTAGCGTATGAGTTATAGTTTTCCAACCTTTCTTTGAATTTAAATATTCCACTTGAAAATAAATTCAAAGTTTATATTATAAATTAACATTTATAATTACAGTTCGTGTTGTAAACTTTCCGATGTCTGTCGCACATCATATCTTAGCCGTCATTCTTCAATGACTCCTTGGTAAA
This sequence comes from Allium sativum, assembly GCA_030737875.1. NCBI lineage: Eukaryota > Viridiplantae > Streptophyta > Magnoliopsida > Asparagales > Amaryllidaceae > Allium > Allium sativum. The sequence goes on from CM060918.1 coordinate 942,570,906, forward strand.
CTTTACAGTTAAAATATCCCGTTTGGAAATCATTCCTAACTCTTATTTTTAAATTTATACTTTAATTTAAATTCCACTTCTGTACTTTGTTTACAGTTTTTGACGAAAACTGAAATACAAAAATCCTGATTCACTCTTTAAATAAAAATTCTATTTTCTTAATTAAATAAAAACATTATTTTTATTTAAATCTTTATTTATTAAAACCATTTATTTAATTTAAAACTAGTTTTAAGTTAAATATATATATTTAAAATCTTCAATTAAACCTGGTTTAAAACAAAGTGCCATATTGGCAAAGTACCACATCCCAAACGCAGTCGCGCCCCCATGAAAATGAGCCCAGCCATCACGATTTCCCCTGGCCAAAACCACTACCCTAGTACTACCACCTCTGAAAGTACCAAGCCCAAAATACTGCGCCAACCACTCAAAATCACAATGAAAACACCATGGCCGAACTTCATCTTCTCCCTCTCTTTCAAGTGCACTGTTGTGCACTTGCACAACCCGTCTGGCCATCCTCCGGCTGCCCGACCACCACCCCCACACCACTTCTTCTTCCACGACCATCCCCGACCGGCCATCACTCCCCTGGCCACCTTCTTCCCAAAAAGACCCCTCACCATTAAATTAAACAACAGCAGCTTAAAAATTTCACCACCCAAAACACCACGGCCCCACCAATCCAGACCATCGAACGGCCTGCCGCCACCACCCATTGCTTCACCACCCTCGGCCACACCCTCCACCCCGATGTCGGCCCACTCGATCACCGTGGGTTCCCCCACGACGCCCCACAGTAAAAACCCAAACACAGAAAAAAACTCCAAAATCGAATTAAAACTTTTGATTTAGGTTATAGAAAAATATACTAGTATTTTTCCTATGATCCCTGTCCAGCCACGCTCCTCCACCCTCGTTTCCAACGCCTGCCATCGCCACCGTTGCCTGAATTTGGCCGAAGTCCCCATTTTGAACATTTTTAAAATTCTCCTAATCCCCTTTACTAAAAATCTTGAAACTTCCTTTAAAAATCATTATTTGTTACTAGGATTTGATCTATATACTTGGTTTGATTTAAAAACTGTTTTGAAAATCCACTTTGAGAAATTTAAACAGAGAGCATTCCTGTTGGTTTATTTTTAAACAACAGTAAGGGATTTTTGGCATTCCTGTTGATTTATGAGTACATTAATTACTGTGTAAAGGGTAAAACATTGTATGCCTCTCCACTAACAAAGTTTCCCTTCTGATCCATTTAAGGTTGTGAGATTCAAGCAAAATGACAGGACCTGGAAGTTCATAACAGGCAATACATCCCTCTTTCTTTTTATTTACACCATGATACTTAAGTTACCCCCCTTAGAAACCAATGATCCCACTATCCTACCAAACCAGCAAGTATACAAGGTACATTACTCAATCAAGCATGCAAAGTAACTCAACTTTAGTGATGGTTCAAAAACAGTAAAACTGCAGGCAAAACAGGAAATAAAAGTGCAAGTTTTACTCACCTTATAGCTAAGAACCCTCTGGCTTTTTCCTCTTTACTGGTCAGATACCAGTGTTTGTGTTGTGTTAGATTTGTGTGTTTTTGTGTGTGCTCTAGGGTCCTTTTATAGTTGTAGGAAACTAAAAAAATATTGGTGTAAAAACTGTTTTGCAAAAAGAGAGAGAGAAAAAAAAACTTTTTTGACAACTCAAAATAAATGCTTCTCTCTTGTCACATCTCAACACCAAAGCCAAAAAGCACATGGTCTTACCTCAGCCCAACTCACCCCCTCAAACCCCCCAGGAAACCTCCCTTGATTCCTATGACATGTCATATTAATTGCCTAGGTAAGACTATGATGTTTCACAAACATCCTTGGTTTTCAAACAAATTTAAACATCATTTTTGTACCATCAAAAAATCAAATTTTTTTTTTGCATGGTGTTTTCAACTCAAAAGCTTACACAATAAGTTGATTTAACTACAAATATTTATAATTAATACTTGCCTTGCAAGTATTTGCAAAATCTGAAAATATTGAGAAGGAAAGAAAAGATTGAAACTGAAAATACATGCTAGCAAATAGACCTTGTCATAAATGCAAGATTTGTACACGATCATGATATGATGACTCATGTTTTTCTTGAAATATGAATATGAATTGTATTTTCAAAATCAAATGAAAAGGAATGAAAAGAAATGAAAAGACAAAACTGAAAATAACATCATATTGATCTTGTTTGCTAACACATCTATGGTGTAAGTGACATATGAATGGTGATATGATTTTACAAGGGGATATGACAATACATTTTCTAGCTTTTAATGCAAGGATGCAAATGAATTCTCATTGATTTGTCATTCAAACCTATGGTGTAGAGATTCATGGATTTGAAAGAGGACTAGACCACACATGCTTTTGATTTTTAAATGCATATGAAATTCAAATATTTCCTTGACTATTTTATATGAAATATACTTTTCAAAGGGAGATGATCCCTTCATGTTTTGATGTAATTTGAAAATTTTTTGAACTTGTTTTTGGCAACAAAAGTGGCTTTGGCATGTTTATATTTCAAGTGTAAATTTTCAAATTAAAACTTGGCAAAAACTCGTTCTTTAAATCCTTTGGAAAAATAAACAAAATATGTGAAAGAAATATCATTAAAACTTGCTATTAAATAGTGTTGTCTTTATACACATGTGAAAAATCATTTTAAACAAACGCTATCAGTTTTGTGCTATCATTCTTAAATGTGTATAAACCAGTTTTAGCAAGTGCTGTCCAATACATGCTATCATATACACAAAGTTAAAGAAATTCAAATTCAAACCTTCGACATGTTTAAACAATTTAAAGTTTTGATTTTTAAATCGTATTTAAAAGTACGTACTCACGATCACTCAGTACCTGTTAGTAACCAGTGAAATACCCAGGTTATTACAATTATTGTAACCCCTAAATATTACTATACATTATTCCATTTGATTCTTATTTGAATTTATAAATATAAGTCCTTTATCTATTCATTTTCCCTAGGTGGAGTTACAATCTCAATTCCTAAATACCAATTTAACTATAACCATTTAGGCATATTTATTCCATTAAACCCATTTCCTCAAACAAACATGGTTACAATATTTATTATTTTACTTATGACCCTTTTTATTTATAGCAAATCAATTACATTTATTGCTACAATAGTCATGATATTTATTTTCACTCAACATGCATTATATTTCCATATGCATCCCTATAAAACGAAAACTATTCAAACACATAACAACAAACAATGTTATTATAATATATTAGCGTTATTTATGTAGATCTGGATAGATAAGGTTAATATATATTTATATTTTAAATGTGGTTAACGTAGTTACTAAGTTTTATTTTATTATTGTTTACCATTTACGTTCTGGTCCAATCTAATGACCAAAACAACCCTTTTTGTGTCTAATGTTGTTTAAGATTCAAAATCTTATAAGAAGGTTAGTAACTGTAATTATTGTAAATTCTATCCACAATAGTTAAAAGAGGATATATGCATATTTCAAATCACAAGAAAAAGGAAATGTATTTTTGGAATGACTGTTGTAAACTACGTAGAAATATATGTGAATTTACACATCCCTTCCTATATGGTTTGTATATACATTTCTTGTTGATTTCAAATAATGCCTTTTTATTTAAAAAGAATAGAAAGGGCATATTAACAGTAAACAAGTAAAACCCCAAACAATATTAAACCCAACATGATCATTTTTCTAATCAAAACTGCACCAACCATATGTCAACACCCAAATCCTATGAATCTAGACGAAAACTACAAATCTAATAATGGTTTTGGGACTGATTTCTAGATTTGAGGTGTTTACATTAACTATAAACAAATCCAAGAACAGTTGTAGTCTATATGATCTTATTAAGCAAAAAGGCCTACAAAAACATATCCAAATTTAAACATATTATTTCGGATTTGATAAAAACAACAAATCTGATAAACTTTTAGGTATATAATTTAGATTCAACGGAAATGAACTATATAAGTTATTACAAACAATGTAATAATTTTCCACTCAGCTGAAAGCTATCCAAATCTGTATCTGACCCAGCTTTTGGGCTTAAAATTACCAACTCCCACAGATCTACAACTTATTTACAAAGGGGATTTACAAACATTGATTTAGATTAGTAGATCTGAAAGAAGAATAGAAAAAAAAGAAGGAAATTCAATAATATAAATTACATATTCGTAGAGCTACCTCTTTTTCATAAATTTGAATCTGGTCTCTCTAATTCTCATTAATCTAATTTGTACATGTTTATAATTTATGTTTTAGAAGAAATTGGAGGATTAGGAATGACAGAGCTTTGCTGCTTCCTCCAGAAAATATGAATAAGACAGTGGTCTAGCCTTTTATTTATAGGTGTATAAATGATCTTGAATTGTTTGATTTAATTTTATAAAGATCTATCCGTTAATAAAGAATTTTAGTACAAGATTACCCCTTTAAACCCAGCCGTCACTAGGCTGTAATCGACCAGAGGGGTTGACCCCCAAGTCAACCTCACTAGGTCGAAATTGGCCAGTGATGGCAGGTGATAAATGGAAATAATGTTTTATATATTCTTGTTTATTTATTTTCCATGCGTTTTCATATTTCATCCGTAACCTTTTTATACAGACTTCATTCGCGAAGTTCCAAACATGAAAGTTAACCATAATTCCATCATGAACGCAACGATGCAAGTTTCATGATCAAGTTCCATCATTTGCAAAATTTGCAATTTTGGAAATCTAATTAAATAACTAAATAAATTATCACTAAATTATTGGGTTGTTACATTCTCCTCTCCTTAAAAGAAATTTCTTCCCGAAACTTTACCAACGAGAAAGTCGTGGTGCTGGTGCCTTAAGTATCCTAAAAAACATAACCACTTAGTGTACATCCAAATTTGCAACAAATTTGCGCATATGCACAGTGTGCATAATGAATTGCAACCACAAAATATGCATGCATAGTGATTCGAAATCGGATCTTCCTATATGTATGCATTTTTTTATGAAACCACTTTTGAAAACATGACGCAAACATCCTAAAATATATTGGCAGTTCTACATTAATGCAAATTTTCGAAAACAATTTTCAATAATAATTCTCACACGATTATGAATAGAAGTGTGAAACAAACAATTTTGCACCTAAACCCCACCATCCAACACGTCACCGCGTTTAAAATATTTCCAATTAATCAATCCTAAACCGGAAAAAGAAAATCAAAGCGGAGATATTCAACATTCTTCCCATATATAAATGTTCCAATTCCTGTCATAAAATGGAAAATTTTCCTCGATAGCCTCAAAATACTCCGAAAATTTCCATCTTTAGACTACAAAGGAGGCTTAGGACAAGCTCTAAAACGTAAATTGAGTTAATTAATAACTAGCATGCATCGTCGACAAGGTATGAAAACATCGTTTCTACAACTAAAACAACCTTTCCTTGCTATCATTAACGTCTTTGACCCATCATCGTCCCTAATGCACCGCTGAAGTGCACAAACAAATCATCCAAAATTTTCCTAATGCTTTACATGTGACTAGAAAAATCAAAATTTTCCATAGAAATAACTTTTCCACTTTAAAAATTCTTATGTAAATATTTGAAATTCCCTTTCGGTATTATTTAATTTTCCCTATCAGATTCACATAAAAACAAAATTTTGATAACATTTGCTTTACTACATTTAAACCATCTATTTTATACAAAGCAGAGTTTAAACACACATAAACTAATGTATCAAAATCCATGTTTTTACTAAATTAGATTAAAAGAAAGTAAATCGGAAAAATATATATTTCAAAAAAGATTTTTTTTCTCAGATAGCATTTGAAAAAGGTTTCAAAATGTATTTTGCTGAAACTTAAATTATTCAAGTTATATGCTGGGGTGGAAGGAAGTTATCATGCAGAAAAATGCGAAAACCGAAACCACATATAGATCTAAAGAATAAATTTTAGCTTAAAAAGTAACAGGCAACAAATAATAAATATACCCATAACGAAACAACGTTGTTTTCACCTAAAAATGGCGCAAACACCAAGGGTATGAGGAACGCACTTCACCAATATGGTTAGAAAGTAAATAGGGCCACACTCAACAAAAGAAGAAAGTAAAAATGCGAAGAAAGTAAAATTGTAACACCCCGTATTTTCTGAGAATATTAACAAAAATGGTTAATTATGAAGAAGTTATTAAGCCTTGTAGTTTGTATGCATATGAGAGAAATATATATAGATATATATAAAAATTAAATAAATAAACATGCAAAAAAGGTTCAAAACAGCGAATTGGGAGGGGGAATAACCGAACCGGCCCATTTTTGAGGTCGACCCAAGCCTCGCTGGGTCGACTAGGGGTTAATCCAGGGTGTTTGGCTGTCATCCCGTGGGCCGATTCGCTCAAATGCAGATTTTGCATTTGAATGGTTCTCATGATTCAGGGTTAATCTAATGGTCCTAAATAACTTCCTACACCTATATATACATCCTAAACCTAAATCTCATATACAATTCTCTAGCCTCCATTGCTCTCTTCCTCTCTAAAAATAAATAAATCAATGGCGTCTCTACTCTTCTGAAACCTAAGCTAGGACTTGTGCTTTTTCTTCCTCCAATTCTGATTAGGATTAAAAGAGAACAGCTACAACACCTTTTTCTTTTAGAATCCAACCAAGGCAAGTGCAGTTATTTTCCAATATAAACTTTAATTATAATTGTGACATGATTGTAAATCTGAATTTGAGATTGCGTATGTTCTGTTCTGATCTATTTTATTCTATATCACTTTCTTCTTTCTGTTCTACAGCCAGGCTACCCCGAGCCTGCGCCAAATCTCATAAGAGATTAACGCACAAACGTTAAACTTTGGGACAAATAATGAATGATGGCATAATTGGACATGGCTAATCTGTGACTAAAAGGACATAGCTTGTAAACTAGATTTAGATCTGTGCATATTCTGTGAATTGGAAGAAGAGGAACCATTGTATATTAACATGTGACTTGAGACATTGGACATAACGCATATTTTTGAATTAAAGATCTGTTATAATTTAAAGTTCTAGATTGTTGGGCATATTGTTTATATAGAGATTCATGATTTGGGATAAAAAGGGAATATGACTTAGGTGTGAAGATTTATGTTAAGATTTGATAACTATTAAATGTGAATAACACCTAAATGGGAGATTTTTGAATATATGACATGCATTGAAATCGATGGCTATATTTGGTATAATTTATATGTGAATCTTTTGTACTAGGCAAGTTTAACTAAATTTGAGACGTGTGTTATATGAAAAATTATGACCATAATCTGTGCCATGTAAATTCAATGCAAACGTGGGGTATATGATCATAATGTGAATCATGACAACTATTTAGACATGCAAACTTAGGCCAAATTTATAATTAGGCAAGATATGTTTATGAAACTTTAAGGAATGATTAAATCTGTTATATGGCCTAATCTGCTAGTTCTGTTATATTACCTAATTTGCTAGTTCTGTTATATTGCATAATCTGCTAGTTCTGCTATAATCTGCTATATCTGTTCAAATACCAAATCTGTCATCTGTTAAGTCTGCTGAAGATGCCTAAACTGTTATATGCTAAATCTGCTAAACTGCTTAATCTGCTGAATCCGTTAAGTCGCCTAATCTGCTAAATCTGTTATCTGCCATATCTGTTGAGTTGATATATTTAGTCTGTTATTGACATAATCTGAATTGGCTATAGTTATGAATAATTGACATGTATAATAGGGCGTGGGTATAAATGGTAAATCATTAATTAATTGGCCGCAAAGATAAACATGGCTAACTCGAGGTTAGAATGAGTTTGCGGCGTAATTCTGCCCGGAACCGCCCGGCATATTCCAGTGGTCGCAAACAATAGGTTCTAATGTGAGAAGTTAGTCATAACGTGCTTGAAACCCGAGGTTAGACTCAGTTTGCGACAGAAACCTGCCCGGAACCAACCGGCCTAACCAGTAGCCGCAAACTGTCAGTCTAATGTGAGAGGTCTGGGCATTAATATTTAATTAATGAAAACCTGAGATAAATATAATGTCTAAAACGTGTTGGGCGGATAGGGTTAAACCCACTAGACTGATGAGTTTAATAAATCTGTTCCGTGAATCGGTAGGCCCAATTACAAAGTTAGACAAATCTGTAAATCTGTTAAATCCGTATATCTGATCCGTTAGTCTAAAATTTGTCTGACCTGTGAACTAGTTGATCTGAATTCTGTATGTCTGAACTTGTTAATCTGAAATCTGTTAGTCTAGGGACATAAGGATAGGAGGGGAATTACTTGTGTCATCTGTTGTTTGGGACCCATATTAGTCAATAACCCTTTCTGGTATCAAAACTTTGACCTAACAGTAGGTAGGGTCTGGGCACGCTTACTGAACTAATTATAAGCGGTTCATTCTGATAATGGTGAGGGCTGTTGATGGTGCGTTCCAACCGGGTCATGTGCGTGCATGGATCCCGGTCTGCCTCTGAGGATGTAAGACGCCGTGACATCTGTAAATAGGTCCGTGTCATTCAAAGGTTGCCACTTTAGGGAATGATACACCCTTCGGTGGGGCTGGCACAGGGCATTTATGTATTAGGGAGCTGATCGCTTGGGGTAGGGTTTTAGGGTACACTTAGTTCTGTCTGTTTCTGTTGGTACCGTCTGTTTCTGTTGGGTGGCAACACTTGTCTATTTCTGCGTGGTACCGTCTGTTCGGGTGGTAAAGGCCCAATTACTAGTGTACACCTTATGCTACATTCTGCTTCTGTCTGTTTCTGATCGGGTGGTAAAGGCCCATTACTAGCGTGGAAATTATTCTGTACCTGTTTCTGTTTCAGTTTAGACATTAGGGTGACACCTAATTCTGTTATACTAGTATTAGTGCAGAGAAGTGTAAAGCAATAACTTATATCATTCTGTTCTTCTGTCATATCTGCTACATCTGTTACAATTATCTCTCATCCAGTTTTATTTTCATATCATGTTATTATTATCTGTTCATAACTGAAAATCGCTGGACTTGCCAGACTTTTGTCTGACCCTTGTTGTTTCGCCTCCTTTCTTCCGTTTCTCCCCCCAAGTTTTGTAGAAGGGAATACTCTAGCTTGATCCAGATTTCTTCCGCTTGCAGTGCTTAAAGTATGGCTTGTCTTCTTCTGTGGGGATTATGATTTTAAACTATGCATTCTGAAGGCTTTTGTACAAGACTGATATTTTGTACTTGAATTCTGATATTGTGATTTGAAAGGATGTAACCAAGCTTCTGTTGAAATAAAGTTATAAATTTTTCAAGTACTGTTTTATCTGTCTTGTAAGTTTCTGTTCTGTTTACTAAAATGCTCCACCAAAGTTAAGGCATTCCCTTGTGAGTGACCTTAACGAAGGTGGGGTGTTTCACTTGGTATCAGAGCTGAAGGTTACCAGATTGGGTAAAGTTTTTGAAAACTATTTTCAAAAAGATTTTGAAAGGAAGTATTTTTAAAAATAAAGCTTATTTTGAAAAACTTGATCCCTAAGAGCCATATATCTTTCCTTCAGTCCTTTTTTTGTATTGAATCTTTCCTTTTTTTCGTTTCAGCATGTCTGAAGCATTTGAGATACCAGAGGGTGTTCATGTACCCGGTTGGTTTCGTCAATATCTTTAGGCTAGGACCGCCACCGCAGGTCCAGCAAATGATCCTCCTCCTCCACCCCCTCCTCGTGCAATTACTTTTTCAAAGATCTATAGATATTTTAGGGCCATGAGTGGGAAGGATTTCAAAGGAACTGAATCATTCGTAGAAGCGAGGAACTGGCTCAAAGAAACTGAGGATCTATTCGTTATCTTCGAGGTGGACGATAGGCAGAAGGTATAGTTGGCGGTATGGCTGCTCAAAGACAAAGCTTCCTACTGGTGGGAAGTCACTAACGCCGAGAGGCCGGTTGAGACATGGATGGATTTCAGAACAAGGTTTGAGACAAAATTCCTCTCGCAAGCTGAACGAAGTTTACAACTGGAAAAGTTCTTATCTCTTAAGCAAGGAAGTATGACGGTCAAGGAATACGTCAACCAGTTCACCCAACTAGCTAGGTTCAGATTGGATTTAGTCAACACTCAGCATAAAAAGGCTCTCCGCTTTGTTAAAGGATTGAACGAGCCACTGCACAGCCTAGCCATGACTCATGTACCCATGGGAGCGACTTACGAGAGATTGGTGGACATGGCACTACTGCATGAGGAAGACAAAGGCCCGAAAGAGACAAAGAAGGAAGAACCACAGAATAAGAAAGCAGGGCCCAAAAAGGAAACGCAAAGGAAGGATGAGAAGTCTGAAGATAAGAAGGGGAAAAAGTGCTTTACTTGTGGAAGCTCGACTCATCTGAACAAGGATTGCAGAAAAAGGAAGGGCGCTTGTTTCAACTGTGGGGAGATGGGACACTTCACTAGGGACTGCCCGAAGTGACGAGGACAAGGAGGGCTGGCGAACAATCTTAAGGCTAGTGGCTAGGATGGAAGTAGGAAAATTCCTATAGTAGGTTTAATTTCTTTATCTGATTATGGAGTTAAGACTCTTTCTGATTCTGGTATTTTGATTTTGTAATTGATACTCTGCACTTTAATACTAGTATTGTTTCTAATTCCGTTGTAGACTCAAACCTACAAGGGTTATGACTCATCTGTTTATGATAGATTGGGGTTTGAGGGATATCTGTGTTAGACGTCAAGTATGACGCATACATTCTGAGTTTTTGTGGGATATGATTTTATCATGCTTAGCTTCCTAAGAATCATTAGGGAACCTGATCTGTACCAGTAGTCTATAAATATTTGAATAATTCTGCTTTCCAGTTTTGACATTGTCTAAAGGAGGTAATCCTCTGGGTGTCAATCTGATGTTGATTTCGGTCTTCGGGGTTGATACTTAGGGGAATTATTTTCTCAACCAATGTCTAATGGGAACCAAGTCTTTGTCTTATCTGTACTCGCTTCCATCATTCGACTGTATCCTATCGATCGAATCTTCGAACTTTAGGTAGAAACTAATGGGTGTAAACATGTGTTTGAGACATGTTATGTTTGATGGTTGCAAGTGGATGCAAGTGGTTGCTAGTGGTTGCTCGTGGATGCATATACACACACTAGGCACTAGATCGGCTCAAAAACACTCTCATACTGCATATGGATGTGTGTGCATTTTTCAATTTTTGTGGAAGCAGAATGATTGACTCCTCACATGGATGTTGCATTTGGATGAATGGTTATGCACTCATATAGAAATGATGTGTATCAAATAGGATTTCTTGCATACATATTTGGACTCATGACACTAACATGATTCGCATTAAGGAGGTCAACTGGATCAGTAGACTGCCTGATTTTGCATTAGATAAGAAACATATACACACACTTTGCATATGTTCATATGGCATTAGAAACCTTTTAAGGAGAATGGATGCCTGTGATTGAATGGTTGAGTAGATGGATGTTGGATGTTAGGATACATTCTTCTTAACTTGAAGATTTCGGGGACGAAATCCTTTAAGGAGGGGAGAATGTAACACCCAGTATTTTATGAGAATATTAAAAAAAATGGTTAATTATGAAGAAGTTATTAAGCCTTGAAGTTTGTATGCATATGAGAGAAATATATATAGATATATATAAAAATTAAATAAATAAACATGCAAAAAAGGTTCAAAACAGCGAATTGGGAGGGGGAATAACCGAACCGGCCCATTTTTGAGTTCGACCCAAGCCTCGCTGGGTCGACTAGGGGTTAATCTAGGGTGTTTGGCTGTCATCCCGTGGGCCGATTCGCTCAAATGCAGATTTTGCAGTTGAATGGTTCTCATGATTCAGGGTTAATCTAATGGTCCTAAATAACTTCCTACACCTATATATACATCCCTAACCTAAACCTAAATCTCATATACAATTCTCTAGCCTCCATTGCTCTCTTCCTCTCTAAAAATAAATAAATCAATGGCGTCTCTACTATGCTGAAACCTAAGCTAGGACTTGTGCTTCTTCTTCCTCCAATTCTGATTAGGATTAAAAGAGAACAGCTACAACACCTTTTTCTTTCAGAATCCAACTAAGGCAAGTGCAGTTATTTTCCGATATAAACTTTAATTATAATTGTGACATGATTGTAAATCTGAATTTGAGATTGCGTATGTTCTGTTCTGATCTATTTTATTCTATACCTCTTTCTTCTTTCTGTTCTATAGCCAGGCTACCCCGAGCCTGCGCCAAATCTCATAAGAGATTAACGCACGAACGTTAAACTTTGGGACAAATAATGAATGATGGCATAATTGGACATGGCTAATCCGTGACTAAAAGGACATAGCTTGTAAACTAGATTTAGATCTGTGCATATTCTGTGAATTGGAAGAAGAGGAACCATTGTATATTAACATGTGACTTGAGACATTGGACATAACGCATATTTTTAAATTAAAGATCTGTTATAATTTAAAGTTCTAGATTGTTGGGCATATTGTTTATATAGAGATTCATGATTTGGGATAAAAAGGGAATATGACTTAGGTGTGAAGATTTATGTTAAGATTTGATAACTATTAAATGTGAATAACACCTAAATGGGAGATTTTTGAATATATGACATGCATTGAAATCGATGGCTATATTTGGTATAATTTATATGTGAATCTTTTGTACTAGGCAAGTTTAACTAAATTTGAGACGTGTGTTATATGGTAAATTATGACCATAATCTGTGCCATGTAAATTCAATGCAAACGTGGGGTATATGATCATAATGTGAATCATGACAACTATTTAGGCATGCAAACTTAGGCCAAATTTATAATTAGGCAAGATATGTTTATGAAACTTTAAGGAATGATTAAATCTGTTATATGGCCTAATCCGCTAGTTCTGTTATATTGCCTAATTTGCTAGTTCTGTTATATTGGCTAATCTGCTAGTTCTGTTATATTGCCTAATCTGCTAGTTCTGCTATAATCTGCTATATCTGTTCATATACCAAATCTGTCATCTGCTAAGTCTGCTGAAGATGCCTAAACTGTTATATGCTAAATCTGCTAAACTGCTTAATCTGCTGAATCCGTTAAGTCGCCTAATCTGCTAAATCTGTTATCTGCCATATCTGTTGAGTTGATATATTTAGTCTGTTATTGACATAATCTGAATTGGCTATAGTTATGAATAATTGACATGTATAATAGGGCGTGGGCATAAAGGGTAAATCATTAATTAATTGGCCGCAAAGATAAACATGGCTAACTCGAGGTTAGAATGAGTTTGCGGCGTAATTCTGCCCGGAACCGCCCGGCATATTCCAGTGGTCGCAAACAATAGGTTCTAATGTGAGAAGTTAGTCATAATGTGCTTGAAACCCGAGGTTAGACTCAGTTTGCGACAGAAACCTGCCCGGAACCAACCGGCCTAACCAGTAGCCGCAAACTGTCAGTCTAATGTGAGAGGTCTGGGCATTAATATTTAATTAATGAAAACCTGAGATAAATATAATGTCTAAAACGTGTTGGGCGGATAGGGTTAAACCCACTAGACTGATGAGTTTAATAAATCTGTTCCATGAATCGGTAGGCCCAATTACAAAGTTAGACAAATCTGTAAATCTGTTAAATCCGTATATCTGATCCGTTAGTCTAAAACTTGTCTGACCTGTGAACTAGTTGATCCGAATTCTGTATGTCTGAACTTGTTAATCTGAAATCTGTTAGTCTGGGGACACAAGGATAGGAGGGGAATTATTTGTGTCATCTGTTGTTTGGGACCCATATTAGTCAGTAACCCTTTCTGGTATCAAAACTTTGACCCAACAGTAGGTAGGGTCCGGGCACGCTTACTGAACTAATTATAAGCGGTTCATTCTGATAATGGCGAGGGGTGTTGATGGTGCGTTCCAACCGGGTCATGTGCGTGCATGGATCCCGGTCTGCCTCTGAGGATGTAAGACGCCGTGAAATCTGTAAATAGATCTGTGTCATTCAAAGGTTGCCACTTTAGGGAATGATACACCCTTCGGTGGGGCTGGCACAGGGTATTTATGTATTAGGGAGCCGATCTCTTGGGGTAAGGTTTTAGGGTACACTTAGTTCTGTCTGTTTCTATTGGTACCGTCTGTTTCTATTGGGTGACAACACCTGTCTGTTTCTGCGTAGTACCGTCTGTTCGGGTGGTAAAGGCCCAATTACTAGTGTACACCTTATGCTACATTCTGCTTCTGTCTTTTTCTGATCGGGTGGTAAAGGCCCATTACTAGCGTGGAAATTATTCTGTACCTGTTTCTGTTTCAGTTTAGACATTAGGGTGACACCTAATTCTGTTATACTAGTATTAGTGCAGAGAAGTGTAAAGCAATAGCTTATATCATTCTGTTCTTCAGTCATATCTGCTACATCTGTTACAGTTATCTCTCATCCAGTTTTATTTTCATGTCATGTTATTATTATCTGTTCATAACTGAAAATCGCTGGACTTGCCAGACTTTTGTCTGACCCTTGTTGTTTCGCCTCCTTTCTTCCGTTTCTCCCCCCAAGTTTTGTAGAAGGGAATACTCTAGCTTGATCCAGATTTCTTCCGCTTGCAGTGCTTAAAGTATGGCTTGTCTACTTCTGTGGGGATTATGATTTTAAACTATGCATTCTGAAGGCTTTTGTACAAGACTGATATTTTGTACTTGAATTCTGATATTGTGATTTGAAAGGATGTAACCAAGCTTCTGTTGAAATAAAGTTATAAATTTTTCAAGTACTGTTTTATCTGTCTTGTAAGCTTCTGTTAAGTTTACTAAAATGCTCCACCAAAGTTATGGCATTCCCTTGTGAGTGACCTTAACGGAGGTGGGGTGTTACAAAAATGGAGACAAGGTTTTAGAGTGGTTCAACCCTAAGTTAGGCATACATCCACTATGAAGGTAGTTTGCATTATCATGATGATTAAAGCATGTAAATTCTCTTTGTTCATACATTTTCTCATTCTCTCAACTCTCAACATATTCTCACTCTCACACACAAATCTAGATTAAATTCATGGAATTCAAATGGAGGAATTGTGGAAGCTGTGGAGGAAAGGACGAATGAGCGATGGAGATGGGGGATGTCCTTGACCTTTCTTCACTTATAAGATCTTAATGGACGCCATGGCCAAATGGATGAAGATCCATCAAGTGGAGATGATGATGATGGTCGAGAATGTTTAAGAGATGGTGAAGGAATGAATTTTGCAGCACTTCGTGGTTGTGGGTTCCCATTTTAAGGTGGAAGCCATGGCCTATTTATAGGTGTGCCCCGATGAAGAAATGATATGAAAATCATATATGCAGACTATGGGTCGCTCATCTCATTAATTACGAACATGCTACCAATTAGCTGTAGCCAACTAGCGACAGTTGTATTCAGTTGTCTCATGCGAGCGAGCTTCATGTGTGTGAACGGTTGCATAGGTCTATGTCGTTTGAACGGGTGGTCAGGCGATGGGTACATGGGCGACTGGTTAGAGCCTTTGGATTGGTGTATAGGCAACCGACTGAACGTCATATTTAGCCTTTTAATGATTGGCCGATAGATGGTATCTGGTTGATGCAGCTTGTTTGATTATAGATGAATGGGCGATCAACACTGTTGTCCGTAAGCGAGCGATCAAGGCTTGTAGAAAAAAATGTAAGTGCGACCCTTCCGGAGCTGGTATCTGACCGATCGATTGGTAGCATCTGATTGAAGCTCTAGTGACTGATTGAAGAATGAGCAAGTGGCAGTGGTAACATTCTGTAAACAGACATGGGAGGCATGTGCAACCTCTGGCATCTTTGTGTTTCCTGATATGCACGATCGATCGGGATAGTATAAGCGAACGACTGTAGAGTGGGATGTGTTACCGGAACCAATTCTTTTCCTTGTCTGGTACGATCGACCTTTTCGGTATAGGAATGAGCGACTTCTCTTACATCGTGTTCGACACTTAACTCATGTGTGAACGAACCCATTATGATGCTCATTAGAATCAAGTGCTTGCCTTGTGCCTCTGACTCGTACTTAACCATCTAATGTGTGTACGAATTTTTGAGGGATAACGTTTGCCCCTCGAAGTTTGTTGTTTTGTAAAACAAAAATTTCAAGCTTTAAGATAACTAACTGCGGCACCATTGGATGGATTAAGTCAAACTTGCCTTGTGGCGGCCGTGCTTTCATATGACTCGTTTGTATGTTTGAATGGGCTCACGGTCGTTCGTGTGCCGATGAAATTGGCTGAATTTAAGACCGTTCGTTTACACAGTGTGGTCGAACGATCAAGACGACGCTCCACTTTGGACCGCTGGGCTTTTTAGCCTTCTTCTCACTTTATATATCGCCTTCTTGCTCTCTCGTTTCCTATTTCTTTTCCTTTTCTTCAGAGAAGATTTTAATGGTGGTATTGTTCTAGACAATCTTACTCGCTACTTCGATTACCTTCGAAGCTTTCAATTATCTTGGCCCTTTCAATATTTCGACCAACAGCCGTGCGTGTATCCTCACCAAAGCTCTTCAACTTCAAGATTGAGGTAAATTCTTCTCCTTAATTTGGCTTTGATTTGATTTGAAGTATGAATCTGATAACCCTGGGCACAACTTGAAGGGCCTAAATATTTACAAGATTATCCCTTTCGGATTTTCCTGGAGATTATTGTGATTTTAACTAGGTCCTTGCAGGGTTATATATGTAAAAAATTTGCCTGTCGAACATATACAACCTTTCGAATTCCTAATTTTTCCAGTTACATGCATGTAAGTTGCTTGTTGAAATGCTCTTTAATATCCCTTGGTTGCACACTTGTATGATTTTGTTGATTGCCACTTGAATTGGCAGCAGTCTTTGCCTTTGTAATGTGATATTAAGGAGCTTGTATAGACCGTTTGTCATTTGTATTTTTTTGACCCTATATTTGGTCTGGAAATTTTCCTTTTTCTTTGTCGTGCACACTCATATTCGAGCTCTGTGGTCACCCAACATTAATTTAACAAGGGTCATTCTTGCTCAACTCCTACATGAGGTTGGTCACGAACAATCCTTTGTGACTAAATATGTGCGAGCACCTTGATTTGAGTTTGAGTAGATGCCGTAATATGGTTATGCGCGACCATGTCAGGGTCGATATGAGTTTAGATCTGGAATCTGGTTATTCACATGCGAGCAGATCAAAACCCATTGTGAACGATCAGACTGATATTGTGTGATCAGTCAAATATTCCGGTTGTTCATGCCTTAAACTTAGTTGGATTGCTTCTATTTTTCCTGTAAGGGACGTTTGTGCATGACCTCGTTTGCACTTGTTCAACTTTTTCCCTTTTGGTAATACTAATTTTTTTAGTGACGTAATATCTATTTATGTAAAAATGCTAACTCGTCATTAATCACACCAGAGTTCCAAGGACCGAACTATGTCCGACCAAGCTAGAAGTTCAGAGAAAATTGCTAGAACTACACTAGGTACTACCCCTGGGATAAATGCTACTCAAAGCTTTCCAAAGCCCCGTGCACTCGCTAGTATTTCTTGTGAGAGAGTTGAGACGGAGCTGTCTTTTAGCTCATTTCAACAATTGTGCAACCAGTTTGGAATTTCAGAAAAGGAATAAGCCAAGCTGCCCGGGGAGGATGATTTCGCAGATGTTCCTCCAACTGGATATGTCACTGTTAATCGCGGTATGTTGATGAGCGGGGTGATTCCTCCTTTTAATCCTTATTTAGAGATGATACTCTAGAACTTGGCTATTGCCCCGTGTCAATTACACCCAAACAGTTATGCCGTTTTAACAAGCCTTTATATCCTTTTCATGAGAGAAAAACAGCATGCTCCTTTATTTGAAGATATATGCTCCTTATATGCTTTAAGAGAAGACATCAACGCCCTTCAAATGTTTTTGTCAAAAGACGGGGTACCAAAATAATTACTGGCCTAATGGAAAGTGTTCGAGGATTTCCTAATCATTATTTCTTTGTCTGATGCCCTGATAGTTTCTGTGGCTTATGGATGGAAGGCAGTGAGTATATTTACCACTCAGACCCTTTTTACTCCTTTTTGCCTATTACTTAAGTCTTTAGCTATATTACAGTGCTTCTTGACCAGAGTATCGCCTTTAACCAAGATCTCTGCAATTCTCTACTAGCTGTCGAGGAAAGTAAGAGGAATAGGAAATTTTTGATTACCGAAGAGTTCCTACGTCATTATAACTTGCTTTCTCCTTTGCGTGCTTTCGCGGTGGATTCTTCTTATAAAAGGGGTGCTGCTAGCAAGTCTCCGGCCAAGAGGACCCCAAAAAGAAGCACTCCAGCCCCGCAAAGATCAGTAAAGAAGCTCTTAAATCCAAATCGATTTCTACTAAAAAGGTAGTATCCAAGCATGGTAAGGGTAAAGATCTCGTGACTTCGTTGGACTATATTGGAAAGGAGGGTCCTTCTTTAAAGGAAATTGACCAGGAAAAAACAAGTGTGACCTCTTCAAAAACTGCCTCGGATTTGGTGAAAGAGAATGAACAGTTTGATGAAACTGGAGCGACTTCTAGGGAAGCTTTGGATGTTGATGAAAGTTCTCCCGTTCGGGGTAACCAAGAATAGTGTGGTTCAGAAACTTTTAAGAATCTCGGGGTTCTTGATTTAGCTAAAGACCTTATCCAAGGTGATGTTGTCGTTCAATTATTTAAACGAGCGCCTCGCTGCATCGGGGAATTATACATCGAAGAAGCCAAGCCATAAGTAGGGTTTTGGGTATTAGCCTTGACTTTGGTTCTAAGCAACCTATGGTAGGTCTTTTACTAGTTAATCCCGGTAAAGCCCCCCAGATGGCGTAGTTTTTTGAAATGAGGTCCTTGGTAACGAGACATGAAGTAAAAACTCCTTTTTATTTTATTGAAATTTCATTCATTTTACAGAAGAAATCGAAATTAAGACTGAACTAAAGAATAAATATAGCGAGTCAGCTATCCAAGGAACGAGGAAGGCTAGATATATGTAGCTAACCTATGAATTGGTCCATTAGGAAGTCTCTTATCTGTGATTAATGCTACAGGAAAGAGGCGGAGCCTCGACTCACATAGAACATAGCGAACAGGTCGTTGGCACTCCCTCATCTGACATGAATAGTCAGAGTCAGACTAGGGCCTTCACCATGAAAGAAGCTTTATCCTTTCTTCGGAGATAGCATGGCTAGGGATAGTTGCAGTGGAAGACCTTCTGGAAATCGCAAGTTTGCCTAAGATAGTGGAAGAGATTTCCTCTTCTGGTAGCAGACTTCCTAGAACCGCGGAGTCCGTATCTGTATAGTAGCAATCATCTCTGGAGATGTATTTGTACATGTGAACACGAGCACAAGCCGTAGAACTTCTCATAGAAATATGGAGGTACTTATGGCAAGTCACTTCGCTTTTTGTCCAAGTCACTTCCCTTTTTGTCCAAATCACTTCTCTTTTTCTTTGTGAGTAGTACTCCTCAAAATTTGGATATTTGTGGATGAAGAATAATAGACCTTTATTTATTTTGTCATTCTATCCAGTAATATAGTGATATATAGAACAAAAAACTACAAGCTTTTTCTGTTTTTCTGTTAAAAAAATAAAATAATTCAAATTCTATAAGGTTGAATCAAAAATGAATTAACGTTTTTGTATTTTTATGAGAATCCCTACGGCACCCACGATTCCTAGTAGTAAGTTGTCAGCATTTCGCGCGTAACAAATCCTTATTATTATTAATAAGTCATGGGTTTTTAAGGGGGCCAGGGCTAAAGTTGAATTCAAGTAGATATTTTAGTGCTAGACCTTCTATTTAATATGGGCCATGTGAGGAGTTGTTCGGAAAAGATGTTCGGAGCTCTCCGATCCCCTGTCCGAGAGGCAGGATTCGAACCTGCGTAGAAAACCTTCAATAGATTTACAGTCTGTCGCTTTTGACCACTCGGCGTTCTTAATTTAGTCAAAAACGAGAGTAAAATTAATTAATAAAAAAAAGTAGGATGGTTCAGATCTAGGCCGATTGAATCTATTGCGATTCATTTGATGATTCTATCAGTTCACGAAATCATCGAATTACGCCATTCGTTGGAAAAAGGAATATTAGCTACTTTTTTTTCTCTAGCAGGATTATTAGTTATTCGTTGGATTTCTTCGAGACATTTTCAATTAAGTAATTTATACGAATCATTGATGTTTGCGGATTCCTCCTTTTGCTCCTCAGCCTACGGGGTATTAGCAACAGTTTCCAGTTGTTGTTCCCCTCCCAAGGGCAGGTTCTTACACGTTACTCACCCGTCTGCCACTGGAAACACCACTTCCCGTCGTAGACATCTTATCCACTAAAAAGGCGTCAAGCTATCGCTTTGGGTCGAAGCACTAAAAGAAAAAGGACCGGGAAACGTGGTGGCATAGTAATCACAGGAACCCAGGAGGTGCTTGCGACGATGTACGACTTTGTTTACTATATGATATACATTGAACTAAATCTTTATAGAAGTTAATTTTCCGGCAAAGTACCTTTTAGGTTAAAGCACATTTTTTTGAAATCTAAGTTTTTTTTAGCACTGATTTGAAACAATTTATTTCATTCTCATTCCATTTTTACATCTCAAAGCTCCCGTTTCTAGGCCAGGAAAATATCTTGTAAGGCTAGGGATTGCTTTAGTTCCTCCATGTATACCTAGCGCATTTCCTTTTTCATCTTGTTCTAGTATTTTCTGATACATGTACTAAAGTTTTTCTTCTCTCTTTTCTAGATTCAGGAATGAAATCTTCTTTATCGGATAGCTTTTCCCAACATGCTGGTCTTGTTAGTCCACAAAATCTTCTACAGTCCTCTCTTTCTCGCTGCTCAAAGCGCCCCTAGTTACTTTTAGATCCCGTATCCGAACATGCTCCTGAACCTTCATTGGCTAATCAGTGGAAGAAGAGGAAGCATGATCATTTACATATATCCGAAAAAGGGTTTACGGACAATGAGTAGCGCCCGGAGGATGCTAAGAAGAAAAGAGATAATGATGAACGAGGTGGGGACATGCTCTGGAAATCTCATAAATCAGCCGAGCTTTTGAACCCAATCCTCTTGTCTCTCCGGAGCAACCCCTTGCAGCTTCTCAATCTATTGTCCCCACTTTTTGCCAGATTCAAGTGATCCTTGACAGGCCTCCTTACAAAATTGTCCCTGGTAATCCAAAGCTGAAGGATCGATTTGAAGGTTGGGATTTAAGAGGAATAGATTTTAACTTAGATTTGTTCCCATATGATGACGATATTGTCGTTGGAGAGCTGAGTGCTATAAAATTCTATATGACCACCCAACTTGACATTGCTAAGAGTCAACTTGAAGTACAATTAGACGAGGCTAAGGATACTACCGGAAGCCATTTTGAGTCATGGAACAAATTTTGCTTCGAATTTCAGAGATTGAACACTCGACACCATGAGCGTATTGAGCTTCTTGAGAATGACAAGGCCGAACTGATCCATATGATTAAATCTTAAGAATCTGAAATTGCATCTTTGAAGGGCGGAGATAGTAGGACAAGCAGCTTAGAAGCTGAAAATGAGAAGCTTAAGGGGGAGATTGAGGCTGGCAAAAAGCAAGTTCATGAGGCTCAATCTGACTGAGAATCCGCTGAATCTCGACTAGTTTTGGAATAGCAAGCTGTAGCTTCTTGCCAATTGGAGAAGATAGTTCTTGAAGAGGAGATTATCTCTCAGAGTAAAGCCCTCAAAACTCTGGAAGAATAAAAAACAAAGCTAACCAGCGATCTTGAGCGAGCCAAAATTAAAATTGATGAAACACTGTTCTGATTTTATGTTCTCAGCGTTATAAATCGCGGAAGCCTGAGTTTTTTGAATAAGGATTTCCTTCGAGCATTGGCTCTCGTATGGGAACAAGTGCTTAAATATTCTGAAGGTAGAGAAGACAGTGTTCTCCAAGAGACCCTCCTGGAGGTGGAAGATCGTGATGCTTTAGATAAGGGGAGAAAAATACTAGCAGATGAACGAGCTCAATCCCTTGGGAAAGAGGCTCTAAATGTTGTTTATGTTCACATTCCCCGTCTCAATAATGCTGAGGCCTTAGGCTCTCAGAATTCTCCTACGGATCTTTCCACTATTAATAAAAGTGCTACTGGGGCTCATTCCACTGATGGTCATGTTGTTCAAGAAGATACCGCCAAGCAATGTACTGGGGATGGTGAAGTAAAATGATGATTCTTAGACTAGTTGGATATGTGAGTGCCAGTCCTCGCTTGCTATTTTATTCTTGTGTTTCCAACTTTATGATACTGCGACTGGTCTGCGACTTTGTGATGAATTTGTGTTTTGCTTTGTTGCATTACGACCTTTTATTCAGCTTTGTTACCTTCCTCACCGGCACACTAGATATTGCACTTTTATCAGGTTTATCTATATCACACTATGCTTTACTGGTCGTATGATTGCCACGGACTTACATTATGTAACGTTAGTATTGTTGGTTTGTTTTAACACCATGGTTATACCCCCGTATCAAAGTTCATTGTAATCTTAGAATCTCATTTTTATTACTTCCTTTCAAGGGGTTTTATTCTTATCATGCATTTACTCGTATTTCTTACCGACCTGGTGACCCAAGTCCTTCGGAGAATTGGTTAAACACATATACGTGTATATATATTGTTGTCTTTTATTAGAATGTATTCAACCCCATATCTCACTAACTCAGTGACCCAAGTTCTTTGGAGATTGGTTTTGAATACATGCCCCTAGGGGAGGACTTGGGTTTTAAGTTTCGATCCAATTCGATTCTGTTTGATCTGGTTATTTAGGGATCAAAAAAGATCTTATTGGATACCCCCTTTCGGCTAGGACTTATGTTATCCCCTTTCGGCTAGGATTTCTGTTACCCCCTTTTGGTAAGGATTTCTGTTACCACCTTTTGGCTAGGACTTCTGTTACCCCCGTTTGGCTAGGAATTCTGTGTTGGATGTTTACTAAGAATTGTGTGTCTTTGTGGTGAAAAGTGCAGCTTTCCAGCTTGGCGCGTTTTTCATCATTTGACTCAGAATGATTTTTTCTTTCGAGATTTGCAAGGTGGTAGGTTTAATCATCTTGCTTGGTTTGGATGATGCTCTTGGTGTTTGATGCCTGAATTGTTCCAACCAAGATGTGCTTGGGAAGCTTTCAGTTATGGTTGGGCTGTACATGAGCACTCACCCACCTTTTTTTCCTATATTTAAGAGACCAGTTTTAGTGCGAGCTAGCAAACGTATGATATATGCAGGCAAATAACTTTCGGTTCTTAAAGCTCCGTTCGTTACAATACAGGTAAATCATCATAGATTGTTTACAGAAACACAACAAGAAGTAAAGTAATAGTAAAGTAAAAGCGATGGGGATCGCGTATTATTAGCTCTGGATATTGAATTGTCATTAGTGGTTGTTAGTCGATGATCGGTCATAGGTCTACGGGAGCTTGGGCTTTCTCATGTAGTCCGGGCTGACTGGTAGCATTACTCTGCCCCTGGATAGCAGAAGCATTTTTCGGATTCTTGACGTACTGTTGTAGTTGGTTCTTTTGGATGATCTCCTCAATTAAGCTTCTCAGGTGCCGACATTCATTTGTGTTGTGCCCTGGTTGATTATGAAACTGACAAAATTTTCCGGAGTTGGCTTGCTGCTCCGTAACCCTTTGTGGTTTACCTGAGGAAAAATGCCTGAGTCTTTTGTTGTGGAATAAATCCTCTCTGGGGTTTCATTCAAAGGAGGCAACACTATCTGCTTGAAAAATCATGATTTCTTATGTGCTTTGTTATCCTTCTCATCAGTTCCTCTCTTCTGCCCATAGTCGTTGTTCTGCTCGGTTTGGAACTCGTTGCCTTTCCCTTCTTTGGTTATGTTACTTTCTATGACTTCAGAATATTCGGCATATCATCTTCCATGCTCATGTATTCTTTGGCTTTCTTATAGAACTTCTTTAGGGTTTTGGGTTTCTTCATCTTGAGCCATTTCCCAAATTCCGATTTCTTATCGATAGCGCCTTTCAGTGCTGCTAACGTATACCAAGGTTCTGGTTCTATGACTTCAGTTGTCGTAGCATGGAATTGTGTAAGAAAATCTTTGATGGTTTCTCCTGACATTTTTTCCATATCACTGAGTGACATTGCATCCCTTGCTTTATTAGTTTATAGACAGAACTGGTACTGGAATCTTCTTGCCAAGTCAGCAAATTAATCAACGCAATTAGGTGGAAGTCTAGTGAACCATAGCGAAGCCACACCTTCTAGGCACATGGGGAAGTACAAGCATTTTATCTCATCAGTTTCCCTAGCTTCGCTCATATGTTGTTCATATTTGAATAGGAAGATGTTCGGATCTCTAGTCCCAACATCGGGTGCTATTGTGGAGGGTATGAATTTCTTAGGAAACTTCGCTTGACGGATCCTTTTTATAAACACGTTTTTACTGGGTGAAAACTCTCATTCTTTGTCATCATCTTCTCGAACCGTTTTTCTTTCATTATTCGCTGAATCATATCCGTAATGCGCTTCTCGTCGCCCGTTCATGCCACAGAACTTGTGTTGATGCTTTTGCCGGCGCGATCGCGGTTCGGGCTCCGATGCCTTGCACCTCTTTTGGGAGGTGTCCCTTTGGTCAGATTTGCGACGCTCTGAGCTGCATGTTTCACCTCATGCTATGGGACTTTGACCTTAGAGTCTTTTTTGGCCGGCCTCCCCCTTGTCTTCCACTAAGAAGTGGGATCGGCTAGGGTATGAGGTAGAAGAGTCTTCTTTTTCATCAATAATGTTTATAGCATTCGGTGGAAGAGATGGTTTGAGCATTAATCAGGGCATCAACCCTTTCCATCATTATTTTTGTCGTAGCATCCATCTTTTCGTTCAAACCGGTCACATCCACATTCAACTCTTCTCGTGTTACGGACGGCCTAGAGGACTCTTCAACTTGTCGATTCAAAGTTTATGGTGTAGCTTCGTCACCATGAACATCCTCAATAATTGTATTAGCTCTGATGGACTTATTTTTCTTTGAGCCTGCCATGGCTTCAAGGAAGGAGGTGGTTGAGGATTTTATTGGCAAACTGCTGGAATTGGGGGGAAGGAAATGCGAACACGGCCCCACGGTGGGCGCCAAATGTTTTCACCTAAAAATGGCTCAAACACAAAGGGTACGAGGAACGTACTTCACCAATATGGTTAGAAATTAAATGGGGCCACACTCAACAAAAGATGAAAGTAGAAATGCGAAGAAATTAAAATGGAGACAAGGTTTTAGAGTGGTTCAGCCCTAAGCTAGGCCTACGTCCACTATGAAGGTAATTTGCATTATCATGATGATTACAAAGCATGTAAATTCTCTTTATTCATACATTTTCTCATTCTCTCAACTCTCAACATATTCTCACTCTTACACACAAATCTTGTTAAATTCATGGAGTTCAAATGGAGGAATGTTGGAAGCTATCGAGGAGAAGGACAGATGAGCGACGGAGAAGGAGGATGTCCTTGATCTTTCTTCACTTATAAGATCTTAATGGACGCCATAGCCAAATGGATGAAGATCCTTCAAGTAGAGATGATGATGGTCGAGAATGTTTAAGAGATGGTGGAGGAATGAATTTTGCAGCACTTCATGGTTGTCAAGTCCCCATTTTAAGGTGGAAGCCATGGCCTATTTATAGGTGTGCCCCCATGAAGAAATGATCTGAGAATCATATATGCAAATTACAGGTCGCTCGTCTCATTAATTACGAACATGACACCACTTAGCTGTAGCCAACTGGCGATAGTTATATTCAGTTGTCTCATGCGATTGAGCTTCATGTGCGCGAATGGTTGCATAGGTCCGAGCCGTTTGAACGGGCGGTCAGGCGATGGGTACATGGGTGACTAGTTAGAGCCTTTGGATTAGTGTATAGGTGACTGACTGGGTGCCATGTTTAGCCTTTTAATGATTGGCCGATATATGGTATCTGGTTGATGCAGCTTATTTGACTATAAATGAATGGGCAATCAACACCGTAGTCCGTAAGCGAGCAATCAAGGCTTGTAGAACAAAATGTAAGTGCGACCCTTCAGGAGCTGGTATCTGACTGATCGGTAGGTAGCATCTGATTGAAGCTCTAGTGACTGATTGAAGAATGAGCGAGCGGCAGTGGTAGCACTCTGTAAACAGACATGGGAGGCATGTGCGACCTTTGGAATCTTTTTGTTTCCTAATATGTACGATCGATCGGGATAGTATAAACGAATGATTGCAGAGTGGGACATGTGACCGAAAATAATTATTTTCCTTGTCTCGTATGACCGACCTTTTCAATATAGGAATGAGCGACTTCTCTTACATCGTGTTTGACCCTTAGCTTATGTGTGAACAAACCCGTTATGATGCTCATCCGACTCGAGTGCTTGCCTTGTGCCTCTGACTCATACTTAACCATCTAATGTGTGTACGAATTTTTGAGGGATAACAAATGCTAAACCTATCATTCGCTAAAATTTATCAACTACAAAATTATATACTCCCTAACTCTAAAATAATTTTTAATTAGATAAGAAAATGATATTTCATTTCTAATTCAAATACAATGGAGTGTGAAAGACAAACATGTATGAAATCTCATTACATCATCGTGCGATTTACTGGAACAACCATGCTGACAGTTACAATCATGACTACTACAACAATAATGATAAAATGTGGAAGGGGAAAGATACACACGATACAAGATATAGAAGATATAGCCTATAGGCTATGAGAAGGTCGAGCACCATAGCTGGAACTCGATCCATTGCCATGCCTGTGCTAGGAACGTAACAAGAAAAAAATGTGTCCAATCTCATGCATCTGTCGACGACGCTGCCCGCTGTGAACCTCATGGAGCTCTGCATAGATCTGGAAAAAGGCGACGCGCTGAGGTCTCTGTTGGCCTGCTATGGCTGCTGCTCGAGTGGAGTGAGAGGTGTAGGAATTTAAGCAGGAGCTTGTCAAGAGAGGTGGGCAGCTGGATGCACATCTTCCTGAGAGGCGCACGATAAATGGTGGCAGGGATTTTCTTGACCACTGATTCCCCAAGAAGATTCACTTGAAGGTGTCAAGAGACAAGAATGAGAAGATGACTATACAGAAAGCGGATCCTCAGGGTGCCAGCTGAAGGCTCGGAAAAGTGGATCCTTAATGCATGTGCCTAGTTGACGGCTACACTGCCAATAATAGCATAGGTGGCTCGATGCAATGAAGGGTAAGTCTGCTCTGGGCATCTCGTCTTGGGAATAAGGTTCTGTTGAATGATGAACACAACCACATGGGTGATGGAATGCAAATAACCAGTGTCCCAAGCACTAGCAACTCCAATGAAGATGCAAGAGAGGATCTAGGTGTCCGTCATCTCAATGTAATCCAAATCCGCTCCAACAGCGGAAATACCCAAAGTCTCAACCAAATCCTGGTCAATAAACTCAATATGGGTGCCTTTCACCTCGGACCAAATCAAACTAGAACATTCATAAAAGTTGGCGGCTATCTAGGCGTCAAAAAGATGGATACAGTGAGGACAGCACTCGTGCTCGAAAATGTCATGGCGTAGAATCAGTGCCAGGCTTGTGGTAACGAACAACTCCTATAGCAGGAAAGGGGCGAAATTAGTGAATTTCACCAGGCGTCCTTAGTGAAACTTGAAATTTGCTGTTTTCAAGTAAGTCTCTATTTTTCTTGGTTTGCGGTCCAACCATGCGGGCTCTTGAGGTGTGAGAATGGGGTGCTGCACGAGGAGGTTAGAATCTCGAGGAAGTGCCATGAAGAATCAACGAAATCGACGAGGGAAACTACAAATCTGGAGTATAGGAGGGCTAGATCTAAGACTCAAGGATTTTGGTGGTGATTGGGCAAGAAATGAAGCTCAAAAACTTGCTTTTGGGTTTCAAGGAGGTGGGGGATTGGGTTCAGCTGCTGCAGTTTAAGGAAGGACGAAGGAAATAAAATTCGGTTGTAGGCGGAGCGATATATACATTGCTCCAGGTTCGGGTCGCACCCGTTTGGGTAGAGCGGTCAACCGGCCTGAAGGAGGGTGGTCGCCCTCCCGGTCGATCGCTATCGGGTCGACTGCTTGCCCCTTTTCGGAGCGCGGCCTGAACCTTGGACGCACCACCCGGTTCATTTACAAAAAATTAAAATAAATTGTAATAAAATCGTATTGCCTTTCTAACTCCCACCGGAAATCTCATGCTGACGTCCACCATCCATAAAGTTGAGAAATAATTTCCCTAACACCTCCAAATAGCTACGACCATCAAACATACAGATGAATTCTCAAAAAAAAGCCTAGTTAGAAATCTGAAATAAAATAAAATGAATTTTCAACTTACTTAGATGAAAAATGTCATGAAAGATTTACGAAATCAAGTAACCCAAGCTAAATATAAATTTTCTTTCTAAAAAAATACATGAGCTATAATCCAAATAAAATCCTATAAATCAAACAAAATTGAAAACTTGCTCCTTTAAATGTTTTATGCATTGCTCTACACCATATTTAAATTCTGGAATCTCGATGTGGGTTCTTGGTGGTGTTGGTGAATTCCAGTCAGGCAAGGGTTGGGATAATCCTCACTTCAGTGGCGAGTTTTCTAATTTTGATGGTTGTGACACCCCACGTCCGTTAATGTCACTCACTAAGGGAATGCATTAAGTTTCGTGAAGCGTTATAGGTAAACAGACACAGAATAATTCCAAGATAGATATAAATAAGGCAGCTGCGGAAAATTTAAATTTTTATTTCAATTATAAAGCATAATACCGTGGTCCACAATTTCATAAGTCACAAAAACCGTTACAGTAAAATAACTTCTGTTTCGCTTCATCAGAGTGCATAAGAATATGAAAAACATAGTTTTTCCCAAATTAAAAGAGTTAAGCCATAGTAGAGACAAGAACTTGAGCCATACTTCAGAAGTAGCTCCTAGTAAGATGATATTTGATTCCTGATTAAGTCTGAGTGTTTCCTCCCTGAGAACCTGGGGGGAGGGGGGAGAGAACGGAAGAAAGAAGGAGAAACAACAGGGTCAGACATAAAGTCTGGCGAGTCTAGTTACTTTTATCCAGTAGATAAATAAAAGCAACATGATAGGCATATAAAGTGGATAAGAGAGAGATTACTACATAAATAGCAGGTGTGACAAGGTAAGCAAGATAAGGTGTATGTGACCCACTAATGATTACTCTGCATATTACTAGTATAACTGAAATGAGATGATCCCTTCCACTATAAGTTGGTAGGCTTAGGTCATACGTCCAAGTATACCCTAACCACTACCCTAATTGATCGGCTCCCTACCCTGTAGACATCCTGTGCTGGCCCCGCAGTAGGAGGTATCACTTCCTAAAGTGGCAACCCATGGTGTGCACAACCATATCTACTGGTGTCACGGTCGTCTTAGCCCCCCCGCCCGGCCCATGCACACACATGTCCCCGCTCGGTTTGCGCCGCCCACACCATTTGTCTCGTTGGGATCTCTTACAGTCAATTAGTAAACATACCCCTTCTCCGCCTAGTACGAAGTTCTTTGCTTGATACCAACTCCGGATTACTAGCTGAAATGGGTCCCATACAATATGATACAAGCTCTCCCCCTTGTCTTGTATCCCCACTAGGTTTTCCACTGACAATGTATACCCTTAGGTGTCTTTAATTACATAGCCTTATACCAGTTATAGTTACCCTAAAGGATGTCTTTAATTGCATAACTTCATTACATTATCTATCGGTTATGTATACCTCGGTGCCTTTAATTATATAACCTTATTACATTATCTACCGGTTATGTATACCGTTAGGTGTTTTTAATTACATAACCTTATTGGGTTAAGTTCGTGGGTCTATATGTAAATATTACCCACTCCCTCTAATTTACTTAACCCACCGACTACCCATCCAATTTTATTTAACCCTAACTTAAGTTTATAGTCATGCAATCTTTATGGATTAAATTAGGTTAAGTAGTCCAATTCTTTTCCATGTCCATTTATGGTTTTATAACGGGCTAGACCTCACACATTAGGCCTACAACATGTGGATGCTGGATATGCCGGTCGGGTCTGAGCAGTCTTATTCCACAGTTAGGGCAACCTCGTGTCTTAGCCCGATTCGTATTTCCGCAATTAGACCTCACACACTAGGTTCAACGTTAGCGGCTGCTGGATATGTCGTTGGGTCCAGGCAGGCTTCCACCAATAATGTAACCTAACCTCGTGTCATAAGCACAATTTACAATTCCTAATTCTAAATTACTAAACATTCCAAATTAATCCAAATCTACCTATGTCATTATAGGTAACTATTTCTATGTTTTACCCATTTGAATTACATGTCCCATTTCATATAAATATTACATAAATTATGCCAATTATAATCCCTTTTTCCTCGTTCCCTCTCCAACGTATTCGTATGTATTTTGGCGGCATCTAGGCTATAAAGTAGCCTAGCTACAACAATGAAAAGGGAATATGACGAAGGTGATAGTTTCAACATATATTGGCATAAACATAAATATAAACTGGTATGATAACAAGGTGAATGGTCATGTAATCATCATGGCAAGGTAGGCATAAAAGTGATGAACTTGTAGCAACTATGATGTCAACGCAACATAATGATATCTAAATTAACCATAAGGTGTCCAATTATTTAGATCTAGCATAGTTAGGGTGACATAGTACCATGTTTAGATCTAAAGATGGATTCACATGTCAAGTTTACAACATATCTCGATGGATCACAATATGACAGGTGAAAGGTGATTAACATAAAGTTCTAGATCTAAGTAATGTTATAATTGTCCAAATTAATAAATGTACACCCACCATAACATGGTTACAAGTCAAGATCCACATAAGCAACATAATCGAATAACCACAATTTTATCAGATCTAGGAAAATAGATCTGTCATGACATAGTATAGGATTTCACATACTCACAGTGTTAGGTTTAGATAATTGAGGAAGAACGGATCTAGAATTTCTGAATTGGATTTGTAGAACATATTGTTGTAGAAAACGGTTCACTTCACCCTGCTCTAGCATATGGCCTATATGACTTTCAGTGAAGAAAATATGAGAAACAGGACACGTATATATAGCTGCCAGATCCCCTCAAACCAAGTTCCACATCACCCCTAGGGGTGTCGACACCCCTGTGGGTGGGTCGACACCCCTTCAGGTGGGTCGATCTCTAGGTCGACACCCCTCTAGGAGGGTCGACCCCCTAGAGCAGGAATTTTGCTTCTCAGAGGAATTTTCGAATTTGAACCCTCTGGATAGAATTTTGACTCACCTCTGACTCATGCGTACATATAAAATATTTCTGTGCGTATACAAACTTAAAACCTTCGTAATTTCTTCATACGGTTTCCGTTTTACGCAAACCAAATGTCTACCTTGACCAAAATTTCGAGACGGTCGCAATGGTGCAGTCCATTTCCTCTAATTCTGAATATTAAATTAATTATTATTTAATTTATCCTCTTTTAGTGTCGGTACAAATTCGGGGTGTTACATTTTCCCCTACTCAAAGGATTTCGTCCCGAAATCTCTAAGTTGAGAAGAATGTATATCCTACCATCCATCATCCATCTACTCATCAACCAATCACTAGCATCCATTGTCCTTAAGGATTTCTAATGCTTATATGAATATATGCGAAGGTGTGTGTATATGTCCCAACACTAATGCGAAGATCAGACGGTCTACTGATTCAGTTGACCTCCTTAATGCAATGTATGTTATTGCCATGAATCCAATATATATGAAAATAAACCTATCATACCATATAAATTCTACATGTGTGCACATTCATTCGTCCAAATGCAACATCCATATGCTAACTCATCCATTTCCATTCATAAAAGAAAAGAAAATGCACATACATCCATATGCAGTATGAGAGTGATTGAGCCGATCTTAGTGCCTAATGTGTGTGTATATGCGTCCACAGGCAACCACTAGCAGACAATTGCATCCACTTGCATCCATCAAACATAACATGTTTCAAACACATGTATACATCCATAGGATTCCTATCTAAAGGTCGAAAATACGATGGATAAGATATATTCTATTGACAGAAACAAGCACTAATAAAACTTAGGAAAGGAGTTAAGAACATACCCTCGAAAAGAAAAGGGTACGAAGCACGAATCTTGTCTTCAATCTTCCAAGTCGCATCTTCTGAGTTATCTCCCCATTGAACCTTTAGCAATTTGATCTCCTTATTGCGGAGCTTCTTAACCTATGACCCAAGAATACAGGTAGAGATTCGTCTGACTGTCACCTACCGTTCCACTTCGACTTCTTCCAGCATACTGGCTCAACAACGCCCACGGTGGCATGCAGGCACTTTCGAAGATGAGAGACGTGGAAAACGTCATGAACACCAGATAGATTTTCTGGGAGCTTTACTTTGTAGGCCATTTGGCCAATCCTCTTAGTTATGGGGAATGGTCCCACAAACCTAGGTGCCAACTTCGCTACCGATCCGAAGCAAACCACATTCCTCAGAGGTGACGCTTTGATAAAAACTAAATCTCCCACTTCAAATTCGATGTCAGTCCTTCTCTTGTCTGCATAGGATTTCTACCCACCCTAGGCCGTCTTCATCCACCGTCAAATAAGGTCGTCCGTCAAATAATCTTTCTGTCGATTCCCACCAACAAGTTAGCGATCTACCGGGTTGTCCGTACAATGGTTTGAAGGGTGCCATGCCGATGCTAGCTTGAAAATTGTTATTATAGGCAAACTCTACTAAAGGAAGATGCTCTTCCCAAGTCCCTCTGAAGTTTAGGATACATAGCCTTAAAAGATCGTCTAGGATCCTATTCACCCTCTCCGTCTTCCCATCGGTCTAAGGATGATAAGTGGTGCTTAAACACAACTATGTATGTAATGCTTCTTGCAAGCTCCTCCAAAATTCGCTGGTAAAGATGGGGTCACGATCGCTCACGATGCTTGAAGGTGCTCCGTGAAGACGAACTATTTCTCGAACATAAATTGCTGCCAACCATGATGTCATCCTCTTACTCTTAACTGGAATAAAGTGAGCGCTCTTAGTGAGCCTATCCACTATCACCCAAATACCGATATTACCTTTCTTCGATCTAGGCAACCCATCTATGAAATCCATAGAGACGCTCTCCCATTTCCACTGCGGAACCTCCAATGGATGAAGTCATCCACCGGGCTTCTTTTGCTCAGCTTTGACTTGTTGGAAAACTAAACATTGAGAAACAAATTCGGCAACATCTTTCTTCATCCCAGCCCAAAAGAAAACTCTCTTCATGTATCTATACATCTTGTCACCACCTGGATAAATAGTCATCTTTGAATGGTGGGCTTCTTCTAGGACTGCCTTTATCAAGCTTCAAGTTTGAGGAACACAAAGCCTTCCATCTTGTCGCAACCACCCCTTTTCATCTATGGCATACCTAATAAGGTGACTAGAAGTCTCCTCTCTTATGACCTTATCCATGATGTCTAGAATATGTGGTACAACTTGTTGCAAAGCTCTTATCTGATCCATAAGGGTCGGTCGTAACTCCAAGGATACAAACAAATCAGGCAAAACCTCGATGGAGGGTCTAAAATCAAAAGCTGATATGAACTCCAAGCTCTTTCTTTCCAAAAACAGAGGACTCAGGGCCACCCTCTGCCTACTTAGTGCGTCTGCCACCACATTACCCTTGCCAGGGGTATAAGGAATTTCAAAATCATATGAATCTAAGAACTCCATCCACCGTTGTTGCCTTAAGTTGAGATCCTTCTGTGAGAATAGATACTTGAGAGATTTATGATCGGTGTATAACTCGAACTTTTCTCCAAGTAAATAATGACGCCACATCTTTAACGTGAATACTATGGCAGCTAGCTCTAGATCATAGGTGGGGTAGTTCTTCTCATGAACTCTCAACTGTCTACCCCCATAACATATTACTTTCCCTTCTTGCATCAGAACCGCAACAAGCCCTGTACCGCACGCATCAGTGTAAACAGTAAACACTTTACTTCCATCAGGCAAGGTTAAGACTGGGGCTGTTGTTAGAGCCCTCTTCAGTCGTTAGAAGGCAACGTCATAGTCCATGTCCCATGAATATGCCAAATCTTCTTTGTCATCCTGGTGGGAGGGGCCGATGTGACGGCCCGCCCCGTACCAACCGACATTTACTCCAAAAATGCGCTGTATACATGTCCAGTTGGCACGGAACGGGTCGTCAGAAGGAAAAAGAAGAAGGAAATGAACTAACAAAGAGCCTGTAGAATGTCTCACAGCGCATAGAATAAAATATAATAATAACATACTTGACATAAAACAGGTGAGACAGTGCATAAGCTGAAAACCAGAACTAAACATCATAGCAGCGGAAATCCAAAATACAGCTTATTACAACTTTCAAACTGTCTCAAAGCAAAAGTAAGATAAAGGAGGTACACTACTAATGCCCAAGTAGCGACCACCAACGACACAGGGAGAATGTACATATATATATCATACGTGGAAGCCTCCTGCCCGCCTCCGAATCAGCTACTCGCGCATCACCAGCTAACCTGTCTCTAGTCTGCTCGTGTGAGCACCCAGAGTAATAAGAGGAGACATAAAACTTTGGGTCAGACATAAAGCCTGGTATGAGCGATAAGCATCTAAAGTGAACAATAACAGGTAGACTAAAACATACCTGAACCGACCTACAACCAAAGAGTTAGCACTACATACTGTACAACACTCTAAGGTACCATATCAAACGGTGTAAAGACACGGAGGTGGGGGAGGTGTGCATGTCATAGTGATGGAAAACAATAAAACATAGCATCCATCCTCACATCTCTCACTCAGTGCGTAAAGCATACGATATTCACCACTTCGATCACCCAACATACCTTGCTACGATCACTCTGCCCCATGAAGTCATAAATGGCTTCACTGCACTGATAACGTAGCCACAAATCCTTTGCTATGTCCACTTTGCCCCATGGAGTCACAAGAACCCCACTGCACTGGCTCATAGCCTTACTAATCCTTACTATGTCCACTTGCCCCATGGAGTTGTTCACCCCATCTGCGCTGGCTCATAGTCTTACTACGCATCACCTTGCCCATCGGGTCATAATGACCCTACTGCACTGATAACGTAGTCTTGCTACCATCACCTTGCCCCTCAGGTCATAATGACCCTACTGCACTGATAAGTAGCCCATCATTCATTTTTAGTGGTGGATCGAAGTTATGAACGTCGACAACTCCTTAGCACACGTCCCGCAGCAAAGCCCAACTATGAAGTGAACTCATCGGTTCCCAACTGGATCCTGAGCTCTAACTTCCCATATTAGGCTACCTTTGCATCTCGGGTTATTGGTTAATACTGGGTCGGGTCGGGTTCCTCCTCAAGCCATCGGTTCGGGTCGGGTATCCTCCATCGGTTCGAGTCGGGTCCTCTTCTGGTACGGTTCGGGTCGGGTGTCTCTCTTTGGTTCGGGTCGGGTGCTTTACTTCAGGTCGGGTCGGGTGCCATTCCCCCTCCAGTTCATGCTTCCGCTCCGATCCATCTCCTCATCCTTCACGTGCTTCGATCCGATCCATCCTCCTCTTTCTGCTCCGATCCCTCCTCCTCAATCCGATCCGATCCCAGTTCAGTAGCGTGGCCTTCCTTTTCACCAATTTTCTCAAGTGTCAGGTTCTGATCCGATCGAATCCCTTGCCCAGTTCAACATATCCGATCCGAGCCCCATATCCGATCCGAAACCTGCACTGTTTTCTGAAACTGTTCCAGCAAGTGTTTACGCCATTCGACGACGTTTTCGACCATTCTAACTATTGAAACCAATCACAAAGCATTTCATACAGTCATAGCAACATGCATAATCAACCACAAACATCAAAACATCAATATGATAGGTTAAAATGGATCAAACATACCCAAAATCCCACATTTCCCCTTAAGCATGTTTAGGTGAAACTAATGATAAGATTAGCAAAACTTAACCAAATTAACCCAAATTCATATTAGAGGTCTAAAACATCATTTAAGAATTTATGAACATTTTTCCCGAGTTTTATCATGTTTAAATTCGCTAATTAACACTAATCACCCCTAATTAGCCATAATTAGTGCAAAATTATGCAAATCACTCACCTTAGCCACAAGCAAAACTAAGATCTGAAATAAATCTCTGATTTGATGCAAATCCCAATGCTAAACAGCAGCTCCAATGTTGATTTGGTGTAGATCTTCCTTGATTAGGGGTTGCTTAGCCAAATCCTTGACCAAAAGGTGATTTGGAGGTGATTTAGAGATTGGAGGCCATTTTTAGGGTTCCTTGGTGATAAGTGGAGGCTAGAAAACTGAAATGGAATGATCCTCTATCTCATTTCAGCCTTCCCATAACCCTAATCCCGAAATGGGTTATGGGCCTACTCACTAATCACCCGATTTGGCCCGGTTAAGCAGTTTTTCACCTTCCAAACCTTATTTCAGTCATATCTCCCAAACGGTAAGTCCGTTTGGCCATTATGACCACTCTACGGTAAGGTAAACCATCAAACGAATCTAATGGAAGTGGTTTCAGGTCAAAATTCATTTCCAATCAAAAGTTATGGCCAAAACAGTACCAACTGGGGGCAAAATGGTCATTTAAAAATCGACAAAAATCATAAGCATGGGAAATGACTTTAATAGATGTTTCCCAAAGTTACATGACCATACGACTTTATACGGGAAAGAAATAAATATTCTACGATCCTCCAATGCGTAGAATGCGGGTCATTACACTCCCCCCCCCCCCTTAAGAAATTTCGCCTCCGAAATTCCCTAATCAAAACACACACAAAAGTCCCGCATGCCTATTAATCATAAAATAACAATCAAACATGCAAACAAGCAAAACAAATCTACCCTAGCATGCGGAAAACTAGATTGCAAAGTAAATCTTACCAGGCAAAGAGTTCTGGATATGCCTTCCTAATTCTCTCCTCTGTCTCCCAAGTACAATCATTCTCGTCCTCGCCCCACTGAACCTTGACTAGCTTCATCGACTTCCTTCGAAGTTGTTTTGTATCGTGCCCCACAATACGAATCGGCTTGCGGTTCCCGATTGCCTCGGGTTCTACTTCGAAGTCCTCTAACTGATCAGGTGAAATAGTCATATCTGAGTCGTGAACGAACTTCCTTAATTGGGAAACATGAAACACATTGTGAACTCCCGCCATTTTCTCTGGTAAGCCAATTCTATATGCCAAATTCCCGACTAATTCAAGAACAGGGAATGGGCCAACAAATCTTGGTGCCAACTTGCCTCTCCTGCCAAATCGTATCACGCTCTTCAACGGGGAGATCTTGACAAACACCAAGTCACCAACGGAGAATTTCAAGTCTCTTCTCCTCTTATCAGCATAACTCTTCTGCCTATCTTGGGCAGCTTTCATTCGTTGCTGAATGATCTTAATCTTATCCGAAGTTTCTCTCACCACATCTGGTCCAAGCACAAACTTCTCGCCAGTCTCTATCCAACTTGATGGTGAGTTGCACGGTCTTCCGTACAAAGCTTCATATGGAGCCATACCGATACTGGATTGGTAGCTATTATTATATGCAAACTATACTAGATGCAAATGGTCATCCCATGATCCACCAAAATCCAATATACAAGCTCTCTAGAGATCTTCCAATATACGATTCACCCTCTCCGTCTGACCGTCGGTCTGAGGATGATATGCGGTACTGAGATGTAATCCTGACCCTAGAGCCTCTTGTAAGCTTTTCCAGAACCCACTAGTGAACAACGGGTCTCGGTCACTCACAATGCTTTTGGGTACTCCATGAAATCTCACTACCCACTTCATATACAATTCTGCCAACTTGGCTGCCGTCCTGGTCGATTTGACTGGTATAAATCTTGCACTCTTAGTCAATCGATCCACAATTACCCAAATGCTATCATATCCCGATCTAGTCCTTGGTAAACCATCGATGAAATCCATCGAGACTTGCTCCCATTTCCATTCGGGAATTTCTAATGGTTGCAACAAACCACTAGGCTTCTTTTGCTCGGCTTTAACTAGCTAGCAATTCATGCATTTGGATATAAACTTCCCAACGTCTCTTTTCATCCCTTCCCAGTAGTAAGTCTGCTTCATATCTCGATACATCTTATTACCACCGAGATGTATTGTCAGTTTTGAGCGATGACATTCTCTAAGCACTTCATCTCTCAAACCATTCACGTTGGGCACAACTAGTCTTCCATTCTTCCGAAGCCATCCATCTCGATCAAGCCCATACACATTCATCTCCTCATCGATACCCATCTCTAACTTGGAGATGATTTCCAATAGATTAGGATTGTTCCTCTGGCTGGAACCAATCCGCTCTATCAAAGTGGGTCTGATCGCAAAACTAGCTAGCATGACTGGATCCAATTCGCACCTTGGTCTGAAATCAAACCCCGCGATATACTCCAGTTGCTTCCATTCAAGAAACATTGCCCCTAAACTGGCATGTCTCCTACTCAAGGCGTCGGCTACCGCATTACCTTTCCCAGGTGTGTATGCGATATCGAAATCATACGAAGCCAAGAACTCTAACCATCTCTGCTGACAGAGATTCAGATCTTTCTGAGAGAAGAGATATTTCAACGATTTATGATCGGTAAACAACTCAAATCTTTCTCCCAAGAGATAGTGTCTCCACATCTTCAGCGCAAACACAATCGCTGCTAATTCCAAATCATGGGTGGGATACTTCTTCTCATGAGGCTTTAGCTGTCGACTAGCATAAGCCACAACCCTACCTCCTTGCATCAATACTGCACCCAGTCCGGTACCACAAGCATCCGTGTATACCGTCATCTCTTCATTCCCTTTAGGAATGACTAACACTGGCGCACGCATCAACTTCTCCTTTAGACTCTTGAAGGCATCCTCACACACTCCGTCCCAGACGAAGGACTGATTCTTCTTAGTCAACTGAGTCAACGGTGCTGCAATCTTGGAGAAGTCCTGGATAAACTTACGATAATATCCAGCTAATCCCAAGAAACTTCTTACATCCGTTGCATTCTTGGGCGTAGGCCAATCCTGTACCGTAGCCACCTTCGCAGGGTCCATGGCAATACCACTCTCGGAAACAACATGACCCAAGAATCTCACTTCCCTTCTCCAAAAATGACACTTAGAGAATTTCGCTTTCAATTGGTGTTTCCTCAACACCTCCATCACTATCCTCAAGTGTCCCTTGTGTTCCTCCTCTGTCCTTGAGTAAACAAGGATATCATCCACGAACACAAGAACAAAATTATTCAACTGATCCCTGAATACTCGATTCATAAGATCCAAAAAATAGGCTGGTGCATTGGTCAACCCAAATGGCATGACCAACCACTCATAAAATCCGGACGGCGTCCTAAATGCCGTTTTCGGAACACTCTCATCCGCTACTCGTAGCTGATGAAATCATGTCGCGAGGTCCAACTGGGAGAACACTCTTGCTCCTTCCAGCTGATCAAACAAATCATCTATCCGCGGTAGAGGATACTTATTCTTCCTCGTCACCTTATTCAACTCGCGATAGTCCACACACAAACGAAGGGAACCATCTGCCTTAGTGGCAAACACGACTGGTGCTCCCCACTCGGAGACACTCCTTCTAATAAATCCCTTCTTCAAAAGATTGTTGACTTGCACCCCGAGCTCTCGCTGCTCCCTTGGTGCCATACGATGAAGTGGCATCACTATAGGTCTGGCATCTTTCACTAAATCAATACGGAACTCAATCTCTCGGTGTGGTGGAAGCCCAGTCACCTCCTCGAAGACGTCCGAATACTGGCCAACCACGGGCACGTCTGACAACTCATCTTGCGGGATGTCGAGGGAATTTGCAAAACTAGCCATAACCCCATCACTAGGTAGACTACCAAACACTACCCTCCGCCCATCATCCGCCCTCACTATCACCAAAAAGTCCTCACAGTCTACCACCACCCCGCATCTTTGGAGCCAATCGACTCCCAATATAATGCCATAACCAGTAAAGCCCAAAACAAAGCAATCACATACAAACATACATCCATGACTCGATAAGACCAAATTCCTGCAAATCATACTAAGGCTAGTCGAACCACCAATCGGGTTCGTCACAACCAATGGTCTATCGACTATCTCGGGTTCCAGTCCCAACCTATCTACCAGGTCACTAGATATGAAGGAATGGGAAGCCCCAGTATCAAACAAAACTCGAACTGGTACATCATAAATAGAAAGAATACCTTGAATAACAACATTCTTTCCTTTCTCCGCCGCAGTTGGGGCATTCGACGAAGAAGGAACAGCATCAATAGCATATGCTTTCACAATCTGCTTCTCCTTAAGAGGTTGCAGACACTTATCCTTATGATGTCCCACTTGACCACAGTTGTAGCACTTCCTTTCCGCTGGCTTGGCCCGACATTCTTTAGCATAATGGCCCTTCTTACCACAGCTGAAGCACTCAACATCCTTCTTGCTCTTTTTCTGGCCACCCTTAGATTGGTCCTGCTTCCTCTTATTCTGAGAGTTATTCTTGCCTCCACCGCCTGCTTGCGGCTTTGGCCCTTCTGCAGATGCAGCCTCAGTCTTTGACTTAGGGTAAATACTCTCTGATCTCAAAGCTTTCCCCACGATCGATTCAAAAGTCTCATCGGTGTGATTGATAAGCCTTTCCCCCAAGTATCCATCCAAACCAGTAATGAACTTCTCATTCTTCTTCTCAGGAGTGTCGATAAGAGACAGTCCATACTTCGACAAAGTGTCGAACTCAGTAATATAATCAGAAACTGCCCTTCCGTTCTGCTTGAGTTCCAAGAACCTCTTAAACAACACTGACTTCTGGGCAGCTGGAATAAACTTCTCGCTAAAGCGAGCCTTGAACTGATCCCAAGTAACCTGATCATCTAGAGTAGCTGTTCTAATGGCATTCCACCAATTCATCGCTCGCCCTTGCAGCTGACGAGACGCTAGCATTCTCTTCATCGC
Source organism: Allium sativum (assembly GCA_030737875.1). Taxonomy (NCBI): domain Eukaryota; kingdom Viridiplantae; phylum Streptophyta; class Magnoliopsida; order Asparagales; family Amaryllidaceae; genus Allium; species Allium sativum. The sequence continues at coordinate 942,612,014 of CM060918.1, forward strand.
ATCCTCAAGACCCAAGTCATCGAAGATACGATCATAGCTATCCATCCAGTCTTGAACATCTGTGGCCGACTCCGTCCCGTGGAACGGCTTCCCACCAAGATTAGTGTAATCTTTGCACAACTTAGTGAAATCGACCCTAGGCGCCTGCACTACTGGGCCAACACCAACTCCGGGATTGGGAACTGCCCCTTGCACTTCTCTAAGCATGTCTCTCATGCGGTCAGTAAACATCGCCCTCATGTCAGCGGCATCCCCATGGTTGGTCCCTCTACCAGCACCACTCATGTCTCGGCTCATCGTCAATCTGAAAAAGGGAAACGATTAACGACCCCATAGTGGTGCTAGTGCAGTGCGACTTCATTCTTATACTACTAATAGTGTATATATATATATATATAGCTTTTGAAAACCAAAGTAATCACAAATACGCGCTCTCATATACGTACTAACTCTCCCTAGTGTCTTTCCCTAGGTTAACTACGCAACCTAGAGCTCTGATACCAAGTGTGACGGCCCGCCCCGTACCAACCGACATTTACTCCAAAAATGCGCTGTACACATGTCCAGTTGGCACGGAACGGGTCGTCAGAAGGAAAAAGAAGAAGGAAATGAACTAACAAAGAACCTGTAGAATGTCTCACAGCGCATAGAATAAAATATAATAATAACATACTTGACATAAAACGGGTGAGACAGTGCATAAGCTGAAAACCAGAACTAAACATCATAGCAGCGGAAATCCAAAATACAGCTTATTACAACTTTCAAACTGTCTCAAAGCAAAAGTAAGATAAAGGAGGTACACTACTAATGCCCAAGTAGCGACCACCAACGACACAGGGAGAATGTGCATATATATATCATACGTGGAAGCCTCCTGCCCGCCTCCGAATCAGCTACTCACGCATCACCAGCTAACCTGTCTCTAGTCTGCTCGTGTGAGCACCCAGAGTAATAAGAGGAGACATAAAACTCTGGGTCAGACATAAAGCCTGGTATGAGCGATAAGCATCTAAAGTGAACAATAACAGGTAGACTAAAACATACCTGAACCTGGACCCGCAACCAAAGAGTTAGCACTACATACTGTACAACACTCTAAGGTACCATATCAAACGGTGTAAAGACACGGAGGTGGGGGAGGTGTGCATGTCATAGTGATGGCAAACAATCAAACATATCATCCATCCTCACATCTCTCACTCAGTGCGTAAAGCATACGATATTCACCACTTCGATCATCCAACATACCTTGCTACGATCACTCTGCCCCATGAAGTCATAAATGGCTTCACTGCACTGATAACGTAGCCACAAATCCTTTGCTATGTCCACTTTGCCCCCATGGAGTCACAAGAACCCCACTGCACTGGCTCATAGCCTTACTAATCCTTACTATGTCCACTTGCCCCATGGAGTTGTTCACCCCATCTGCGCTGGCTCATAGTCTTACTACGCATCACCTTGCCCCTCGGGTCATTATGACCCTACTGCACTGATAACGTAGTCTTGCTACCATCACCTTGCCCCTCAGGTCATAATGACCCTACTGCACTGATAAGTAGCCCATCATTCATTTTTAGTGGTGGATCGAAGTTATGAACGTCGAGAACTCCTGAGCACACGTCCCGCAGCAAAGCCCAACCATGAAGTGAACTCATCGGTTCCCAACTGGATCCTGAGCTCTAGCTTCCCATATTAGGCTACCTTTGCATCTCGGGTTATTGGTTAATACTGGGTCGGGTCGGGTTCCTCCTCAAGCCATCGGTTCGGGTCGGGTATCCTCCATCGGTTCGGGTTGGGTCCTCTTCTGGTACGGTTCGGGTCGGGTGTCTCTCTTTGGTTCGGGTCGGGTGCTTTACTTCGGGTCGGGTCGGGTGCCATTCCCCCTCCAGTTCATGCTTCCGCTCCGATCCGTCTCCTCATCCTTCACGTGCTTCGATCCGATCCATCCTCCTCTTTCTGCTCCGATCCCTCCTCCTCAATCCGATCCGATCCCAGTTCAGTAGCGTGGCCTTCCTTTTCGCCAATTTTCTCAAGTGTCAGGTTCCGATCCGATCGAATCCCTTGCCCAGTTCAACATATCCGATCCGAGCCCCATATCCGATCCGATCCGAAACCTGCACTATTTTCTGAAACTATTCCAGCAAGTGTTTACACCATTCGACGACGTTTTAGACCATTCTAACTATTGAAACCAATCACAAAGCATTTCATACAGTCAGAGCAACATGCATAATCAACCACAAACATCAAAACATCAATATGATATGTTAAAATGGATCAAACATACCCAAAATCCCACATTTCCCCTTAAGCATGTTTAGGTGAAACTAATGATAAGATTAGCAAAACTTAACCAAATTAACCCAAATTCATATCAGAGGTCTCAAACATCATTTAAGAATTTATGAACATTTTTCCCGAGTTTTATCATGTTTAAATTCACTAATTAACACTAATCACCCCTAATTAGCCATAATTAGTGCAAAACTATGCAAATCACTCACCTTAGCCACAAGCAAAACTAAGATCTGAAATAAATCTCTGATTTGATGCAAATCCCAATGCTAAACAGCAGCTCCAATGTTGATTTGGTGTAGATCTTCCTTGATTAGGGGTTGCTAAGCCAAATCCTTGACCAAAAGGTGATTTGGAGGTGATTTAGAGATTGGAGGCCATTTTTAGGGTTCCTTGGTGATAAGTGGAGGCTAGAAAACTGAAATGGAATGATCCTCTATCTCATTTCAGCCTTCCCATAACCCTAATCCCGAAATGGGTTATGGGCCTACTCACTAATCACCCGATTTGGCCCGGTTAAGCAGTTTTTCACCTTCCAAACCTTATTTCAGCCATATCTCCCAAACGGTAAGTCCGTTTGGCCATTATGATCACTCTACGGAATGGTAAACCATCAAACAAATCTAATGGAAGTGGTTTCAGGACAAAATTCCTTTCCAATCAAAAGTTATGGCCAAAACAGTACCAACTGGGGGCAAAATGGTCATTTAAAAATCGACAAAAATCATAAGCATGGGAAATGACTCTAATAGATGTTTCCCAAAGTTACATGACCATACGACTTCATACGGGAAAGAAATAAATATTCTACGATCCTCCAATGCGTAGAATGCGAGTCATTACAGCCGATATCTTCGCGAAGTCCTTAATAAACTTCCTATAATAACTTACCAACCCAAGAAAGCTTCTCACCTCGGTTGCATTTTTAGGAATCTGCCAATCTTGCACTGCAACCACCTTGGCGGGATCTACAGCTATCCCTTCTTTGGAGATTACATGCCTTAAAAATCTCACCTCCTTTCTCCAGAATGGCATTTGAGAACTTTGCTTTTAGCTGATGGTCACAGAGAGTTTTCAAAACTTCTCCCAAATGCTGGGCATGCTCTTCTTCACTTTTGGAGAAGATCAAAATATCATCAACGAAGACTACGACGAATTTGTTTAGGAACTCCCAAAAAACACCCTACTCATCAAATCAACAAAATAGGCGGGTGAATTTGTCAACCCAAACGGCATAACTAGCCATTCAAAGAAATCGTCTGGAGTTCTGAAAGCAGTCTTATCTATGCTGTCCTCAGCTACCCCTCAACTGATGGAACACCATAGCCAAGTCCAACTGAGAAAATACCGAGGCACCAACTCAAATAAATCATCAATCCTCGAAAGCGGGTGCCTATTCTTGTTGGTCAGCTTATTTAACTCTCTATAGTCAACACACAAGCGAAGAAAACCATCCACTTCAGTTGTGAATACTACTGGAGCACCCCACTCAGATATGCTTCGTCCGATAAACCCTTTTTCAAGTAGCTCCCATACTTGCTTACTCAGCTACCTCCTTTCTCTTGGATCCATGTAGAGTAATGGTAATGCAACTGGCTTTGCATTGTCCACCAGATATATGGGGAAGTTGATCTCACGCCTTGGAGGTAAACCCCGTACCTCATCAAAAACATCGGGATAATCTCGAACCACCGGAACAGATTGCGAATCATCTATGGATGCATCTAGTGACTCTAGGAAGCTAAGCATAACAGACCTCTGGGGGCCATAAGAAACTTAGAGGGTCTTTCCATGACAAGTCAGAAGTCTAAAAACCCTCCTCTCACAATCCAGAATGGCCCCATACGTGGTAAGCCAAACCATTCCTAGAATCAACCCATAGCCCATAAACCTGAGTACATGCGCATCGCATTCAAACTCGACGCCTAACACAGATATTTTCAAACTCCGACAAATCATCGATAAATGAGCCGAACAACCAATAGAGTTTGAAACAACTATGGGATCTACCACCATACTAGCAACTGAGTGCAGAGATTCAAGTACAGAACTTGATATAAACGAGTGTGAAGCACCAGAATCAAAAATTGTTATAACTGGATGGTTTGAAAGAGAAACTTAACTTTCTACGAAATTTTTTCTACCTCTTTCAGGAGCACTAATCGCGAGAGCATGCACCTGCCCTCCAAAAGTCCCTGCTCTTTAACCTTGTCTCTGCGATCCCTGTTTCTTCGGTCACTCTTTAGAGAAGTGTCCGACCTCTTTGAAATTAAAGTAATTGGCCTTCCTTCTCTTAAAATCTTTGATCAGGTGACCCTCCTTTCCACAATTGTGACATTTTCGCTTATCCTTGCATTTATCATCTTTCCCTCCTTCTGCTGTTGTTGCTGCCCCTTCTTGGGCCACACCATCTTATTCTGCGACGTCCCCTCAGCTTTTGTTTCCTTCTTTTCTCCCCTGTCATCCTCATGCATTAGGGCCATATCAATAAGCTTTTCAAAGGTGGCCTCCATTGGAATATGGGACATAGATAAACTATGCAGAGGCTCATTCAGCCCTTTAGCAAACCGCAAAGCTCTTTTGTGCGGTGTGTCTACCAACTCTAACCCGAACCTTGCCAGCTAGTTGAACTTGTTCACATACTCCTTTACCGTTAACTTTCCTTGTTTGAGAGTTAAGAACCTCCCCATCTGTATGCTCCTCTCAGCATGGGAAAGAAATTTCATTTCGAACCTCTATCTATAATTTTCTCATGTTTCCACCGGACGTCCAGCTTGGTTAATTTCCCACCAAAATGAGGCTTCGTCCTTTAACAGCCAAGCAACTAATTGAATCTTTCTTCGGTCCTCCACTTCAAAGATTACGAATAAGTCCTCGGTCTCCTTAAGCCAATTCCAAGCTTTTACGAATGTCTCGTTCCCATGGAATGGCCTTCCTCCCATAGCCCGGAAGTCTTTGTAGATCTTGGCAAAGTTGTCAGCTCTTGAAGGAGAGGAGGAGGAGGAATGACTGGTGCAACTGGGGGAGGAACATCTCTTTGGCCTTCGGCCGGGTGGCCTCCAAATACCTCCGAAACCATCTGGGTATTATGACGCCCTCTGGGATATTAGGGGTGTTTTGTTCCCATACATGCTGAAAAAACGGAAAAGGAAGAAATTTAGATAAAGGACCGAAGGATACTACATATGGCTTTTTTTGGGAATGTTTTTCAAAGTAGACTTTTCTTTTGAAAATGCTTTTCTTTTAAAAACTTTTTGGAAATGATTCCCAATAATTTTCATCTAATCTGGTAACCTTCAGCTCTGATACCAAGTGTGACACCCCACGTCCGTTAATGTCACTCACTAAGGGAATGCATTAAGTTTCGTGAAGCGCTGTAGGTAAATAGACACAGAATAATTATAAGACAGATATAAATAAGGCAACAGCGGAAAATTTAAATTTTTATTTCAGTTATAAAGCATAATACCGTGGTCCACAATTTCATAAGTCGCAAATACCATTACAATAAAATAACTTCTGTCCTGCATCATCAAAGTATATAAGATTATGAAAAACATAAATTTTTCCCAAATTAAAAGAGTTAAGCCGTAGTAGAGACAAGAACTTGAGCCATACTTCAGAAGTAGCTCCTAATAAGATGATATCTGATTCTTGATTAAGTCTGAGTGTTTCCTCCCTGAGAACTTGAAAGGGAGGGGGAAACGGAAGAAAGAAGGAGAAACAACAGGGTCAGACATAAAGTCTGGAGAGTCTATTTACTTTTAGCTAGTAGATAAATAAAAGCAACATGATAGGCATATAAAGTGGATAAGAGAGAGATTACTACATAAATGGCAGGTGTGACAAGGTAAGCAAGATAAGGTGTATGTGCCCTACTAATGATTACTCTGCATTATTACTAGTATAACTGAAATGAGATGATCCCTTCCACTATGAGTTGGTAGGCTTAGGTCATATGTCCAAGTATACACTAACCACTACCCTAATCGATTGGCTTCCTACCCTGTAGACATCCTGTGATGGCGCCACAGTATGAGGTATCACTTCCTAAAGTGGCAACCCATGGTGTGCACAACCATATCTACTGGTGTCACCGTCGTCTTAGCCCCCTCTGCCCGGCTTATGCATGCACATGTCCCCGATCGGTTTGCGCCGCCCACACCATCCGTCTCATTTGGATCTCTTACAATCAATCGGTAAGCGTGCCCCTTCTCCGCCTAGTACGGAGTTCTTTGCTTGATACCAACTCCAAGTTACTGATTGAAATGGGTCCCACACAATATGATACAAGCTCTCCCCCTTATCTTGTATCCCCACTAGGTTTCCCACTGACTATGTATACCCTTAGGTGTCTTTAATTACATAGCCCTGTACCAGTTATGGTTACCCTAAAGGGTGTCTTTAATTACATAACTTCATTACATTATCTATCGGTTATGTATACCACTAGGTGTCTTTAATTACATAACCTTATTACATTATCTACCGGTTATGTATACAACTAGGTGTCTTTAATTTAATTATAACCTTATTGGGTTAAGTTCGTGGGCCTATATGTAAATATTACCGACTCCCTCTAATTTACTTAACCTACCGACTACCCATCCAATTTTACTTAACCTTAACTTAAGTTCATAGTCATATAATCTTCATGGATTAAATTAGGTTAAGTAGTCCAATTCTTTACCATGTCCATTTATGGTTTTGTAATGGGCTAGACCTCCCACGTTAGGCCTACAACATGTGGATGCTGGATATGCCGGTCGGGTTCGGGCAGTCTTATTCCACAGTTGGGCCTAACCTTGTGTCTTAGCCCGATTCGTATTTGCATACTTAGGCCTCTCACATTAGGTTCAACGTTAGTGTCTGCTGGATATGTCGGTCGGGTCCGGGCATATTCGTAAGTACAATTTACAATTCCTAATTGTAAATTACTAAACATTCCAAATTAATCCAAATCTACCTATGTAATTATAGGTAACTATTTCTATGTTTTCCCCATTTGAATTACATGTCCATTTCATATAAATATTACATAAATTATGTCAATTATAATCCCTATTTCCCCATTTCCTCTCCAACATATTCGTATGTATTTTGGCGGCATCTAGGCTATAAAGTAGCCTAGCTACAACAATGAAAGGGGAATATGACAAAGGTGATAATTTCAACATATCTTGGCATATACATAAACTGGTATGATAACAAGGTGAATGGTCATGTAATCATCATGGCATGGAAGGCATAAAAGTGATGAACTTGTAGCAATTATGAGGTCAACGCAACATAATGGATCTAAATTAACCATAAGGTGTCCAATCATTTAGATCTAGCATAGTTAGGGTGACATAGTAACATGTTTAGATCTAAAGATGGATTCACATGTCAAGTTTACAACATATCTCAACGGATCACAATACGATAGGTGGAAGGTTATTAACATAAAGATCTAGATCTAAGTAATGTTACAACTGTCCAAATTAATAGATGTATGTCCACCATAACATGGTTACTAGTCAAGATCCACATAAGCAACATAATCAAATAACCACAATTTTATCAGATCTAGGAAAATAGATCTGTCATGACATAATATAGGATTTCACATTAACATAGAATCATAATTTTCAATACATCCAATTATATTCTTTCAAAATATGCTTTTATTTATCTAAACCTAAAAACAACTTGAACTCACAGCGTTAGGTTTAGATAATTGAGTAAGAACGGATCTAGAATTTCTGAATTGGATTTGTAGAATATGTTGTTGTGGAAAACGGTTCAGTTCGCACTCCAGCAGCATATGGCCTCCATGACCTCCAATGTAGAAAATATGAGAAACATGACATGTATATATAGCTGCCAGTCCCCCTGAAATCGAGTGCCATGTCAGCCCTAGGGGGTGTCGACACCCCTGTGGGTGTGTCGACAACCTTTAGGGGGGTCGACCCCCTAGAGCGGGAATTTTGCTGCTCAGAGGAATTTTTCAAATTTGAATCCTCTGGATAGAATTCTGACTCACCACTGACTCATGCGTATATATAAAATATTTCTGTGCGTATACAAACTTAAAACCTTCATAATTTCTTCATACGGTGTCTGTTTTACGCAAATCAAATGTTTATCTTGACTTGAATTTTGAGATGGTCGCAATGGTGCAGTCCATTTCCTCTAATTCTGAATATTAAATTAATTATTATTTAATTTATCATCTTTTAGTGTCGGTACAAATTCGGGGTGTTACAATGGTGGAGTGGAGTTCTACCCGTATTGAACTTTTGATAGGATTTTATGCCAAAAAGCGTCACATCATTTTTGGTACTGTGGGTTTCAAGCATTGGGACGCGTTTTCTCTGGAGACGTAGGTCATGAAGTGAAGGTGCTAGGGTGATGGAGATCGGGGAGGAGAACATTACGGTGAAGTCCGTTTTGATTTTAATGAACTGTGGTGTGAGAGTTAAAGGAAAAAGAGGGCGCTAATGGTGGGTTCCAAATGTTGTTGGCTTTGATTTTTGTTTGGGAGGGTGTAACGACCTAGCAGTTTCGGCTCTAAAAATCGACATAAATACCTTTACCGTAACTCATGCCGATCGTCTAACCACCGAAAACACCGGATAGTTATTAGAAAGAATTTAGAGGGTGAGATAAGAAAGAAAGAAATATTAGAATAGAAGAAGAAGAAGAAGAAGAACCAACTCAGAGTCTCACATCGCAGCGGAACAAAATATAATACAGAAATAATCTTTATTGAGAGCTTTTGAAAATATTTACAATATCATAGTACAACACACAGCTGGACAGTTTTGATAATCTGTTCTCATATATATAATCACACAGCGGAAAATCATTCGGCTGAACATCTTCGGCTCGTCTCTGGACTTCTCAGTACCTGATAACCTGAACCTGTACACCTCGGTCTAACCCGAGCATTTACAAAACACCGGGTCAGTCTGGTGGACCAGAGTGAGAAAAACTCACACAACATTTAGGGTATCACACAACTTGATTTTAAAGTTAAAATCCTTTCGAAAGAAAAGGATAATCGTAAGACCGAATCCACACATAAACACGGACGGTTTTTACCTTACGATAACCCAAACCAGTTTTCGAAATCAATATCTTGATCTGATATTATGATAATGTTTAGATACAAATAATTAACAAATCTAGAGGAACGCTTGCATCTCACGCTCCCCGTATATAGTATACAATCGAAAACCGCGGGCGCTTATTGGATGTTGGATTTCCAACTTGACAAGGTATGGGACCACCTTCCGCACGTGTATCTCTAGAGGTGAATACACAGGGTTCAACAAGAACGTCTTGCAACCCGGCCCTCACATGACCGACCACTCATTTCGCTTTAGTGTATCGAATGTATATCACCAACCGTTGGACTCAAACCACCGTTCCCAAATGGGCATAATCGATAGATTAAGAAACAAAAGGAATTTCTCTAGATAGGTGATTATACACCCTAATGGGAGCGACTCACATAGCCATGTTGCCTGCCAGATTTTTGTCATCTCCTGGTTGATGGGGCTTGAGGTTAGAACACATCTGGTCATCATACACTTTGAATGACACATCGTCAGATCCGCTAGATCACACTTGATTGACGTCCACAAAAATACTCTAGTTTATTTGGCTAGAGAATAACCATTTCTCCGCCATCAACTATGGTACGTTTGGAGAAATCAACGCATATAATTCCTTTGGAAATACACTGTCAGACATCCGTCCATACAAGTCATCCAGGAACAGGATGAACCGAAGGTACCCTCCTACTGCATCCCATATAGGAATCACCCCATGGATCAGTAGCGATCGTCCTTGCCATTCCATAGTTTCAACCACGACAGAACCCCAGTATATCTCTGGGTCGAATCAGAGATTGTATGTGGTTCTTCCGCTTCATGAAGATCTATGGTCTTCACATGCTCCATCTCGATCGTTGCTCGATCTCTTTTATATATTCGTATTTGTTGGTTGGAATGGTTTTCGAATATACATTCGATCCCGACCTTTCCATACCGACAATCGTAAGGGTCAGACTTGATAGTCGGTTATTTAACTATCAAGTAAACATCCATGAAATCACAAAAATAGACTCACTGGATTTGTACTCAGCATCACTTGATTTTTCAAAATTATCACCCAATCTTAAATTAGGGAAATATAATCTCATATCATTTCCATTACTTTGGAAATCTTATCATACACTCTCGCCATTACCAACTAGTATCATCCTCGAATAGTCCCGAAGTCGTTCAAGTTGGGGTATTTTAATTACCTCTCAGACCTTGATTAACCACGTTCTTATCCTTAGATAAATACGAGTTGTATTTCAAAACCATATATTATTACATAAATTCCTATTTCCAACTTCGTTACTAAGTTCTAATCAAAACCCTTTTTACCAATTTCCTTTTCTCTCGGGAAACCCCCTTTTAAATCCATTGATTTAACTTTATACTATTATTAAGAAATTTCAATTTAAAAACAACGTTTAAACCCATATCCATTTATAAACCTTGTTTATAAATTTAATATAAACCCTTGCACTCCTTAACTCAAATGTTAAGTAAAACTTTCCATTTGAGTTATATATTCGTTTAAACCTCTTACTTGCTTCATTTAAAAACTCGAGCTCAAATGCCAAAACTCATCACTAGCCTCCTTCCAACGCTCGACCATTCCATTCCAAACTTGGTTATTTTAAAGGTATTTCATTAGTGATTACTCTAGCAACTCGTTCATTTCATCATTAATTATTTCAAATCAATTAACTAATAAATAATAAATTCCCTTTTTAAAACCTTACTGGGATTAACCACTTATTCATTTACTTATTTTACTAATTTAAAATCTAACCAGGTTTAAATGGTCGACACAAAACGGGTTACTCTTTTAACCAACTCCATTTAATTCCTTCTTTTTAAATTAATTAAAATATAATTAATTTAAATAACTTTATTCAATCGCTCACGATTAATCAAACACTCAACTGCTAGGTTAATCCCTGCTTTTTGTTTATAACTCTTATGGACATAAGAATTCATTTTTATAAACAAATCTCATAATATATTATAAACCTTAAATAAATAAATAATTACTATTTATTTATCTTTTAAATAACTTTTACTCAAAGTAATATTTTTGAAATCCTATTTTTAGTTATAAAAATATATTTATAACTTTAATACCGTCGATTCACCATCGAAAAATCCATATCTTAAAAATCGATTGATTTCTAGACCATGTGATGCCAATTACCAATCCATACCATCCATCATCATAAATGTTGAAATATATTTCAACAGTCAAAAATAACCAATCATCTCCCTTTTATTTGACTGATAATTCTATATCGATCATCAATCAATCAACAACCAATTCAACAATTCAAACAATTTGTAACACGTTCATAAACGTGACCAATCAGGGGAATTTACTTTATTGGGTCAAATCATAACGATTGGTGTTTTACTGAAATTAAACGACCGTTTAATTTCAGAAAATAAATCAACGATAAATATATATATCACTAGCAAACAGTAAATCACTAGCAACTAGAACACGCAAATTAAAAACCCAATTTATATAAAATATAAATGGGAAGAGCTGAGTGAGTTTAACTCACCTTGATTTGAATCTGTTGATCAACAGTCTGTTTTAATCAAATTAAACTGACGTTTAATTTGAATAAAAATTCCAGTCACTTCAGATTCGGACTAGACCCACTCCATCTCGAAGTACTCATCTCCACGGTCCCAACGCAACTGACCGTACGTAAATTCGATACTATATATACAAGATACCGTATAAACAATTTTACGAAGTAAATAAATTATTTAAACCTTAAATAAAAAGGATTTGGCCTTCACCTTTGATTAGCCGACCCAAACAAAAAGGAACCCGACCCATCTCCTTTTAAAAACCTAATCCACCGTATCCTTTAACTCATTTAGCTGCCTCCGTCAGATTTATCTCATCGTTCTTGGCCAAGAGCAAAAACCCTAACCGCCTTTTTGATTTCAACGCATTAGATTCCGATGGCGTCGCACCCTCTTCGGCCTCCTCTACAATCCGCCACCCACTGTCGAGCCACCGAGCCTTCCAGCACCACGACGAGCGAAGCCTCTTTGAATAAAGCTAAGTTTTCCTTTTTCTTGATTTTTATTTTGCTGTACTAATTTTTTTTGATTTCATATGGTTTCGAATGGCTTTTTTTTTTCTGATTTACTTCATTCGAATGGGTTGTTGAACACATGTGTCTGAATACATATTTATAGTTGCAGTTGGTCATGCCAGGATCAATGTCAAAATTGAATGGTAAAATCATAGGATTAGATTTTTATCTGCACCTAGTTCTTAGGTGATATTTTCCCTCTCTTACTTCAACGATGTGATTTGATCGAACATGATGATTCAAACTTGGTACCTGTGTTGCTTAGCAGTGACGATTTAGATTGTGTTTTCATTTACTGGTCTGCTATAATAGGAACATGGGTTGATATTAGATGTATAGGTTAGGCAAACTGTGATGTGGTTGTTCAATACAAAAATCTTGGGAATAGTATTCTAGCTATAAGCTATTTGAATTGTTATTTAAAAAAAAAATTTGATCTGTAACCTGTACAGCCTGTATAAAATCAACTGTTTTCACTTTATTTTTATTTTCCCTATAGATTTGATGACAAAAATATATACATTTATTTTTGATCCTCTCCTAGTTTTTTTTGTACCATATCTTTTGTTGTTCCAAGATTTATATATGAATCTGTTTCTGGCAGACTCACTGTGTACCCATATAGCTGTTTTAGCTATATATTTATAGAATTGATGTATGACTATATATTCAATTTAACTATGCATTGTATTGTCTTGTTAGCAATCGATCACCTTTTTCTTTTGCTGTCCATTGTACATTCTGTTTTATTTTTATTTTCTGTTCAAAGTATGTCCTTTAGCTGTGTGATCTATATGTGTTAGATCTGCTCATTTCATTTGTTTGTTGCTGAAATGAAATCTCGGTGGCTTAGGCCTATTTGGATTCTCTGTTTCTTAGCTGCTCTTGTTCTAATTTAAGATGTTCATTTCCATCTTGCATATAGGTTTGTACGTAAGATTTCTACATTGCATCATACATGGCTGTTATGTTTTTTAGCCGTAGAGATTTGATACATAGATTTGATTCTTTTTTTTTTCTGCTCAATGCTATCATGAAATCACCCTTTTTAATGGGTTTTTCTCCTCTCTTCTTTTCGCAGATCAACCGAGATGGATCCACTGAAAAGGGCGAGGCATTGCAGAAGTGAATCTACTAACATTGATTTTTTTCTCCATGTTTATATAGCTGTATAATTTTTTCTGCGTAGAGTTGATGTATCAATCCTGTACAAGTAATAGCTGTAAACATATATATATATATATATATATATATATATATATATGTGTGTGTGTGTGTTTATTTCGTTTAGCTGTTCTTGTACTTTCAAATTCCTGTTTTATTTTTATACATTCCAGTTCCATTCGTGTACCTATAGCAGAATTGTTTGCGTTGTACACGTATACTGTATATTCCCGTTTCATTTGTATTGTCGAAAAATAAAGGAAATGTCGGTGTATATGTCAATATATACCTTTAAAGGTTTGTTGTAAATCCAATGTAATATAAATAAAATTCAAATATTTAAATTAGCGAAAATAATTAAATAAATATCATCGTATTTATTAAACAACGTTTTCAACTTCTAATGGTAGAATTCAAACTCGACACTAACATTCTGGTTTTAAAAAATATTCCAATTATAATTAAAATCGTTTAATATTTATAATTAAATCGTTATAATTTAAAAACGAATTCCATAGCGACCATTTAGAAATTTCAATTGGACGTAACTTGAAATCTATAAGCCGAAATTTTGATTTTTCTCTTCCTTTAGAAAAATATAATCGAACCGGTCCCAACGTGTCTTGTTTCACAGAAATCTGATTTATATCGGATCCTGTATATCCAGTCAAAGTTCAAATCGAAAATTTCGAACTACCACGACGCTTTCGAGCTCGTTTTAATTAATATATAAATATATATATATATATATATTCGAACTCTATTTTAAATAAATAAATTCAATTATATTTCAAATATAATTCCTTAACAAATTTAAATATTTAAATTTAAATGGCCGAAAAATCTAGGATGTTACATTCTTCCCCCCTTAAAATAATTTCGTCCTCGAAATTGTAAAGTAAGAGGAATATTTCGAATCGAATTATTTTAAAATCATTACATTCACATTAAATTCACAATAAATTCGAACTCTAAATTTTTTCGACAATTTTGCCAGCACCTCCTTTGCATGGCTCGATCGGTACGACTACCACTACCACTCTGGCCTCAATTTCTTTGAAAAGAAAATTCAAAATTCGAATGGAAATCCACTTTATTTGAATCCCAATCTATTTATCCATTAAATTTGTAAACCTCACTTTATTTGAATTCATTTAATTTGAATTCATTCTTAAACTGATTTTTCTTAACCAGGTGCAGTTTCACTTCCATACCCGATTCAAATTACGAATTGATTTTCTAATCAGTTCAACTTTATTTCAAAATTCAACTTTGATTTCAAATCAAACCAATCAGAACAAACAAACAAACAAACACCCAACATTACTATAATATAGAAAATAAATTCCTTTTTTCTATATAAAATATTCATTGGGTAAAATTATTTCATTTACACTCTTTTATAAAACAATATTGTATCCATTTACTAGTTCCACGCTTCTCAACACTTGAACTAGTCAAATAACACAATACAAAACATTTTTATATTAAATTTTACAAATATGCTCTCATATAAATATATACACTCCACTCAATCTAGGGTGTTACTAACCCCATCTCTATTGAGTTACGCCACAGAGCCAAGGTTATTACTAAACCAATAGCTCTGATACCACTGTAATGACCCAGCAGTTTCGGCTCTGAAAATCGACATAAATACCTTTACCGTAACTCATGCTGATCCTCTAACCACCGAAAACACTGGATAGTTATTAGAAAGAATTTAGAGTGCGAGATAAGAAAGAAAGAAATATTAGAATAGAAGAAGAAGAAGAACCAACTCAGAGTCTCACATCGCAGCGGAACAAAATATAATACAGAAATAATCTTTATTGAGAGCTTTTGAAAATACTTACAATATCAGAGTGCAACACACAGCTGGACAGTTTTGATAATCTGTCCTCATATATATAATCACACAGCGGAATATCATTCGGCTGAACATATTCAGCTCGTCTGTGGACTTCTCAGTACCTGATAACCTGAACCTGTACACCTCGGTCTAACATGAGCATTTACAAAACACCGGGTCAGTCTGGTGGGCCAGAGTGAGAAAAACTCACACAGCATTTAGGGTATCACACAACTTGATTTTAAAGTTAAAATCCTTTCGAAAGAAAAGGATAATCGTAAGACCGAATCCACACATAAACACGGACGGTTTTTACCTTACGATAACCCAAACCAGTTTTCGAAATCAATATCTTGATCTGATATTATGATAATGTCTAGATACAAATAATTAACAAATCTAGAGGAATGCTTGCATCTCACGCTCCCCATATATAGTATACAATCGAAAACCGCGGGCGCTTATTGGATGTTGGATTTCCAACTTGACAATGTATGGGACCACCTTCCGCACGTGTATCTCTAGAGGCGAATACACAGGGTTCAACAAGAACGTCTTACAACCCGGCCCTCACATGACCGACCACTCATTTCGCTTGAGTGTATCGAATGTATCACCAACGGTTGGACTCAAACCACCGTTCCCGAATGGGCAGAATCGATAGATTAAGAAACAAAAGGAATTTATCTAGATATGTGATTATACACCCTAATGGGAGCGACCCACATAGCCATGCTGCCTGCCCGATTTTTGTCATCTCCTGGTTGATGGGGCTTGAGGTCAGAACACATCTGGTCATCGTACACTTTGAATGACACATCGTCAGATCCGCTAGATCACACTTGATTGACGTCCACAAAAATACTCTAGTTTATTTGGCTAGAGAATAACCATTTCTCCGCCATCAACTATGGTACGTTTGGAGAAATCAACGCATATAATTCCTTTGGAAATACTCTGTCAGACATCCGTCCATACAAGTCATCCAGGAACAGGATGAACCGAAGGTACCCTCCTACTGCATCCCATATAGGAATCACCCCATGGATCAGTAGCGATCGTCCTTGCCATTCCACAGTTTCAACCACGACAGAACCCCAGTATATCTCCGGGTCGAATCAGAGATTGTAAGTGGTTCTTCCGCTTCATGAAGATCTATGGTCTTCACATGCTCTATCTCGATCGTCGCTCGATCTCTTTTATATATTCGTATTTGTTGGTTGGAATGGTTTTCGAGTATACATTCGATCCCGGTCTTTCCATACCGACAATCGTAAGGGTCAGACTTGATAGTCGGTTATTTAACTATCAAGTAAACATCCATGAAATCACAAAAATAGACTCACTGGATTTGTACTCAGCATCACTTGATTTTTCAAAATTATCACCCAATCTTAAATTAGGGAAATATAATCTCATATCATTTCCGTTACTTTGGAAATCTTATCATACACTCTCGCCATTACCAACTAGTATCATCCTTGAATAGTCCCGAAGTCGTTCAAGTTGGGGTATTTTAATTACCTCTCAGACCTTGATCAACCACGTTCTTATCCTTAGATAAATACGATTTGTAAATCAAAACCCAATATTATTACATAAATTCCTATTTCCAACTTCGTTACTAAGTTCTAATCAAAACCCTTTTTACCAATTTCCTTTTCTCTTGGGAAACCCCCTTTTAAATCCATTGATTTAACTTAATACTATTATTAAGAAATTTCAATTTAAAAACAACGTTTAAACTCATATCCATTTATAAACCTTGTTTATAAATTTAATATAAACCCTTGCACTCCTTAACTCAAATGTTAAGTAAAACTTTCCATTTGAGTTATATATTCGTTTAAACCTCTTACTTGCTTCATTTCAAAACTCGAGCTCAAATGCCAAAACTCATCACTAGCCTCCTTCCAACGCTCGGCCAATCCATTCCAAACTCGGTTATTTTAAAGGTATTTCATTAGTGATTACTCTAGCAACTCGTTCATTTCATCGTTAATTATTTCAAATCAATTAACTAATAAATAATAAATTCCCTTTTTAAAATCTTACTGGGATTAACCACTTATTCATTTACTTATTTTACTAATTTAAAATCTAACCAGGTTTAAATGGTCGACACAAAACGTGGTTACTCTTTTAACCAACTCCATTTAATTCCTTCTTTTTAAATTAATTAAAATATAATTAATTTAAATAACTTTATTCAAATGCTCACGATTAATCAAACACTCAACTGCTAGGTTAATCCCTGCTTTTTGTTTATAACTCTTATGGACATAAGAATCCATTTTTATAAACAAATCTCATAATTTATTATAAACCTTAAATAAATAAATAATTACTATTTATTTCTCTTTTAAATAACTTTTACTCAAAGTAATACTTTTGAAATCCTATTTTTAGTTATAAAAATATATTTATAACTTTAATATCGTCGATTCACCATCGAAAAATCCATATCTTAAAAATCGATTGATTTCTAGACCATGTGATGCCAATTACCAATCCATACCATCCATCAGCATAAATGTTGAAATATATTTCAACAGTCAAAAATAACCAATCATCTCCTTTTTATTTGACTGATAATTCTATATCGATCATCAATCAATCAATAACCAATTCAATAATTCAAACAATTTCAAACACGTTTATAAACGTGACCAATCAGGGGAATTTACTTTATTGGGTCAAATCATAACTATTGTTGTTTTACTGAAATTAAACGACCGTTTAATTTCAGAAAATAAATCAACGATAAACATATATATCACTAGCAAACAGTAAATCACTAGAAACCAGAACACGCAAATTAAAAACCCAATTTATATAAAATATAAATGGGAAGAGCTGAGTGAGTTTAACTCACCTTGATTTGAATCTGTTGATCAATAGTCTGTTTTAATCAAATTAAACTGACGTTTAATTTGAATAAAAATTCCAGTCACTTCAGATCCGGACTAGACCCGCTCCATCTCGAAGTACTCGTCTCCACGGTCCCAACGCAACTGACCGTACGTATATTCGATACTGTATATACAAGATACCGTATAAACAATTTTACGAAGTAAATAAATTATTTAAACCTTAAATAAAAAGGATTTGGCCTTCACCTTTGAATAGCCGGCCCAAACAAAAAGGAACCCGACCCGTCTCCTTTTAAAAACCTAATCCACCGTATCCTTTAATTCATTTAGCCGCTTCCATCAGATTTATCTCATCGTTCTTGGCCGAGAGCAAAAACCCTAACCCCCTTTTTGATTTCAACGCATTAGATTCCGATGGCATCGCACCCTCTTCGGCCTCCTCTATAATCCGCCACCCACTGTCGAGCCACCGAGCCTTCCAGCACCACGACGACCGAAGCCTCTTTGAATAAAGCTAAGTTTTCCTTTTTCTTGATTTTTATTTTACTGTACTAATTTGTTTTGATTTCATATGGTTTCGAATGGCTTTTTTTTTTTCTGATTTACTTCATTCGAATGGGTTGTTGAGCACTTGTGTCTGAATACATATTAATAGTTGCGGTTGGTCATGCTAGGATCAATGTCAAAATTGAATGGTAAAATCATAGGATTAGATTTTTACCTGCACCTAGTTCTTAGGTGATATTTCCCTCTCTTACTTCAATGATGTGATTTGATCGAACATGATGATTCGAACTTGGTATCTGTGTTGCTTAGTAGTGACGATTTAGATTGTGTTTTCATTTACTGGTCTGCTATAATAGGAACATGGGTTGATATTAGATGTATAGGTTAGGCAAACTGTGATGTGGTTGTTCAATTCAAAAATCTTGGGAATAGTATTCTAGCTATAAGCTATTTGAATTGTTATTTCAAACACAGATTTGATCTGTAACCTGTACAGCCTATATAAAATCAACTGTTTTCACTTTATTGTTATTTTCCCTATAGATTTGATGACAAAAATATATACATTTATTTTTGATCCTCTCCTAGCTGTTTTTGTACCATATCTTTTGTTGTTCCAAGATTTATATATGAATATGTTTCTGGCAGACTCACTGTGTACCCATATAGCTGTTTTAGCTATATATTTATAGAATTGATGTATGACTATATATTCAATTTAACTATGCATTGTATTGTCTTGTTAGCAATCGATCACCTTTTTCTTTTGCTATCCATTGTACATTCTATTTTATTTTTATTTTCTGTTCAAAGTCTGTCCTTTAGCTGTGTGATCTATATGTGTTAGGTCTGCTCATTTCATTTGTTTGTTGCTGAAATGAAATCTCGGTGGCTTAGGCCTATTTGGATTCTCTGTTTCTTAGCTGTTCTTGTACTAATTTAAGATGTTCATTTCCATCTTGCATATAGGTTTGTACGTAAGATTTCTACATTGCATCATACATGGCTGTTATGTTTTTTAGCCGTAGAGATTTGATACATAGATTTGATTCTTTTTTTCTGCTCAATGCTATCATGAAGTCACCCTTTTTTAATGGGTTTTTCTCCTCTTTTCTTTTTGCAGATCAACCGAGATGGATCCACTGAAAAGGGCGAGGCATTGCAGAAGTGAATCTACTAATATTGATTTTTTTCTCCATGTTGATATAGCTGTATAAATTTTTCTGCGTAGATTTGATGTATCAATCCTGTACATGTAATAGCTGTAAACATATATATATTTTATTTCGTTTAGTTGTTCTTGTACTTTCAAATCCCTATTTTATTTTTATACATTCCAGTTACATTCGTGTACCTGTAGCAGAATTGTTTGCGTTGTACACGTATACTGTATATTCCCGTTTCATTCGTATTGTCGAAAAATAAAGGAAATGTCGGTGTATATGTCAATATATATCTTTAAAGGTTTGTTGTAAATCCAATATAATATAAATAAAATTCAAATGGTTAAATTGAAAATAATTAAATAAATATCATCGTATTTATTAAACAACGTTTTCAACTTCTAACGGTAGAATTCAAACTTGACACTAACATTCTGGTTTTAAAAAATATTCCAATTATAATTAAAATCGTTTAATATTTATAATTAAATCGTTATAATTTAAAAACGAATTCCATAGCGACCATTTAGAAATTTCAATTGGACGTAACTTGAAATCTATAAGCCGAAATTTTGATTTTTCTCTTCCTTTAGAAAAATATAATCGAACCGGTCCCAACGTGTCTTGTTTCACAGAAATCTGATTTATATCAGATCCTGTATATCCAGTCAAAGTTCAAATCGAAAATTTCGAACTACCGCGACGCTTTCGAGCTCGTTTTAATTAATATATAAATATATTTATTCGAACTCTATTTTAAATAAATAAATTCAATTATATTTCAAATATGATTCCTTAACAAATTTAAATGGCCGAAAAATCTAGGATGTTACAGAGGGAGAAGAGATTTTTAAGGGTAATTAACATATTAAAATGTAATAAGTGTTTTAATTAAAAGAAACTTAAAATAATATTCATTTGAATTGACTTGTAACACATGTATTTATTTTATAGTCATTTGATCTAAACGAAACAAATTGTATTGGAATCGTATTAACGAACACTACGTGTATGAGCTGGATTGGCTGGATTTGGAGCTACTTGAAATTTTATTTAATTTCAAATGCTCATTTGAAATTAGATAAATCGATGTGAAATCGTTGTTTGAAATGGATGGTGAGTTAGCTCTCACACTTTTTGGAACACTACTGAATATTGTTATTTCATATAATAATATTCATTGTCGTTAGTATAAATGGTGTGCTTGAATGATTTATTGTATTGTTGGTTATTGTCAATACATATATTTCCGTCTATGAACGGATGACCTTTGACACTACCTACTTTTAAGCGAAAGATTTAACTAAAATGAAATAGATTATATTATCTATTTCATATAAATATATAAACTAATATATGAACTGTGATGCAGGAGATAGGCTGGAGGGATCCAACAGGATTCCTTAATGTTTTGGATGTAACATGCTTTCATATTATTCAAGTATGAACTGCCTAACATAAGTAACATCAAAATTTGGCTTGGATGTGGGTTGTTGAATTAAATTTAACATTGATGTGTTATTATCAATCAATAAACAATATTGATTAAGTGATTGGCAACAAATGGCCTAAAATCCGTCCTTTTAAGACTTTGTTTTGCCGTCAAGCGAATTGATTAAGTTGAAGTTATAAAAATTTATTTTTATAACTAAAATAAGGTTTTAAATTTATTTTATATAAGTTATATAAAATAGAAGTTTTAAAAATAAATCAATATTTATAATTGGGATTTGTAAAGTAATTAAAAAATAATTTATATAGCAAATCCTGTGTTTAAATAAGTTTTATAAGCAACTAAGTCATAAATTAACCTAAGTGTTAATAGTTTAGGATAATTGTTTTTAAGAAATAATTAAGTATGATATTATTAAATTAGTTATGTTATTAATTAATTTAAAAGGGAGGATAAGTTGAAACTAGTTAATAAGTTAACTATGTTTTCAAGTTGATTAAGTCAGTCGTTTTAATTGGAATTGGATATTAAATTTAACCTAATAGAAATAGGTTTAACAAACAATTGTTTAAACTTAATAAGATTTCTTAAACGTTGATTAATCGCCTAATGAACTCTATTTAAATATAATTATCGAGTTGATAATCATTAATAAAGTTAGTTATTAATTTAATAACTTTTCAAAAATGATTAACTATTTTATTTTTAGTTAACAATGAAGTAAACTACTTTTACTTTAGTTAATATTAAAGTTAATTATTATTTTAATTAGTAATAATTAAAGCGACCACCTTTTTAAAATGGAATTCACTAAAGGAATTTATTAAGTTCGATATGAGTTTTAATTGAATTTTGTAAAGGGTTTTATATAGGGACTTTATAATAAATCCAAGTTTTATAAACAAGGTTTATAAAAGTGATTTAAAGTTAATGCGATGGGTTTAAATGAGGATTTGCTTAATGAATGAATTAAGTAAAAATGATTATATTGGATAGAGAAATTCAAACCAAAGAAATGGTTTTAAACCTTATTTAAATTGAATAGTAAGTGGAACTTATCATAACATGAACTGAATATCAGGATTTGTGTTAACGAACTTCTGTTTATCTTGAAGATAAAAATGTTGTCGAGCCAAGGTCTGAGAGGTAAACAAAATATCACAACTTGAATGAATTCATTTTTATCCAAGGGATGATACTTGAAATGGAAATAAATGTAGGAAATTAAATTATAATTTCCATAAATGATTTATAAACTTTAATCTACAAATTTTATAAGTTAAATAAAACTGTTTGGCATTTTATAACAAATAATGTACCACATGATATTATTTGGCCCAGATATGAACTGTGATCATACTTACACCACTCGGTTAAGTACGTAGTGTTATTGTGCAAAGTAGGGAAAATAATATTGTTTTTGAATATATTTATTCCAAGAGATAAGTGTATGGCTATCGTTTTCAAAGTAACAAGAACAAGAAATTTTTGAATATATGTGACAACCCCAAACCCCGATCCCAGACGGTAAGGATAGCCTTTGGAATATAACACATTTAACGTAATAGTAGATTGCAGAACATAGCATAATATATAATATCAGAAAATAATTTACATCATTTCGCAGCAACGAAAATAAGTATCAGAGTTACATCGACCCTACAAGATCATACTTAGCACATAACATTTTCAAATTAAAGATAATAAGTTTGCAGTAGAATCAAACATTATTAAACATAAGAGAGTGTCTTAAAAGGTTCCAAAAGAAATTATAAAAGTCCTTCTTCAGCTCCAAGTTCTAAAAGCAGCTACAGAAGCTCCAGTACACATCCCCAAAATAAAGCAAGCTTAAAGACCTGTTCACTTGGCTGTCCGTGTAAAAATTATGGGCACTCGAGTTTGCAAGGGAAAACACAACTACGAGTCAATCATGGGACTGGTATGGGAAAACCTATAGTTAACTTAACATATTTAAAAATAAAGCATATTATGGGACCACAGCGTGTGACATGGAACAGGTTTCCTCCACTCGAATGCAAGTGCATAAAATAAAATAAAAATAACACAATGCTTTTTGAAAATGGAACCATTATAAGTCTTGGTCCCATCACACAATGCAACATAAGCCAGAGGATAGATTTGTACCTTATAATGGCCAAACATGCTTGATACGAGGAAAATAAAAATCATTTGATATTATTATTAATAGTGTCTAAGTGTTTAAAACAATTTTCAAATTAAATGTATTAATCTTGGACGACAAATACCCCCATCCTATTATGTCGCCATAGGTATACAACTAAAAATGTAAAATCACGTATTGGAATTTGGATTTCCGTCATAAGCCGAGGTAAGGGATCCTTCCTTATCCGAACTTTGGGACATTTCTAGCAAAATGTCCCAAGGAAAAATGTATCCCTTTGGAGCACCAGGGCCGGTCAGTAGTACGTCGCTGATTAGCATCACTTGAACAATACGTTTCTTGATTTTATCAAACCTCTTGGTCAGTATGTCATTCACTCTAGCCTTGTGCGGCAATTTTCCGAGGCTCCTCGATTCCAACATCCACATAAGTAAAATACTTGGGATCCATACCATGGCACCACTTCTAGCTAGAAAGAAACCATGTCCTCCTTGCTGTCCTTCATCCCGTTTTTGACTTATATCGGGGTGTGAAGCTCATGAATTAATGGCACACACAAAGCTCGACTATATTAGCCATGCCTTGATCATCATCCACAATGCTCTGCTTTTCAACAAAATCTTTGGTCATTGCATCTCAGCATGTCACATTGTCAATCCGTGCCAAACAACTGAAGTCTATAAATATATAATCTCTAAGCTCATACATCTCAGAGAAATGTGTTTAGCTAAGAGAATAAATTCTCCACCACCAAACAGATATATATTTAATAAAAATCAATTAATACCGAATAAATTACAATGTCCGGCATACAATCCATTTACAAGTCTGTTCTAGGTCTGAACGAAACCGTAGGCACCTTATTCCTCATCCCATATGTCCAATACAGGAAAGAGGACCTCACATATCCGAACAATCAACAAGTATGTATGTACCACTTCCACTATAACCCCTTCAAGGGAGGTACCCAAATCCAGGGCATCAGTAGTCATCCTTTCGATGCGAAGATTGTTGGCCTTGCACCGTCTTCCGTATCTTCGACTTTTAATTGTCGTTCAATTATTTTAAATGGGTTAAACTCGGTCTTTTCGATAATTCACGCCCAAAAGCAAATCCACTTAAATCTAGTCAAAGCCATATTTGGGATTATTGATTTACCAATTAAGTCTCTTTTTAATTTGTTCCATTCATAATTAATAATCTTATTCTCAAACCTGTTTAAGTTGTTTGGCTTTCACAAATCATTTCAGAACCTTGTATTAAATGGTTAACTCAAGAATTTAATTCAATTTACGCATTAAAATTCTTATTTCCAAGTTCTTTAACAAAAAATAGTTATCTAAGTTTTACGCAGAATTGCCAAACAACACTTAACCACTTTTATCATTATAAACCATGTGAAATTGGTTTAAATTCTTTCCAAATCATTTATAATATTTTATAATGATTTTACACTATATATATATAGTCCATACCCGTAATTTCCGATTATAGGTCATTACGGGTTATGGCGTTGTTTCCATTCAAACTTGCATTAAATATTCAGCAAAATCTAACTATTAGATTTTAAACTCTTATTATCATTTGAAAGATAATTTCAAAATGAACCCAACAGTTTTAATTTTAGGAAAATCCGACGGTCGGATCTCCTGGTATACTCATTTAAATTTGTGCGTCAAAAATGCAAACTACCGCTATGCGACACGTTCTATTTTAATTTTATATTCGACGTATATATATAACACGTCGAATTGCTGCAAAACTATTTTATTTATTATATAAAATATATATACACTAAATTTTCAAAGCCTTATCTGTATTTTCCAACTTAGAAATCTTTTATTTCAATGCTACATAATTTAATAATATTATTTTCCAAACTTCAATATTTTTAATCCAACTTTTCTTGATATTCGTAATAAAAATAAACAAGAAACTTTTGAAAGAAACTTCGTATAAAACATCTTTTACATAACATATCTGAATTTCACTTTTAAAGGTTACTATTCATTTCAAAATCAAAACTTCGGCATGCCATAAGTATATAAAAATTAATTTCGTTACAGTTACAAATATTCATCGATGTTTTAATATCTCCGCGCCCATCCAAAATCGGATGACAAAATCAAATTTCGATTTTTTAGCTATTATTATGATAAGAAAATATTCATTGAAAACCCATTTTCTTTATGGAGACTTAACCAATGAACCAACAACCATTTTTATTGTTCATTATTATACAATGTATATTATTAGACCCTAACATCCAACACATCACATCAAATTCACACAAAAAGTGCATTATACCATATAAACATTAAATAATGCTTATATTGTTCTTTCAATTCATAGAATGACAGTCTACACACTTAGGAATAAGATTAGCATTTATCTTCATCCCAATACTTGTGTGGTGTTTACATCACATTGGCAATCAATCGTGGCTTATCTACATACGTGAGAGATGTGTAAAATTATCATCCCAAGACCAGTATGGGGTTTACATCATAATTCATGTAGCTTACATGCACACATGAGAGACGTGTGAATTACTGTTATCTCAAGACCCATGTGAGGTTTGCTACTCAATCAATGTGACTTACATACACACTTAGGAGATGTGTAAAAATATCATCCCAATATCCATGTGGGGTTTACATCAAAATCCATATAGCTTATCTACACGCATGAGGGACGTGTAGCGTATTGTCATCTCAAGACCCGTGTGGGGGTTTGCATTCCATTTATATACAATTAATAAACAATCAATAATAAATTGCACATCCAAAACCATTTAAGGTCCAACCATTTTCAATCAATACTGTGTGTAATTCAAGTGTCATAAACTCAAGGGATATCACATATATGATGCAAAAATCATATTTTTACTACAATACTAAACATTTAACATCATATGCAACATATATAATTAATGTTAAACATAATTAAACATGATAAATTAACAATTAACAGTTAACTTAAACTTAAATCCCTATCTATGAGAGTTTTGGTTTCTCACCAATAGTTTCCACTCCATCAGACTTTGTTTTGAAGGACTACGGACTCGCTAACACTGATACAGCACGTGCACAACACCAACGTCACTTGTCGGGCTCCTACGCAACTTTCTGATAGCTTAGGGGCTCAAACAACTTGCTAACACACTTTAACTCAGGAATACTAGTAGATCTGGAGGTTTAAAGCAAAACAGAGGGAGAAATGGTGGCATAAGTAGGCGGTGGTACCCACGGCAACGCTGACTTAAGTTGACGTGACTGGGGTCCACAGGTGTAACGACCCGAATTTTTAGTCAATTAATTTTAAATATTTAATATTGTTTCAAATTTTGAGTTGATAATATAAATGAATATTTATATGGAGTTATCGATTTAATAATCGAATACAATTAATTTTCGAACATATCAAATTATCGCAACACAAAAACAAAATATAATTGAATTCGAAATTAGAACTGAATCGAAACCATTTAGACGATTAGTATAAATTCTATTTCAATATAGATGATAATAATAATAATAATTTATTATCAAAGAATTTATTTGTTTGAAACTAAATAATATTATCTCGATTTAATATGGTACTTAAGAATAATTAATTTTCAAATGATCTCGGTTTTCAACGAACTAATTTTATTGGGTCTGGAACGTCAAACCACAGCAGTATGTCAAGTTTCATCGAAATCGGAGCTCATCTACGACAATTTTAATGTGTTACTTCATACTTAAGTTTCATAAATTAACTTAGCTTCTTGGATACACCAACCTCGTTTAGCTTCCTGGACACACAACTATTATTATAAATAAAGAGCCACTACCTCCACCTTTTGTAATAACCCGGAAATTCTGAGCCAGTTTAAAAATTTTATTTTGGCGATTTTAGCGAATTTTGAATATTTAAAATAGATATTTTAAATAAATATCGACGAGAAATTTATTTTGAATATAATCCAAACGTATATATTATATACGTCGTCGTTAGAATATAAATAATTATATATATAATTATAATAGAATTGAAAATGGCGCGGTAGTTCGATAATTCGATTTCAAACTTCAATTGAATGTACCGGGTGCAAAACAATCCGGATTTTAGTGAAACCAAAAACATTAGGATCTAATTGATAATATCTTTCCAACGAATCCGAAAAATCAAAATTTCATAGCGGGAATCAAAAGATATGTCCAGTTGAAAATTCTGAATAGTCGCTATGGAATTCAGGCCCTTAAAAATGGGAATTTTGCAAACGACCTCGGAATTCGACGAAACCACTTTTGTTGGATCCGTAGTGTCAAGTTATTGCTAGATTCCAAATTTCATAATTTTTCAAATCAATATGTGAGCGTGGCAAAGGAAAACGCGTTTGACCAGTTTCAGTTGATTTTAATCGACTGGAAAATGGCCATTTTTCTAACGGTCTCAGAATTCGACGAAACTAGTTTTGTTAGGACCGTATCGTCAATACGAAGCTAGAAAATATTTTTATGGAATTTTTAGAGTTAGTATGTGACCCCGGTAATTTGAAATGTATGTTTAAAATTCAATATAGTGATTTAAATGTAAATTCAACGGAAACTAATCGAAATGATCAAATCAGCTTGCGATACATATCCCATTGTGTTCGGAATGGGGGTAAAACGCTATGGACGACAGGCGGTGGGCCTCGTTTCGAGGTCGTATGTAAAAGTCCACTTTTTAAAAATAAAATTATTAAATAAAATTTAAAAAAAATATCTCTTCCCCCCCCCCCTTTTAAC
Organism: Allium sativum; assembly: GCA_030737875.1. Taxonomy (NCBI): domain Eukaryota; kingdom Viridiplantae; phylum Streptophyta; class Magnoliopsida; order Asparagales; family Amaryllidaceae; genus Allium; species Allium sativum. Next base: position 942,640,440 of record CM060918.1, read on the forward strand.
TCTGCCCCCCCCCCCCCCACGTTCGAATTTCATTTCTTAAGAAAAAAAAAGAGAGGACCGACGATGGCCATCGCGCCTCCAGGCGGAACCGCGCCACCGCCCTCCGCTTCCATCCCCCTCGCGCCGACGATCCGACAAGAGCCCCCTCCCCTCCTTCGCGTTTCTCTCTCCCCCTCTGATAGAACCCGCGCCCAAAACCCACAAAGCCCCAATCGAAACCGCAACCCCAGCCTTCCACCGCCGACCTCCGATTAGCTGCGCCTTCCCCCGGATCTCTGATGACCTCCGACGCAGCGCACACCCCCCCCCCCCCCCACCTCCAACGCACAACAACCCCCTTCTTCCAATTTGAACGGTATGTTTTATTATTTTATTTTTACTCCTTTCTTTGTTTTTTTAACCTAATTATGTAATTAGCTAGGTAATTTTGTTTATTTATTTATGAAATAACTTGGTTTTAAAAAAAAAAAGGGTTTAGGTTTTTAATTAAGTTAAAGCTTTGGTTTTTAACATATAAAAATATGATTTTTATATTTTTAAAGTAATAAAAATATGATTTTTATATTTTTTAAAGTATTAAAAATATAGTCTTTACTATAGATGATATAAAAATATGATTTTTGTTTAGGTAGAGAATTAAAAATATAATTTTTACATGATAGAAATATTAGAAATATCATCTTTATATGTATAGCAAAATAAAAATATGATTTTCATATTTTTAAAGTATTAAAAATATAGTCTTTACTATATAGCGATTATAAAAATATGATTTGTAGCCTGTGTATACTATTTATAAAATAGTCGTGCTAAGAGATTTTATAGGAAAAGCAAAAATAAACATATTTTTATAAAAGGAAAACATACATTGGTTTGAAAATAAAAATCTTTGTTTTTGAAAATAAATTTTTCATTTATTTTAAAATAAAGTTAGGATTGTTGCAAGGAATGAAGTTATTTTTAGTTTATAAAAATAGGATTTTTATCATTCGATGTAATTATTTTTAGAAGGATAAAAATAGTATTTTTATCATATTGAGAAAATATTTTTGAAAGGATAAAAATTCGATTTTTCTATATATGAATGTGAAGTAAAAATTCGATTTTTCTATATTGAATAGCGAAGTAAGAATTCGATTTTTCCATATCAGTTTGTGAAGTAAAAATTAGATTTTTCCATATCGGTTTGTGAAGAAAAATATAATTTTTATAACGAAGTAGCGAATTAAAAATACGATTTTTATATAATAGAGAATATAAAAATGTGATTTTTATATATGTAGTGGCTACGGGCAACGAAGATGACGAAGATGCGATAGCGATGAAGATTTCTATCAATGAAGTGCCGTGGAGCTAGGATAGCTATCTGTGAGAATTTCTCACCTTTCAATTTCTTTTTCTAGTTATATATATACTAGGATGCAGACGGTGTTTAGTAGCACCCGACACAATCGTCCACAGACCATGGACTTGTTTGTTTGATTGAAAAATTTAGTTAGAATATTTGATTGAAATTGAATTGTTTGGTGAAATAAATGGATTTGATTGATGTGTGAATGGCGTGGGCCTTCACTAGACCGGGGATAAGGCTAGGCCTCGTCCCGTTTCTAGTATCGTGCCGTTATGCCGCCGAAATTTTCTAAAATATGTTAGAAAAATAAAAATATCATTTTTATTGTGTAAATGAACTGAATAGAAATTCATAGGTCGAAATAAAATGTTTTATCGTTAAAAATATAATTTTTAACGTGAAAGTGAATAAAATAAAACATTCATTTACAAACCAGACGGTTTGTTTATTTACACCTATTTGAAGGACATTGATTGGGTCGATAAATTTTACACATCGCCCAACTGCACAAATAAAATCTGTGTTTGATTGTTTGAAACCCCACACGGGTGTTGGGATGAAATATGAAGTTCACTCATCCTGATCGATTAATTATGTCGATCGATTGATTGACAGGCTGTTATAAGCGTTAGATATCTATATTTGATGCTTATACAGTGTAGTGCACTTTGGTTGATGGTTGATTATTTTTCAATGCTATTATATACATGTGTTGTATGAAAATCTATATAATTAACGTTATATGGTGATTGATTGGGTCTCATTCCAATTTAGAAGATAAAGAATATAATATAAAGGTTCATGTGTTGACAGTACTCATCCATTGAGATTGGTCATGTGTTGAACGAAATATTTTTATAATAAAAATTACATCTTTATAAATATAATATAAAGGTTCATGTGTTGACAGTACTCATCCATTGAGATTGGTCATGTGTTGAACGAAATATTTTTATAATAAAATTTACATCTTTATCAATATAATATAAAGGTTCATGTGTTGACAGTACTCATCCATTGAGATTGGTCATGTGTTGAACGAAATATTTTTATAATAAAAATTACATCTTTATAAATATAATATAAAGGTTCATGTGTTGACAGTACTCATCCATTGAGATTGGTCATGTGTTGAACGAAATATTTTGATAATAACAAACATTTTGATAATAGGAAATATTTGAAATAGAATATTTGAAAATAGAAATATATGAAGCCGTGTTGATTAGATCGACGCCATTTTGACGTGAACGATATTTATATCGATATAAAACGATTTCGAAATGAATTGAATATATAACGATTTCGAAATAAATTGAATCTAAAACGATTTCGAAATGAATTGAATATAAAACGATTTCGAAATGAATTGAATAGAAAACGATTTCGAAATGAATTGAATATATAACGATTTCGAAATGAATTGAATATAAAACGATTTCGAAATGAATTGAATAGAAAATGATTTCGAAATGAATTGAATATATAACGATTTCGAAATGAATTGAATAGAAAACGATTTCGAAATGAATTGAATAGAAAATGATTTCGAAATGAATTGAATATATAATGATTTCGAAATGAATTGATTATATAATGATTTCAAAATGAATTGAGTAGAAAACGATTTCGAAATGAATTGAATAGAAAACGATTTCGAAATGAATTGAATGTAAAACGATTTCGAAATGAATTGAATAGAAAACGATTTCGAAATGAATTGAATATATAACGATTTCGAAATGAATTGAATAGAAAACGATTTCAAAATGAATTGAATAGAAAACGACTTCGAAATGAATTGAATATATAACGAATTTGATTTCAATTGAATATATAACGAATTTGATTCGAATAGAAAACCAATTTGAATTGAATCGAATAGAAAACCAATTTGAATTGAATCGAATAGAAAACCACTTTGAATTGAATCGAATTGAAAACGAATTCGAATTGAATTTAAAACAAAGTGAAATGAATTCAAATTGAATTGAAATTTGAATTGAATAGAAATGAATTTTAAAACGAATTTATAAGGAAGAATTCAATTTTGATTTGAAATGAAATGGAAGTTGAAATTGTTTTCGAAACGAATTCAAAACTATTTTTAAAACTTTGTTTTAAATAGAAATCGACGAAATATATATTATATATATAATATAATGGTCTGAATGGAACGCGCCGCGCCGCGGTAGTTCGCGAATTTCGACCATTTATTTCAAACGGACATTACGGGAGATCCGACCGTCGGATTCTCCTAAAAGCGGAACCGTTGGGTTCGTATCGAAAAGAGCTTTCTAACCAATATTAGAAATTCAAAATCTAACGGTTGGATTTGGAGATACGTCCAAATCAAATTTGAAAAAGGTCGCTTAAGTGCAGTTCGATGGCCGTTGATGGAAATCGACTGTACGGGCCTTGATAAAATTATTAAAAATAGTAATAATTTGTGTAAAATCATAAGAAATGATTTGGGAAAAATTTGGGATGAAAAACTCCATATTTGAAAAGATAAAAATAGATTTTTATCGAAATGAACTAGTTTGAACTCAATTTAAAACCCGGGTTTTTATTTTAAAATAAATAAATTGGATATAAAAAGGGGTTTTAAATAATCGGAATTTCTAACATATAACGATTGGATTTGAAATGGGTTTATCGTGAACTGTGTTTTAAATTACACTAGTTCTTTAACCCGATAATAAATAGAATGATATTTGGGTTTGTCGTGAACTGTGTTTTAAATAACACCTAGTTCTTTAACCCAGTAAAAGGAGTTTTAATGAATCTGTAATTAGATTGAAATGTGAATCTATAATCTAAATTATCAAGTTTAGAAATGAACGAGATATGGAGTATCGCCAGTTTTGCTCCAAAGCGATAGTTAAATCTTTAATTAGATTTGAACGTGAAATGGTAATTAATTTACCGATAACACCACAGTGTTAGATATGGATTACTACCAGTTTTGCTTCATGGGATGAATAGGTTGGGATTGGGAAATAAAATAAATAATCACTTCGTTACGGTTCGCTAATCTCGACTAGTTTAGAAAACCATAATTTGGTTTTAAATGACATCCAAAGGAAGATTAAAAGATAATTTTGAAAGAATTTATCTTGGATAAAATTAATGGGAACCTTTCCCTAAAAGTGAGATTTTATGACTAAAAGAATATTCTGAATTGGGATGAGGCGTATGTTGAGTTGGTGAAGCATTTGTTTTTAATATACGCGGGTTGTTCGGAGAGTCCGGGTTTATACCCATTCCGAATAACCGATTCGACGGTAAGTTGAAGATGAAGACGGTGGTCGAAGACCGGAAGTCTTCACATCGTTTGGGCAATTACTGACGATCCTGATTGGGCTGTACACCCAAGAGGATGGAAATAGTTGGTGGTCGTCCAGACGTACTTGGAGATGGATGGATATGCGAGGAAAGTGCCTCCGGTTTCGTTCAGACCTAGAACGGACTTGTAAATGGATTGTGTGTCTGACATTGGATTTTATTCTGTGTTGATTGATTTCTATTAAATATACATCTGTTTGGCGGCGGAGAATTTATTCTTTTGCTTAACGCCCTTCTCTGAGACGTACGAGCTCAGAGGTTGTATATCGATGGACATCAGTCGCATGGCATGAATTGCCTGTGTGACATGCTAAGATGCAATGATCAAGGCTTTTGTTGAAAAGCAGAGTCTTGTGGTTGATGATCAAAGCACGCCTAGGTGGCAGCTTTGTGTATAACGTGAATTCGCGAGCCTCACACCTCGGTATGAGTTAAAAACGGGATACGGGCCGTTGGGAGAGCACGACGTTTCTTTCTAGCTTTGGTGGTGTCGGTGACTTACCAGCCCTGACATTTATATACTTTTCACCTTTGTGGTTGTTGGAATGAGGCGCCTCGATTATAGGTCTGTAAGGACCGGGAAACATGTGTTCAAGAATTGCCAATCCTCTAACGTAAGTGAGGACCGGCCCAACCGATCCAAGTGGCTACCCAGAGTGTGTAGTCCTGAGCATTTGCTAGAGTGTCTCGAAGCGGAGAGGAGCTTGCCCCTTGCCTCGACTAATGACGGAAATCCAATTTCCAATACGAGATATTTCGGCTTTATTTGTAGAGCCTAGTATGGCGACATAGTAGCATGGGATACTATGCCGTCTATGATTTATATTTATGATTGAAATTGTTTTGACACTATACACTTATTATAGTATCAAATGATTTGTTTTAAACGTACCAAGCATGTTTGGCTATTATAAGGGAAAACCATATCGTCCGGCTTGCGTTGCATTGTGTGATGGGACCTGGGTCTTATAATGGCTTCATTTTTCGAAAAAGCATTGCGTTGTTTATTCTATGCACTGGTATTCTTGGGAGGAAACCCGTTCCGTGTTATACGGCGTGGTCCCTTGAAATACTCTCTTTTAAAGTAAAGTTTTAAATAACTGTTTTAGTTCTCACACCAGTCACATGACTGACCTGGAGTTTATTGTTTTAACCTAAACTTTGGGTGCCCCTATTTTACGCACGGGCAGCTAGTAGTTTTGGTTTTGCAGATTTATATTCACAGGATCCTGGTTTACAGCTGGAATGATATTCGGAAAGCTCTGTATCCGTGTATCACCTTCAGTTGTGCTTTGTATTATTTTTTTTCCGCTGCTATGAAATTTATTGTAATCTCTGATATTTATCGAATGTAATTTATTCATTTATACTCTGTATATTCTTGTAATCTGATGGAATTGTTGTAATAGCAATGAAATGTTCTTCCGTTTGCGTTCTGAATTGTCCTGTTCTCAACGTTCAGGGGTTTCGAACGGTCTAGATCGGTTTAACGACTGATTCGGATCGAGCGAAATTCTCGGCCGTCACATTTGGTATCAAAGCTTTGGTTTACAGAGCTCGAGAACAAGACACATTAGAACCATACGAAAGAATTCATCAGATATTGGATTAGTAATATCCAATTAGAATGACTCGTTAGAGATAGGATCAGTAGTATCCTAGAACAAGTGTGAAGAGTATAAATTAAATGAAAACAATTTTTGTTTTGAAAATTTAAATCACTTCTACGTATTTGATTATTTATTTATTTTTGAATATGGACAATCTAGTATATAAAGATTTCGCGTATACGCGTCATGAACGTATATTCGAAGTTTTAATATATTGGATAGATATAGAATCATACTCTAGTGGCCCAAAGATGATTCTGATGATTGACTAGTTGTCATTAGTATTCATGTTCGAGTAACAAAGGTGTGATATCGATATATTTCCATTAGACTGGTGTGAGAACCAAAACTAATATAGTTAGAACACATTGTTGTGAATTGGCATCAAAACATGATTTTTGTATATATATCAAATTTATGAATTAGAAACTCTAATCCACTAATTGATTGATGTTTGTGTTGTTTGTTTATTTGTTTGATAATTTTGAACCATTATGCCTAATAGCATCAAATATTGAATTGTATTGAAAATTGGTCGCATTTGCTTGCATATACATATACTTACATTGAACAGGTCATAGCAAGGAGGCTAGAGCCGAAGAATAAAATTTGTTTGCCCGACAAATAGGTACATGTTTACTACATAATTTACTGTTTTGTTTGGGTGATGATGATTTTATGAGCCTATTGGCTAGCCGCTTGGCTTTTTCTTTTTCTTTTTGAGATTAGAAGGACCGGGGAAGCTATTTGAAATTCCCCGATGCTCCCGGTGCAGGGGAGGTTATGGCGAAATTTTTCAAAAATTTAGGGTGTTAGCCAAATTTTTGGAATTTTGAAAATTCTCAGAAACTGAAAAGTTGGAGAATGGAAGCCAGATCGAACGTAGAGCTGAATAATCAAACCACTTTCGACTTCGTTCCTTTTCGGGGACGAAAAGTTTTAAGTGGGGGAGATTGTAATAACCCGGAAATTCTGAGCCAGTTTAAAATTTTTATTTTGGTGATTTTAGCGAATTTTGAATATTTAAAATAGATATTTTAAATAAATATCGACGAGAAATTTATTTTGAATATAATCCGAACGTATATATTATACACGTCGTCGTTAGAATATAAATAATTATATATATAATTATAATAGAATTGAAAATGGCGCGGTAGTTCGATAATTCGATTTCAAACTTCAATTGAATGTACCGGGTGCAAAACAATCCGGATTTTAGTGAAACCAAAAACATTAGGATCTAATTGATAATATCTTTCCAACGAATCCGAAAAATCAAAATTTCATAGCGGGAATCAAAAGATATGTCCAGTTGAAAATTCTGAATAGTCGCTATGGAATTCAGGCCCTTAAAAATGGGAATTTTGCAAACGACCTCGGAATTCGACGAAACCACTTTTGTTGGATCCGTAGTGTCAAGTTATTGCTAGATTCCAAATTTCATAATTTTTCGAATCAATATGTGAGCGTGGCAAAGGAAAACGCGTTTGACCAGTTTCAGTTGATTTTAATCGACTAGAAAATGGCCATTTTTCTAACGGTCTCAGAATTCAACGAAACTAGTTTTGCTAGGACCGTATCGTCAATACGAAGCTAGAAAATATTTTTATGGAATTTTTAGAGTTAGTATGTGACCCCGGTAATTTGAAATGTATGTTTAAAATTCAATATAGTGATTTAAATGTAAATTCAACGGAAACTAATCGAAATGATCAAATCAGCTTGCGATACATATCCCATTGTGTTCGGAATGAGGGTAAAACGCTATGGACGACAGGCGGTGGGCCTCGTTTCGAGGTCGTATGTAAAAGTCCACTTTTTACAAATAAAATAATTAAATAAAATTAAAAAAATATATATCTCTTCCCCCCCCCTTTTTAACTCTGCCCCCCCCCCCCCCCCACGTTCGAATTTCATTTCTTAAGAAAAAAAAAGAGGACCGACGATGGCCATCGCGCCTCCAGGCGGAACCGCGCCACCGCCCTCCTCTTCCATCCCCCTCGCGCCGACGATCCGACAAGAGCCCCCTCCCCTCCTTCGCGTTTCTCTCTCCCCCTCTGATAGAACCCGCGCCCAAAACCCACAAAGCCCCAATCGAAACCGCAACCCCAGCCTTCCACCGCCGACCTCCGATTAGCTGCGCCTTCCCCCGGATCTCTGATGACCTCCGACGCAGCGCACACCCCCCCCCACCTCCAACGCACAACAACCCCCTTCTTCCAAATTGAACGGTATGTTTTATTATTTTATTTTTACTCCTTTCTTTGTTTTTTTAACCTAATTATGTAATTAGCTAGGTAATTTTATTTATTTATTTATGTAATAACTTGGTTTTAAAAAAAAAAGGGTTTAGGTTTTTAATTAAGTTAAAGCTTTGGTTTTTAACATATAAAAATATGATTTTTATATTTTTAAAGTAATAAAAATATGATTTTTATATTTTTTAAAGTATTAAAAATATAGTCTTTACTATAGATGATATAAAAATATGATTTTTGTTTAGGTAGAGAATTAAAAATATAATTTTTACATGATAGAAATATTAGAAATATCATCTTTATATGTATAGCAAAATAAAAATATGATTTTCATATTTTTAAAGTATTAAAAATATAGTCTTTACTATATAGCGATTATAAAAATATGATTTGTAGCCTGTGTATACTATTTATAAAATAGTCGTGCTAAGAGATTTTATAGGAAAAGCAAAAATAAACATATTTTTATAAAAGGAAAACATACATTGGTTTGAAAATAAAAATCTTTGTTTTTGAAAATAAAATTTTCATTTCTTTTAAAATAAAGTTAGGATTGTTGCAAGGAATGAAGTTATTTTTAGTTTATAAAAATAGGATTTTTATCATTCGATGTAATTATTTTTAGAAGGATAAAAATAGTATTTTTATCATATTGAGAAAATATTTTTGAAAGGATAAAAATTCGATTTTTCTATATATGAATGTGAAGTAAAAATTCGATTTTTCTATATTGAATAGCGAAGTAAGAATTCGATTTTTCCATATCAGTTTGTGAAGTAAAAATTAGATTTTTCCATATCGGTTTGTGAAGAAAAATATAATTTTTATAACGAAGTAGCGAATTAAAAATACGATTTTTATATAATAGAGAATATAAAAATGTGATTTTTATATATATAGTGGCTACGGGCAACGAAGATGACGAAGATGCGATAGCGATGAAGATTTCTATCAATGAAGTGCCGTGGAGCTAGGATAGCTATCTGTGAGAATTTCTCACCTTTCAATTTCTTTTTCTAGTTATATATATACTAGGATGCAGACGGTGTTTAGTAGCACCCGACACAATCGTCCACAGACCATGGACTTGTTTGTTTGGTTGAAAATTTTAGTTAGAATATTTGATTGAAATTGAATTGTTTGGTGAAATAAATGGATTTGATTGATGTGTGAATGGCGTGGGCCTTCACTAGACCGGGGATAGGGCTAGGCCTCGTCCCGTTTCTAGTATCGTGCCGTTATGCCGCCGAAATTTTCTAAAATATGTTAGAAAAATAAAAATATCATTTTTATTGTGTAAATGAACTGGATAGAAATTCATAGGTCGAAATAAAATGTTTTATCGTTAAAAATATAATTTTTAACGTGAAAGTGAATAAAATAAAATATTCGTTTACAAACCAGACGGTTTGTTTATTTACACCTATTTGAAGGACATTGATTGGGTCGATAAATTTTACACATCACCCAACTGCACAAATAAAATCTGTGTTTGATTGTTTGAAACCCCACACGGGTGTTGGGATGAAATATGAAGTTCACTCATCCTGATCGATTAATTATGTCGATCGATTGATTGACAGGCTGTTATAAGCGTTAGATATCTATATTTGATGCTTATACAGTGTAGTGCACTTTGGTTGATGGTTGATTATTTTTCAATGCTATTATATACATGTGTTGTATGAAAATCCATATAATTAACGTTATATGGTGATTGATTGGGTCTCATTCCAATTTAGAAGATAAAGAATATAATATAAAGGTTCATGTGTTGACAGTACTCATCCATTGAGATTGGTCATGTGTTGAACGAAATATTTTTATAATAAAAATTACATCTTTATAAATATAATATAAAGGTTCATGTGTTGACAGTACTCATCCATTGAGATTGGTCATGTGTTGAACGAAATATTTTTATAATAAAATTTACATCTTTATCAATATAATATAAAGGTTCATGTGTTGACAGTACTCATCCATTGAGATTGGTCATGTGTTGAACGAAATATTTTTATAATAAAAATTACATCTTTATAAATATAATATAAAGGTTCATGTGTTGACAGTACTCATCCATTGAGATTGGTCATGTGTTGAACGAAATATTTTGATAATAACAAACATTTTGATAATAGGAAATATTTGAAATAGAATATTTGAAAATAGAAATATATGAAGCCGTGTTGATTAGATCAACGCCATTTTGACGTGAACGATATTTATATCGATATAAAACGATTTCGAAATGAATTGAATATATAACGATTTCGAAATAAATTGAATCTAAAACGATTTCGAAATGAATTGAATATAAAACGATTTCGAAATGAATTGAATAGAAAATGATTTCGAAATGAATTGAATATATAACGATTTCGAAATGAATTGAATATAAAACGATTTCGAAATGAATTGAATAGAAAACGATTTCGAAATGAATTGAATATATAACGATTTCGAAATGAATTGAATAGAAAACGATTTCGAAATGAATTGAATAGAAAACGATTTCGAAATGAATTGAATCTATAACGATTTCGAAATGAATTGAATATATAACGATTTCGAAATGAATTGAGTAGAAAACGATTTCGAAACGAATTGAATAGAAAACGATTTCAAAATGAATTGAATGTAAAACGATTTCGAAATGAATTGAATAGAAAACGATTTCGAAATGAATTGAATATATAACGATTTCGAAATGAATTGAATAGAAAACTATTTCGAAATGAATTGAATAGAAAACGACTTCGAAATGAATTGAATATATAACGAATTTGATTTCAATTGAATATATAACGAATTTGATTCGAATAGAAAACCAATTTGAATTGAATCGAATAGAAAACCAATTTGAATTGAATCGAATAGAAAACCACTTTGAATTGAATCGAATTGAAAACGAATTCGAATTGAATTTAAAACGAAGTGAAATGAATTCAAATTGAATTGAAATTTGAATTGAATAGAAATGAAATTTAAAACGAATTTATAAGGAAGAATTCAATTTTGATTTGAAATGAAATGGAAGTTGAAATTGTTTTCGAAACGAATTCAAAACTATTTTTAAAACTTTGTTTTAAATAGAAATCGACGAAATATATATTATATATATAATATAATGGTCTGAATGGAACGCGCCGCGGCAGTTCGCGAATTTCGACCATTTATTTCAAATGGACATTACGGGAGATCCGACTGTCGGATTCTCCTAAAACCGGAACCGTTGGGTTCGTATCGAAAAGAGCTTTCTAACGAATATTAGAAATTCAAAATCTAACGGTTGGATTTGGAGATACGTCCAAATCAAATTTGAAAAAGGTCGTTGTAAGTGCAGTTCGATGGCCGTTGATGGAAATCGACTGTACGGGCCTTGATAAAATTATTAAAAATAGTAATAATTTGTGTAAAATCATAAGAAATGATTTGGGAAAAATTTGGGATGAAAAACTCCATATTTGAAAAGCTAAAAATAGATTTTTATCGAAATGAACTAGTTTGAACTCAATTTAAAACCCGGGTTTTTATTTTTAAATAAATAAATTGGATTTAAAAAGGGGTTTTAAATAATCGGAATTTCTAACATATAACGATTGGATTTGAAATGGGTTTATCGTGAACTGTGTTTTAAATAACACTAGTTCTTTAACCCGATAATAAATAGAATGTGATTTGGGTTTGTCGTGAACTGTGTTTTAAATAACACCTAGTTCTTTAACCCAGTAAAAGGAGTTTTAATGAATCTGTAATTAGATTGAAATGTGAATCTATAATCGAAATTATCAAGTTTAGAAATGAACGAGATATGGAGTATCGCCAGTTTTGCTCCAAAGCGATAGTTAAATCTTTAATTAGATTTGAACGTGAAATGGTAATTAATTTACCGATAACACCACAGTGTTAGATATGGAGTACTACCAGTTTTGCTTCATGGGATGAATAGGCTGGGATTGGGAAATAAAATAAATAATCACTTCGTTACGGTTCGCTAATCTCGACTAGTTTAGAAAACCATAATTTGGTTTTAAATGACATCCAAAGGAAGATTAAAAGATAAGTTTGAAAGAATTTATCTTGGATAAAATTAATGGGAACCTTTCCCTAAAAGTGAGATTTTATGAATAAAAGAATATTCTAAATTGGGATGAGGCGTATGTTGAGTTGGTGTAGCATTTGTTTTTAATATACGCGGGTTGTTCGGAGAGTCCGGGTTTATACCCATTCTGAATAACCGATTCGACGGTAAGTTGAAGATGAAGACGGTGGTCGAAGACCAGAAGTCTTCACATCGTTTGGGCAATTACTGACGATCCTGATTGGGCTGTACACCCAAGAGGATGGAAATAGTTGGTGGTCGTCCAGACGTACTTGGAGATGGATGGATATGCGAGGAAAGTGCCTCCGGTTTCGTTCAGACCCAGAACGGACTTGTAAATGGATTGTGTGTCTGACATTGGATTTTATTCTGTGTTGATTGATTTCTATTAAATATACAACTGTTTGGCGGCGGAGAATTTATTCTTTTGCTTAACGCCCTTCTCTGAGACGTACGAGCTCAGAGGTTGTATATCGATGGACATCAGTCGCATGGCATGAATTGCCTGTGTGACATGCTAAGATGCAATGATCAAGGCTTTTGTTGAAAAGCAGAGTCTTGTGGTTGATGATCAAAGCACGCCTAGGTGGCAGCTTTGTGTATAACGTGAATTCGCGAGCCTCACAACTCGGTATGAGTTAAAAACGAGATACGGGCCGTTGGGAGAGCACGACGTTTCTTTCTAGCTTTGGTGGTGTCGGTGACTTACCAGCCCTGACATTTATATACTTTTCACCTTTGTGGTTGTTGGAATGAGGCGCCTCGATTATAGGTCTGTAAGGACCGGGAAACGTGTGTTCAGGAATTGCCAATCCTCTAACGTAAGTGAGGACCGGCCCAACCGATCCAAGTGGCTACCCAGAGTGTGTAGTCCTGAGCATTTGCTAGAGTGTCTCGAAGCGGAGAGGAGCTTGCCCCTTGCCTCAACTCATGACGGAAATCCAATTTCCAATACGAGATATTTCGGCTTTATTTGTAGAGCCTAGTATGGCGACATAGTAGCATGGGATACTATGCTGTCTATGATTTATATTTATGATTGAAATTGTTTTGACACTATACACTTATTATAGTATCAAATGATTTGTTTTAAACGTACCAAGCATGTTTGGCTATTATAAGGGAAAACCCTATCCTCTGGCTTGCGTTGCATTGTGTGATGGGACCTGGGTCTTATAATGGCTTCATTTTTCGAAAAAGCATTGCGTTGTTTATTCTATGTACTGGTATTCTTGGAAGGAAACCCGTTCCGTGTTATACGGCGTGGTCCCTTGAATTACTCTCTTTTAAAGTAAAGTTTTAAATAACTGTTTTAGTTCTCACACCAGTCACATGACTGACCTGGAGTTTATTGTTTTAACCTAAACTCTGGGTGCCCCTATTTTCCGCATGGGCAGCTAGTAGTTTTGGTTTTGCAGATTTATATTCACAGGATCCTGATTTACAGTTGGAATGATATTCGGAAAGCTCTGTATCCGTGTATCACCTTCAGTTGTGCTTTGTATTTTTTTTTTCCGCTGCTATGAAATTTATTGTAATCTCTGATATTTATCGAATGTAATTTATTCATTTATACTCTGTATATTATTGTAATCTGATGGAATTGTTGTAATAACAATGAAATGTTCTTCCGTTTGCGTTCTGATTTGTCATGTTCTCAACGTTCAGGGGTTTCGAACGGTCTAGATCGGTTTAACGACTGATTCGGATCGAGCGAAATTCTCGGCCGTCACACCTTTCCTCTTTATTTCCCTTTCTTCTTACATATTTCTTCTAGAAAAAAATTGTTCCCTCCTTTACTTATTTAACCGCAACAAAATCGAGTTCTTATTCTTTCATTCCTAAAAAATTCAAGCCAACTGTTTCTGTTCAAACCGTATTCGAAAATTGAAAACCTCAATCCAATTCAAACCCGCTCCCAATTTTCCCTTTCAGAAATTTGAAATTAATTCTTATAAAATCCTTCAATCAATTTATACGAACTTGATTAGATATATAAACTTCAACCTCGCGTCCATTTTCTTCTATGCGATGCTGATTGAAACAGTTCTAACTCGAGTCAGCGTAACCTAGGGCATGGATGCGAGGGGTATTGGTGAGGCTAGTGGAGAAAGGGATGTCACAGATGGGTTCTGGTGGAAAGGCATGCGTGTAGGTCAGCTTTTGGGGGATTTGGAGCAAAAAGGGGGCCGCGCCTCTACCTGTAATGGACAACGAAGTCTGAAGTCATGAATTACGAGAGCGATGTGAGTTGTATAATACGATGTCTGATGTGGTGAGTTCAGAAGGGTGAGTTGATTGGAAATGGTTTGAGGAGGAACACTGATGCATGGAAGGAGATATTGGATGAAAGAAATATGACTAACAGGGAAGAATACTGTTTGCATTTGCTGTTTTGGGAAGAAGAAATATTAGTAGGAGAAGGATTAAAGCTTAAAGCATGACTGAGGTGATTTAATTATAGATTGTAGTGCTTATGACCTTTTTATTACTTGAAATTGTTTACAAACTTGTAATGCGTATAGTTATTGTTACGTTGTCATATTTTAACAAAACCAATGTGTTGGAATCGTGTTTAAGTTATATACACATAAGAGCTGGATTGGGATTTTTCAGGATTAATTGTGGATTTTAAATTTAAATGAAACATCTTCGATTTATTCCGTCAAAAGAAATAAACTGTGTAGACTAATAGTTTAAGTAAAATTAAGGTTTAATTTGGAATTGGTTTACAAGTGGTTAATTAATGAAATTAAGTTAGTATAAGTCGATAATTGAAATTTAATTAATATTGTTTTACATTAAAACAGACGTATGGAGGAATCACCATGAAACCTATATAATAAGCTTCATTAGATATTTAGCAAAAATAAAAAATACGGTGAGTAAACTCATTCTCTGGTTCGATTATAATTTATTATAATCGAATTTTTATTTAATATAAATATTTATATGTTGTTTGTTGGTTGATTGGTTGCATTGCTATTTATCGATAAATTGTGGTTATAATATATATTAGTTATTTAGGCATGGTGTTTGTGGTTACTATATACATATATATGTATGTATGTATATATATAAATTGGTGGTTGGATATTTCCCGCAATACCATTAGCGGATGCCTGCATTATCATTAGCGGATGACTCTACGCGCCCCACAATATGATAGTGGATGACCTTCTATACCGCGATATCCTGCCTCGAAGCAAGATGGGTATTATTTATATTGGCTAACACCTAAAGTTGCAGGAAAACAAGTTGGAGGAATCTAATTGGATTCCTCAAAAATATTATTATTTGTTTGTTTTCAAATATGTGTATATATATATATATATATGATGTGTTAGAAAACCTATGATTAATAATTGGGTGTTTTTGAATGTTTAAATATCACTGGGTCTGAATGTTGATTTACAAAAGTATTCATGAAAAGGGATTCTGAGATTTAAAAGGGAAAATCTAGTTTAAAAATAGAATTTGAAATCTTTGAATGGGTTATGGAAATATTAACTTGTTTTTAATATATAAAACAAGTATTGAAAGTATAAATAATGTTTATAAATTAATTAATGTAGGAAATTGATGTGAATTTATAAATGGTGTTTATAAATTAGAAGGAATAATTTTCATTGGATAATGTGGGAAATTAATATGAATTTATAAACGGTATCTACAAATAAAGGTGGAAAATTATCATTTGGATAATTTAAGAAATTAAATTCAAATATGAATTTAAATTGAGAATTGGGATCGTGTTAACAAGGGAAACAACTGTATTTATTCTAATGTTCAAAATATAAATTAAACTAAAATAAATCCATATGGATTTATGACATTATTCGATGATGTCAACTTTTATAAAATAAACGATTTTTAAATAATATATTGGAATTATTTAGAAAAAACCAAATTTAAATATGGAAATAGATTCTAGATTATATATAAGTTATAAAAATAAAATATTCCAAAAAGGGGTAGAATTTCAATTAGATTTAAAATGGAACTTGTTTGAATATATAAAACAAGTGAATTTATAAACAGTGTTTGTAAATGTAGTGTATTAATTATCAATAGATAAATTTTAAATTTTAAATTCAACTATAAATTTAAAAATATAATTTGAAATCATTTCGGAAAGGAACGACGGTTTTTATCCTGGAATTCGGAATATAAAAGGAATTAAGCTTCAAATATATTTTGAAATGAAGATTCTTTTAATTTATAAAACAAGGAAATTAAATTATAAACAACATTTATAAATATAATGGAGAAAATTATCATTGGATGATTTGGAAGTTAGTTTAAAACGAGAATTTAAAAATGTACTGGAAATCGTTTCAAAAAGGAGAATGATTGATTTTATTTCAGAATTCAGATTTTAAACTGAATAAAGATAATCTAAGAGATTAAAAATTAGAATTCGATTATATCGAATTTTATAAACTAATTTGTTTCCAAAGGAATTGGAAATTTAATCTGTATGTTGAGTTTGAAAGTGAATTGATAATAAAAAAAAATGTAATTTAGCATAATTGAAAATACTAAGTTAGATTTGGAATATATTAAGATATATAAGAACGAGAATGGAATTAAAATTAATCAAAGTTTAAACACTTATATTTAAATATAATACAAACGAGCTCGCCGCAACATGGTAGTTCGTAAATTGGTGTGTCGAACTTCAATTGATAATATAGAATTCAATTTAAGTCGGAATTCTTTGAAACAAGAATCATCAAGACCGATTTGATAATAATTTTCAAATGGAAGAGAAAAATATGAAATTCATCTTATAGATTTTGAGTTATGCCAAAATCAAAATTTCGAAAAAACAGTGCCATAAGCATTATTAAACCATAACGGTTTATTTAAATTAATTAAAGGATTTTAAGCAAATAAAATCCTAATTTCCATTAGAAAAATCCAGATTTAAGTGATAATATAAATATGAACCCAAGTGGAATAAGTGAACTGATTTTTGAAACAAAAATCAGATTTTTAATTATTAATTAGAATTAACTATTTTGAAGAATAATTAGTTAATCGAATTTTGATACGAAATTGGGTTTTGGTTAAGTAGATTGAACTGGTGAATTCATATTTGAAATCGAATATGAAACATGAATTATAAATGGAATTCGATTGGTTTATAAGCAAATTAAATTATATATCAACATGATATGTTCAAATAAAAAGTGGAATATACAAAAAAGCTATTTAATGAATAAATTAGCGAACTGAGTTAAAAATGATTGGATTGAGTTGGAATAAATTAGGAATGGACGTATATATGTAAAATAGGTACGGAACGAAGTGTATGGAGATTATAATTTGACTGCCTTACAAAAAGGTACACGTTTAAATTCCATATGAATTTTTATGCACCTAATCGGCAAGCCACTTGGGTTTTTATTTTCTTTTTGAATGGAAAAGGCCTAGGGAGGTGAGTTGAGGTTTGAGCTATTGACCGGTACAAAGGAGGTGCTGGCGAATTTTTCGAAAATTTAAGGAGTTAGAATATTTTTAAGAAAATTGATAATTAGAAATTGGTATATCAATATATATATATATATATATATATATATAATTCAATAAGGAAATGAACTTAAAATAGAATATTATAAACGAAAAGGAAATATATAATTAAATCTAGTAAAAATAGAAAGAGAAACATATACACATTTAAAAATGAATAATTGATTTTATGGTATTGATTATCCGAGATAAGTGGTCTTGTCTGTTTTGAAGTTAAGGATGTTTTCAGTCAAGGTCTGAGAGGTTTAAAAATGAATAATTATACCCCGACTTGATTGACTTCATTAATAGTCGATTAGTAGGAGGATTCATTCTCGAAGAAAATGTTTAAAGAGATTTAGTTGAATGCAGTATTTTGGGTTGTTGTAAAAGATGTTTTACACAACATTCGTTTTAACCTAAGTAAGTGGAATTTTGGAAATATAACAATAAATATCCTAAGTATGGAAATGAATGGTCATGAAAGAGATAAGTAATTTGAATGTTTTCCAATTATAAATAGAAGACACTTTCTAAGTGTAGAAAATAAAAGAAGACGATTTACTAAAATGTTTTCCAAATAGTGTAAGAGGCCAAGATGATTATTGAAAATATTGGGTTAACAAATATTGATAAGGAAATGGATAAGTGATATAATTAGTGAAATATCAATTAAGGGACCCAGTGATTGTTTGATGCTTTGGATTAATGTTTGTTTTTCTTCGGTAGTTAAATAACAGACTATCGAAGTATTGGTCGATATCGTTGTCAATATGGAGACACTGGTTGGATCATTATCCGAGAACCACTCTGTTTTGGTAGTAGCATTGCGAATCAGATTATATGAAAATAACTCAAAGACGGAGTAAAGTGTAAGGGTTTTTTATGTTAATCATAGGTAGAAATTACCTAAGATGGATTAATGGAAATTGTGCCTTCGGTTTTGTTTAGTCCCAGAACGAACGTGTATGGACGAGTCTCTGACATAGTATTTCCAATGATTGCTTATGTTCGTCTGTACAAATATACATCTGGTGGCGGAGAATTTATTCTCTTAGCATAATATCCATAATATCTTTGTGAAGTTAATCCATTTCTTTAAATCTAGTTAAAAATTTCAACAGATAATTTAGGGTGTTTTATTAAATTATGGAAAAAATTCTTCTCGAACAAACAAACTCTAAATCTAATAAAGAACGGCCCTATGGATTTCCCAATTCCGGAGTAAAATCAGTTATTCTCTTAACTATTTAAAAGAATGAAATTGGCAGATATCATGACGATATTAGGTAGTATAGATATCATTATGGGAGAAGTTGATCATTGAAATGATAATTGATATGACAGAAACGGAGATACAAGCTATAAATTCTTTTTCTAGATCAGAATCTTTAAAAGGAGTTTATGAACTTATTGTGTTATCAATATCTCTACGTGTGATTCGACAGAACATTATTATTTTCCCTCTTTTCTAGAACTAGGAATCGAATAAATAAATTTAATATATTATATTCAATGGATTTTTTTATTTATCATTTGGGTTGATGAATTAAACTAGATAGTTAGACGAGTAAAAGCAAACTGCTTATAAATTTGCAATAAGAAGATTAAATCTTAGTGATTGACAGATCTAACGATGTGGCATTCAAAGTGATTATCGATGAAAGGTAAGTAATTGTAACCTTAAGCCTCGCAACCGTAAAATGGTATAAAATCAGGTAGGTCACATGGCTAAGTGGGTCGCGTCCAAGTAGGGTGTATTTTCACTTGATTTAGAGAAATTCTTTTTGCTTCTTTATTCTATCGCTATTGTTGCTTCAGAATGGTTGCTAATCTTAACTGTTGGTGACAATACATTTGGTACTCTCAAGAAAAGTGAGGGGCTGGTCATGTTTAGCCTGCGTTGCAAGATGTTCTTGTTGAACTCAGTGTATTCCTCTCTAGAGATACACTGTCATAAGGTGGTCCCATACCTTGCCTTTTGGAATCCATTATCCAACAAGGGCCTACAGTTTTGATTGTATACTATATATGTAGAGCGTTAGATGCAAGCGTTCTGCTAGATTTTTATTTACTTGTTTTAGACACTATTATAATATCATAAAAGTATTGATTTTAAAGTATGTTTTGGGTTATCATAAGGTAAAAACCATAAAAGTTTATGTGTGGATCGGTCTTATGATTATCCTTTCTTTCGAAAAGGATTTTTAAAAGTTAAACCAAGTGGTTGGAGTTTACTCACACCAATCCCATGACTGTCCCAGAGTTTATTTTGTTTTATTTTACCCTAAACTCTTGGGTGCCCAAATTTGTACGAGCAGTCAAGTAGTTCAGGTATTTACAGATATCCTTAGAGAAGCTTAGAGCATGAGGCTTTAGCGTTATCTAGTTATTATTATTTATGTTGTGTTGTAAGTGTTGTACTCTGACAATGATGTGTTTATAAAGTCAAATTTGTATTCTAGAAGTGCGATACAAGTCGTGGAAGTATGATGGTGTTGTGCTGGAAGGGGGGCACCATGACCGGTGGTGGTGGAGCTGAAGGAAACAGCATAGACGGAGGGGGTGTGGCTGTGCAGCGGCACAGGTCGGAGGAGGAGGCATGGGCAGTGGAGGCCAATATTGTAGGAAGAAAGAGGAAGCAGGAAAGTGAAAAGGAGAAGGATGAAAAACAAGGAAGAAAGAAAGAGAAGGGGCTTTTGTGCAAATTTGCTAAGCTATCACGCAGATCACTGAGGTGGCGTCACATGGGAGAAGGGAATAAGGCCACTGTATGCCCGACACCTCATTTCATGTTATTCAGAGAAAGTTTTTTCAACGAATGTAAAAGTGTGCTAGTTCGCCTCCACGCCTTTTGCTCGCATGACCACACATTAATTCCATTTGTCATGAAATTTTGGATTCGGGCATTGAACGTTATTCCAAATCCAATGAAATAGGTTTCGTTTAATTCCAAATTCATTTGACCTTCCGTTTTATTTTTCAATCATGTTTCATCTTAATTTCAATGCGTCGTTTTAGCATGCGTTTAATTCCTGTACGCTCAAATGTTAGCTCCAAAAATTACAAAATTTGGAATTTGACCACTATTCGACGCTACAGATCTAATAAAAAAAGTTTTGTCAAAATCCAAGGTTATCTCAATAGTGTTCCTTTGTAAACTGCTCAAACCAACATTATATAATCGATTTTTGAAATTTGACCATAAATTCCCATAAAATTATATTAAAAATAATTTTTAAATTGGTTCCAAAATTCTGGATCATTACACTCTCCCCCACTTAAACTTTTTTTTCCTCGAAAAGAAAGATAAAAACAAAGTGGAAATAGAAATGATAAAATAAATATAGGTTTACCTCACATAGAAGAGTTACTCAGAGATATCCACTCTGCACCTAGGATAAGTTTGTTTAATGCTATCCTCTGTCTCCCATGTATAGTCTCTAGGATCTCCACTCCACTATACTTTGACCAAGTTCATTTTGTTGTTTCTTTGCACTCTTATTTCTTGGCTAATATCTTCATCGGGTCTCTACAAACTGCTAGACTCAGAGTAATTTCCAAATCCTCTTTGGTTGCTTCCTCAACAATTAAATCTAGATCATGCACATGCTTCTAGAGATGAGAAATGTGAAATAAATCATCTACTCCGAACAACCCATATGGCAACTGAACTCTGTTAGCTAGAGTTCCAGTCTTTTCCAATATCGGGAATGAACCAATATATTTAAGTGACAACTTTCCCATTTTCCCGAACCACACTCCTCTTAATGGATATTTATCACTCCTCTCAACCATTCTCTTCTTCTAGAATCTACATAACTTTTCTGTCGGCTCTGTGCTGCTTTTAGCCTTTTCCTAGTGAAGTCTACTTTATCTACAACTTCTTCGATCATATCTGGACCCAACACTAGCAAATTACCAGGCTCAATCCAACATGCATGAGATATGCACGGTCGACCAGATAAAGCTTCAAATGGCGACATTTTCAAACTAACTTGGAAGCTGTTGTTATACGAGAATTCAACAAGATGTAAATGATCTTCCCACGATCCTCCAAAATCAAGGATACAAGCTCTTAATGGATCTTACAAGATACCATTCACTCTTTCATTCTGACCATCTTTTGGGGATGGTAAGTGTGACACCCCATGTCCGTTAATGTCACTCACAAAGGGAATGCATTAAATTTTGTGAAGCGTTGTAGGTAAACAGACACGGAATATTACAAGATAGATATATAGAATAACAACGGAATAAAAATTTATTTATCATAAGATACCATGGTCTAAAAACATCACAAGTCTGAAACATATGAGCCCATTACAACATAAAATTTACTATCTTGTACTTCAAAAATATCAGAGTACATAAAAGAAGTAAAATTCCCCAAGAACAAAATGTAGCCATAGCAACAAGGATAGGAGCTTGAGCCATACATATCAGCAGCTCTAGCAAAAGTAAGCAGAATCATGGTCAAGCCTGATTGTTTCTGCCCTGAGAACCTTGGGGGAGGGGGGAACGGAAGAAAGAAGGAGAAACAAAAGGGTCAAACATAAAGTCTGGCGAGTCTGGTTACTTTTGGCAAGTAAATAAATAAAAGTAGCATGACAGACATATAAAGTGGGTAAGAGAGATCACTACATAAAGGACAGGTGTGACAAGGTAGACAAGATAAGATGTATATGCTTCTCTAATGATTACTCTGCACTATTAGTAGTATAACCAGAATGAGATGATCCCTTCCACTATAAGGTGGTAGACTTAGGCATACGTCCAAATGTACCCTAACTACTACCCTGATAAATCGACTCCCTACCTCGTAGATACTCTCTGCTGGACCCGCGGTAGGTTTTATCATGTCCTAAAGTGGCAACCCGTCACTGGTATGCACATCCCCATATCTACAGGTGTCACGGTCGTCTTATCCCCCTCTGCCCGGCTCAAGCACGCACATGGCCCATCGATTTGCGCCACCCGCACCATCCTTCACGTTTGGATCTCTTACAATCAGTCAGTAAGTGTGCCCCTCTCTGCTTAGTACAGAGTACTTTGTTTGATACTTACTCCGGGTTACTGACTGAAATGGGTCCCACACAATATGATACAAGCTCTCCCCTTTGTCTTGTATCCCCATTCGGTTTTCTTCAGCTATGTATGCCACTTGGTGTCTTTAATTACATAACCATATTATTTCTACAAGTTATGCTTACCCTAAAAGGTGTCTTTAATTACATAACTTTATTATTTCCTCCGGTTATGCATACCACTAGGTGTCTTTAATTACATAACCTTATCGGATTAAGTTTGTGGGCCTATATATAAATATTACCCACCCCATCCAAATTTTCTTAACCCATCCATTATCCAACCAATTTTACTTAACCCTAACTTTAGTTCACAATCATACAATCCGTATGGATTAAATTAAGATAAGTAGTCCAATTCATTACCATGTCCATTTATGGTTCATAATGGGCTAGACCTCCCACATTAGACTTACAATGTGTGGATGCCGGATATGCCGGTCGGGTCCAGGCAGTCTTATTCCACAGTTGGGCCTAACCTCATGTCTTAGCCCGATTCGTATTTGCGCACTTAGACCTCTCAAATTAGGTTCAACATTAGTGGCTGCTGGATAGGTCGGTCGGGTCTGGGCAGACTTCCACCACTAATGCAACCTAATCTCGTGTCATAAGTGCCATTACAATTTCTGATTGTGATCCTAGGTATTTATTATTAATTATAGCTATGTCAATTATAGGTTTTATTCCCCTTTTTCCCAATTATGTCCATAATTGATTTTATGCCAAATTTATTCATTACTCCAAATAATAACCAATTTAACATTCAAATTTCCAATTATGCCTAAATGTCCAATTATACTCATAACGGATTATATGTCCAAATTCATATCAAGTTATGCCAAATCTAATATTTTTCCCCGTCCTCTAACAAATGCATTCGCATATCTTTGGCGGCATACCTAGGCTAGAAAGTATCCTAGGCATATACTATAAAAAGGGAAAGGTGATGGGGAAAATGACAATAGTGATCATTCTAATAAAGGTGACATGAAAATATATACTGGTATAGACATGTTTTGGCATAATAAGGTGGACATAAAAACAGATCTAGCATAATTATAATGTGGACATAAAAACAGATCTAACATAATTAGGATGACATAGTAGCATGTTTAGATCTAAATATGGATTCACATGTCCAATTTACAACATATCTAAATTGACCAGAATATGATAGGTGAAAGGTGATTTACATAAAAAAAATTAGATCTAATTAATGTTGTAACTGTCCAAATTAACAGATTTACATTAACCACAATATAGTTACCAATCAAGATTCACAAAGGCGACATAATAGAATAACCACAATTGAATTAGATCTAGAGAAGTAGATCTATCATGACATCGTATAAGATTTAACAATAACATAGATTCATAGTTTACCACATATCCAAATCACTGTCTTTCACAATTTACTTTTATTCATTTAAACCTAAAAGTAACCAACTAACAGTGTTTGGATTGTTAAGAAGATAGAAAAGAAGTTGGTGTTGAATCTATGCTTGAATCTCAAATTTTGATTTACAGAAGATGAATAGAATTAGGCTTAGTCAATCTACTGACAACATCTGGCCTCCATTGCATTTCAGGACAGAAAATAAGTGAAAATGGATCTTTATTCATAGCTGCCAGCCTCCAAACCGACTATGCCATGTCAGCCCTAGGGGTGTCGACACCCCTATAGGTGGGTCGACCCATGGGTCGACACCCCTCTAGGCTGGTTGACCCCCTAGAGCGGGAAATTTGCCGCCTATTCTGTTTTCATGAGATTTCGAATTTTGAACCCTTTTTGGATAAGTTCGGACTCATATCATACTCATATATATATATATATATATATATATATATATATATATACACACAATTCTTCTGTGAGTATACAAACTTAAAACCCTCATAACTTCTCCATACGGTGTCCGTTTTAAGCAAACCAATTGTCTATCTTGACCGGAATTTCGATACGGACGCAATGGTGTAGTCCTTTTCCCTTAATTCTGAATATTAAATTAATTATTATTTAATTTATCCTCATTAATGTTAACAAAATTATGGGGTGTTACATTCCCCCTACTTAAAGGATTTCGTCCCTAAAATCTCCAAGTTGAGAAGAATGCATATCCTTGAAACACCCCACCTCCGTTAAGGTCACTCACAAAGGGAATGCCTTAACTTCAGTGGAGCATTATAGGTAAAAGATTCAGATAATTTACAAGACAGACATATGAACAGCGGAAAAAACTAAATTTATTTCATAAGTACGTGGTTCAGATAAAACATTACAACAACTGTCTCAAACCAACTTTCACATTATTACAACAAAAACTCTGTCTTGAATTAAAACATAAAGAAGCATTAAAACAACTGTAAGGCAACATAAATCCCTAATAAGAGAGTATCCAAAGTCATAGCCCAAGGAAAAAGATTCCAAGCAATACATCTACTCTCTTCAAGCTGGAAATGAACCGATCTAGGATGAAGTATTCCCTCCCTACGGACCTGGGGGAGGAACGGAAGAAAAGAAGACGAAAGAAAATGGGTCAGACGTGAGTCTGGTAAGTACAGTGACTATTTAGCATGTTAACAAGAAAAGCGTTATGACATGAATAAACTGAATCTAGGACAACACCCTAGAAATAAGATAATAAGGCTGAATATGCTATCGCACCCATTTTACTTCTCTGCACCCCCTTACAAGTGTTTCAACTAGCACCATGTGTTCAAGATAAATGATCCCCTTTTTATCGATCGGCTCCTACTCATATACGTTTACCACTTGTGTCATTCGGCCCCGCATGATTGTAGATACCTGTGCTGGTCCCACTATGGGGTGTATCAAATCCTATGGTGGCAACCCGACATAATTCAAGGTGCACAGAGTATAACTACTGATGCCTAGTGCCTGCTTTTTCCACTTCGGAGTACGTCAACGACTGCGCTCCGTCAGAACCTACACTGACGCACTACCCGCCGTTGTTTTGACCGCTTATAATCAGCCCAGTAATCGTGCCCCACCCTGCCTAATTCAGGGTACCATGATACATCTATGTGGGTTACTGCTGAAATGGGTCCCCGTTACTAGGGTTTCCTAATCAACATGTTAAAATGGTTAAGTGTTCTCAAATTAACCAAACCCCACCCATCAGTTTAGTTAACATGTTGCATTGGTTAAGTGTTGCCTTAATTAACTTAATCCTGCCATTCTTGTCTTAGCTTTAATTCATTCATTAAGGCAACAACCACTCACATTAGATATGTACTATTGCGGTTGCTGGATGTGCCGGTCAGTTCCGGGCGGTCTTATACCGCAACTCAATCTAACCTCGGGTTCTTTTGGGCTTGATGCACTAACCTCTCACATTAGATATGTATTGTTACGGTTGCTGGATGTGCCGGGCGGTTTCGGGCAGTCTTACACCGTAACTCAATCTAACCTCAGGGTAGGCATATTCGTCTTTTACTTAATTTACATATTTACTTTTCATATTTATATGTAAATTTTCCACAATTATTGCCATTCAAGTCATGCCCAGTTTTTCCTCTAAATCATATTCAAAATTTTTGGTATATAAATTATACCATTTTTACGCCACTAACCATTCATTTATTTATGAGCCAAATTATGCCAATAATAATAAATTTTAAGGTTTTCCCAACGTTACCCCCGTCATACGTTCGCAAAATTCACATAGAATGTTAGGCTCGTAACTTAGCCGAACTTATATACAAAAGGGGAAAGAAGGGAGCATGTATCATTCACACAACATAAAATAATAAGGATCTAACTAAACATGTGTCATGTACATGTGGCGTAAAATAATGAACTTGCATTTTTTGGTTCAACTAACATGAGTCTTTAAGCATATGAAATTACCCAAATCCAACTAGGCATGTAAATGTAAACTTTTATTTTGGGTCCAATAAACATAAACCTTAAGCATATAGAATTACACGAGTTCAACTAGACATGTGAAAGTGAACTTTTAATTTGGATCCAATAAACATGAATCTTAAACATATGGAATTACATAAGTTCAACTAGTCATGTAAATATGAACTTTTATTTTGGATCCAATTTCCATAGGTATAAATGTAGATCTAAACATAATACATGTCTTGGCCTAACAACTTGCATGTAACATAACATGAATAAGTCACCAATTTTACATGATTGGTTTATATCAACATAATAACCACAATAGCCTAATAACTTGCATGTAACATAACATGAATAAGTCACCAATTTTACATGATTGGTTTATGTCAACATAATAACCACAATAGCCTAACAACTTGCATGTAACATAACGTGAATAAGTCGCCAAACTTTTCATAATACATGATTGGTTTAACACCAATATAATAATTACAATAATCTCATAAGCATATATGATAGAATCGTTACAAGTATAGGCATGAATCAACATCATCATTATCTTACAACTAGGAATAACGCTAATTTTCATTTTATTACAAATCATAACTTTTAATCATTCGCATCTAAATAATAACAGGACTTACAAACAAAAGAAAGTCTTGTTTTCTAGGATCTGTTTTCTGAATTTGAAAAGCAATCCCATGAAGAAGACTATCAATTCTCTAAGTTTGTTTTGGTTCGTAGCTTTTAACTCGTTTTCTAATTGAAGAAGAAATGGTGGCTAGGTTAGAACGATCATGGACAGCATGGTGGCTCCTTGGAATGAATTTGTGTGATTTAGGGTTTGAGGATTAGGGTTGCTTTTATAGAAGTTTAATCATATGTGAGCCGTTACATCGTTCTAGGAGCAATCACAACCGTCCAGACTAGATAGAGTTATCCAGAATTGTCACCTATGCCCTAGTGACTCAGCAATAGGTCAGAAAGGACTCAGCAACAAGTCAGAATCATCTCAGTTTTGGATCTGGGCGAGGAGGGGTAGGTCGACCCCCTGGTCGACCTGTATAGGGGAGGTCGACCCCCTGGTCGACCTGGCCTGGGGCGGGAGAGATCCCGCCAGCCCGCTTCTTTGCTTTTCGTTTGAATTTTGAATTTTTAACTGAACTGTTTTTAATTTATATAAATTTCTGGAACTTCTGAGGGCCATAACTTCCTCATACGAAGTTCGATTTATGAAAACTTGGACTCTATCCCAAGCAGAATTTCGAGACGAACACAATGGCGTAACTCATTTCCATAAATTCTCACTTTCAAGTTAAGTATTCATTAATTCGTACTTTTAATAGACACAGAAAATTCAGGGTATTACATTCTCCCCTCGTTAAAGAATTTCGTCCCCGAAATCTTCAAGTCAAGAAGAATGTATATCCAACCATCCAATCGTCCTTCTACTCAACCATCAAACACAGCCATCCATTGTCCTAAAAATACTTCTAATGCTTTCATGATCATATGCATAGTGTGTGTACATGTCCTTATCTAATGCAAAATCAGGCGGTCTACTGATTCAGTTGACCTACTTAATGCGAATTATGTTGGTGCCATGAGTCCATTATGCATGCAATTATTCCTAATCATACTTTCTACATGAGTGCACAATCATTCATACAAATGCAACGTCCATATGATAACACATCAAGTTCCAATCCATATACAAATACATATACGCATATGCAATATGAAAGTGACTGAGCCGATCTAGTACCTAATGTGTGTGTATATGCATCCATGAGAAACCACTTGCAACCACTTGCAACTACTCGCAACCATCAATCATAACATGTTTCAAATACATGTTTACATCCATTAGTTTCTACCTAAGGATAAAGAATAGGACCGAGGAGATATACTTAAAAGATAGATATAAGCATGAATAAACTTATGGAAAAGAGATCAAGGAGGTACCCTCAAAAAGAAAAGGGTAGGCTGCGTGTATTTTCCTCTCAGTTTCCCAAGTCGCGTCTTCCTCAGCGTCACTCCATTGAACTTTAACAGGCTTAACTTCTCGGTTGCATAGCTTTTTGACTTCCGTACCCAAGATACGAGTTGGAACTCTTCTCACAGTCGCTTCTCGTTCCACTTGTACTTCCTCTAGTATACTTGGCTCCACAACTTCCACAGACTCATGTAAGCACTTTCGTAGTTGAGAAACATGAAAAACATTATGAACTCCAGCCAGTCTTTTGGGTACCTCTACTCTATAAGCCATTGTCCCAATCCTTTCAATGATAGGAAATGGCCCTACAAATCTTGGTGCTAGCTTTCCTACGGACCCAAAGCGAATGACATTCCTCAAAGGAGATACTTTAAGGAACACCTTATCTCCAACCTCAAACTCAAGGTTGGTCCTTCTTTTGTCTACGTAGGACTTCTGTCTATCTTGTGCAGCCTTCATCTGTCTTCTTATCAAGTCCACCTTTTCTGAGGTTTCTCTAATCATGTCTGGCCCAAGTACGACCTTGTCTGTAGACTCCCACCAACAAGTTGGTGATCGGCATGGTCTTCCATATAAAGCTTCGAAGGGTGTCATGCCTATGGTGGCTTGGTAGCTATTGTTGTAAGCGAATTCCACCAAAGGAAGATGACCTTTCCATGTTCCTCCAAAGTCGAGAATGCACAATCTCAAGAGGTATTCCAATACTCTGTTCACCCTTTCCATCTGACCATCGGTTTGGGGGCGATAGGCCGTGCTTAAGCATAATTGTGTGCCTACAGCCTCCTGCAAACTCTTCCAAAACTCGATCGTAAAGATAGGATCTCGATCACTCACTATGCTGGAGGGTATCCCATGGAGTCGAACTATCTCTTTAAGATAAATGGATGCTAGGGACAAGGCAGTCCTTCTACTCTTAATAGGTATAAAGTGAGCGCTTTTAGTGAGCCTGTCCACTATTACCCAAATACTGGTACTGCCCCTTCTTGACCTAGGCAACCCATCCACAAAGCCTATCGAAATTCTATCCCATTTCAACTGTGGGACCTCTAGAGGATGGAGCAGACCACTGGGCTTCTTCTGCTCTGCTTTGACTTGCTGGCATATCAAGCACTTAGCGACGAACTCAGCTACATCCCTTTTCATGCCATTCCAAAAGAAAACCCTTTTTATATCTTTATACATCTTGTCTCCTCCTGGGTGTATGGTCAGCTTAGAATGGTGTGCTTCTTCGAGAACTGTCTTTACCAAATCCCTTGCTTGTGGGATGCATAGTCTTCCATCCCGTCTCAACCAACCCTTATCATCGATGGAGTATCTATTGAGGTGGCTATAAGTCTCACCCTTCACATTGTGCAGTTCCTATTGAGTCCAAAAGAGTAGGCCGCACCTCTAGCGATGCTAACAGACCAGGTATAATTTCAGAGGATGGTCTAAAGTTAAAGTTTGCTATGTACTCCAAGCCTTGCCTTTCTACAAAGAGAGGACTTAAGGTCAGCTTCTTTCTACTCAAGGCGTCTGCTACTACATTTCCCTTGCTAGGGGTATAGGAAATCACAAAATCATATGAGGCCAGATATTCCATCCACCTTTGTTGTCTCAAGTTAAGATCTTTTTGTGAGAAAAGGCACTTTAATGATTTATGGTTAGTAAACAATTCAAACCTTTCTCCTAGTAGATATTGACGCCATGACTTAAGAGCGAAAACAATGGCAGCTAGCTCCAAATCATGAGTTGGGTAGTTCTTCTCATGTACCTTCAATTGCCTTCCCCCATAACAAACTACCTTGCCTTCTTGCATCAAGATAGCGCCCAATCCTGTACCGCATGCGTCTGTGTATACAGTAAACATTTTGCTCCCATCAGGCAATGTAAGAACCGGGGCTGTTGTTAGAGCCCTTTTCAAACATTGGAAAGCAATATCGCAATCCCAATCCCAAATGATTGAGTTAGGTTCTTCTTTGTCAATCTTGTGAGTGGGGCTAAGGTTTTCACAAAGTTTAATGAACTTTCAGTAAAAACCCGCTAGCCCGAGAAAGCTTTGGACTTCGGTTGCATTCAGTGGAACCTTCCAATCTTGTACCGCAACTACTTTTGCGGGGTCCATAGCTATCCCCTCTTTGCACACCACATGTCCAAGAAACCACACTTCTTCTCTTCAGAAATGACATTTGGAGAATTTAGCTTTTAGCTGATGTGCACGAAGAGTATCCATGACTTCCCTTAAATGCAAAGCATGCTCTTCTTCATTCTTCAAGAAAATCAAAATGTCGTCTACAAAGACCACCACAAACTTATTAAGGAACTCCCTGAACACCCTGCTTATCAAGTCAACGAAGTAAGCGGGTGCGTTTTTCAAGCCGAAAGGCATGACAAGCCATTCAAAGAAACCATCTAGGGTTCTGAATGCGGTCTTATCAATGTTGTCTTCAGCCACTCTTAGCTGATGAAACCCGGTAGTCAGATCTAGTCAGGAGAAAACTGACGCACCTACAAGTTGATCAAACAAGTCGTCTATTCTTGGAAGTGGGTGCCTATTCTTCTTGGTCAGCTTGTTTAGCTCCCTATAATCAATGCATAGGCGAAGTGAACCATCCGCTTTGGTTGCGAATACTACTGGAGCACTCCATTCAAAAATACTCTACCTTATAAACCCTTTTTCGAGCAGCTCTTCGACTTGCTTGCTGAGCTCTTTTCTCTCCCTTGGAGCCATGTTTCTGAAGGGTAGAGCTACGGGTTTTGCATTATCAACAAGGTATATGCGGAAGTCTATCTCCCGCTTCGGAGGTAAGCCCTTCACCTATTCGAATACATCTGAGTATTCACGGACTACTCTAACAGATTGCAAGTTTTCAACAGACGCATCAAGAGATTCTAGGTAGCTAAGCATAACAAAGTGTATGGGATTACAAGAGATTTCGAGAGTGTTACCGAGGTGAGTCATAAGTCTAACCACTCTCTTTTCACAATCGAGGATGGCACCATTACTGGATAACCAATCCATGCCTAGAATCAACCCATAGCCCGTGAAGCCCAAAACATAAGCATTACATCTAAACCAATGCTTAGTATAGAAATTTCCAAATCCAAACAAATCATAGATAAATAGGCTGAGCCACCAATTGGATTTGAAACAACCAAGGGATCCTCTACTATACTGGTGTCTTGGTGCAGAGATTCAACTAAAGCAGTGGATATAAAAGAGTGCGATGCGCCAAAATCAAAGAGTGTACGAACAAGATGATCAAAAAGATAAATTAACTCTCAACAGAAATATTTCTACCTCGTTCTTGCGGAGGTGCCATGAGAGCATGAACCTACCCTCCATAAGTAGATCTAGTCCTCAGCCCTTGCCCTTGCTTTCTTGGGCAGTCCTTAGCCAAGTGTCCTGTCTAGCCGCAGTGAAAACAACCCCCATCTTCCTCTTTTTCTTTTTGCAGTCCTTAATCAGATGTCCAGGAATGCCACAAAAATTACACTTCCTCTTATCACAGGGTTTGTTGTTCTTTCCACCCTTCTTTGAGTCTATCTTCTTATTCTGGGATCCCTCCACTTTCTTATTTTGAGGTACTTCCACCTTTTCCTCTTTCTTGCCATCCTTGTCTTCCTCTTGCAGCAGTGCCATGTCCACCAGTCTCTCATAAGTTGCACCTATAGGTATATGAGACATAGCTAGGCTGTGCAGTGGCTCATTCAATCCTTTAACAAAACGGAGAGCCTTCTTATGGGGAGTGTTCACTAACTCCAGTCCAAATCTAGCCAGCTGGTTGAATTGGTTGACGTATTCCTTGACCGACATACTTCCATGTTTGAGAGCTAAGAATTTTTCCATCTGTAGGCTATGTTCAACTTGTGAGAGGAATTTCATTTCAAACCTCATTCAGAAATCCTCCCAAGTTTCAACTGGTCTCTCAGCATTAGTGACTTCCCACAAATAAGAGGCTTCGTCTTTAAGCAACCACACGGCCAACTGTATCTTCTGCCTATCGTCTACTTCGAAGATAACAAACAGATCCACGGTTTCTTTGAGCCAGTTTCTTGCTTCTACAAATGACTCAGTTCCATTAAAGTTCTTTCCACCCATGGCTTGAAAATCCCTACATATCTTGGAGAAAGCATTTGAACGAGGAGGAGGAGGAGGAGGAACAGCTGTAACTGAGGGAGGAGTAACGTATGCTGGGCTTGCATCATTAGCCCTAGCCTCTAGGTACCTTCTGAACCAGCCAGGTACCGGTACACCCTCTGTAAGGTTAAGATCCCCAGACATGCTGAAACGAAAAAGATTCAAAACAAAGGATAGGAAGATAGTGCATATGGATTTGGGGCAAATTATGCCTTTTAAAAACAACAGTTTTTCCTTGAAAATGCTTCTTTAAGCTTCTTTCTGAAAATTAGTTTCCAAAATTTTTATCTGATCTGGCAACCATCGGCTCTGATACCA
Source organism: Allium sativum (assembly GCA_030737875.1). Taxonomy (NCBI): domain Eukaryota; kingdom Viridiplantae; phylum Streptophyta; class Magnoliopsida; order Asparagales; family Amaryllidaceae; genus Allium; species Allium sativum. Next base: position 942,674,024 of record CM060918.1, read on the forward strand.
AGTGAAACACCCCACCTCCATTAAGGTCACTCACAAAGGGAATGCCTTAACTTCGGTGGAGCATTATAGGTAAAATTTATTTCATAAATACGTGGTTCAGATAAAACATTACAACAACTATCTCAAACCAACTTGAACATTATTTCAACAAAAACTCTGTCTTGAATTAAAACATAAAGAAGCATTAAAACAACAGTAAGGCAACATAAATCCCCAATAAGAGAGTATCCAAATCCATAGCCCAAGGAAAAAGATTCCAAGCAATACATCTACTCTCTTCAAGCTGGAAATGATCTGATCTAGGCTAAAGTATTCCCTCCCTGCAGACCTGGGGAGGGGGGAAGGGGGGAAACGGAAGAAAAGAAGATGAAAGAAAATGGGTCAGACACGAGTCTGGTAAGTCCAATGACTATTTAGCATGTAAACAAGAAAAGGGTTATGACATGAATAAACAGAATCTAGGACAACACCCTAGAAATAAGATAATAAGGTTGAATATGCTATCGCACCCATTTTACTTCTCTGCACCCCCTTACAAGTGTTTCAACTAGCACCATGTGTTCAAGATAAATGATCCCCTTTTTATGATCGGCTCCTACTCGTATACGTTTACCACTTGTGTCATTCGGCCCCCCATGATTGTAGATACCTGTGTTGGTCCCACCATGGGGTGTATCAAATCCTATGGTGGCAACCCGACACAACTCAAGGTGCATAGAGTATAACTACTGATGCCCAGTGCCTGCTTTTTCCACTTCGGAGTACGTGCACGACCGCACTCCGTCGGAACCTACACTGACGCACCACCCGCCGTTGTTTTGACCGCTTATAATCAGCCCAGTATTCGTGCCCCACCCTGCCTAGTTCAGGGTACCATGATACATCTATGTGGGTTACTACTGAAATGGGTCCCCGTTACTAGGGTTTCCTAATCAACATGTTAAAATGGTTTAGTGTTCTCAAATTAACCTAACCCCACCCATCAGTTTAGTTAACATGTTGCATTGGTTAAGTGTTTCCTTAATTAACTTAACCCTACCATTCTTGTCTTAGCTTTAATTCATTCATTAAAGCACCGACCACTCACATTAGATATGTATTTTTGCAGTTGCTGGATGTGCCGGTAGGTTCCGGGAAGTCTTACACCGCAACTCAATCTAACCTCGGGTTCTTTTAGGCTTGACGCACTATCTTCTCACATTAGATATGTATTGTTACGGTTGCTGGATGTGCCAGGCGGTTCTGGGCAGTCTTACACCATAACTCAATCTAACCTCGGGTTAGGCATATTCGTCTTTTACTTAATTTACATATTTACTTTTCATATTTATACGTAAATTTTCCACAATTATTGCCATTCAAGTCATGCCCAATTTTTCCTCTAAATCATATTCAAAAAATTTGGTATATAAATTATACCATTTTTATGCCACTAACCATTCATTTATTTATGAGCCAAATTATGCCAGTAATAATAATTTTTAAGGTTTTCCTAACGTTACCCCCGTCATACGTTCGCAAAATTCACATAGAATGTTAGGCTCGTAACTTAGCCTAACTTATATACAAAAGGGGAAAGAAGGGAGCATGTATCATTCACACAACATAAAATAATAATGATCTAACTAAACGTGTGTCATTTACATGTGGCGTAAAATAATGAACTTGCATTTTTGGGTTCAACTAACATGAGTCTTTAAGCATATGAAATTACCCAAATCCAACTAGGCATGTAAATGTAAATTTTATTTTGGGTCCAGTAAACATAAACCTTAAGCATATAGAATTACACAAGTTCAACTAGACATGTGAAAGTGAACTTTTAATTTGGATCCAATAAACATGAATCTTAAACATATGGAATTACACAAGTTAAACTAGGCATGTAAATATGAACTTTTATTTTAGATCCAATTTCCATAGGTCTAAATGTAGATCTAAACATAATACATGTCTTGGCCTAACAACTTGCATGTATCATAACATGAATAAGTCACCGATTTTACATGATTGGTTTATATCCACTTAATAACCACAATATCCTAATAACTTGCATGTAACATAACATGAATAAGTCACCAATTTTACATGAGTTGTTTATATCAACATAATAACCACAATAGCTTAACAACTTGCATGTAACATAACATGTATAAGTCACCCAACTTTTCATAATACATGATTGGTTTAACACCAACATAATAACCACAATAATATCATAAGCATATACGATAGAATCGTTACAAGAATAAGCATGAATCAGCATCATCATTATCTTACAACTAGGAATAACGCTAGTTTTCATTTTATTACAAATCATAACTTTTAATCATTCACATCTAAATAAAAACAGGACTTACAAACAAAAGAAAGTCTTGTTTTCTGGGATCTGTTTTCTGAATTTGAAAAGAAATCCCTTGAAGAAGACTATTAATTGTCTAAGTTAGCTTTGATTCATAGCTTTTAACTCATTTTCTAACTGAAGAAGAAATGGTAGCTAGGCTAGAACGATCATGGATAGCATGGTGGCTCCTTGGAATGAATTTGTGTGATTTAGGGTTTGAGGATTAGGGTTGCTTTTATAGAAGTTTAATCTTATGTGAGCCGTTAGATCGTTCTAGGAGCAATCACAACCGTCCAGACTAGATAGATTTATCCAGAATTGCCACATATGCCCTAGTGACTCAGACATAGGTCAGAAAGGACTCAGCAACAAGTCAGAATCGTCTCAGTTTTGGATCTGGGCGAGTGGGGTAGGTCGTCCCCCAAGTCGACCCCCTGGTCGACCTGTATATGGGAGGTCGACCCCTGGTCGACCCCCTAGTCGACCTGGCCTGGGGCGGGAGAGATTCCGCCCAGCTCGCTTCTTTACTTTTCGTTTGAATTTTGAATCTTTAACTGAAATGTTTTTAATTTATATAAATTTCTGAAACTTCTGAGGGCCATAACTTCCTCATACGAAGTCCGATTTACGAAAACTTGGACTCTATCCCAAACAGATTTTCGATACGAACGCAATGGCGTATCCCATTTCCCTTAATTCTCATTTAAAATTTAGTATTCATTAATTTGTACTTTTAATAGACACAGAAAATTCAGAGTGTTACAATCCTACCATTCATCATCCATCAATCACTGGCATCCATTTTCCTTAAAGATTTCTAATGCTTATATGAATATATGCAAAAGTGTGTGTATATGTCCCTATACTAATGCGAAGATTAGGTGTTCTACTAATTCAGGTAACCTCCTTAATGCAATGTATGTTAGTGCCATGAGTCCAATATGTATGCAAATAGTCCTATTATAACATGTAAGCTCTATATGTGTAAACACTCATTCGTCCAAGTGCAACGTCCATATGCTAACACATCCATAAAAGAAAAGAAAATGCACACACATCCATATGCAGTATGAGAGTGATTGAGGTGATCAAGTGTCGTGTGTGTGTATGCGTCCACAGGCAACCACTAGCAAACAATTGCATCCACTTGCATCCATCAAACACAAGTTTACATCCATAGGATTCCTATCCGAGGGTCGAAAAATACTATGTATAAGATATAATCAAATGATAGAAACAAGCACTGATAAAATTTTGAAAACAGAGTTAAGAACATACCCTCGAAAAGGAAAGGGTAAGAAGCACGAATCTTGTCATTGGTCTCCCAAGTTGCATCCTCTGGGTTATCTCCCCATTGAACCTTTAGCAACTTGATCTCTTTATTGTGTAGCTTCTTAACTTCTGATCCAAGAATACGGGTAGGGACTCGCTTGACTGTCACCTCCCGTTCCACTTACATCTTCAACACACTCGACTCAACAATTACTGCGGTGTCACGCAGGCACTTCCGCAGATGAGAAGCGTGGAAAACATCATGCACGCCAAACAGATTTTTTGGGAGCTTTACTCTATTGGCCATTTGGCCAATCCTCTCGGTTATGGGAAATGGTCCCACAAATCTAGGTACCAACTTTCTTACCAATCCGAAGAGAACCACATTCCTCAAAGGTGATGCTTTGATAAAAACTAAGTCTCCCACTTCAAATTTGATATCAGTCGTTCTCTTGTATGCATAGGACTTCTGCCTATCTTGAGCTATCTTCATCCGCCGTCGAATAAGGTCAATCTTTTCGGGCGTTTCTCTAACCATATCTGGTCCAAGTAATAATCTTTCTGTAGGTTACCACCAACAAGTTAGTGATATACAGGGTCTTCGGTACAATGCTTCGAAGGGTGCCATGCCAATGCTGGACTAATAGCTGTTGTTATAAGCAAACTCTACTAAAAGAAGGTGATCTTCCCAAGTCTAATCGAAGTTTAGGATACACAGCCTCAAAAGATCTTCAAGAATCCTGTTCACTCTCTCCGTCTTTCCATCGGTTTGAGGATGATAAGTGGTTCTCAAACACAACTGTGTACCTAATTCTTCTTGCAAGCTCCTCCAAAATTCGCTGGTAAAGATGGGGTCACCATTGCTTATGATGCTAGAAGGTACTCCATGAAGACGAACTATCTCACGAACATAAATTGCTGCCAACTAGGATTCCATCCTCTTACTCTTAATTGGAATAAAGTGAGCGCTCTTAGTGAGTCTATCCATCACAATCCAGATACCGGTGTTGCCTTTCTTCGATTTAGGCAAACCATCTGCGAAATCTATAGAGACGCTCTCCCATTTCCACTGAGGAACCTCCAAAGGATGAAGAATCCACCGGGTTTCTTTTGCTTAGCTGTAACGACCCGGGTTTTCGCGATCCTGGTTATCGACATAAACTCAATGTCGACTATCCAAGCATCGGAAATACCGGATAGTTAATGAAAGAAGTTAGAGGGTGAGGATAGATAAGATAGAAAATTAGAATAAAAGAAGATCACACAACAACAGAATCAGAGTAACACGAATCTCACAGCGGAATGAATAAAATATATTATATAACATAACTTTGGAATAAAACAGTATCGGTATACAATACTATTATCAGAGTACAACACTTACAACACATTGGAAATAACAATAGCTATAAAATCCAGAAGCCTCTTGCTCCAGCTCTCTAAGTATATCTATGAAAACCTGACTACTTGACTGCCCGTAAAAAATTGGGCACCCAAGAGTTTAAGGAAAACAAAACAAAATATACTCCGGGTCAGTCATGGGACTAGTATGAGTAAAACCACTTAAAACAGTTTGACCAATTAAACGATATCTCATAAGACCTCGCCGTATAACGGAACGGGTTTTTCCCTTATGAGAATCCAAAACACTTGGTCCAACATTCAAAAAAAAACTTTTTGAAAGGAACGATAATCTTTATATCAAACTCCTTTGATATTATTATAATGTTTATCAACCACAATATAATAATCATCAAGCAGAACGCTTTCATCTCATGTTCCACATACATAATATATGATCAAAAACCACGGGCACTTATTAGGTAATGGGTTCCAACTGGCAAGGTATGGGACCACCTTCCGACAATGTATCTCTAGAGATGAATACACCAGGTTCAACAAGAACATCTTGTAACCCAGGCTAAACATGACCGGTCACTCATTTCGCTTGAGTGTACCGAATGTATTATCACCAGCGGTTGGGATCAGCAACCGTTTCCCAAAAGGGACAGCATCGAAATAGATTATAAAAGTAAATGGAATTTCTCTATATCAGGTGACAATACACCCTAATTGGCAGTTAACCACTTAGCCACGCGACCTACCCGATTTTATACCATTTCTCGGTTGTGATGCTAGAGGCCATAACGTATCCTTTTACAAACCACACCTTTCTTCACTTTGAATGTCACATCGTCATACATACCAAATCACAAATTGATTTCTCCAAACATACCACGGGTAAACAGCTAAGAGAAACGAATTCCTCCGCCATCAAACGTAAATACATTTGAATAGATCAACTTACGCGATCTATTAAATATACTCTGTTAACATTCTACCATACAGGTTGTCCTGGGGCTGAACAAACCGAAGGCACTATTCTGTAAACCCATCTTAGGCAATTTCTACCTAGGATTTACTGAACAACCCTTGCATAACTCCGTCTCCAATTATCTTCATCATATTTGATTCACAACGCTAATGCCATATGGAGTGGTTTTCAGATAATATATCTGATCCCGGTCTCTCCGTATTGACAACAAAAATGGTCAAAATCTTTGATAGTCGGTGATTTAGCTATCAATGAAAAACATGTGTACAAACAATGGTCATATTTCCAAATGGAAATCTTACCGATCAATCATCATTTCATTTCCCAATTTCCCATTTATCATTTCCATATATTCATAAATTCCTTATTTCCTAAAATTTAAAAATATACGTTATTAACATTGGAAAATTTTCCCGTTTCTGATTCACACATCAATATCTTCCCACCTCTATCATTCTCTAACTATAAACTAGTAAGAGAACAACTTCCCAAGTATAAACCCTGAAGGCCGAAACCAATATCAAATCGATACCCAGAAAGCCATTCAACTCAACTAATTTCCAGTCAGTTTCTAATTTCGGTAATTCCATTTAAATTCCTAATTCAAACCCCAAATTCCTTAATAATATTTTATTTGCAAAATATTTACTTTAATCTATTTTTCACATAGGATGCGAATAATATTTCTTTATACAATCAAAACAGTTTGATTTCGTATTTTAAAAACAATATCTCAAAACCAAATCCTATTTATATTTTTATTTGTAGAATTATTCATATAAATCTCCTTTTTATTTCTAACACTTAAATCCCATTTATAATTCACTTTATATAATTCTATTTATTCTATATAAATACTTTTATATAATTCTATTTATTCTATATAAATATTTCCTTTTCAATATTCACTTTGAAAATTTCCTTTTTACATTCCAGTATTTCATATGGTATTTAAAAATACCAAATAACATGACCAATGTCATCATAATCAATCACATATTTTATATCACATCGTATATCACAATATATGAAAGTAAACAGTATTATAATATTGAGGAATCCAGTTGGATCCCTCCAACCTGTTTCCCTGCATCCGCAGATGTTAAACAATATAAATAACAATGATCTCATTTCGATATGAAATATTCTGATAAACAGAATCAATATTTGATTAACAATTTATGTATATATCGTTATCTATAATTTCAACCAATTAATTAACAGTTCAACCAACAATCAACACACATCAATCAATCTTCATTTATCAATTCTAAAAATACGTTATAAAAATATAAACTGGGTAGAGTTAGTGGGATTTACTCACAATGGACGATCATCGTTAAATAACGATAATTGTCAGTTGATTCAGACAAACAATTTATTTCTCTATAAATTGTAACTAGCTCCAATTCACTCCCGGTCAGTTCCATTGTGTAGTCGTCATCCATACGATCCCAAGGATCTTGTTTTGTCTAATTCTGATATCGTATGGAAGAGTTATTCATTTTACAAGTGTATATATTTTTATTTTAAAATAAAGCTTCATTTATATAATTGTGCCTCACCAAGATTTGATGGCCCATCCACTCCTCCCAAGCCCGCTTCATAAACTACACAGTGAAGCCCACTCCAGTCTTCTTCCCCGATCTGCTGATACTCCCCATTGCCGTTGTTTATAAATGCCTCCTGCTCCTCCCATGATCAAAAATAAATCGAACAAAATATACCATGTTACACCATCTTAAAATCCACTTCATCCATGCGATTTTGGAAACACTCAATCCTCAAAACTCCATCATATGGAATAGCAAATTCCCTTCTTCCACGTCTAACAGAACACTTCTCCAAATCTCACTCCACCATGATCGATCCTTTGAAAAATCAAAGCTCCCTCCTCATTAGATTATAATTCAAACTAAAAGTATCAACGGATTCCTCTTCTCGAGTTTTTATCTCCACATACCAAGCATTCAAAGCTCGTACCTACCCTGAAAAATCCGACCTCGACCACTTCGTCCTCCAACAGTACACAGTGCGACATTCTTGGAGCTCAAACTTCCTCAAAAATTCATAACCTCACCTGAATCCTACCACGAACTCCACTGTAAACTCCATTCCTTCCAACAATTCTCCAATTCCATCCAAAGATGAACCCTAGACCAAGCTCTTAACGTTTGAACTCCAGGACAATGCATCGAGCTATACAAAATTGGTACTAGCGTGAAGAGAACTGAATCCGGATCTCGAATAAAATTATTACATTATTTATGGATTTTTATCTCAATTGGTAATGAATTTTGAAGATCAAAATATGTTACTGTAAGAAGAAATATGTCGGCGGAAAACTTGTTGACCGTGGAAAATGAAAGAATTAGGTTTTAAGAAAATTTGCGGTGAATTTATAGAAAAGTTTTATATTTTTATATTCAATTATAATATTCTATTTTAATCTACCGCTATTTATGTTCGATGTTTAAAACCCATGAAGTCATATACGATACCCAATTTTGACGAAAATAAACGTACAGCTACAGTTCGACATTACGGACCCAACGAAACTTTTTTCATCGAATTCCGATTCCATTTGCTCACACAGCGTATTTCAAATTATTAACTGTTTTTCGCATTAAAATATCATACGGCCACATACTAACTCAAAATATCGCGGAAATTGAAATCTAACAATAATTTAATATTCTGGATCCAACAAAATTAGTTTCGTTGAAAACGGAGCTCGTTTGCAAAAGTGGCTATTTTTAAAGCTCTAAATAAATCCATTTAAATATTAAATTTATTTAAAAATAATTAAATTTAATACTAATAAATTAATACTATTGTATATATTTACATAGAATATTATCCAGCTCCAAAATAAACATATCGGGATTTATAACCCGATATTTCAAGTCCAGATTATATCGATATCCAATTTATATATAAAAATCCATTTATTATATAAATAAGTCGTTATAAATTATAAAGGAATTCCATAGCGACTTTTCAAAAATTTGATTTGGACATATCTAACAATCACACGACGAAATCCTGATTTTTCTCTTCCATTAGAAAAATATACTTCACCAGCTCCGAACGTTTCTTGTTTCACAAAAATCCGACTTAAAACAGATTCTGTATATTCGTTTAAAGTTCGAATTACCAAATTGCGAACTGCTGCGCCATTTCGAGCTTGATTATAATTATAATATAAATTATACGTTCAACTGACATTTATAAATAAATTCATTAATATAATTCAATTCTAAACTGAATTATATATTTTAAATTGTCCAATTCACACAATATTGTGAATTCTGTTATTTCCGATTATTTCGGAAATAAATATATTATTCTATATTTTATATTTATTAGATATTCAATATTATTTAATTAAATGACTATTTAAATCTCTAAATCATTATTTAAATAATTAAATAAATAAACTATTATTCCGTAAAAATACGGGACATTACATTCTTCCCCCCTTAAAAATAATTTCGTCCTCGAAATTGCTAAGGTAGAAAACAAACCCTATTAACTGAGTTAAAAATTTATTTGTTTATTTCTTAACTCTAATTTCAATGTACTAATTAATTTCAATTAAATATTAATTCATTTCGACTGACTAAAATTTTCAAAAATTCTAAAAAAAAATTAACACCATAAATTTTCGAAAAATTTCGCCTGCAGCTCCTTTGTACCGGTCAATCGGTACAAGTACAACTCGCCTCTCTAGGCCTTCTTCTCCAACCCAACAGAAAATCAAATAGCCAAGCGGCTTACTAAATAGGATCATAAATCTCATGCTTATACCAAATATAAACTTGTACCTTTTTGTTGGGCATATCATTATATCATTTCCATCTGTTACCAATTCTGCATATACCAATACATTTCCAACTTGATCTTTTATCAATTTATCTTTGACACAATTATTCACTTATTCAAGCCAAAATTCATTTCAAACTCAAGTTTCATTCTTGATTCTAAACTCATAATCCACTAATCTGGTTCCATTTCAAATTCCTATCTCACAAATCCATTTTTTTCGATACCATTCTAATCTAATTCAATTCAATTACCACTGAATTTCCTTTATTTCAATTTCAAATTTGCTTTCACAAATTTCTATTTAATTTATTTTTATTTCAAACAATCTTTACCTGGGAGTTTAAATAGCTTAGCTTTTCCAAAAATCAAGTATCCTTTTCTGGAATTTCAAAACAACTTGTTTTTCTCAAAACAATTCAAAAACAAAATCTTTGGTAGTAATCCGTCACTTAGAAACTCGAAAATGAACACTGATGATGTCCAAATCATCATTGGAATTATTTTCCAGCGATTGAAGTGAGTTCAATACTATATCACTTTCAAAACCATTTCTAACCATTTCCATTTTGAAATACATTTCAAAATATTATTCATAATGCTTGTAAACAATTTAAAATCTCCTAGGATTTTAAAATTCACATATATTAATTCCAAATCCATCTACAAATACCTTTCCAAATTTCCAGGGTTTTAAATTTCAATGTTGATTTAAATTCAGATTTATTTATTTCGTAGTACTTATACGAATTTTATATGGTTATATATGTATAACCAACTCAATTTTAATCCTATTCGATTATAATAACAACCAACACATCTAATAACTATAATGATTCCAAGATATATATTTTGTAACACCCCGCAATTTTAAATCGAGACATAAGATATAATCAAAGAATAATTAATTTCAAATGCGAGAAATAAGGGAAACGGGTTACGCCATTGCGTTTGTCTCGGAATTCTACTTGAGATAGAGTCTGAGTTTGCATAAATCGGACACCGTATGAAGAAGATATGGACGAACGAAGTTGGGCAGAGAACCAAAAAAAATTGCACTGGCGCTCTTGGGAAGTGCGCCAGTACAAAAATTGCACTGGCGCACCTGCCAAGTGCGCCCAGGTCGGGCTGAAAGCCTGCACAGCTTTCTGGCATGTTCTGATTCGTACTGTGACTCATTACTGAGTCCTTTCTGACTCCTTGCTGAGTCATTAGGGCTGAGGTGTCACCCTATTGCCTATGACTATGACTATGACTATGAGACCTTTGCCTAAGACTATGGCCATGAACTGTTGCCTTTGAAATTATTGCCTATGACTATGATTTGTGACTATGAGACAGTTGCCCACGACTATGATTCATAATTATGAGACTATTGCCTATGACATTGATTAAGAAATTATTGTGATTAGTCGCCCAAGGCTATTGTGGTTAATTGCCTATAACTATTGTTGTAATAACCGGGAAATCTAAGCCAATTTATAAATTTTATTTTGGCAATTTTAGTGAATTTTGATTATTACTAATGATCTTGATTGGGCTGTACACCCAAGAGGAGGGAATCAGTTGGTGATCGTCCAGACGTACTTGGAGATCGATGGATATGCGAGGTACAAGGTGCCTCCGGTTTCGTTCATACCCAGAACGAACTTGTAAATGGACTGTGTGTCTGACATTGGATTTTATTCTGTGTGATTGATTTCTATTAAATATATATCTGTTTGGCAGCGGAGAATTTATTCTCTTGCTTAACGCCATTCTCTAAGACGTACGAGCTCAGAGGTTATATATTGATGGATATCAATCGCATGGAGTGAATTGCCTGTGTGGCATGCCTAAGTGGAAAATGATCAAGGCTTTTGTTGAAAAGAAGAGTCTTGTGGTTGATGATCAAAGCACGGCCTGTGTGGCGTAGCTTTGTGTAGCGTTAATTCGCGAGCCTCACACCCAACCAGAAACGGGAGAGGACCTCAGGGAGGGTATGCATTTCCTTCTAGCTAGGGTGGTGTCAGTGACCTACCAGCCCTGACATTTATATTATTTTCACCTGTGTGCTTGTTGGATTGCAAGGCGCCTCGGATATATCGGTGATTATGTGGAGCCGATGGAGTCATTTGGCTCAATTACACCCCAAAGGGCGGGGAAACGCAGTGTTCAGGCATAATAATCAACATCAGTGGACCGGCCCTGACGATTCAAGGCTTGCCTGTCCGCTTTCCTGAGACATGGGCTAGATTATCTCAAATTCAGTGAGGACGATCCCTTGCCTCGGTTCATAGATGGAAATCCAGCTTCCAATACGTGACTTTGCGGTTATGATTGTAGAACCTATATATGGCGATATAGTGGTAGAGGGCACTTATGTCGTCTATGATTGATACTTATAATTGAAATTGTTTTGACACTATGCACTTATAATAGTATCAAATGATTTGTTTTTAACGTACCAAGCATGTTTGGCTATTATAAGGAAAACCCTATCCCCCGGCTTGCGTTGCATTGTGTGATAGGACCTGGGTCTTATAATAGCACCATTTTTTCAAAAAGCATTGCGCTGTTTTGTTATATGCACTGGTATTCTTGGGAGGAAACCCGTTCTATGTTATAAGGCATGGTCCCTAGATATATCTGATTTAAAGTAAAGCTTTAAATAATTGTTTTGTTTCTCACACCAGTCATATGACTGACCTGGAGTTTATTGTTTTAACCAAAATCTGGGTGCCCCTATTTTCCACACGGGCAGCTAGTAGTTTTGGTTTTGCAGATTTATATTCACAGGATCCTAGTTTACAGCTGGAATGATATTCGAAAAGCTCTGTATCTTCATATTCCTTTCAGTTGTGTTTCGTATTATTTTGCACTGCTATGTAATTTATTGTAATCTCTGATATTTTTCCGTCATATTGTAATTATTTATACTTTGTATATTCTTGTATTTTGATGGAATTGTTGTAATAAACAATGAAATGTTCTTCTGTTTGTGCTCCGATTTATCGTGTTCTCAAAACAATCATGGGTTTCGAACAGTCTTGGTCGGTTTAGCGATCGATTTGGATCGAGCGAAATTGTTTCTCATTTCAATTGTAGTTAGATGCTTATGCCTATTCCCATCGTTACAATTAACCAATCATGTTGTACCTTGAACTGGCATTATGTTGGATCATATCACCTATGCCTATTCCCTTGATTATGTTTGATCTCATATTTAGTGTGTAACTTGGCCAGTTTATTCCTATTCACTATTATGTACATCGAACCTGTTGGAGCCATTATTTTTGCATGCCTATTCTTCTTGTGCTTATCCACTATTCCTTTTGTTAGTGCCATTTCATGAGTACTTAGAAAACTTGTAAAATCATGTTATACGTACGATTATGATGCGGGGATTTGGCGTAGCTTAATTAAGTTAATTTGGCATAATAAATATGTTTGCATAATCTAAATTGGCTATAATAGTGAATGATTTACATGCATATCAGAATTGGGCATAAATTGATAAATTTTAATTGGTCGCAAAGTACGTAATTGGCATGTAAACCAAGTTTTGGACGTAAACGGTAAACTAGAATATTAAATCTAGTTTTGACATAAACTGTAAATTGGAATTTAATCTAGATTGGGCATGAACTGAAAAGGGGGGAATACCAAATCTAAATTGGTATAAACTGCAAGCTGAGCTAATTGATAGGTAAATCAAGTTTAGGGCATAGAATATAAGTATGTTAATTGGCATGACAAATGAATATGATCTAGGCTAAATTGATTTATGGAAAATTTACATAAATAGTAAATATGTAAATTTAGTAAAAAGACGAATATGCCTAATCCGAGGTTAGACTGAGTTTTGGGGTAAAACTGCCCGGAACTGACCGGTACATCCAATGACCACAACAATACCTGTCTAATGTGAGAGGTTAGTGCATCAAGCCCAGAAAGACCCGAGGTTAGACTGAGTTGTGGTGTAAAACTGCCCGGAACCGACCGACACATCCAGTAACCACAACAGTACCTGTCTAATGTGAGTGGTTGGTGCTTTATTTAATTAATTAAAGCTCATGAACAATCAAGCTAGAAATGGTGAGGTTAAGTAATTGAGGAAACACTTAACCAACTTAACATGTTAACAAAGACAAGAAGGGTGGGGTTAAGTAATCAAGAAAACACTTAGCCAATTCAACATGTTAACTAGACAGGATTGATAGGGGTTAAGTTAATTTGGACACTTAACCAACTTAACATGTTAATAAGGCAAGATTTGTAGGGGTTAAGTAACTAAGGAAACACTTAACCATTATAACATGTAAACTAGACAAGTGGATAAGGTTAAGTAAATGTTTAACTGTTATAACATGCTAACTAGACTAAATGGTTGGGTTAAGTAAACTTAGAACACTTAGTCGTTATAGCATGATAAATAAACAGGGTTAAGTTAATGAGAGACACTTAACCATTATAACTTGATAAACGAGCAAGGTTAAGGAACACTTAACTAATTTAACATGATCTATGGGTAGGTTAAGTCAGCGTAAACTGCTGGATAACACTTAACCAATCCAACATGATGAGGAAGAGAACTAAGTAGTAAACCTTAGTTAAGAGAACTCAGTTGTAAACCTTAGTTAAGAAAACGAACGATTCTAGAAACTAAGTAGTAAACCTTAGTTAAGAGAACTAAGTAGTAAACCTTAGTCAAGAAAACCAAGTAGAATACGAGGAGGAGCGAACGTCCATCTGATCATGAAGAAGGCTCCAACAAACTCGGTTACGAAGCAAGCAGCTTCGAGGGGACGTGAGGGTACTCTTGGTATCCCTCTGTGAGGCTGCAGATGATTCTTATGGGCTCACAGAGGTTAAGGTTTGCGTTAGAAGAGCCAATGGTATGCCTTGGTTGCAATAATAAGGCAACATAAAGACTAGGATGGACCAGCGTGATTCGGCGAGACCAGTTTGTGCCCTGTGATAGCAACTCGTCGTCTACCAACCATCTTGAGTCAGTCGAGATATAGAAAGGTGGAGAACTTCAACAGACCATATACTTGCTATCTAGTTATGGGTGAGGTTGGCCCATAGGTTGGTGGGGCATAGAGGGGCCTGAGTACAGTTCTCATTCTTGATTTTCTTGTGTGCCTTTCATTTGTTAGTTGAGGGAGGGGTCTAGTGGGACTATAGCCACTGTAAAAGCAGACCTTAGCATCTGCAATCGACAGATATCTGAAAGCTCACGACCGGGTTCCGTGTTTCTTGACCAGCCCTGCCACGGGACTTGGGTCACACATATAGAGGGCATGTGCATCTAGACATAAATAACGATCCACGACACATACGTGGGGAAAATCGAGGAATATATACCGCTCTAGGTAGTGTGTACTAGATTAGGGGGAATCGTTCGATAGGTAGCATAATCCCTAGTTGGACCTAGGTCGCGTAAACCTGAGTCCGAGAAGCGTTCAATAGGTAGCATAAACCCCAGTGGCCGTGGGTAGTGTAAACCCTGGTTGAATCTAGGAAGTGCTTGATAATAAACCCTAGATTAGATCTAGGTAATAAATGGAATCCCCATAATAGATGTACACCTGAAGGCAACCACAATTACGGAGATTGGGATCACGTTATCATATGATCATTTTATATAGATTACTAGTTTGGACACTAGTTAGGTAGTGCAGAGATATAGAAATCAGTATAACAGGGTAGTCGTGATCAGGGAAGGAGCAGAAGCGCATTCAGTTTATCAGTATATTCAGTTTTTTAGTATATCCAGTCTATCGGTACATTCAGTTTATCTTGCCATGCTTATCCCATGTTATCTTGTTACTATGGTTTAGTCTTATATTTAGTTGATTCATGTCATAACCCTTTTCCTCGTTTAAATACTAAGAATCATTGAGCTTACCAGGCTTTATGTCTGATCTAGTTTGCTTTCGCCTCTTTTCTTCCGTTCACCCCCCCGCACAAGGTAGTCAGGGAAGGAAAAGCTCAGCTCATTATGGGGCCGTTACTCTTTCCGAGCTTGAAGATTCTTTGGTGTATTGCTTTGAACTCCATTTTCTACTGTTGTGGCTGGCTCATGCTTTATTGGGGAATATCATTGTCTGTTTGTGCTTCTTTATATTAAACAAGACAGGTGCTTTGTTGTAATAAGTATTGGTGTTGTAAGGCAATCTTTTTACAAGCTGTTATTTATTTTCCGCTGCTTTATTTGTCTGTCTTGTAATTTTTCTACATCTTGTACTAAAAATTCTCCACTGAAGTTAAGGCATTCCCTTTGTGAGTGACCTTAACGGAGGTGGAGTGTTTCACTTGGTATCAGAGCTGAAGGTTACCGGATTAGATAAAAGATTTGAAAAATTATTTTCAAAACGATTTTAGAAGAAGCATTTTCAAAAGAAAAGTTTTGTTTTAAAGGCATATTCCCCAAAGACATATGCACTATCTTTTGACCCTCTGCTTGAATCCTTGTTTCCTTCTTTCTTGAGTCTCCGGGGCTCCTGGCTTTCTGGGAGGTAACCTCATCGCGGTATGGTTTCGTAGGCTTGATGAGACTACGACACTTGTCAAAGGGCAAATAAGTGCCTAACTTCCATCTGTAGCCGTAATTTTCTTTCGAGCTTTGTAGTATCCCCCGTGCGATGGAGGCAGCTTTCGAGAGACATGTCAACAAGTTACACAAGGATGGAAAAGTTGAGAATAAGGGGGTTTGGCTACGGAGCACAACACAAGGATGAAGAACCCATGGATATGGACTTGGTTCACAAAGGAGGGGAGGAAAGAATAGTAAAACCTAAAACAAGAGGAAGTATCTTTATTTTGGTATATAACAGGTTGTATAATTAAGGGCAAGGGCAAGAATAAGGAACAGGATTTTCCGGAAGGCAAGTGCATGCTCTCACTGCCAGCATACCTGAGAGAGAGGCAGTAAGATTTCGGTTGAAAGAGTTTTTCCTTTTTGATTATCCTGTTAGTACTCCTTCTGATTTTAGAGCTTCACATCCGTATATATCTGCTTCCATAGTTGAGTCTCTGCGCCCTAGATATTGTGTAGTAGAGTATCCCATTATAGTCTCAAATCCAATTGCTAGTTCAGCCCATTTATCTTTGACTTGTGAGGATTTGAGAATAGATATATTTATGCTTATGTTTTTGGGCTATGGGTTGATTCTAGGCATTGATTGGTTAGCTAATAATTGTGAAGCAAGGGTAATTAGACTTTCGACTTGCCTTGGGAATACGCTTGAGATTTCGTATGATCCTAAGGGATCAGTTTGTCTTAGCTACCTAGAATCACTTTATTTATCTATCGACAATTTTTGATCCGTTGGAGTAGTCCATGAGTACGCAAGATGTTTTGATTATGGTAGGGGTTTTCCCCTAATACTCAGGACAGACTTCCGCATATATCTAGATGACACTGCGAAGCCTGTTATGCGATCAACGATAATTTTGGAGCAAGATTAGCGAGGATAGCCAGAGTCGGTAGAGTGCTCAATTGTTTGATTGTATTATCTCATATAGATCGTCCAAATTCGGAGGAGGTATCCCTTGGGTGCTTGTCTGATATTGGTTTAGCCCTTTGGAGTTTGTACTTGAGGGATGTCGAGTTCAACTTGGATGGTTTGCGTGAGAAATAAATGGTTGGGGCTGGCACCCTAAGTTAGACTGACCATATGAGAGGTAATAAGCACATAGTAACCATTAGCTTTTGACCCTCAGATTTGCAACATGATGGATAAGCTAAGTAGAGGAGAGACCTCTAATCATCTTAGGATATACACTTGATATCATGGTTAACATCTGTTTATCTTGGAAAGATAGTTCGGCTACATTGGATACCCTCTAGCATAGTAAGTTATCAAGGGCCTATCTTTCACACACCAAAAAGCTCATTTTGGCAGTGCTCAAATCCGTATCAAATGCAATTTGGCAGTGCTCAGATCCGTATCAAATTAATGCGTGTTTGTTACTTAGGCACGCCCTAGAGCCGTATCAAATTAGTAATTTGATACGCCTAACCCATATCAAATTTACCAGTTTGATACGCCTTAAACCCGTATCAAATTTCAATTCGACACGCCTTAAAGCCTTATCAAATTATCAAATTTGATACACCTTTTAACCGTATCAAATTATCATATTGACACTCCTTATAGCCTTATCAAATTAACAAATTGATATGCCTTATAGCCTTATCAAATTATCAAATTGATACGCCTTATAGCCTTATCAAATTAGTGGATTGGTACGCCTTAAGCGTATCAATCCACTAATTTGATACGGCCATAAGGTGTATCAATTTGATAATTTAATACGGGTTTAAGGAGTGCCAAATTGATAATTTGATACGGGTTTAAGGAGTGTCAAATTGATAATTTGATACGGGTTTAAGGCGTGTCAAATTGAAATTTTGATAAGGCTTTAAGGCGAATCGAATTGAAATTTGATACGGGTTTAACGCGTATCAAACTGGTAAATTTGATACGGGTTAGGCGTATCAAATTACTAATGATCATCCAGATACGTATCTAATGTACGCTACTTCACCCAGTGATATATATACACAACAAAGAAAATACGATGCACCCATGTAATAGTACATAAAGAAAATACAGAAAGCATAACTTCAATTAATACATAAAACATAACTTCAATTAATACACAAAACATAATTTCAGTCAATACACAAAGCATAACACAATTTATACAAAGCGTAGTGTTCGATCGAAGTTCTTGCTGTAAAGAAAAAAATTGGAGATAACTAAACTGCAGTAGTCGAGCCGCTTGTTCCAACACCTGTAAAAAAAAAAGAAAAAAAAAAGAAAAAAAAGAATATGTGAATACACAACCAAGTTGAAAGTGTCTAAAATAAAAAACCAAAGTGAATCTAAGAGTAAAGGAATGCGATGACAGTTTGGAACAAAACACACTCGCCATGCGCACAATCCTCCCATTGCACCCATACAGCTACTTTAGCCATTGCCTACGACCTTCAATTTGCAACTCAATCCCCTTACTTTAATTCAATCTTCGGACACCATTGAGGACAAAAGTTCAATCATTGCTCGATACTTCCTGTAATCAGCCTAGGCCCGAAACCATCTCAAATCTGCCATATGCAACAATTTTTAAGCCTCAACAACCATGCATGTTGCATAGCAGATTACATTTGAAGACTCTCCTCCATCTTCGTTACCACAGATTGAGATACTTTTTGCTTGAAACTTATAAAGCCGAGCGCCATAGTACTGATATTGCACTGAAAGAAGAATTTGTTCACCATTCCCCCATTTGCATTTGATCCTTAAAGCCTTCCACGCTACACTATTAGCAAAGTAATGGATTACAATTTTGATAGCCTATGTCTGTTTGGTAAGAAACCAACAAAAACAATCAAGGAAGCACCACTTGAAACTTTTGAATGTTCAATTTAACCATCATATATCAAATGTATGCATTAGTCATGGATATTACTTGTTCATGATTGTTTACTATTAATTATATAAGAGTAAAAGCTAATGAAGTTTAACAAATGTTTAATAATCTTTTTTTTTTCAGAATTGAAATAATAGGAATAACATAAGAAATAGTATCCAATGAACATATGCTTAACAATGTAATTCAAAAAGAGATGTGAGTTTTTAGTTCTTAGTTCATTACCTACTTGAATATTGATTAAGGTTAAAAAAAATTAAGAGAACTGGTTGTATCAAGTTCATATAAACTAATATTTAAGCATTAAAAGTCTCATGAGTATGGCATAAGTCTGTAATGACTTGGAATTTAGATCACTTGATTTTGAATATTTAATTAATTTTAAAGTTATTTCACATTGTCTCAAATCCTACACTCCTCTGTCATTCCTTTTCCTAAACAATAATAAAAATATATTAAACCATGTCATGCACACGACTGGCCTAAATTATAACACAAATTGAAAGACAGATAATGAGTGCAAACTAAAACTTATATCATTGAAAAAGAGGAAAAAAACAATTTTTGGTTCAAAACTTTAACACTGTTGATGGTGTATGAAATAATCAAATCAAACTGATATACTTGTGTGATCGATGATAGATAAGAATAAGAAGACTAATACCTTTTACAAATCTATCTGCAAATTCCAGAACAAATGGTAGTCCATGTAGAGTTACATGGCAATCCTCAAGATACATTTCTCTGAGACAAAATTTACAGCAATTAGAAATCAAAGCATTTGAACTAATAGACATATATCATTAAATATAAAGTTTAGACTAATCAACATAAACTAAACACTAGCAGTTTAGTCCAATCATGTATGATATACACTCTAGCAGAAAATATGTTAATTTTAGTTTTACTTTCAAAGATGATCAAACATTTCAAAATTAAAGCAGAAGCAAAAATATTATAATATTCAAAAAAAATTAAAAAAAAAGTACCATTTCACAGGCTTACTTGCTACCACTTTTTGACCACCCACTTGATTTTTTTTATTTATATGCTTTGGAATGTATAATCTCTTGATTGAAACTCAACGGTATATTGTAGTTGAGTGAATGCTAGTTAATTTCTTTAATACAACAAAAAAATTAACAGTAATCATGCACAAAAGTGAGGTTCATAATCGGTGACAACATAATGTAACTGAAATTATGTTTCAAAAGAATTGCTATCTAGCATATCCCAAGTTTGTAGCTATTGATAACAACTGTGGATTTTTTTATAATGAAATAGTCAGTAGAGTTACCAAATAAAATTCATGTATACATTAGTCTGCTAAATAAAAGTGAAACTGGACCTAGTCATTAACCAAAAGGAAAAAAAATATTAACAACACAATAAAATGTTATTGCAAAACCAACGCAAAGGACGATTTTGTTAAAGTACAAAGCAATAGGGACCTCTATAAGAGTAAATATCAGATAACAAATTTGGATCTAATAGTTATGTTTCAAATCTCATACAAAAAACAAAACCACATCAAAAACATATTGAGACCTTATCCTCACCTAAAATTCATGATTAAGTTTTTCAAAAGACAATTTCAATGACATTAATAAGTTAATAAGCACGTAAGAAAAATTAGATCCCACGTGCATCCAAAATGAATCGATTTTAGTTGGTATGGATTCAAATTATTTCTTATATGTATTTTAAATCAAGAGCACTGGCCATAACAAAGTAACAGATGTAAAGTGTAATTAGTTAACTAAAACAGTATGGAATTTTACAACTAAAATACAATTTGGAGCCTACACGTTACAATTAACAAAAATGGTCATGAAAAGTTAATAAATCGATATAAAATCAAAACTGATTTCGCAACATGACTTTGGTCAAAGATAGAAATCAACTGTTTGCCCAAAAAGTTTACAAAATAACATGCCATGAAGTTGGATGTTAAAACTGAAGATGAAATTAGATTTGAGATAATGACATGAAACAAAGTATGATAAAATGAATTGGTGTTTTATACGCAGCAGTGGCTTCCTCTTTTGAGGGCAAGACTTGAATGACAACCAAAGAGAGAAAATAGGAAAATACTGGTCATAGAAGCTTCTTCGATTACCGCCAACATATATCAAAGTCTTCATATGAAAGGAGTTTGTAATTTCATTTTTCTTTCATGTCTCATACATGTGTACGCATATACAAATGGTTACTGTTTAATCATGGTTTTTTATCATATATAAAAATTATATGAAATGTTATTTATCAGTTTCTTAACAAAATCAACTGGAACCAAAACGTAATAAATCACAAGTTGGGATCAAATGTGTCTTAATTAAGTTTTTTATCTTGAACAGTAATCACAATGTATCTTAGATATATTTTCAAGATAGTAATCATAACAGAATAATAAACTAGAACAGTTTAATCAAATTAAGTTGCCCACTACTTTGGTCTGTTTTGATGTAATCAAATATGAGTACAGTAAAAAAAAACTGAGTTTGCGAACATATATCAATGTAAAGAAATCTATTAGATCGCCAAAGCTGTGTATTTAAATTGATTACTAGAAAATAATATTAGGCCGATGGATGGATGGTCGAGGGACCAACATACAGATAAATAGACATAAATTCACATAACAAATCACAATAAAAATCATCAATGATAATTCTATTAACACAATATACCTGAGGGAATTGATAGTTTCTTAATTTTGAAACATCAGCAATGCGCTTAATAGCGCGGCTACCCATGTCAGATGAGAACTCCTAAAACATAAAAATTAAGTTACAAATTTACAGTAACAAGTATTAAAGTGCTCCTTCTAATTAAAGTCACATGAAAATAAGAATTTAACCTGGTCTCTAAAGACAGTAAGAACTTCTCCACCTAAGTCTAGCTCTATGCCTTTGGCAATTGGAAAACATAAACAATATCCACAATGTTCAATTAAAAAATATCTGCTGTAGTTAGAGGAACATAAATATGTTCGTTGCAAGGGATAGCAGGTAAAGGATGATCAAAAAAATAATATAATTAGTTATTCCGACGTAATACGGTTTTGAACTACATGGTCATGTCATATATATATATATATACATATACATATACATATATATATATATATATATATATATATATATATACAATTCCAAAGAAAGGTTTTAACCTTACGGTAATTGGTTTCCTTTAGAAAACAAAAAGATGAAGAGATTGTTAATACTGAATCCTAAAATTCATATATACTGTTAAGGTCCATTTTTTAATAGAAAATATGGTCATGTTTCAATGGTCTAAATTACCAATACCTATGACAATTATAATATTATTGACAAACATATAACAAAATCTTTGTTTACAGGTCATGACCAACAGATTAAGCATCACCGACATATGTTTAGTATAAACTTGACATAGAGATAAGTAGACAATTGAATTAACAAGGTTAAGTTAGTCTTATGTTAAACAGTTATGTTGAACAAAATACTTCCATTAACATTGATAAGACATCATAATACATTGCCATTTAGTATAAACAGAATACATCATCGTATATATTTGATACCATATATGTTACCCTGATACACAATGCATCATTATGACCAAGAAATAGCATACAACTCATACATACGGTTAACACCAAAAGAGATGCTTTTGCTATACTATACAAAAAAGGGCAATATAAGCATAAAAACTTATATCACTGAATACGAACTTAGATCATAAGGGAAAGGTATCATGTGGTTTACCATTTCCGTTGAGAAGTGCTTTGGTGGCAGACTGGTTCTGATATTTGTTTGGTCCATGCTGTCGAGCTCGGTCTCCCATTGATTCAGCATCGGATGTTGTGGTTCTTTTAATCCATTTCTAGCAGAACAATGTGAACTTATTATCCTTCCAAGTGAATCAACATGATCTTCCATACCAGATACACCCATCTGAACATGCCAGTTGAGGTTGAAGCAACTCCGCATTGAAACCTACTGTTGACAGACCAAATCGAGGATCTATAAATAGGAGTTCTTACAAACAACTTACTGTTATGTGTATTAATCACGGTTCACAAGTTGTAGTGATGCTATGAACATGGTGGTTTACAACAAAAAGATACATTGTTCATATCAGCCTGAATACTACAGGAATAATAAATTAATTACTTGGCAATAGTAAATCCTTCAAGTTCAACACAAACTAAAACGACCATCCTATCAACACAAAGACAATCAAAACCGAAGCTCAAACTACAATTTCTCCTATTTAAAATGCTCCTCCATCTCTGGCCTAAACATCACCCCCGCCTCCTCTTACCTTCAATCTCCATACACATCCACCTGAACTGCAACTTCCCTGAACCATCAAGCCTTCAAATCACAAAAATTGCAAATAGCGTCTACAATCACCACCAAACAGTCCAGCAAACTGTTAACCTAACTCAATCACCTCTGCTACAGTCGCCCACTGTACTTCCCCAAATTCTACACACGCCTCATCAAACAGTACTACTAAGAAAACATTGTGGGCCTCATGATTTCATTTGATTTCACATAGGAAACACATAAACAAAGTTCACATAAGAAAAATTCACACACGCAAAGTTCCGACTACAAACAAAATTCACCGTTAACAACAAACAAGATGATTTCAGATTCAATTTCAAATAAATAAGTAAAATAAAATATAAAAAAGGTACCTTAAAGCTTCTACAAAAATAGGAACTAAGAGTTGGATTGAAAGAGGAAGCAAGATGGCAAGAGGCTTAGCGGCGTTCGAGGAGCTGACGTGAAGCGACACGGTGGCACTGATGCGAGAGAAGGCGTGGCCTTGATTCGGAGATTGATTCGAAAATGATCTTTTGATTTAGGGATTTGAAAAAATGAAAATAAACGGGGGAAAACTAGAGAAGGGAAAATATGTGGACTTGATACTCAAATCCGTATCAAAATGAACTGATCCGCGTGGTTCAAGATCTAAGGGTTAGATTGAAGCTGTTGGAGATGGCGTGGATTGCAAAGAAACTCATAAGAAACGGGAGCATCATGTGATACGGTCATGAGCCATAGTAAATTTGATACGGGTTAAAGCCGTATCAAATCTCAACATCGTTGTGTGTCAAAATTGCTGTTTTGGTGTAGTGTTTACTAGTGGGTTTTGGAAATGGAGTTTAAGAAGCTTCGCAACCATGAAGTTAAATTAGATAAGGTACAGTGGCATGAAGCTAAAGAAGATGCGATTTAGAAGACTGAAGACTAGACACGCGCATCATACCCTTTTTAAGGGTGTATCATTGATTTCTCTTTTTTCTATAAAGTTTGTTTGCATGTTAGTCTTTATCTTTTAAGGTATACCCTCCAAATCATATCTTCGATTCTTAGGTAGAAGCTAATGGGTGTAAACATGTGTTTGAAACATGTTATGATTGATCGTTGCAAGTGGTTGCTAGTGGTTGATCATGGATGCATATGCACACATTAGGCACTAGATCAGCTCAGTCACTTTCATATTGCATTTGCAAATATGTACTTGTTTATTGATTGAACTTGATGTGTTATCCTGTGGAAGTTGCATTTGAGTGAATGCTTGTGCACTCATATAGAAATAATATGTATCATTAGGATTGCATACATATTGGATGCATGTCACTGACATGATTTGCATTAAGGAGGTCAACTGAATCAGTAGACCGCCTGACTTTGCATCAAATAAGGACATATACACACACTATGCATATGATCATGAAAGCATTAGAAATCTTTTAAGGACAACGGACGCCAGTGATAGAATGGTTAAGTACATGGATGTTGGATGATAGGATATGCATTCTTCTTGACTTAGAGATTTCGGGGACGAAATCCTTTAAGGAGAGGAGAATGTAACACCCTACAATTTTAAATCGGGACATAAGATATAATCAAAGAATAATTAATTTCAAATGCAATAATTAAGGGAAACGGGTTAGGCCATTGCGTTCGTCACGGAATTCTTCTTGAGATAGAGTCCGAGTTTGCATAAATCGGACAATGTATGAAGAAGATATGGACGAACGAAGTTGGGCAGAGATCCCAAAAAAAATTGCACTGGCGCACTTGGGAAGTGCGCCAGTACAAAAATTGCACTGGCACACCTGCCAAGTGCACCCAGGTCGGGCTGAAAGCCTGCACAACTTTCTAGTGTGTTATGATCCGTACTGTGACTCATTGCTGAGTCCTTTCTGACTCCTTGCTGAGTCATTAGGGTTGAGGTGTCACCCTATCCTGACTGAATGGTTATGGTTAACTATAGGTTCATCCGACATCTTTAATTAAATTGAAATTCTATATAAACAACCTAGCACTCAACCCTAAAATCACACTAATTCATTCTAAGAGCCGTCATACCACCATACTCAACCTAGGATAGCCACCATTCTCTTTCAACCAAAAAGAAAACTAGAAAGCTACGAAGTGAATCAAATCTGAATTATATGAACAACGATCTACGTCAAAGGCGAGCATTCCAACTTCAGAATTCAGATTCTAGAAATCAAGAATTCATTCTTTGTAAGTTCGGTTATTCCTTAGATTTGAACGTATAATTGGAATCGTGAATGTAATAAATCAAAATATAGAACTGTACCTATTTGCAAGTTAATTATCTTTGATTCATGCTTATGTCAAATCTAAAGTTATTTATGCCTTTGGATTTGATTTATGACTATGACTATGAGACTTTTGCCTATGACTATGGTTCGTGACTATGAAACTGTTGCCCATGAAGCTATTGCCTATGACTATGACAATGACTATGAGACCTTTGCCTAAGACTATGGCCATGAACTATTGCCTGTGAGATTATTGCCTATGACTATGATTCGTGACTATGAGACAGTTGCCCACAACTATGATTCATAATTATGAGACTATTGCCTATGACATTGATTAAGAAATTATTGTAATTAGACGCCCATGACTATTGTAGTTAATTGCCTACAACTATTGTAGTTAGATGCTTATGCCTATTCCCATTGTTACAATTAACAATCATGTTGTACCTTGAACTGGCATTATGTTGGATCATATCACCTATGCCTATTCACTTGATTATGTTGGATCTCTTATTTAGTGTGTAACTTGGCCAGTTTATTCCTATTCACTATTATGTACATCGAACCTGCTGGAGCCACTATTTTTGCATCCCTATTCTTCTTGTGCTTATCCCCTATTCCTTTTGTTAGTGCCATTTCATGAGTACTTAGAAAACTTGTGAAATCATGTTATACGTACGATTATGATGCGGGGATTGGGCGTAGCTTAATTATGTTAATTTGGCATAAAAAATATGTTGGCATAATCTAAATTGGCTATAATAGCGAATGATTTACACGCATATTAGACTTGGGCATAAATTGATAAATTTTAATTGGTCGCAAAGTACGTAATTGGCATGTAAACCAAGTTTTGGACGTAAACGGTAAACTAGAATATTAAATCTAGTTTTGACATAAACTGTAAATTAGAGTGTTAATCTAGATTGGGCATGAACTGAAAAAGGGGGAAATACCAAATCTAAATTGGTATAAACTACAAGTTGGGCTAATTGTTAGGTAAATCAAGTTTAGGGCATAGAATATAAGTATGTTAATTGGCATGACAAATGAATATGATCTAGGCTAAATTGATTTACGGAAAATTTACATAAATAGTAAATATGTAAATTTAGCAAAAAGACGAATATGCCTAACCCAAGGTTAGACTGAGTTGTGGTGTAAAACTTCCCGGAACCGACTGACACATCCAGTGACCATAACAATACCTGTCTAATGTGAGAGGTTAGTGCATCAAGCCCTGAAAGACTTGAGGTAAGACTGAGTTGTGGTGTAAAATTGCCCGGGACCGACCGACACATCCAGTAACCACAAAAATACCTGTCTAGTGTGAGTGGTTGGTGCTTTAATTAATTAATTAAAGCTCATGAACAATCAAGCTAGAAATGGTGAGGTTAAGTAATTGAGGAAACACTTAACCAACTTAACATGTTAACAAAGACAAGAAGGGTGGGGTTAAGTAATCGAGAAAACACTTAGCCAATTCAACATGTTAACGAGACAGGATTGATAGGGGTTAAGTTAATTTGGACACTTAACCAACTTAACATGTTAACAAGGCAAGATTTGTGGGGGTTAAGTAACTAAGGAAGCACTTAACCATTATAACATGTAAACTAGACTAGTGGGTAAGGTTAAGTAAATGTTTAACCGTTATAACATGCTACCTAGACTAGATGGTGGGGTTAAGTAAACTTAGAACACTTAGCCGTTATAGCATGATAAATAAACAGGGTTAAGTTAATGAGAGACACTTAACCAGTATAACCTAATAAACGGGTAAGGTTAAGGAACACTTAACCAATTTAACATGATATATGGGTAGGTTAAGTCAACGTAAACTGCTGGATAACACTTAACCAATCCAACATGATGAGGAAGGGAACTAAGTAGTAAACCTTAGTTAAGAGAACTAAGTTGTAAACCTTAGTTAAGAAAATGAACGATTCAGGAAACTAAGTTGTAAGCATTAGTTAAGAGAACTAAGTTGCAAACCTTAGTCAAGAAAACCAAGTAGAATACAAGGAGGAGCGAATGTCCATCTGATCATGAAGAAGGCTCCAACGAACTGGGTTACGAAGCACGCAGCTTCGAGGGGACATGAGGGTACTCTTGGTATCCCTCTATGAGGCTGCAGATGATCCTTATGTGCTCACAGAGGTTAAGGTCTATGTTAGAAGAGCCAAGGGTATGCCTTGGTTGCAATAATAAGGCAACCTAAAGACTAGGATGGACCAGGTGATTCGGCGAGACCAGTTTTTGCCCTGTGATAGCAATTCGTCGTCTACCTACCATCTTGAGTCAGTCGAGATACGGAAAGGCAGAGAACTCCAACAGACCATATACTTGCTATCTAGTTATGGGTGAGGTTGGCCCATAGGTTGGTGGGGGCAAAGAGGGGCCTGAGTATAGTTCTCATTCTTGATTTTCTTGGGTGCCTTTCATTTGTTAGTTGAAGGAGGGGCCTAGTGGGACCATAGCCACTGTAAAGCAGACCTTAGCATCTGCAATCGGCAGATATCTGAATGCTCCCGACCGGGTTCCGTGTTTCTTGACTAGCCATGCCACGGGACTCGGGTCGCACATATAGAGGACATGTGCGTCTAGACATCGATAACGATTCATGACACATACGTGGGGAAAGTCGAGGAACATATACCGCTCTGGGAAGTGTGTCCTAGACTAGGGGCATCTTTCGATAGGTAGCGTAATCCCTAGTTGGACCTAGGTCGCGTAAACCCCGAATCCGAGAAGCATTCAATATGTAGCATAAACCCCAGTGGCCCTGAGTAGTGTAAACCTTGGTTGAATCTAGAAAGTGCTCGATAGTAAACCCTAGATTAGATCTAGGTAATAAATGGAATCCCCATAATAGATGTACACTTGAAGGCAACCACAATTACGGGGATTGGGATCACGTTATCATATGATCATTTTATATAGATTACTAGTTTGGACACTAGTTAGGTAGTGCAGAGATATAGAAATCAGTATAACAGGGTAGTCGTGATCAGAGAAGGAGCAGAACCGCATTCAGTTTATCAGTATATTCAGTTTATCAGTATATCTAGTTTATCGTACATTCAGTTTATCTTGCCATGCTTATCCCATGTTATCTCGTTACTATGGTTTAGTCTTATATCTAGTTTATTCATGTCATGATCCTTTTCCTTGTTTAAATACTAAGAACCACTAAGCTTACCAGACTTTATGTCTGAGCAAGTTTGCTTTCGCCTCTTTTCTACCGTTCCCTCCCCAACCCAGGTATTCAGGGAGGGAAAAGCTCAGCTCATTATGGGGCTGTTACTCTTTTCGAGCTTGAAGATTCTTTGGCGTATTGCTTTGAACTCCATTTTCTACTGCTATGGCTGGCTCATGCTTTATTGGGGAATATCATTGTCAGTTTGTGCTTCTTTATATTAAACAAGACAGATGCTTTGTTGTAATAAGTATTGGTGTTGTAAAACAATCTTTTTACAAGCTGTTTTAATCAATAAAGGTTATTTATTTTCCGCTGCTTTATTTGTCTGTCTTGTAATTTTTCTGCATCTTGTACTAAAAATGCTCCATCGAAGTTAAGGCATTCCCTTTGTGAGTGACCTTAACGGAGGTGGGGTGTTTCATATTTCTTTTATAATAAAATATATTTCGGGTAAAATTATGTCATTTACCCTCCTTCAAAACATACTATGTCAGTTTATCGTACTTGATTGTTTATAAACTCCTACCGATACAACAGATCAAACTGATCGACCAAAATTCATAAACTACTCAACCAATGAATCTGCACAATATAAAACAACTTTTATATCAAATAACAAATACACGCTCATATATACACTCAAACCCAATCTAGGGTATGGCTAACCCCATCTCTACTGAGTCACGCCACAGAGCCAAGGTAATTACTTAACCTCTCTCTGATACCACTGTAATGACCTGGGTTTTTGCGATCCTGGTTATCGACATAAACTCAATGTCGACTATCCAAGCATCAGAAATACCGGATAATTAATGAAATAAGTTAGAGGGTGAGGATAGATAAGATAGAAAATTAGAATAGAAGAAGAAGAAGATCAAAACAACAGAATCAGAGTAACACGAATCTCACAGCGGAACAAATAAAATATATTATATAACATAACTTTGGAATAAAACAGTATCGGTATACAATACTATTATCAGAGTACAACACTTACAACACATCGGAAATAATAATAGCTATATAATCCTTAACTCTCCTGCTTCAGCTCTCCAAGTATATCTGTAAAAACCTGACTACATGGCTGCCCGTACACAATTGGGCACCCAATAGTTTAGGGAAAACAAAACAAAATAAACTCTGGGTCAGTCATGGGATTGGTATGAGTAAAACCATTTAAAACAGTTTGAGCAATTAAACGATATCTCATAAGACCTCGCCATATAACGGAACGGGTTTTTCCCTTACGAGAACCCAAAACACTTGGTCCAACATTTTAAAAAAACTTTTTGAAAGGAACGATAATCTTTATATCAAACTCATTTGATATTATAACAATGTCTACCAACCATAATATAATAATCATCTAGCAGAATGCTTTCATCTCACGTTCCACATACATAATATGTAATCAAAAATCGTGGGCGCTTATTGGGTAATGGGTTCCAACTGGCAAGGTATGGGACGACCTTCCGACAACGTATCTCTAGAGAGGGATACACTAGGTTCAACAAGAACATCTCGTAACCCAGGCTAAACATGACCGGTCACTCATTTCGCTTGAGTGTGCCAAATGTACTATCACCAACGGCTGGGATCAACAACCGTTTCCCGAAAGGGACAGCATCGAAATAGATTATAGAAGTAAATGAAATTTCTCTAGATCAGGTGACAGTACACCCTAATTGGCAACTAACCACTTAGCCATGCGACCTACCCAATTTTGTACCATTTCTCGGTTGTGAGGCTAGAGGCCATAACATATCCTTTTACAAACAACGCCTTTATTCAGTTTGAATGTCACATCGTCATACCCGCCAAATCACAAATTGATTTCCCCAAACATACCACGGGTAAATAGCTAAGAGAAAAGAATTCCTCTGCCACCAAACGTAAATACGTTTGAAGAGATCAACTTATGCGATCTATTAAATATACTCTGTCGACATTCTTCCATACAGGTTGTCCTGGGACTGGATAAACTGAAGGCACTATTCTGTAAATCCATCTTACGCAATTTCTGCCTAGGATCTACTGAACAGCCATTGCATAACTCTATCTCCAATTATCTTCAACATATTTGATTCGCAACGCTAATGCCATACAAAGTGGTTTTCAGATAATATATCTTATCCCGGTCTCTCCGTATTGACAACGGAAATGGTCAAATTCTTTGATAGTCGGTGATTTAACTATCAAAGGAAAACATGTGTACAAACCACGGTCGTATTTCCAAATGGAAATCTTACCACCTCTATCAGTCTTTAACTATAAACTAGTAAGAGAACAACTTCCCAAGTATAAACCCTGAAGGCCGAAACCAACATCAGACCGATACCCAGAAAGCCATTCAACTCAACTAATTTCCAACTAGTTTCTAATTTAAGTAATTCCATTTAAACTCCTAATTCAAACCCCAAATTCCTTTATAATATTTTATTTGCAAAATATTTACTTTAATCTATTTTTCACATAGAATGCGAATAATATTTCTTTATTTAATCAAAACAGATTGATTTCGTATTTTAAAAACAATATCTCAAACCCAAATTCTATTTATATTTTTATTTCTAGAATTATTCATACAAATCTCCTTTTTATTTCTAACACTTAAATCTCGTTTATAATTCCCTTTATATAATTCTATTTATTCTATATAAATCCTTTTATATAATTCTATTTATTCAATATAAATTTTTCCTTCTCAATATTCACTTTGAAAATTTCTTTTTTACATTCCAGTATTTCATATGGTATTTAAAAATACCAAATAACATGACCAATGTCATCATAATCAATCACAGATTTTATATCACATCATATATCACAATATATGAAAACAAACATTATTATAATAATGAGGAATCCCGTTGGATCCCTCTAACCTGTTTCCCTGCATCCACATATGTTAAACAATATAAATAACATCAATTTCATTTTAATGTGAAATATTCTGATAAACAGAAATCAATATTTGATTAATGATTTATATATATCGTTATCTATAATTTTAACCAATTAATTAACAGTTCAACCAACAATCAACACACAACAATCAATCATTATTTATCAATTCTAAAAATACGTTATAAAAACACAAACTGGGTAGAGTTAGTGAGATTTACTCACATTGAACGATCATCGTAAAATAACGATAATTGTTGGTTGATTCAGACAAACAATTTATTTCGCTATAAATTGTAACGAGCTCCAATTCACTCCCAATCAGTTCCATTGTGTAGACGTCGTCCATACGATCCCAATGGATCTTGTTTTGTCTAATTCTGATATCATATGGAAGAGTTATTCAATTTACAAGTTGTGTATATATTTTTATTTTAAAATAAAACTTCATCTATATAATTGGGCCTCACCAAGGTTTGATGGCCCATCCACTCCTCCCAAGCCCGCTTCATAAACTACCGAGCGAAGCCCACTCCAGTCTTCTTCCCCGATTTGCTGATACTCCTTATTGCCGCTGTTTATAAAAGCCTCCCTCTCCTTCCATGATCAACAATAAATCGAACAAAATATACCATGTTACTCCACCTTCAAATCCACTTCATCCATGCTATTTTGGAAACATTCAATCCTCAAAAGTCCATCATGTGGAATAGTAAATTCCCTTCTTCCACGTCTAACAGAACGCTGCTCCAAATCTCACTCCACCATGATCGATCCTTTGAAAAAACGAAGCTCCCTCCTCACTAGATTATAATTCAAACTAAAAGTATCAATGACTTCCTCTTCTTGAGATCTATCTCCACATATCGAGCATTCAAAGCTAGCACCTACCCTGAAAAATCCGACCTCGACCAACTCGTCCTCCAACAATACACGGTGCGACATTCTTGGAGCTCAAACTTCCTCAAAAATTCACAACCTCACCTGAATATTACCACGAATTCCACTGTAAACTCCATTCCTTCCAACAATGCTCCAATTCCATCCAAAGATGAACCCTAGACCACGCTCCTAATGTATGAACTCCAGGACAATGCATCGAGCTATATGTTGACCCGCTTTTTAGTCAAAGCAGTCACACATGGAATCTCTTCTCAACAATACACTCAAGCGTTGGGAATATCGTCAGAAGACATGAAGTGATTTGGTTGAAATCGCATCACAAACAAAGAATGGCCCGAAACTCCTACCAGATGACATTTTTTGGGCCCGAAAATAGTGATTACAGAGCTAAGCTCTGTATCTCTTGTAGATCCCTGAATTAGCTTCAGTTTGAGCTTTGGTTTGGCTCAATCGGACTTGCGGTTTGAAAGTTACGCCCGTTTCCGTGAACGCATGCAGAACCGGAAACCTGGAATTTAGCATTGAATAAATCCTCAGATCGGATCGGGTAAATCGGTTTGGATCGGAATGAGGCATCCTGCCTTCACCAACTCATCATCCTCCCTCAACACTTAGATTTCAGCTCGGATCGGAGACTCCGATTCGGATCGGGTGGAATGGAGCAATCCGACCCGCTTCACATCGGATCCTCACAAGAGCACAAAGTATTCGGGTTGAAGACACCAACTCGGTTCGGATCGGACAACCGAACCGACCCGCCTTACACACTGCATTGAAGTGCTTCCACTCTTCGGATCGAAGACACCAAATCAGTTCGGATCGGAAGTCCGAACCGACCCGCCTTGCACCAGATGTATAGCAACACGTCTCGCCTTCGGTTGGAATGCTCCGGATCGGTTCGGAAGGAAGAGGACCCGAACCGAACCGCTTCGACCTGCTGCTACACCTCAACTTTGACCTGTTCCCAAGGAGTAACTACCTCCTATTAATCCGGATCGGCTTACACCTGTCCTAGCACGATCTGAAGACCACATCTCCACTATCTCCGAGATGGCCTCTCCACATGCCACGTGCCCCTCCGATCCGATCCGATTCAGGACTCCCAGCAGCTCCTCTACGCCTATAAATACTCCACGAGATGGTCATTTCAAGGGACTTTGGCCGGAACTAACACCTCCCGATCTCCATAACAAAGTATTCAAGGACTTTGGGTACTCCTCAACTCAATCAAACACCAAGCTATCGTGCATAAATTCAATCTCTTTTCTCATCTTCTTCATTACAACACAAGGCTATTGTGTATAATCGAATCTCACGGATTGTGAGACACCATTGTAATTGTAACTCCTCAGGATATGAGAAACTATAAAGTGGACGTAGGCTTGGATTGAGCCGAACCACTATAAAAATCCCGTGTGTCTCCTCTTATTTTACTGCTTTTTATCTGTGATCTGTGATTGTGAGGATTTCACATAGCATTTGGGTGTTAGGCCCAAATTTCGGTCTAACACTATACAAAATTGGTACTAGTGTGAAGAGAATTGAATCTGGATCTCGAATAAAATTATTGCATGATTTATGAATTTTTATCTCATTTGGTTATGAATTTTGAAGATCAAGATATGTTACTATAAGAAGAAATATGTCGGAGGAAAACTTGTTGACCGTGGAAAATGAAAGAATTAGGTTTTAAAAAAATTTGCGGTGAATTTATAAAAAAGTTTTATATTTTTATATTCAATTATAATATTCTATTTTAATCTACCGATATTTATGTTCGATGTTTAAAACCCGTGTAGTCATATACGATACCCAATTTTGACGAAAATAAATGTATAACTACATTTCGACATTACGGACCCAACGAAACTTTTTTCATCAAATTCCGACTCCGTTTGCTCACACAGCGTATTTTTAAAGTCAAATTATTGATTGTTTTTCACATTAAAGTCTTATACGGCCACATACTAACTCAAAATATCACGAAAATTGAAATCTAACAATAATTTAATATTCTGGATCCAACAAAATTAGTTTCATTGAAAACGGAGCTCGTTTGCAAAAGTGGCTATTTTTAAAGCTCTAAATAAATCCATTTAAATATTAAATACATTTAAAAATAATTAAATTTAATATTAATAAATTAATATTATCGTATATATTTACATAGAATATTATCCAGCTCGAAAATAAACATATCGGGATTTATAACCCGATATTTCAAGTCCAGATTATATCGATATCCTATTTATATATAAAAATCCATTTATTATATAAATAAATCGTTATAAATTATAAAGGAATTCCATAGCGACTTTTCAAAAATTGGATTTGGACATATCTCACAATCACACGACGAAATCCTGATTTTTCTCTTCCATTAGAAAATTATACTTCTCCAGCTCCGAATGTTTCTTGTTTCATAGAAATCCGACTTAAAACGGATTCTGTATATTCGTTTAAAGTTCGAATCACCAAATTGCGAACTATCGTGCCATTTCGAGCTCGATTATAATTATAATATAAATTATACGTTCAACTGACATTTATAAATAAATTTATTAATATAATTCAATTCTAAACTGAATTATATGTTTTAAATTGTCCAATTCGCACAATATTGTGAATTCTATTATTTCCGATTATTTCGAAAATAAATATATTATTCTATTATTTATATTAATTAAATATTCAGTATTATTTGATTAAACGACTATTTAAATCTCTAAATCATTATTTAAATAATTAAATTAATTAATTATTATACCGTAAAAATACGGGACATTACATTAGCTTTAACTTGTTGGCAAACTAAATATTAGGAAACAAATTTGGCCACATCTTTTTTCATCCCAGCCCAAAAGAAACCCTCTTCATGTCTCTGTACATCTTATCACCGCCTGGACAAATGGTCATCTTAGAATGGTGGGATTCTTCTAGAACTACCTTTATCAAGCTTCCAGTTTGAGGAACGCAAAGCCTTCCATCTCGTCGCAACCACCCCTTTTCATCTATGGCATATCTACTGAGGTGACTAGAAGTCGCCCATTTTCTGGGCTTCTCCATAATGTCTAGAATATGTGGGTCACAATTGTTGCGAAGCTCCTATCTGGTCCATAAGAGTTGTTCGTATCTCCAAGGATGCAAACAAATCAGGCAAAATCTGGATGGAAGGTCTAAAATCAAAAGCTAATATGAACTTCAAGTTCTATCTTTCCACAAATAGAGGACTTAGGGCGATCCTCTGCCTACTTAGTCCATCTACCACCATATTACCCTTGCCAGGGGTATAAGTAATCTCAAATCATAAGAAGCAAGAAACTCCATCCACCGTTGTTGCCTTAAATTGAGATCTTTCTGCGAGAACAGATACTTAATAGATTTATGATTGGTGTATAACTCGAACTTCTCTCCAAGTAAATAATGGTGCCACGTCTTAAGCGTGAATACTATGGCAGCAAGCTCTAGATTATGGGTAGGGTAGTTCTTCTCATGAACTCTCAATTGTCTACCCCCATAACACACTACTTTCCCTTTTTGCATCTGAACCGCACCAAGCCCTATACCACATGCATTAGTGTAAACGGTAAACACCTAACATCCATCAGGAAAGGTCAAGACTGGGGCTATTGTCAGAGCCCTCGTCAGCCATTGGAAAGCAACGTCACAATCTATATCCCATGAAAATGCCAAATTCTTCTTTATCAGCCTGGTGAGTGGGGCTGATATCTTTGCGAAGTCCTTAATGAGCTTCCTATAATAACCTGCCAACCAAGAAAGCTTCTCACCTCGATTGCAATTTTAGGAATCTGCCAATCTTGCACCACAACCACCTTGGCGGGATCTACAACTATCCCTTCTTTGGAGACCACATGCCCTAAGAATCTCACCTCTTTTCTCCAAAAATGGCATTTGGAGAACTTTGCCTTAAGCTAATGGTCACGGAGAGTTTTCAAAAATTCTCTCAAATGTTGGGCATGCTATTCTTC
Organism: Allium sativum; assembly: GCA_030737875.1. NCBI lineage: Eukaryota > Viridiplantae > Streptophyta > Magnoliopsida > Asparagales > Amaryllidaceae > Allium > Allium sativum. Next base: position 942,710,807 of record CM060918.1, read on the forward strand.
GCTTTTGGAGAAGATCAAAATATCATTAGCAAAGACTACAACAAATTTATTTAGGAACTCCCGAAACACCCTACTCATCAGATTGACAATATAGGCGGGTGCATTCGTCAGCCGAAAAGGCATCACTAGCCATTCAAAGAAACCGTCCGGAGTTCTAAAAGCAGTCTCATCTATACTGTCTTCAGCCACCCTCAATTAATGAAATTCCATGGCCAAGTCAACTGGGAAAATACAGAGGCACCAACAAGCTGATCAAATAAATCATCAATCCTCGAGAGCGGGTGCCTATTCTTCTAAGTGAGTTTATTCAGCTCTCTAAATGAAGTGAACCATCTTCCTTAGTCGCGAATACTACTGGAACATTCGGACATGCTTCGTCTAATAAACTCTTTCTCAAGTAGCTCCCCTACTTGCCTACTCAGCTCCCTCCTTTCCCTTGGAGCCATGTGGCGCACTGGCAATGCAACTGACTTTGTATTGTCCACCAAATATATATGAATGTCGATCTAGCGCCTCAGAGGTAAACCCCGAACCTCATAAAAAATATCGGAATAATCTCGGACTACTGGAACAGATTGCAAGTCATCGATAGATGCATCAAGAGACTCTAGGAAACTAAGCATAACTGACCCTTGTGGGTCATAAGAAATCTCGAGGGTACTCTCTTGACAAGTTAGAAGCCTAACAACCCTCTTCTCACAATCCAAAATGGCACCATATGCGCTAAGCCAATCCATTCCTAGAATTAACCCATAGCCCATAAACCCAAGCACATATGCGTCGCATTCAAACTCGACGCCTAACAAAGATATTTTCAAACCCCGACAAATCATAGATAAATGAGATGAACCGCCAATAGGGTTTGAAACAACTACAGGATCCACCACCGTACTAGTAATTAAGTGCAGAGATTCAACTATAGAACTTGATATAAATGAATGTGAAGCGCCAGAATCAAAAGTGTTCTAATAGGGTGGTTTGAAAGAGAAATTAAACCTTCCAAAGAAATTTTCCTACCTCTATCAGGAGCACTAATCGCGAGAGCATGCACCTACCCTCCAGAAGTTCTTGCCCTTTGACCTTGTCCCTGCAATCACTATTTCTTCGGGCACTCCCTAGTAAAGTGTCCAACCTCTCCACAGTGGTAGCAAGAGTTCTTCCTTCTCTTACAGTCTTTTATCAAGTGACCTTCCTTCCCACAATTGTGACATTTTCTCTTATCCTTGGCATTGTCGTTCTTCCCTCCTTTCTTCTGTCGTTGTTGTTGTTGCTACCGCCCCTTCTTGGGCCACACCTTCCTATTTTGCGATGTCTCCTCAGCCTTTGCTTCCTTCTTTTCTCCCTTGTCATCCTCATGCATTAGGGCCATATCGACAATCTTTTCAAATGTGACCCCCATTGGAATATGGGACATAGCTAACCCATGCAAAGATCCATTCAGCCCTTTAGCAAACCGCAAAGCCCATTTGTGGGCGTATCCACCAACTCAAACCCGAACCTGTTGTATATAACAGTGTTATATACACAATTATATGATTTTTGTTTGATGATAACAACCAAATATATATTATTTTAAATGTGTTTGTTATTGTACAGTTTCATATATACATTACAGACAGCAATATAATATTTATATTTAAATAAAATACGAGTGTGCATAAATTCAAATATTCAAATAGTATTTTATTTAAATAAAATATTTTATTTCAATATTCAAACAGTACATATTTTATACTCCTCTATTTGTACAAATTCTCTAATATATTTCAATACGTTTCACATTCATTTTCATACACTGCTCTTCATTATAACACTCAACACTCATTGTACAATCTCATATATACAGCTCACTCAGTCACTCAATCATACAGTCATTTCATTTATACAATCACTCATATACAGATGCTCATCTATAGTTTTCACTGTCAACTTCTGTCTTCAACCTTCAGTCTTCACAGCTTAGTCAGTCTATTCTTCATACCTGTCATATACAGAAACACACACAGAGTATATGGAACAGAAATAATATTCTAGATTCTAGCAAATATAAATTTTGATTTTAAAATTTTATTTGCCTCAGATTTCGGTGTGTTGCTCATCATCTTTCATGAATTGATCTGATTTATCTGTGTCTAGACAGTTTATATATATAGCAGGGACAGGAAAATCCTTTCTGATGGTCTGCATATACACACATGTATAGATATACACGTGTGCACTGCCACGCCAATCAGTATGCATCTGAGGAGTAGCCACAAGGACCATCTCAACTCAGTGCATATGTATATGGCCGAGAGTGTGCTCATATCAAAACAGCAAACACAAGCGTACATGGCTCAAATTTTTCAGCAATAACAATGATGTTCAAATTTGGTCGAACAATAGTGCAAGAATGGTCGAGGCAACTCAACAAAGGTGCAGATTTGTTTTTTCAAATGCAACAATACAACGTTTCAATCCAAACAAGCATAAGCATGGCACAAGAGAATACAAGTACAAATTGCATGCAAATGGTCGAGTAGCATTTCATGAATGAACATGGCAAGCCGACACTCGACAAAATCAGTCTCAGAAATGTCAAACCAAAGTGGAAAGAAGGGTTATGCTAAGGTGATGCATGCAGCTCAGTTTTTTTAGCAGTATAGTCAATGAGTACAAGGGTGCAGCAATACAAGTGGCATATAACAGTGGTGAAGCAAGAATGAATGGAGCAGCATGGGTTCAGTTTTTAAATGGTCGAGAGTGTGCAAAGATGGTGCACCCAGCAATGTATGGTTAAGCAAACAATACACACAACATACATGTATTAATGGTTCAGCATGGCATGCAAGTTGTGATAGTGCGTGTATCAGCACAACAGGGATGAGAATACACATATACATAGCCAAGTGTCGAGGCAGAACATCAAAAAGTGCAAGCAAGAAAACAAACAGCAACAATGTAACAGCCACAATGATCAAGTGCTCAAGACCTTCCAATATGCAAGTGAACAAATACATCAGTATGGTGCAAACAAGTGCATAAAGGCATTCAAACAAGGCTTTTTGTATTTGGCAAGTAGCATATGTGAAATGCATGATCAATGCAGAAAATCAGCAAACAATTGTTTGGCAAGAAGTATATCATTCCAGGAAAGCATGTTGCCGAGAAAATCATGTGAATTGATGTGTTCATAGTATAGGTTCAGACTATCAGAGATTCTGTCGAGCTAATCATGTATAGCATGTTTAAGTTTCCAAGTCCTACAGCTTTATTTGGACAAAATTAATGTTTTTCCAAGTATTCACAAATCCAAACAAAGAAATACAGATAATGCTTAATGCAGAATGAATGGGGCACAACAAATCTGAAATCAATTTCCAGAATGTTGAAAAGAAAATTTGGAAAATTTTAAAATGTTGCCAAAAATGTTTCTGGAAACCGGATACTTTTTAGATTTGCCAAAGCTCAAATTCATTTCAACATATATGGAATATTATTCTGACATGAATAAAACTCAGCAAGAAATTATTTCCGAGCATTCAAAGAAGAAAATCACGCATGGGTTTATATTCAAGGATTCATTAAAGGGGCAAAGAACATATACAGGTTCATTCCAATTAGAGAAAAATCAAGGCAATAATTCAAAAGGGGCATGTTTTATTTTTACAGATTTCATCAGTTCAATCGAGGCACAAAAAGGTAACAGGTTTTTCTTGGCAAGGAAATTCTTTCAGAATTAAATCCAGAAATCAAAGATTGTATAGGAGTTTCTATACCATATAAATAACACCATTTTTATCACAGGCGTTTTGTATCGAAAATCAAAAATTAGGAAATTGGTAAAGAAAATTCAGAGATACTCACTTTTTCATCTATCGTTTTCGATCGACTAAAAATCCCCAAATCAGACAGTGTAACACCCCACATCCGTTAAGGTCACTCACAAGGGAATGCCTTAACTTTGGTGGAGCATTTTAGTAAACAGAACAGAAACTTACAAGACAGATAAAACAGTACTTGAAAAATTTATAACTTTATTTCAACAGAAGCTTGGTTACATCCTTTCAAATCACAATATCAGAATTCAAGTACAAAATATCAGTCTTGTACAAAAGCCTTCAGAATGCATAGTTTAAAATCGTAATCCCCACAGAAGAAGACAAGCCATACTTTAAGCAATGCAAGCGGAAGAAATCTGGATCAAGCTAGAGTATTCCCTTCTACAAAACCTGCGGGGGGGAGAAACGGAAGAAAGGAGGCGAAACAACAAGGGTCAGACAAAAGTCTGGCAAGTCCAGTGATTTTCAGTTATGAACAGATAATAATAACATGACATGAAAATAAAACTGGATGAGAGATAACCGTAACAGATGTAGCAGATATGACAGAAGAACAGAATGATATAAGTTATTGCTTTACACTTCTCTGCACTAATACTAGTATAACAGAATTAGGTGTCACCCTAATGTCTAAACTGAAACAGAAACGGGTACAGAATAATTTAACCGAAACAGAATGCTAATAATGGGCCTTTACTACCCGATCAGAAACAGACAGAAACAGAAACAGATTAATCCCTACGGAAACAGAATGTAGAATTAGGTGTACACTAGTAATGGGCCTTTACCACCCGAACAGATGGTACCACGCAGAAACAGACAGGTGTTACCACCAAACAGAAACAGACGGTACCAACAGAAACAGACAGAACTAAGTGTACCCTAAAACCCTACCCCAAGCGATCGGCTCCCTAATACATAAATATCCTGTGTCGGCCCCACAGTAGGGTGTATCACTCCCTAAAGTGACAACCAATTGGCACAGACCTATTTACAGATGTCACAGCGTCTTACATCCTCAGAGGCAAACCGGGATCCATGCATGCACATGACCCGGTTGGAACGCACCATCAACACCCCTCGCCATTATCAGAATGAACCGCTTATAATTAGTTCAGTAAGCGTGCCCGGACCCTACCTACTGTTGGGTCAAAGTTTTGATACCAGAAAGGGTTACTGACTAATATGGGTCCCAAACAACAGATGACACAAGTAATTCCCCTCCTATCCTTGTGTCCCCAGACTAACAGATTTCAGATTAACAAGTTCAGACATACAGAATTCAGATCAACTAGTTCATAGGTCAGACAAGTTTTAGACTAACGGATCAGATATACGGATTTAACAGATTTACAGATTTGTCTAACTTTGTAATTGGGCCTACCGATTCACGGAACAGATTTATTAAACTCATCAGTCTAGTGGGTTTAACCCTATCTACCCAACACGTTTTAGACATTATATTTATCTCAGATTTTCATTAATTAAATATTAGTGCCCAAACCTCTCATATTAGACTGACAGTTTGCGGCTACTGGTTAGGCCGGTTGGTTCCGGGCAGGTTTCTGTCGCAAACTGAGTCTAACCTCGGGTTTCAAGCACGTTATGACTAACTTCTCACATTAGAACCTGTTGTTTGCGACCACTGGAATATGCCGGGCGGTTCCGGGCAGAATTACGCCGCAAACTCATTCTAACCTCGAGTTAGCCATGTTTATCTTTGCGGCCAATTAATTAATGATTCACCATTTATACCCACGCCTAATATACATGTCAATTATTCATAACTATAGCCAATTCAGATTATGTCAATAGCGGACTAATTATATCAACTCAAAAGATATTGCAGATAACAGATTTTTCAGATTAGGCGACTTAACGGATTTAGCAGATTAAGAAAACTAGCAGATCAAGCATATAACAGTTTAGGCATCTTCAGCAGACTTAGCAGATGACAGATTTGGTATATGAACAGATATAGCAGATTATAGCAGAAATAGCAGATTAGGCAATATAACAGAACTAGCAAATTAGGCAATATAACAGAACTAGCAGATTAGGCCATATAACAGATTTAATCATTCCTTAAAGTTTCATAAACATATCTTGCCTAATTATAAATTTGGCCTAAGTTTGCATGCTTAAATAGTTGTCATGATTCACATTATGATTATATACCCCACGTTTGCATTGAATTTACATGGCATAGATTATGGTCATAATTTACCATATAACACACGTCTCAAATTTAGTTAAACTTGCCTAGTACAAAAGATTCACATATAAATTATACCAAATATAGCCATCGATTTCAATGCATGTCATATATTCAAAAATCTCCCACTTAGGTGTTATTCACATTTAATAGTTATCAAATCTTAACATAAATCTTCACACCTAAGTCATATTCCCTTTTTTATCCCAAATCATGAATTTCTATATAAACAATATGCCCAACAATCTAGAACTTTAAATTATAACAGATCTTTAATTCAAAAATATGCGTTATGTCCAATGTCTCAAGTCACATGTTAATATACAATGGTTCCTCTTCTTCCAATTCACAGAATATGCACAGATCTAAATCTAGTTTACAACTTATGTCCTTTTAGTCACAGATTAGCCATGTCCAATTATGCCATCATTCATTATTTATCCCAAAGTTTAACGTTCGTGCATTAATCTCTTATGAGATTTGGCGCAGGCTCGGGGTAGCCTGGCTATAGAACAGAAAGAAGAAAGAGATATAGAATAAAATAGATCAGAATAGAACATACGCAATCTCAAATTCAGATTTACAATCATGTCACAATTATAATTAAAGTTTATATCGGAAAATAACTGCACTTGCCTTGGTTGGATTCTAAAAGAAAAAGGTGTTCTAGCTGTTCTCTTTTAATCCTAATCAGAATTGGAGGAAGAAGAAGCACAAGTCCTAGCTTAGATTTCAGCAGAGTAGAGACGCCGTTGATTTATTTATTTTTAGAGAGGAAGAGAGCAATGGAGGCTAGAGAATTGTATATGAGATTTAGGTTTAGGTTAGGGATGTATATATAGGTGTAGGAAGTTATTTAGGACCATTAGATTAACCCTGAATCATGAGAACCATTCAAATGCAAAATCTGCATTTGAGCGAATCGGCCCACGGGATGACAGCCACACACCCTGGATTAACCCCTAGTCGACCCAGCGGGGCTTGGGTCGACCTCAAAAATGGGCCGGTTCGGTTATTCCCCTCCCAATTCACTATTTTGAACCTTTTTTGCATGTTTATTTATTTAATTTTTATATATATCTATATATATTTCTCTCATATGCATACAAACTTCAAGGCTTAATAACTTCTTCATAATTAACCATTTTTTTTAATATTCTCAGAAAATACGGGGTGTTACATTCTCCCCTCCTTAAAGGATTTCGTCCCCGAAATCTTCAAGTTAAGAAGAATGTATCCTAACATCCAACATCCTTCTACTCAACCATTCAATCACAGGCATCCATTGTCCTTAAAAGGTTTCTAATGCCGTATGAACATATGCAAAGTGTGTGTATATGTTTCTTATCTAATGCAAAATCAGGCAGTCTACTGATCCAGTTGACCTCCTTAATGCGAATCATGTTAGCGTTATGAGTCCAAATATGTATGCAAAAAATCCTATTTGATACACATCATTTCTATATGAGTGCATAACCATTCATCCAAATGCAACATCCATGTGAGGAGTCAATCATTCTGCATCCACAAAAATTGAAAAATGCACACACATCCATATGCAGTATGAGAGTGTTTTTGAGCCGATCTAGTGCCTAGTGTGTGTATATGCATCCACGAGAAACCACTTGCATCCACTTGCAACCATCAAACATAACATGTCTCAAACACATGTTTACACCCATTAGTTTCTACCTAAAGTTCGAAGATTCGATCGATAGGATACAATCGAACGATGGAAGCGAGTACAGATTAAACAAAAACTTGGTTCCCATTAGACATTGGTTGAGAGAATAATTCCCCTAAATATCAACCCCAAAGACCGAAATCAATATCAGATTGACACTAAGAGGATTACCCTCTTTAGACAATGTCAAAACTGGAAATCTTAACCTTATCAGAGATATTCAGATATTTACAGACTACTAATACAGATCAGATTACCAAATGATTCTTAGAAAACTAAGCATGATAAAACCCAGAATGTACGCGTCCTACTTGATGCCTAACACAGATATCTCTCAAACCCCAATTTATCACAAGCAGATGAGTCATAACCCTTATAGGTTTGAGTCTACAGCGGAATCAGAAAGAATACTAGCATTAAAGTGCAGAGTATCGATTACAGAATCAAAATGCCAGAATCAGAAAGAGTTTTAACTCAACAATCAGATAAAGAAATTAAACCTCTCACAGAAAGTTTTCCTAATTCTATCCTATCCACTAGCCTCGAGAGTGTTCGCCTGCCCTCCAGAAGTAGGTCCTATCTTCTGCCCTTGCCCTCGTTTCTTCGGGCAGTCCCTAGTGAAGTGTCGCATCTCACCACAGTTGAAGCAAGCGGCCTTCTTTGGATCCACTTTCTTATCGTGTGTCCTATCCATATCTCCCATGTACGTTCTCCATTCGTGAACTTCCACCAAAATGAAGCTTCATCTTTCATTAACCAAGCAGTTGGTTGAAAATTCCTCCCATCGTCTATCTCAAAGGTACCAACAAGTCCTCTACTCCGTTGAGCCAACTTCTAGCCTCGACAACGTCTCAGTCCCATAAAGCGGTTTTCCGCCCATCGCACGGAAGTTCTTACATATCTTAGAAAAAGCATCTATACGCGGAGGAAGAGATTCAAAAGGGAAAGAGGAAGGAACTCGAAACAAAGAATCGAAAGAAAGATATATTGCTTCTGGGGATTATGTTTTTTTTAAAATAAGCTTTACATTTAAAAATACTTCCTTTCAAAACCTTTTTGAAAATAGTTTTCAAAAACTTTACCCAATCTGGTAACCTTCAGCTCTGATACCAAGTGTAACACCCCACCTCCGTTAAGGTCACTCACAAGGGAATGCCTTAACTTTGGTGGAGCATTTTAGTAAACAGAACAGAAACTTACAAGACAGATAAAACAGTACTTGAAAAATTTATAACTTTATTTCAATAGAAGCTTGGTTACATCCTTTCAAATCACAATATCAGAATTCAAGTACAAAATATCAGTCTTGTACAAAAGCCTTCAGAATGCATAGTTTAAAATCATAATCGCCACAGAAGAAGACAGGCCATACTTTAAGCACTGCAAGCGGAAGAAATCTGGATCAAGCTAAAGTATTCCCTTCTACAAAACCTGGGGGGAAGAAACGGAAGAAAGGAGGCGAAACAACAAGGGTCAGACAAAAGTCTGGCAAGTCCAGTGATTTTCAGTTATGAACAGATAATAATAACATGATATGAAAATAAAACTGGATGAGAGATAACTGTAACAGATGTAGCAGATATGACAGAAGAACAGAATGATATAAGCTATTGCTTTACACTTCTCTGCACTAATACTAGTATAACAGAATTAGGTGTCACCCTAATGTCTAAACTGAAACAGAAACGGGTACAGAATAATTTAACCGAAACAGAATGCTAATAATGGGCCTTTACTACCCGATCAGAAACAGACAGAAACAGATTAATCCCTACGGAAACAGAATGTAGAATTAGGTGTACACTAGTAATGGGCCTTTACCACCCGAACAGACGGTACCACGCAGAAACAGACAGGTGTTACCACCCAACAGAAACAGACGGTACCAACAGAAACAGACAGAACTAAGTGTACCATAAAACCCTACCCCAAGCGATCAGCTCCCTAATACATAAATATCCTGTGTCGGCCCCACAGTAGGGTGTATCACTCCCTAAAGTGACAACCAATTGGCATAGACCTATTTACAGATGTCACGGCGTCTTACATCCTCAGAGGCATACCGGGATCCATGCACGCACATGACCCGGTTGGAACGCACCATCAACACCCCTCGCCATTATCAGAATGAACCGCTTATAATTAGTTCAGTAAGCGTGCCCGGACCCTACCTACTGTTGGGTCAAAGTTTTGATACCAGAAAGGGTTACTGACTAATATGGGTCCCAAACAACAGATGACACAAGTAATTCCCTTCCTATCCTTGTGTCCCCAGACTAACAGATTTCAGATTAACAAGTTCAGACATACAGAATTCAGATCAACTAGTTCATAGGTCAGACAAGTTTTAGACTAACGGATTAGATATACGGATTTAACAGATTTTCATATTTGTCTAACTTTGTAATTGGGCCTACCGATTCATGGAACAGATTTATTAAACTCATCAGTCTAGTGGGTTTAACCCTATCCGCCCAACACGTTTTAGACATTATATTTATCTCATATTTTCATTAATTAAATATTAATGCCCAAACCTCTCACATTAGACTGACAGTTTACGGCTACTGGTTAGGCCGGTTGGTTCCGGGCAGGTTTCTGTCGCAAACTGAGTCTAACCTCGGGTTTCAAGCACGTTATGACTAACTTCTCACATTAGAACCTGCTGTTTGCGACCACTGGAATATGCCGGGCGGTTCCGGGCAGAATTACGCCGCAAACTCATTCTAACCTTGAGTTAGCCATGTTTATCTTTGCGGCCAATTAATTAATGATTCACCATTTATACCCACGCCTAATATACATGTCAATTATTCATAACTATAGCCAATTCAGATTATGTCAATAGCGGACTAATTATATCAACTCAAAAGATATTGCAGATAACAGATTTTTCAGATTAGGCGACTTAACGGATTTAGCAGATTAAGCAAACTAGCAGATCAAGCATATAACAGTTTAGGCATCTTCAGCAGACTTAGCAGATGACAGATTTGGTATATGAACAGATATAGCAGATTATAGCAGAAATAGCAGATTAGGCAATATAACAGAACTAGCAAATTAGGCAATATAACAGAACTAGCAGATTAGGCCATATAACAGATTTAATCATTCCTTAAAGTTTCATAAACATATCTTGCCTAATTATAAATTTGGCCTAAGTTTGCATGCTTAAATAGTTGTCATGATTCACATTATGATCATATACCCCACGTTTGCATTGAATTTACATGGCACAGATTATGGTCATAATTTACCATATAACACACGTCTCAAATTTAGTTAAACTTGCCTAGTACAAAAGATTCACATATAAATTATACCAAATATAGCCATCGATTTCAATGCATGTCATATATTCAAAAATCTCCCACTTAGGTGTTATTCACATTTAATAGTTATCAAATCTTAACATAAATCTTCACACCTAAGTCATATTCCCCTTTTTATCCCAAATCATGAATTTCTATATAAACAATATGCCCAACAATCTAGAACTTTAAATTATAACAGATCTTTAATTCAAAAATATGCGTTATGTCCAATGTCTCAAGTCACATGTTAATATACAATGGTTCCTCTTCTTCCCTTTCACAGAATATGCACAGATCTAAATCTAGTTTACAACCTATGTCCTTTTAGTCATAGATTGGCCATGTCCAATTATGCCATCATTCATTATTTATCCCAAAGTTTAACGTTCGTGCGTTAATCTCTTATGAGATTTGGCGCAGGCTCGGGGTAGCCTGGCCATAGAACAGAAAGAAGAAAGAGATATAGAATAAAATAGATTAGAACAGAACATACGCAATCTCAAATTCAGATTTACAATCATGTCATAATTATAATTAAAGTTTATATCGGAAAATAACTGCACTTGCCTTGGTTGGATTCTAAAAGAAAAAGGTGTTGTAGCTGTTCTCTTTTAATCCTAATCAGAATTGGAGGAAGAAGAAGCACAAGTCCTAGCTTAGGTTTCAGCAGAGTAGAGACGCCGTTGATTTATTTATTTTTAGAGAGGAAGAGAGCAATGGAGGTTAGAGAATTGTATATGAGATTTAGGTTTAGGTTAGGGATGTATATATAGGTGTAGGAAGTTATTTAGGACCATTAGATTAACCCTGAATCATGAGAACCATTCAAATGCAAAATCTGCATTTGAGCGAATCGGCCCACGGGATGACAGCCAAACACCCTGGATTAACCCCTAGTCGACCCAGTGGGGCTTGCTTCGACCTCAAAAATGGGTCGGTTCGGTTATTCCCCCTCCCAATTCGCTGTTTTGAACCTTTTTTACATGTTTATTTATATAATTTTTATATATATCTATATATATTTCTCTCATATGCATACAAACTTCAAGGCTTAATAACTTCTTCATAATTAACCATTTTTTTAATATTCTCAGAAAATACGGGGTGTTACAGACAACATACGATTGAAGAAGCAAGGCGCCAGAAGATTAAAGAGAAGGAGAATCATTTCCAGAATCAATTCATTCACCAACCTGATTTGGAGGATTTCACAAACCCTAATTTTTGATTCGTAGCCACCATTTTATTAAGAGAAAGGAACAACATCGGGTGTAAGAAAATAAAGTAGGCCGGCCTATCTCCTATTTGGCTAAGCCAAGTCCATCTTTTTAAGGGAGGATTTCTTTTAATAGGGTTTTCATTGTTATTTTAAGTTATTGTAATTGTTTTTATTTTTTTGTAAATCACAAACAGTTTCTAGAAGTCTGTAAAATTCTAGGGTTCTAGTCAGGATGTTGACTGACAGTCCTAGAGTCTGTAAAATCTAGGTTACTGGTTACGGGGTCGTAATGAGGGGAAATCTGATCGAGGGGATATCAGTCAGTCTAGGGTTTTGAGCGTAGCGTTAGAATAGGAGCGAGAGTCACGAGTGTGCATGGTCTTGTATGCGGGATCTGTTCTATCACCTAGTAGAAACCTTAGGAATGCAGCAGTAGGCAGGATTTTGCCGAAGCTGGGTATCTCTGTTTGTTTTTTCCTTTCTGCTGCATTCTGTGATCTATTTATTATTTAATATCCCGTTAAATTTATAACTCTGTAAAAAACTGTGATGAACCATATTCACCCCCCTCTAGGGTTAATCTAGATCCAACAAGTGGTATCAGAGCAGGTATTTTTGTTTAACTCTAAAGTAATGGTGATCCCTAGTTGTCAGTCCATAGAGCATGAGTCCTGTCATATTCCATCTCCTTTTAATGGTATAGATTTTTTAAATTGGAAATTAGAAATGAAATCCAATTTAAAATCTTTTGATATTAATTTTTTTGGAATAGTATTATAAATGGGTATGATATTGCAAATAGGGTTGATATTGAATTTAATTTTTGCGCTACTCATATTTTATATTCTTATATTGATGATGTACAATATAGCCTTATTTCCCATTGTTTAACTGCGCAGGAAATCTGGAAAACTCTCAACGCGCTGTATGGAAAAACTGACAACTGCTCAGAACCTCAGAAAGTCAACTCAGCTTCAGATTTGTGCTTAACAGGTTGTATAGATGGAAATTCAGATGGAGACTCAACAGGAAATATTTCTTATAAAGATTTAACTCATCGTTTAAATGGTTTAACTGAATCGGTTGAGAATCCAAAATCTAAAAATAAACTTCTGAAATCTGAGAAGCTTAAGTTGATCTACAAAATTAATCTTTTGGAATCAAAACTCAAAAACGTTAAGAAGTCTTGAAATTCTAATTGCAAAAATTGTTTAAATTTGAAAAATGGTCTTGTTCGTCAAAATAAAAATACTCAGAAACTTGAGAATGAAATTCTGAGCTTAAAAGAGAACAAGATAGAGCTTGTAAGCATAAACAATTGTTTGCAAAAAGAATTTGAAAATTCTAAAATGACTGAAAATTCCAAATATATTTTTGTTGAAAATCAAAGCTTGTTGAAAACCGAGTCTATTCTGAATGAGCTAGAAATTGAGATTGAAAAACTCAAGAAATTTGAATCTGAGAGTCGAAAACATTTTGAATTTGAAATTGCTGAGTCTCAAACCAAAATTAATTTGCTTAATAATGAAAATTTGGTTTTGAAATCTGATTTTGAAAGATATAAGATCACTAAAAATTGTTGTTCAGATTTAATGAAAGAAAACGATGATCTTAAAACTGAAATTCAACTACTTGAAACAACATTGACTAAATTTTCTAACGGTGAAAAATCTTTAAATATGTTGTTGAAAAATCAGTTTTCATCAGGAAATAAAAGTGGACTCGGCTTTGGAAAAAATAATGTTTTTGAAAAACGAAATTCAAATGATTTGAAATGTCCCTCAAACTGCTTTGGAAATAATTGTTTTGATAATTTAAGCTTTGATAATTCCAAAGGTTTTTTGAATCAAAAGCAAAATGTGAATTTGTTTTGTAACAAACCTTTTAAACATTCTTGGATCCTAAAAGGAAATGAAACGGGCTTAGTTAAGTTTAAACAGATTTGGGTTCCTAAGGGTACAAAGGTTAATTCTGATGGTTTGTTATACAAATAGGTTCGGGTACCAAAAGTGGCAAACATATTTCAGAGTGGTTTTACAAATTTTGTTAGACCACTTGATTCACTCAAGTGCTAGGTACCAGTGAAGATTGAGGAACTGATATGCTGAAAAGAGATTGATTTCAAGCTATTCTATATCTCTGTATTCTTTATAGTTCCTTAGCCAAATCAGTTGAGATAGAGATTCATTTGCTTACATCTATTTCAGGTATAATCTCTAAACTCATCTCTGTAAATATATTTTTTCCTATATTTATTACTCCTTCTATCCTTTCTATTTGTTTCTTTTTCTTTTTCTGTTTTTTGAATTGACACTGCCATATTCTTCTTACTCTATGCTTTCTTAACTTCCAATTGCAGAATTCATTTTTTTTGGAAACTTGCTTCACTTGAATGAAAATCTGATGTTTTAATCTTATCCAGATCTTGAATCTAAACTTGTATATATCTGAAATTGTTTTGAAGTTCATTTTCTGTTTTCTGAATTCCTAATAGTGTTGATGTATTCATGTTATATCTTGAACACTGTTAATATGAATTCTAAATTTTTGAAAATCTGAAAAACAATTGAATTATGACACATCTCTGCTGTTCTGGGGTTCTTCTAATTCATTTTAGAAAGCCTGAAAATTTATACTCATTACAACACATTATTTTTTCTCAGTCGTGATAATTTCGTTGTTTTTCAGATTGGCTTGGATATTTTTTGATCTGTCTTGAATCAGTGATATATCTAGGAATTCATCTTATATTCATGATCATTTTATGGTTGGAATCTGTTTGTTTGAAATCATCTGAAATACTTGATATTCTGAATCTCAAACACCTCTTACATTTAAAATTATCAATATTGTGTGAGTGATTCATTATATCTCAAAACTTGACATAGATTTAAGTGATTTCGAATAAATTATTTTAATTTTCTGAATCATGAATATTTCTCCAGTCTTATGTAAATGATCTGAATTTACTCTTGTGCTTGTCAGAAATTTCTTATGAAAAATTCTTTGAAAATATCGTCTTAAAACTTATTGTTATTTCATGATTATTAGATTTGAATATCTGTTTTTTTAAATCATTTGAAATTATTAATTTACTGAATCACACACATATCTAGAATCAAAATTTTATAATCTGGTGTGATTGATTCATTAAATACTGATATTTTCATATTCCTTCAAATGATTTAAAATAAACAATATTTTTTTATCTAGAATCATGAATCATCTTTTGTGATCTTCTATAATAATCTGTGAAACATCATTCTCTTGTCAAGTTTGATTTGAAACTGTCTTTGTGATGTCCGGATATTGATCTTGGAAAATTCTTTGTAACTGCATGCTATGATAAATGTTTGTCTGCTGCTCTGATAAATGGAATCATCTTTGAACATGATTTTTTGAAACTGCTTACTGCTCTGATAAAAATTTGTGCGCTAAATTTGTATGATTGGGTTTTGTGTTTAAAATTCTTTAGTCTGAGATATCCTTGATAGGCCACTGGGGTGTGATTAAAATTTGTTAATAAGGACACCAATTGGTATCAGATATAATGAATTTTTTTTTTGTATATATTTTAATCACTCTTGTCCTGTATAGCTCTTCATATCCCTCTTGTAATTGATTTTCAATTTAAAATTATTTATTGATTATCCATTCATAAATTGAAATCAATAACCAAACCAAACTGTATTTATAATTCATCAAAATTATTATCTGAATTTTAAATTGTGGTGAATTGTGACTGCAGTATATTTCACAACAAGAGGAGATTTTATTTAGATTTTCATGATCGTTGAATAATTATTATAATATCTTTGAATTGACAATTATTTCACGACCATCCTCTTTATCTACCATTATTCTGTCATCCATCATTTTTTTTATTAATGTGGAGAGTTTAATATTTTTTACAAAAAAATCATCTTGAATAAACAGTGAAAATATTTGTGATAGAAATTGGGCTATGTTATTATTCAGAATTTGTGATAATTAAATATTTTCAATGCTCTCGGTACAGTCGAGCATGTTTTATAATATAATTAATTTAGAAATTTATTTCACAGTCCATTTATGTACCTATCACATTTCTATCATTCATATTAGTTTCATATACCGAGCAGTTTTTTCTTTAGTAACTGAAAACGATAAATATATAATTAATACATAAGTGTGTCTCTAACCTCATTTAAAAATCCAAGCTCTGGTCATGCATGGTTAAGAGACAACTTATATTTAAGCTGCGACTGACCTCATTTAAAAATCCAAGCTCTGGTTATGCATGGTCAGTGTGCTCTTAAATAAAAAAATGAAAAGAAAATAATGTGTTATATATAAAAATTATTTTGAAATACTCCTTGGTGTTTAAAGACCAACCTATAAATCCATCTTTCTAATCTGTGAAATGTGTTGAAATCTTATGACGTATTATGATTTGTTGATTGATGGGTATTGGGATTTGAGATTATTCGATTTTGTCACTTAAATTGAATTATTAACTATAGTCCAAATCCATCACTGTTTTTGTGCTCGATTTTATAATATTCTTTTGAGAATGATTGGAATCATTTTTATTTTTACTCTCTCCGTTTACATAAATTTCATCTTATATCTGTCATTCTCTACAATGTGAAATATGCCACTAGTTCTCAGAATATTATGATTTTTGTTTAACTGATTGAGATTTATGATGATCGTTCTTTCTCTTAAGCTGAAATTATATTCTTAATCATTTTTTCATCTATATTTAAAAATTATGTATCCTTTTGATGATAACAAAAGGGGGAGAATGGGTTGAGATTTTGATTTATGAGTGAATATTTTTATTTTTGAAAATTCATTATTATTCAGTTCATAGTTCATTTAACTCATGCACAGTTATAGGGGGAGTTTTCTGCTGTGGGGGGAGCTACTAAAAAGGGGGAGTTCAAAATGCACTGTCAAACACATTTATTGTATTCAAAGTCTTTTATTTGTTTGTCATCATAAAAAGGGGGAGATTGTTGTATATAACAATGTTGTATACACAATTATATGATTTTTGTTTGAAGATAACAACCAAATATATATTATTTTAAATGTGTTTGTTATTGTACTGTTTCATATATACATCACAGACAGGAATATAATATTTATATTTAAATAAAATACGACTGTACAGAAATTCAAATATTCAAACAGTATTTTATATAAATA
The DNA here is from genome assembly GCA_030737875.1 of Allium sativum. NCBI lineage: Eukaryota > Viridiplantae > Streptophyta > Magnoliopsida > Asparagales > Amaryllidaceae > Allium > Allium sativum. Next base: position 942,728,256 of record CM060918.1, read on the forward strand.
AAATATTTTATTTCAATATTCAAACACTACATATTTTATACTCCTCTATTTGTATAAATTCTCTAATAAATTTCAATACATTTCACATTCATTTTCGTACACTGCTCTTCACTACAACACTCAACACTCATTGTACAATCTCATATATATAGCTCACTCAGTCACTCAATCATACAGTCATTTCATTTATACAATCACGCATGTACAGATGCTCTTGTATAATTTTCACTGTCAACTTCTGTCTTCAGCCTTCAGTCTTCACAGCTCAGTCGGTCCAGTCTTCATACCTGTCATATACAAAAACACGCACACGGTATATGGAATAGAAATAATATTCTAGATTCTAGCAAATATAAATTTTGATTTTAAAATTTTATTTGCCTCAGATTTCGTTGTGTTTCTCATCATCTTTCATGACTTGATCTGATTTATCTGTGTCTAGACAGTTTGTATATATAACAGGGACAGGAAAATCCTTTCTGATGGTCTGCATATACACACGTGTATAGATATACACGTGTGCACTGCCACGCCAATCAGTATGCATCTGAGGAGTAGCCACAAGGACCATCTCAACTCAGTGCATATGAATATGGTCGAGAGTGTGCTCATATCAAAACAACAAACACAAGCGTACATGGCTCAAATTTTTCAGCAATAACAATGACGTTCAAATTTGGTCGAGCAATAGTGCAAGAATGGTCGAGACAACTCAACAAAGGTGTAGATTTGTTTTTTCAAATGCAACAATACAACATTTCAACCCAAACAAGCACAAGCATGGCACAAGAGAATACAAGTACAAATGGCATGCAAATGGTCGAGTAACTTTTCATGAATGAACAAGGCAAGCCGACACTCGACAAAATCAGTCTTAGAAATGTCAAACCAAAGTGCCAAGAAGGGTTGTGCTAAGGTGATGCATGCAGCTCAGTTTTTTTTAGCAGTATAGTCAATGAGTACAAGGGTGCAGCAATACAAGTGGCATATAACAGTGGTGAAGCAAGAATGAATGGAGCAGCATAGGTTCAGTTTTTAAATGTTCGAGAGTGTGCAAAGATGGTGCACCCAGCAATGTATGGTCAAGCAAACAATACACACTGCATACATTTATTAATGGTTCAGCATGGCATGCAAGTTGTGATAGTGCGTGTATCAGCACAACAGGGATGAGAATACACATATACATAGCCAAGTGTCGAGGCAGAACATCAAAAAGTGCAAGCAAGAAAACAAATCAGCAACAATGTAACAACCACAATGATCAAGTGCTCAAAACCTTCCAATATGAAAGTGAACAACTACATCAGTATGGTGCAAACAAGTGCACAAAGGCATTCAAACAAGGCTTTTTGTATTTGGCAAGTAGCATATGTGAAATGCATGATCAATGCAGAAAATCAGCAAACAATTGTTTGGTAAGAAGTATATCATTCCAGGAAATCATGTTGCCGAGAAAATCATGTGAATTGATGTGTTCATAGTATAGGTTCAGAATATCAGAGAATCTTTCGAGCTAATCATGTATAGCATGTTTAAGTTTCCAAGTCCTACAGCTTTATTTGGACAAAATTAATGTTTTTCCAAGTATTCACAAATCCAAACAAAGAAATGCAGATAATGCTTAATGCAGCATAAATGGGGCACAAAAAAACTGAAATCAATTTCCAGAATGTTGAAAAGAAAGTTTGGAAATGTTTTAGATGTTGCCACAAATGTTTCTGGAAACCGAATACTTTTTAGATTTGCCAAAGCTCAAATTCATTTCAACATATATGGAATATTATTCTAACATGAATAAAGCTCAGCAAGAAATTATTTCCAAGCAATCAAAGGGGAAAATCACACATGGGTTTATATTCAAGGATTCATTAAAGGGGCAAAGAACATATACAGGTTCATTCCAATTAGAGAAAATCAAGGCAACATTTCAAAAGGGGCATGTTTTATTTTTACATATTTCATCAGTTCAATCGAGGCACAAAAAGGTTACAGGTTTTTCTTGGCAAGGAAATTCTTTCAGTATTAAATCCAGAAACAAATCATTTCACAATCAAAACTTTCCACAAATCACACAACAATCTCGCAACCAAAAGGGGGAAACACACAATCAATCGGGTCAAGCCACATACATGAAATCATAGATTATATAGGAGTTTCTATACCCTATCAACAACACCATTTTCATCATAGGCGTTTTGTATCGAAAACCAAAAATCAGAAAATTGGTAAAGAAAATTCAGAGATACTCACTTTTTCATCTATCGTTTTCGATCGACTAAAAATCCTCAAATCGGACAGCATACGATTGAAGAAGCAAGGCGCCAGAAGATTAAAGAGAAGGAGAATCATTTCCAGAATCAATTCATTTACCAACCTGATTTGGAGGATTTCACAAACCCTAGTTTTTGATTCGTAGCCGCCATTTTTTTAAGAGAAAGGAACAACATCGGTTGCAAGGAAATAAAGTAGGCTGGCCTATCCCATATTTGGCTAAGCCAAGTCCATCTTTTAAAGGGAGGATTTCTTATAATAGGGTTTTCATTGTTATTTTAAGTTGTTGTAATTGTTTTTAATTTTTTGTAAATCACAAACAGTTTCTAGAAGTCTGTAAAATTCTAGGGTTCCAGTCAGGATGTTGACTGACAGTCCTAGAGTCTGTAAAATCTAGGTTACTGGTTACGGGGTCGTAATCAGGGGAAATCTGATCGAGGGGATATCAGCCAGTCTAGGGTTTTGAGCGTAGAGTTAGAATAGGAGCGAGAGTCACGAGTGTACATGGTCTTGTATGCAGGATATGTTCTATCACCTAGTAGAAACCTTAGGAATGCAGCAGTAGGTAGGATTTTGCCGAAGCTGGGTATCTCTGTGTGTTTTTTCCTTTCTGCTTTTTATTTCTGCTGCATTCTGTGATCTGTTCATTATTTAATATCTCGTTAAATTTATAACTTTGCGAAAAACTGTGATAAACCTTATTCAACCCCCCCTAGGGTTAATCTAGATCCAACAGAACCTTGCTAGCTGGATGAATTTATTCACATACTCTTTCACCTTCAAGTTCCCTTGTTTGAGTGCTAAGAATCTCTCCATCTGCATGCTTCTCTCAGCTTGGGAGAGAAATATCATTTCAAATCTCTGTCTAAAATCCTCCCAAGTTTCCATCGGACGTCCAGCTTGGGTGACTTCCCACCAAAATGAGGCTTTGTCTTTCAGTAGACAGGCGGCTAACTGAACTTTCCTTCTATCTTCTGCTTCAAAGATTACGAACAAGTCCTTGGTCTCCTTTGGCCAATTCAGCGCTTCTACGAATGTCTCGTTCCCATGGAATTTCTTCCCTCCCATAGCACGGAAGTCTTTGCAGATCTTGGCGAAGTTATCTGCTCTTGGAGGGGGAGGAAGAAGAATGACTTGTGCAGATAGTGAAGGCACATTTCCTTGTCCTTCGGAAGGCATCGTGGCCTCTAAATACCTATGGAACCATCCTAGTATTGTGACGCCTTCTGAGATATTAGGAATATTTTGTTCCCCAGACATGCTGAAAAAGGAAAAGGAAGAAATTTAGACAAAGGACCGAAGGATAATACATATGGATTTTTGGGGAATGTTTTTCAAACAGGCTTTTCATTTTGAAAATGCTTTCTTTCAAAATCTTTTTGAAAATAATTTTCAAAAACTTTATCCAATCTGGTAACCTTCAGCACTGATACCAAGTGTGATACCCCACGTCCGTTAATGTCACTCACAAAGGGAATGCATTAAGTTTCATGAAGCGTTGTAGGTAAACATATACAGAATATTACAAGACAGATATGTAGAATAACAGCGGAATAAAAACTTTATTTATCATAAGATACCATGGTCCAAAAACAGCACAAGTCTGAAACATAAAAGCCCACTACAACATAAAAGTTACTGTCTTGTACTTCAAAAATATCAGAGTACATAAAAGAAGTAAAATTCCCCAAGAACAAAATGTAGTCATAGCAACAAGGATAGGAGCTTGAGCCATACATATCAGCAGCTCTAGCAAAAGTAAGCAGAATCATGGTCAAGCCTGAGTGTTTCTTCCCTGAGAACCTTGGGGACGGGGGGAACGGAAGAAAGAAGGAGAAAAAAAGGGGTCAGACATAAAGTCTGGCGAGTCTAGTTACTTTTAGCAAGTAAATAAATAAAAGTAGCATGACAGACATATAAAGTGGATATGAGAGATCACTACATAAATGATAGGTGTGACAAGGTAGACAGGATAAGGTGTATACGCTTCTCTAATGATTACTCTGCACTATTACTAGTATAACCAGAATGAGATGATCCCTTCCACTATAAGGTAGTAGACTTAGGCATACGTCCAAATGTACCCTTACTACTACCCTAATCGATCGGCTCCCTACTCCGTAGACGTAACGACCCAGTTTTTAACGACTTTGGTTATCGACATAAACTCAATGACGACTGACCAAACATCGAAAAATACCGGTAGTTAATGAAAGAAATTAGAGGGTGAGAATAGATAAGATAGAAACTTAGAATAGAAGAAGAAGAACAACACAACATTAGAGTAACACGAACCTCACAGCGGAACTAATAACATATAATATATAACATAACTTTGAAATATAAATCTGTACTTGAATATACATATCATTTCCAAAGTACAACACTTACAACACAGCGGAAAATAACCATAGCTATATAATTCTGAAGCCTCCTGCTCCAGCTCTTCAAGTATCTGCAAATCCCGACTACTTGACTGCACGTACAAAATTGGGCACCCAAGAGTTTAGGGAAAACAAAACAAAATAAACTCCGGGTCAGTCATGGGACTTGTATGAGTAAAACAGTTAAAAATAGTTTGAACAAGTAAACGATATCTCATAAGACCACGCCGTATAACGGAACGGATTTTTCCCTTATGAGAATCCAAAACATCTTTATATCAAAAACCTTTTGATATTATAATAGTGTCTATCAACCACAATATAATAATCATCTAGCAGAAATGCTTTCATCTCACGTTCGACATATATAGTATACAATCAAAACCACAAGCACGTATTGGGTAATGGATTTCTAACTATGACAAGGTATGGAACCACCTTTTGCTAGTGTACCTCTAAAGAGGAATACACTGGGTTCAACGGGAACATCTTGCAACCCAGCCACACATGACCGACCACTCATTTCGCTTGAGTGTATCGAATGTATATCACCAACGGTTGGGATCAGCACCCGTTTCCCGAATGGGACAGCATCGACAATAGATTTTTAGAAGTAAATGAAACTCTAGATCAGGTGATTATACACCCTAATAGGTGCGACCTACATAGCCATGTTGCCTGCCCGATTTTTGTCATTTCCCGGTTGTGAGGCAAGAGGCTACGCTTATCTCTGACAGATTACACATTTATTCACTTTGAATGTCACATCGCCATACCCGCCAAATAACAAATTGATTTTCCCAAAAATACTACGGGTATATAGCTAAGAGAAACGAATTTCTATGCCACCAAACGTAAATACGTTTGAAGAGATCAACTTACGCGATCTATTAAATATACTCTGTTAGATATTCTTCCATACTGGTCGTCCTGGGATTGGACAAACTGAAGGCACTATTCAGTACAACCATCTTAGGCAATCTTTACCTAAGATTTATACGATAGCCCTTGCACTTTACTCTGTGTTCAATTATCTTTGGCATATATGATTCGCAACGCTTATGCCAATACGGAGTGGTTCTTCGGATAACAATCCAATCGGTCTCTCCATATTAACAACTTTAAAATGGTCAAAACTTTGATAGTCGGTGAGTTAACTATCAAAGAAAAACATGTGTGCAAACAACGATCTTATTTCCAGATGGAAATTACATCGATCAATCACCAATCAACTTTTATCCTTTAAATTAATTTATCATTAATTTAATTTATTTGTCATTTCTAGTTTCCATATATTCAACATTTCTTATTTTCTAAATTTAGAAAATATATGTTATTAACACTGGAAAACATTTCCATTGCTTGTTTTCTATATTAGAAATCGTTTCTGATTCTTATTTGGAAAACATTTCCAAAACTCTTATATTGGACTTAGACAGATGTTTAAACAAACCATCGCTATGCCAACTCAAACCATTACACTTATTAACTAAATTTACTTAACCATCCTTTACTATCAAACCTTACCATTCCTTAGTTAAGAAGGAAGTCAATCAAGTTGGGGTATAATTACCTCTCAGACCTTAACTGAACAACGTTTTAACTTCGAAATAGTCAAATTTTATCTTTTAAATCTTTAACAAACTACCTTACGTAACTCTCGGATTCTATTTACGAATCCTCTTCTTTTACAGAATTCATTTGATTATAACCATGGTGTTATAATTCCCTTACTTCCGAAATATTTAACTTCAATTATAACTTTTCTTCCTTAATTTAAATAAATAACTAAACGATTTATTAAATAAATAAATCTTGGTTTAAAAACCCGAAAGTATAAATACTTTACCAAATTCGATATAATCGAATTCGCCGATTAACTCTCCACGAGTAATCTTTATTCGACTAACTCTTCTTCGAATAACCTATATTCGATTATCTCTCTTCGAATAACCTACATTCGATTATCTCACTTCGAATAACTTATATTCGATTATCTCACTTCGAATAACTTATGTTCGATTAACTCACTTCGAATAACATATATTCTATCTCTCTCTTTCGAATACGATATATTCGATTTAACTCCTTTCGAATAAACTATATTCGATAACTCCTTCCTATTAAACTAATCGATAACTCCTTTCGATTAACTCCTTTCGATTAAACTAATTAATAACTCCTTTCGATTAAACTAATCAATAATTCCTTTCGAATAACTAAATTCGATTAACTCCTTTCGATTTAACTAATCGATAACTCCTTTCGAATAACTAAATTCGATTAACTCCTTTTAAATCGATTCGAATAACTAATGTTCGATAACTCCTAATCCGACTAATTCTAATCGATTTATTCTGATTCGATTAACTCTATTTAATTTCTCTATTGGTTAACTCTAACTCTAACTGGTTAACTTTAACTCTAACTGGTTAACTCTAATTCTAACTGGTTAACTCTAACTGATCAACTCCAACTGATTAACTCTAACTGATTAACTCTAATTGGTTAACTCTAACTAATCAACTCTAACTGATTAACTCTATCTGGTTAACTCTAACTGGTTAACTCTAACTGATCAACTCTAACTGATTAACTCTAAATGGTTAACTCTAACTGATCAACTCTAACCGATCAACCCTAACTGGTCAACCATAATTGATTAACCCTGACTGGTTAACTTTAACTCATTTACTCTATTCGATTAACTCTAATCGAATAACTAATATACGATTAACTCATTTCGATTAACTCTTTTCGATTAACTCCTTTGATTAATTCCTTTACTATTTGTTTATTTAACAAATAACTATTCCCTTTTCAATTCTATTTATTTAACAAATAAATATTTCTTTTATCTTTTCTATTTATTTAACAAATAAATATTTCTTTTATCTTTTCTATTTATTTAACCAATAAATATTTATTTTATCTTTTCTATTTATTTTCTAAATAAATAGTCCTTTTAACTTTATTTATTCCCTATATAAATATTTCCTTTTCAATTCCATTTGTAAATGTTTTACGAATATTCCCTTTTCAATTCTATTTGTAAATGGTTTTCAAATATTTCCTTTTTATTTTTATTTTATTTATTTTCTAAATAAATAACCCTTTATACTTCTATTAATTTCTTGAATAAATATTCCATTTTAATTCCATTTATTTAACAAATAAATAATTCTTTTCAATTCTATTTGTTTGACAAATAAATATTCCTTTTCTATTTGTTTCCACAAATATCCCTTTTCTATTATATTTGTTTTCACAAATATTTCCAATTCTATTATATTTTTTTTCACAAATATGTCCATTTCTATTATATTTGTTTTCATAAATATTTCCAATTCTATTATATTTGTTTTCACAAATATTTCCAATTCTATTATATTTGTTTTCACAAAAATTTCCAATTCTATTATATTTATTTTCACAAATATTTCCAATTCTATTATATTTGTTTTCACAAATATTTCCAATCCTATTATATTTCAATATACACTTTGAAAAATCCTTTTGTATATTCCAGTATTTCTTATGGTGTTTCAAATACCATATATCACTGCTCAGTATCACCTAAACACACACAATCAACAAAGATTGTATATCACATCATATACCACAATATATATAAAAAACAATAAAAATAAATGTTGAGTAATCCAGTTGGATCCCTCTGACCTGTTTCCCTGCATCACAGATGTTAAACAATATAATTAACATCGATTTCATTTCAATATGAAATATTCTGCTAAACAGAATCAATATTTGATTAACGATTTTTATATATATCGTTATCTATGATTTCAACCAATACATAAGCATTTCAACCAAATAGTTAACAGACAGCAAATCAACAGATGATTAACAGTTCTAAGAATATGTTATAAAAATATAACTGTTCAGAGTTGGTGAGTTTTACTCACATTGGACGATCATCGTTAATAACAATAACCATCACTTGATTCAAACGAACAATTTATTTTGCTATAAATTGTATCGTGCTCCAATTGACTCGGGTCAGTTCCATCGTGTAGTGTCCATCCATACGATCCTAACGGATCCAACCGTTCGAAATTCTGATTCAGTATGTACAAGTTATGGTATTCAGAAGTTAATACATTTATTTAAAATAAAACTTAGAATTTTAATTTCCCTTTTGGGCCTCACCCTCACAACCTTGGCCCAAGCCCAAACTCCACTACCCAAATACCCAGACCCGCGTGTTCTTCCTCTCTTCCACAAAAGCAATGCGTGTCTCCAGTATTCCACCGCCATTTCCACCATTTTCAACTACCACCGATCCTCCTCCTTCCACTAAAAATTTAAACTAAAATCTCCAAAATTTCCCTCTTCAATCCCTTTTCCTACTCCTATCACCGAACTCCTCTTCGAATCATCTCTGGGTATCGCGTTCAGCAGTCCTTCACACTCGCTACCGTACTGGCATCGGCGCCTTTTGCCACCATATCCATTCAAACTTGCACACAAGGTGTTAAATCACCTCCTAAACCCGATTTCGAACTCGATTTCTTCACCCGATTCCCCATATCAATTATAGAGCCAACCCTAACCTTGCTGTCGAAAAACCCACCCACAAATATGAGCGTCGAACACGTTAAAACCCCTGTAGAAACGAAGAGAAAGTAATGGGGATCTCAATGATATTAGTTCTGGGATTTACAACATTTTCTTTGAATTTATACAAATTTCAAAACTTGCGAATTTGTTTGCTGGAAAAATAAATGGAGGCGCTACTTGTTTGACCAAAGAAAAATGTAATTTAGGTTTAGAGACTTTAGGATATTATATAGATTGGTTTTTATTGTTTTTATATTCAATATTTATATAAATTTTAAGCAGACGCTATCTTTCTTTATCCTCTAAAATTCTTGTGATCACATACGATACCCAAAAATCACTAAACTGGACATACTGCCAGAGTTTGATATTACGGACCCAATGAAACTGGTTTCGTCGAATTTCGACTTCGTTTGCTCACACAGCGTATTTTTAACTGTCTTAATACTAACTGTTTTGCACATTAAAAATCAGCACGGCCACATACCGACTTCAAAAATCGCGGAAACTGAAATCTAGCAATAATTTAACATTGCGGATCCAACAAAATTGGTTTTGTCGAATTCTAAGGTCGTTTGCAAAACTGGCTATTTTTAAAGCCCTAAATAACCCTTTTAAATATATAAATATATTTAAAAACAATCAAATTAAATATTTATAAATAAATATTATCGTATATATTCACAATAGAATATCATACAGCTCTAGAATATTCCTATATGAATTTCTACCTTGATATTTCAAATCCCGATTAAATCGATATTCGATTTATAATGAAATTCCTTTTTAAAATATAAATAAAATCGTTATAAATTATAAAGGAATTCCATAGCGACTTTTCTAAAATTTGATTTGGATATAAATCAAAATCTACACAACGAAATCCCGATTTTTCTCTTCCATTAGAAAAATATACTTCACCAACTCCTAACGTTTCTTGTTTCACAGAAATCCGATCAAAAACGGCTTCTGTGCATTCGTTTAAAGTTCGAATCGCCAAATCGCGAACTGTCGCGCCATTTCGAGCTCGATTATAATTATAATATGATTTATATGTTCGACTGTCGTTCAAATAATATATTCGTTATTCTAATTAAATTTTAAACTGGACTATATATTTCGAATTGCCCAATTCGCACCAAATCGCCGTTTCAACCCATTCTGATTATTTCAGAGTTAAATATATTATTTAATTATTATTTTAATTAAATATTCACTATTATTTAATTAAACGACCATTAAATTCTCTAAATCACTATTTAAATAATTAAATAAGTTAATTATATATCGCAAAAAATACAGTTCATTACATTCTTCCCCACTTAAAATAATTTCGTCCTCGAAATTGCTAAGGTAGAAAACAAACCCTATCAATTAGTAAAAATCAATTGTTTACTTCTTACATTCAGTTTCAACTGAACCAATTTAATTTCAATTAAAATATTAATTAATTCTTATCAACGAAAATTTTCAAAAATCCTGAAAATTTTCTAACACCCGAAATTTCTGAAAAATTTCACCAGCACCTCCTTTGTACTGCTCAATCGGTACAACTCCAACTCGCCTCTCTAGGCCTTCTCCAACCCAAAAGAATATCAAAATGTCAAGCGGCTTGCCAGTTCAGCTCATAAAATCTCATATTCAATATAAACTTGTACCTTTTTGTCGGGCATATCATTATATCCTTTCTATCTGCTACAAATTTAGCAAATACCAATGTCATCCCAATCAAACTCCAATCACTTTTATCTCCAACACAACCATTCGCTTATATCCAAGCCAAAATTATTTCAACTCGAGTTTCATTCTCGATTCCCAACTCTTAACTTGGTTATCAAATTACACTTCAAATTCGAATCTCCTAAATACAATATGTCTCGATATCATTCAAATTCAATTTCAGTTACCACATAACTGACTTTATTTTAATTCCAATTGGCTTTTACAAATTTCCATTCAAATTTGGTTTTGATCCAAACAATCTTTCCCTGGGAATTTTAAATAGTTTACCATATCAAAAATCAAACTTTCCTTTTCAAGATTCAAAACAACTTGCTTTTCTCAAATCAATTCAAAACAATAACTTTGGTAGTAATCCGTCACTTAGAACTCGAAAATGAACACCGATGATGTCTAGATCATCATCGAAATCTATTTCCAGCTATCGGAGTGAGTTCAATACTATATCACTTTCAAAACCGTATCTAAAGACTTCCATTTTGAGATTCATTTCAAAATACCATTCACACTGTTTGTAAAACAATTTAAAATCTCCCAGGATTTTAAAATTCTCATATATTCAATTCAAATCCAGTCACAAACACTTATTCAAATTTCCAGGTTTTAGTTTAACTTCTGATTTAAATTCAGATTTTATTCAATTCGACTTCATATATTTCACTTATATGAATTCTGATTGGTTATTTACATAACCACTTCACATCTTATAAACTTATTCGATTATAATAGTGACCAATACATTCAATATATTATAATCATTTCAATATAAATCCTTTATATCAAAATCTAATTTGGATAAAATTATTCCAATTACCCTCTTTTCAAAACAAACAGTGTCGGTTCATCATATTCGAGTGCTTATAAATCCCTACCGATACAATGGATCAAACTGATCGACCAGAACTCATAAACAACTCAACCAATAAATCTCCACAATATAAATCATTTTATATTGAATAAAAAATACGTTCACTCGTATATATACACTCAAACTCAATCTAGGGTATTACTAACCCTATCAATATTGAGTCACGCCACAGAGCCAAGGTAATTCACCTAACCTTAAGCTCTGATACCAACTGTAACGAAAAGGTTTTTAGCAACTTTGGTTATCGACATAAACTCAATGACGACTAACCAAACATCGAAAAATACCGGAAGTTAATGAAAGAAATTAGAGGGTGAGAATAGATAAGATAGAAACTTAGAATAGAAGAAGAACAACAACACAACATCAGAGTAACACGAACCACATGGCGGAACGAGTAACATATAATATGTAACATAACTTTGAAATATAAATCTTTACTTGAATATACATATCATTTCCAAAGTACAACACTTACAACACAGCGGAAAATAGCCATAGCTATATAATTCTGAAGCCTCCTGCTCCAGCTCTTCAAGTATCTGTAAATCCCAACTACTTGACTGCCCGTACAAAATTGGGCACCCAAGAGTTTAGGGAAAACAAAATAAAATAAACTCTGGGTCAGTCATGGGACTAGTATGAGTAAAACAGTTAAAAATAGTTTGAACAAATAAACGATATCTCATAAGACAACACCGTATAACAGAACGGGTTTTTCCCTTATGAGAATCAAAAACATCTTTATATCAAAAACCTTTTGATATTATAATAATGTCTATCAACCACAATATAATAATCATCTAGCAGAAACGCTTTCATCTCACGTTCTACATATATAGTATACAATCAAAACCGCAAGCACGTATTGGGTAATGGATTTCTAACTATGACAAGGTATGGAACCACCTTTCGCTAGTGTACCTCTAGGGAGCAATACACTGGGTTCAACAAGAACATCTTGCAACCCGACCACACATGACCAACCATTCATTTCGCTTGAGTGTATCGAATGTATATCACCAACGGTTGGGATCAACAACCGTTTCCCGAATGGGACAGCATCGACAATAGATTTTTTGAAGTAAATGAAACTCTAGATCAGGTGATTATACACCCAAATAGGTGCGACCTACATAGCCATGCTGCCTGCACGATTTTTGTCATTTCCTGGTTGTGAGGCTAGAGGCTACACTTATCTCTGACAGATTACACATTTATTCACTTTGAATGTCACATCGCCATACCCGCCAAATCACAAATTGATTTCCCCAAAAATACCACTGGTATACAGCTAAGAGAAACGAATTCCCCCAACACCAAACGTAAATACATTTGAAGAGATCAACTTACGCGATCTATTAAATATACTCTGCCAGACATTCTTCCATACAGGTCGTCCTGGGACTTGGAAAAACCGAAGGCACTATTCAGTGCAACCATCTTAGGCAATCTTTACCTAAGATTTATACAACAGCCTTTGCACTTTACTCCGTCTTCAATTATCTTTGGCATATATGATTCGCAACGCTTATGCCAATACCGAGTGGTTCATCGGATAACAATCCAACCGTTCTCTCCATATTAACAACGTTAAAATGGTCAAAACTTTGATAGTTGGTGAGTTAACTATCAAAGAAAAACACGTATGCAAACAACGATCTTATTTCCAGATGGAAATTACATCGATCAATCACCAATCAACTTTTATCCTTTAAATTAATTTATCATTAATTTAATTCATTTGTCATTTCCTGTTTCCATATATTCAACATTTCTTATTTTCTAAATTTAGAAAATATATGTTATTAACACTAGAAAACATTTCCATATCTTGTTTTCTATATTAGAAAACATTTCTGATTCTTATTTGGAAAACATTTCCAAAACTCTTACATTGGACTTAGACAGATGTTTAAACAAACCATCGCTATGCCAACTCAAACCATTACACTTATTAACTAAATTTACTTAACCATCCTTTACTATCAAACCTTACCATTCCTTAGTTAAGAAGGAAGTCAATCAAGTTGGGGTATAATTACCTCTCAGACCTTAACTGAACAACGTTTTGACTTCGAATAGTCAAAGTTTATCTTTTCTTTAACAAACTTCCTTACGTAACTCTCGGATTCTATTTACGAATCCTCTTCTTTTACAGAATTCATTTGATTATAACCATGGTGTTATAATTCCCTTACTTCCGAAATATCTGACTTCAATTATAACTTTTCTTCCTTAATTTAAATAAATAACTAAACGATTTATTAAATAAATAAATCTTGATTTAAAAACCGGAAAGTATAAATACTTCACTGAATTCGATATAATCGAATTCACCAATTAACTCTCTACGAGTAATCTTTATTCGACCAACTCTTCTTCGAAAAACCTAAATTCGATTATCTCTCTTCGCATAACCTACATTCGATTATCTCTCTTCGAATAACCTACATTCGAAGTCTCACTTCGAATAACTTATATTTGATTATCTCACTTCGAATAACTTATATTTGATTAACTCACTTCGAATAACATAAATTGGATCTCTCTCTTTCGAATACGCTATATTCGATTTAACTCCTTCCGAATAAACTATATTCGATAACTCCTTTCGATTAAACTAATCGATAACTCCTTTTGAATAATTAAATTCGATTAACTCCTTTCGATTAAAATAATCGATTACTCCTTTCGAATAACTAAATTCGATTAACTCCTTTCGATTAAGCTAATTGATAACTCCTTTCGAATAACTAGATTCGATTAACTCCTTTTAACTCGATTCGAATAACTAATATTCGATAACTCCTAATCCGACTAACTCTAATCAATTTATTCTAATTCGATTAACTCTATTTAATTACTCTATTGGTTAACTCTAACTCTAACTGGTTAACTTAAACTCTAACTGGTTAACTCTAACTGATCAACTCTAACTGATCAACTCTAGCTGATTAACTCTAACTGATTAACTCTAACTGATCAACTCTAACTGATTAACTCTAACTAGTTAACTCTAACTGGTTAACTCTAACAGATCAACTCTAACTGGTTAACTCTAACTGGTCAACTCTAACTGATCAACTCTAACTGATCAACTCTAACTGATTAACTCTAACTGGTCAACCCTATTGATTAACACTAACTGGTTAACTCTAACTCATTTACTCTATTCGATTAACTCTAATCGAATAACTAATATTCGATTGACTCATTTCGATTAACTCTTTTCGATTAACTCCTTTGATTAATTCCTTTTCTATTTGTTTACTTAACAAATAACTATTCCCTTTTCAATTCTATTTATTTAACAAATAAATATTTCTTTTATCTTTTCTATTTATTTAACCAATAAATATTTCTTTTATCTTTTCTATTTATTTAACCAATAAATGTTTCTTTTATCTTTTCTATTTATTTTCTAAACAAATATTCCTTTTAACTTTATTTATTCCCTAACTAAATATTTCCTTTTCAATTCCATTTGTAAATGTTTTACGAATATTCCCTTTTCAATTCTATTTGTAAATGGTTTACAAATATTTCCTTTTTATTTTTATTTTATTTATTTTATAAATAAATAACCCTTTTATACTTCTATTAATTTCTTGAATAAATATTCCATTTTAATTCCATTTATTTAACAAATAAATAATTCTTTTCAATTCTATTTATTTGACAAATAAATATTCCTTTTCTATTTGTTTCCACAAATATCCCTTTTCTATTATATTTGTTTTCACAAATATTTCCAATTCTATTATATTTGTTTTCACAAATATTTCCAATTCTATTACATTTGTTTTCACAAATATTTCCAATTCTATTATATTTGTTTTCACAAATATTTCCAATTCTATTATATTTGGTTTCACAAATATTTCTAATTCTATTACATTTCAATATACACTTTGAAAAATCCCTTTGTATATTCCAGTATTTCTTATGGTGTTTCAAATACCATATATCACTGCTCAGTATCATCCAAACACACACAATCAACAAAGATTGTATATCACATCATATATCACAATATATATGAAAAATAGTAAAAATAAATGTTGACGAATCCAGTTGGATCTCTCCAACCTATTTTCCTGCATCACAGATGTTAAACAATATAATTAACATCGATTTCATTTCAATATGAAACATTCTGCTAAACAGAATCAATATTGGATTAACGATTTATATATATCGTTATCTATGATTTCAACCAATACATAAGCAACTCAACCAAATAGTTAACACACGAAAAATCAACAGATGATTAACAATTCTAAGTATACGTTATAAAAATATAACTGTTAAGAGTTGGTGAGTTGTACTCACATTGGACGATCATCGTTAATAACGATAACCATCGCTTGATTTAGACGGACAATTTATTTTGCTATAAATTGTATCGTGCTCCAATTGACTCACAGTTAGTTCCATCGTGTAGTGTCCGTCCATACAATCCTAACGGATCCAACCGTTCGAAATTCTGATTCAGTATGTACAAGTTATGGTATTCAGAAGTTAATACATTTATTTAAAATAAAACTTAGAATTTTAAATTCCCTTTTGGGCCTCACCGTCACAACCTTGGCCCAAGCCCAAACTCCACTACCCAAATACCCAGACACGCGTGTTCTTCCTCTCCTCCATAAATGCAACGCACGTCTCCAGTATTCCACCGCAATTTCCACCATTTTCAGGCTACCACCGATCCTCCACCTTACACTAAAAATTGAAACTAAAATCTCCAAAATTTCCCTCTTTAATCCCTCTTCCTACTCCTATCACCGAACTCCACTTCGAATCATCTTTGGGTATCGCGTTCGATAGTCCTTCACGCTCGCTACCGTACTGACATCGACGCCTTTTTCCACCATATCCGTTCAAACTTGCACATAAGGTGTTAAATCACCTCCTATACCCAATTTTGAACTCGATTTCTTCACCCGATTCCCCATATCAATTATAGAGCCAACCCTTACCTTGCTATCGAAAAACCCACCCACAAATATGAGCGTCGAAAACGTAAATACCCCTATAGAAACGAAGAGAAAGGAATGGGGATCTCAATGATATTAGTTCTGGGATTTACAACATTTTTTTTAAATTTATACAAATTTCAAAACTTGCGAATTTGTTTGCTGGAAAAATAAATGGAAGCGCTGCTTATTTGACCAAAGAAAAATGTAATTTAGGTTTTAGAGAGTTTAGGGTATTATATAGGTTGGTTTTTATTATTTTTATATTCAATATTTATATAAATTTTAAGCAGACACTGTCTTTCTTTATCCTCTAAAATTCCTGTGATCACATACGATACCCAAAAATCACCAAACTGGACATACTGCTAGAGTTTGACATTACGGACCCAAAGAAACTGGTTTCGTCGAATTCCGACTTTGTTTGCTCACACAGCGTACCATCAAAATACTGACTGTTTTTCACATTAAAAATCCGCACGGCCACATACTGACTTCAAAAATCGCGGAAACTGAAATCTAGCAATAATTTGACATTGCAGATCCAACAAAATTGGTTTTGTCGAATTCTGAGGTGGTTTGCAAAGCTGGCAATTTTTAAAGCCCTAAATAACCCATTAAATATATTTAAAAACAATCAAATTAAATATTTATAAATAAATATTATCGTATATATTCACAACAGAATATCATACAGCTCTAGAATATTCCTATACGAATTTTTAGCTTGATATTTCAAATCCCGATTAAATCAATATTCGATTTATAATGAAATTCCTTTTTAAAATATAAATAAAATCGTTATAAATTATAAAGGAATTTCACAGCGAATTTTCTAAAATTTGATTTGGACATAAATCAAAATCTACACGACAAATCCCCGATTTTTCTCTTCCATTAGAAAAATATACTTCACCAGCTCCTAACGTTTCTTGTTTCACAGAAATCCAATTTAAAACGACTTCTGTATATTCATTTAAAGTTTGAATCGCCAAATCGCGAACTGCCGCGCCATTTGGAGCTCAATTATAATTATAATATAATTTATACATTCAACTATCATTCAAATAATATATTCTTTATTCTAATTAAATTTTAAACTGAATTATATATTTCGAATTGCCCAATTCACACCATATCGCCATTTCAGCCCGTTCTGATTATTTCAGAGTTAAATATATTATTTAATTATTATTTTAATTAAATATTCACTATTATTTAATTAAACGACCATTAAATTCTCTAAATCACTATTTAAATAATTAAATAAGTTAATTATATATCGCAGAAAATACGGGTCGTTACAGTAGATACTTTGTACCGGCCCCACAGTAGGATGTATCACGTCCTAAAGTGGCAACCCCTCACTGATATGCACAGCCATATATCTACAGGTGTCACGGTCGTGTTATCCCCCTCTTCCCGACTCATGCACGCACATGACCCAGTCGGTTTGCGCCGCCCACACTGCCCTACGCGTTTGGATCTCTTACAATCAATCAGTAAGTGTGCCCTCTCTCTGCCTAGTACAGAGTACTTTGTTTGATACCTACTATGGGTTACTGACTGAAATGGGTCCTACACACTATGATACAAGATCTCCCCTTTGTCTTGTATCCCCACTAGGTTTTCTTCGGCTATATATACCACTAGTGTATTTAATTACATAACCCTATTATTTCTACAAGTTATGCTTACCCTAAAAGGTGTTTTAATTACATAACTTAATTATTTCCTTCGGTTATGTATACAACTAGGTGTCTTTAATTACATAACCTTATCGGGTTAAGTTTGTAGGCCTATATATAAATATTACCCACCCCTTCCAGATTTGCTTAACCCATCCACTATCCAACCAATTTTACTTAACCCTAACTTTAGTTTATAATCACACAATCCCTATGGATTAAATTAGGTTAAGTAGTCCAATTCATTACCATGTCCATTTATGGTTCATAATGGGCTAGACCTCCCACATTAGGCCTACAACGTGTGGATGCTGGATATGCCGGTCGGGTCCGGGGAGTCATATTCCACAGTTGGGCCTAACCTCGTGTCTTAGCCCGATTCGTATTTGCGAACTTAGACCTCTTACATTAGGTTCAACATTAGTGGCTGCTGGATATGCCGGCCGGGTCCAGGCAGATTTCCACCACTAATGCAACCTAACCTCGTGTTATAAGTTCCATTACAATTGCTAATTGTAATCCTAGGCATTTATTATTAATTATACCTAAGTCAATTATAGGTTTTATGCCCCTTTTTCCCAATTATGTCCATAATTGATTTTATGCCAAATTTATTCATTACTCCAAATAATAACCAATTTAGCATTCAAATTTCCAATTATGCCTAAATGTCCAATTATACTCATAACGGATTATATATCCAAATTCATATCAAGTTATGCCAAATCTAATATTTTCCCCCGTCCCCTAACTAACGCATTTGCATATCTTTGGCGGCATACCTAGGCTAGAAAGTTGCCTAGGCATATACAGTAAAAAGGGAAAGGTGATGGGAAAAATGACAATAGTGATCATTCTAACAAAGGTGATATGAACATATATACTAGCATCGACATGTTTTGGCATAATAAGGTGGATATAAAAAATGATCTAGCATAATTATAATGTGGACATAAAAACAGATATAACATAATTAGTACGACATAGTAGCATGTTTAGATCTAAATATGGAATCACATGTCCAATTTACAACATATCTAAATTGACCACAATATGACGGGTGAAAGGTGGTTTACATAAAGAATTAGATCTAAATAATGATGTAACTGTCCAAATTAACATATTTACATTAACCACAACATAGTTACATATCAAGATCCACAAAGGCAACATAATAGAATAATTACAGTTGAATTAGATCTAGAGAAGTAGATCTATCATGACATAGTATAAGATTTAACAATATCATAGATTCATAGTTTACAACATATCCAAACCACAGTCTTTCACAATTTACTTTTATTCATTTAAACCTAAAAGTAACCAACTCATAGTGTTTGGATTGTTAAGAAGAAAGAAAAGAAGTTAGTGTTGAATCTATGCTTGAATCTCAGAATTTGATTTGCAGAAGATGAATAGAATTAGGTTTAGTCCATCTACTGATAGCATCTGGCCTCCATTACATTTTAGGATAGAAAAGAAGTGGAAATGGACCTTTATTTATAGCTGCCAGCCTCCAAACCGACTATGCCACGTCAGCCCTAGGGGTGTCGACACCCCTGTAGGTGGGTTGACCCATGGGTCGACACCCCTTTAGGTGGGTCGACCCTTGGGTCGACACCTCTCTAGGGGGATCGACCCCCTAGAGCAGGAAATTTGACGCCCATTTTGTTTTCACGTGATTTCGAATTTTGAACCCTTTTTGGATAAGTTCTGACTCGTGTATATATATAATTCTTCTACGCGTATACAAACTTAAAACTCTCACAACTTTTCCATACGGTGTCCGTTTTATGCAAACCAATTATCTATCTTGACCAGAATTTCGATACAGATGCAATGGTGCAGTCCGTTTCCCTAATTCTGAATATTAAATTAATTATTATTTAATTTTTCCTCTTTAATATTAACAAAATTATGTTACAGTAAGCAATGCTAAGACTCAACTTTGTCCTAAATTCAGACTGAAATGCTTTACAGAATTTGCTGGTAAATATCGGATCTCGATCACTAACAATGCTACTGGGCAGTCCATGCAGTCTAATAACCTCTTTGTAACAACCTAAATTTTTAACAAAGTAATAATTAATTAATGGATTAATTAATTAAGGGATAAAAAATAAAATTAACATTAATCAGAAAATATTAAGAATTGGTAAAAACCAACTTTACCTTGTGTTCGTCTTGGAATTCTTGTTCAGATAGACCCCGAGTTTGCGTAAAACGGATAATGTTTGAAGAAGTTATGAACATAAGAAGGTTGCATATATATAAGAAGGCTATATATAAATAAATTCAAAATAATTCGAACTTAGACAAACGCGGAAAAACAACGGTCATGGGACGACCCGATCAATGTCTAGGTCGACCTATGGGTCGACCCATGTATAGGGGGTCGACCCATGGGTCGACACAGTATGTCGGTGAGTCGACCTACTAGCATGTTGTGCGGGTTCCTGGTTCTGAATCTATACAGTTTTTATAACAAGGTTCGTTGGTTTAATTTTATGGTTGGATTTGAAACACTAAAGATCTAATGGTAAGGGATTATCCTAGGTAATCTATATAAAGGATAGCAACCTCATTGTTTTCTACACACAAATCTATTCTTTATTCTTTTTCCTCCAAACGTTTTCTAATTAAAATCATGAAGATGTTGAGGTCTTGCTCAAACACAGATTAGAGAGGACAATTCTTATTTTTCAACAATGAATCTAAAGTGGACTTTCTCCTACAACAACTATTTTAGAAGATATTCTAGATATACAATTATGTGAGTATTACTGGGATTATTCATTTTTCTTTTAAGTTAAAGTTAAATAGATATAATAGTTGTAGTAATTTAATTAACAGTAAATATATTTTGATTTGGAAAGTAACAATATTTATAAGGTTATTCTTATATGTTATTTTAATTACTGTTAATTGCTTATTCATTTTTCATTTATTTGCTTGTATGTGCATCTCTTACTTATCCCCTTTCTGTTGTTTGCTTTATTTATAGTATTATATGCTTTTTTGAATTGCACAGAATTGGAAAAGTATGGAATAACGTTAAAAAGGAAAAAAGATTGGTATATTAGAATTGGTAATGTAAATTGGGATTGTTAAAATGGAAGAATATGCAGACATGAATAGGTTAAGCTTAATGTCATTTGTAAACATATAATTGATATTAATATGGCATTGAATAAGAAGAACATGGTATTTGACGTTGATGTGTAAATATAACATGCAAGCATATTAATATGGCATTAATTTGGTGAATACGAATTTGACATTAATTGGTAGACATATTAATATGACATGATTGGGTGAACATTTAACTAGCATTAATTTATAGATATGTCAATAAGGCGTTGATTTGAAAACATGTAATTAACATTAGTCAGTGTATGTTAATTTGAGAAATATAGTAATTTGTCACCTATTGACATTAATTTGGGGAGAATAGGTTAATTGAGGAAAACATATCAATTTGACATTTATAAGCATTCATATTAATTTGGAGAAAACATGCAGTCAAAAATTTGTGTTCGTTTCATGGTTAATTTGGGAAAACATGATATTATGTTCATTAAATGTTAATTTGGATATTTATGCTCGTTTCGTGATTATGTTCATTTGTTTTCCTTGTCCTTGTTCTGCTATTTAATTTATTTACAGCCTTGTTTATATGCCTATTTTTATACAGTTGATTTGATTCTGTTCTTCTCCTTTCTTTTTCCCTTTTTATTTATGCTGAGCCTAGACCACTGAGAGCCTAGGCCATTGTCATTTAAGACTGTGTATAATTAAATATGGGATAATATGAAATGACAATGAAAAAGGAGAATGTGGGGAATATTATAAATAGAGGACTTTTGACTGTAATTTGGGAATATAATCAAAAGGAAGAATATGCAAATATGTATAGGTGTTGGATTAGACTTAATACAGACGAAAATATAAGAACCATATGTAAGATAAGGAAACTGAATTACTATAATGGATATGTACATCTAGGTGGGTGCTTTTTTGGGGAAAGGGTTGTACACATAATAACATTTTGTGATGGCCTGCCCCACACCAGCCGACATTTCCAATGAAAGTGCACTGTGCCAATGTCCAACCAGCACGGGACAGTCGTCAAAGAAAGGAAAAGAAAGGAATTTGAACTAACAAGGAACCTGTGTAATGTCTCACAGCGCATGAAATAAAATATAATAATAACATACTTGACATAAAACAGGCGAGACAGTGCATAAGCTGAAAACTAAACCATAATCATCATAGCAGCGGAAGTTCACAATACAGCTTATTACAACTCCACCATACTGTCTCTAAAGAATAGGAAAAGGTGCACTACTAATGCCCAAAGCAGTGACCAACAACAACACAGGGAGAATATCTATATATATCATACGTGGAAGCCTCCTGCTTGTCTCCGGTACAGCTACTCGTGCATACCACCTAACATGTCTCTAGTCTGCCCGTTTAAGAGCACCCAAAGTAATAAGAAGAGACATAAAACTCTGGGTTAGACAAAAGTCTAGTATGAGCGATAGGCAGTAAAACAGAACAATAACAGGTACACTAAACCGTACCTGAACCTGGAGCTGCAACCAAAGAGTTAGCATAACAGGATATACAATACTCTAAGGTGACACTATAATATGGTGTAAAGATATGAGGGTGGGGGTGTGCATGTCATTATGATGGCAAACAATCAAGTATAGCAACCATCCTCACATCTCTCACTCGGTGCGTAAAGCATACGATATCCACTGCTTTGACCACCCAAATCCTTGCTATGATCACTCTGCCCCATGGAGCCATGGCGACTCCATTGCACTGATCCATAGCCACTAGTCCTTGCTATATCCACTCTTCCCCTGAAGCCTTGACGACTTCAATGCACTGGCTCATAGCCATGCTACGATCACTCTGCCCCCATGGAGTAATAACTACCTCACTGCACTGACGATCATAGCCTAGCATTCGTCTCTCGGTGTTGAATCAAAGCTATGGATGTCAACAACTCCTTAGCACACGTCCCGCAGCAAAGTCCAAGTCATGAAGTTAACTCATTGGTTCCCATCTGGATCCTGAGTCATAACTTCTCAATTGGACTACCTTTGCATCTCAGGTTTTGGTCTCCTCCGGATCGGTCTTCATTTGGTTCATAGCTCATGCCTCGCGTCTAAGCTTCTTGGTTCGGTTTGCAGTCGCCCCTCTGGTTCGGATCGAACTGCTCCATACAGGTCGGGTTGTGTAACGACCCAGAAAATCTGAACCAATTTAAAATCTTTAAATTGGCTAAAATAATGGATTTTAAATATTTAAAATAAATATTTTAAATAATGGCGATGAAAACTGAGTTGAATCGACATTTGAAAACGAATATAATTAATTATAATTATATATAGAATTGAAAATGGCGCAGTAGTTCGATAATTCGATTTCAAACTTCAATTGAATATACCGGGTGCAAAACAATCCGGATTTTAGGGAAACCAAAAATATTTAAATATGTTAGTGAATATCTTTCTAACGAATCCGACCAATCGAAATTTGATAGCGGGAATCAAAAGATATGTCCAGTTGAAAATTCTGAATAGTCGCTATGGAATTCAGGCCCTTAAAAATGGACATATTGCAGATGACCTCGGATTTCGACGAAACCACTTTTGTTGGGTCCGCAGTGTCAAGTTATTTCTAGATTTCAAATTTCATATTTTTTCGAATCAATGTGTGAGCGTGGCAAAAGAAAACGCGTTTGACCAGTTTTCGTTGATTTGAATCGACTGGAAATTGGCCATTTTTCAAACGGTCTCAAAATTCGACGAAACTAGTTTTGTTAGGACCGTATCGTCAATACGAAGCTAGAAAATATTTTTCTGGAATTTTTCTAGTTAGTACGTGACCCCGGTAATTTGAAATGTGCGTTTAAAATTCAATATAGTGATTTAAATGAAAATTCAAAAGGAAACTGATTGTAACGATCAAATCAGCTTGCGATACATATCCCATTGTGTTCGGAATGGGGGTGAAACGCTATGGGCGACAGGCGGTGGGCCTCGTTTCGAGGTCGTATGTAAAAGTCAACCCTTTTGCAAATTTAAATAATAAAATAATAAAAAAAAATTAATTTCCCTCCCCTTTATCTTTCTTCCTGCCCCCCCCCCCCCCCCCGTTCACTTTTATTTCAATAAACAAAAAAAAAAAAAAGAAGAAGAAAGCAGCAGCGGAAGCCGCCGCCTTCACCGACGGTCAGAAACCTCCACCGCAACTCCGATCATCTTCCCCCCCCTCTTCCTTGCATCGCTCCCTCCTCCTCGTTCAATCCGACACCCCCCGAAGCCGTTCGAGACCCCGAAGCCCCCCCGTTCAAAGCCCTAGCGCCGCCCAGCTCGAGAAGCACCTCCGACGATCGGCGAACACCCCCCCTCCCCCCCGTAAGTCGTTTTGTTTTATTTTATTTTTATTTTTAATTCTGTAAAATACTGTTTTTTTCTGGGATTAAATACTGATTTTAATCGAATGAAAAACTGATTTTTACAAGTATGAAAAACTGATTTTTACAAGTATGAAAAACTGATTTTTTTTAAGTTTGAAAAACTGATTTTTTTAAAGTTTGAAAAACTGTTTTGTTTTTTAAAGTTAAAAACCGATTTTTTTTAAAAGTTTAAAACTGAAATTTTTAAAAGGTTTAAAACTGAAATTTAAAAAAAAAAAAGTTTAAAACTGAAACTGTTTTAAAAATAAAAACTGAAACTGTTTTAAAAAATAAAAACTGAAACTGTTTTAAAAATAAAGAGATAAAACTGATTTGTTTTTAAAGAAATAAAACTGATTTGTTTTAAAGAATAAAACTGATTTGTTTTTTTAGAAATAAAACTGATTTGTTTTAAGAATAAAACTGATTTTGATTTTTAAAGTTTAAAAACTATTTTTTAAAAGGTATTGAAAACTGATTTCTTTAAAAAGGAAAAATCAGATTTTTAGGTATTGAAAGCCGAAGTCAAAATTCGATTTTTATATATTGAATAGCATAGTAAAAATTCGATTTTTACATGTGTAGGGAATACGGGTGAAAGCGACAAAAGGCGAAGATTTTATACAAGGAAGTGTCGTGAAACTGGATAGCTATTGGTGAGATTTCTGATTTAAAATTTATATATATATGTGTGAAATAAAAGTGAATAGCTATATATAAATATCTATATCTATATATATATATATATATATATATATATATATATATATATACGCCCCTCGTCCACAAACCATGGACGATATTTATTGGTTGAAATTGTTGTGAAAATTGAATGGTTGTTTGGGATTGTTTGTGATAGATATTGGTTGATTGCGGTTGAAAAATACCCATTGGTGGTTGTGAAATATTTGGTTGAAACCACATAGGATTAGTTGTGGAAATGAAATAAATATATACATGCCGCCTGCGTGCGAACTAGATGCATGATCCCCATTGTCATAAACCGCGAGGTTTTAAGGTAGAGCGAGGAGCCGTACTAGGGACGGTGCCGGTGTAACTACCCTGCCGTTATGCTGCCGAAATTTTGAATAATATTTGTGTGTTTGAATTATTTTCATATGCTTAAACTATATTTATTCATTGTATTGAAAACATTCATGTGTTGAATTGATATTCATTCGTTGTTTAGAAATTCATGTATTGAATGGTATTCATATTTTGAAATAAATTGTTCGATAATAAAAATCACATTTTTATCTATATATAGAAACTATAGAAAACATTCATGTGTTGAATTGATATTCATTCGTTGTTTAGAAATTCATGTGTTGAATGGTATTCATATTTTGAAATAAATTGTTCGATAATAAAAATCACATTTTTATCTATATATAAAAACTATTGAAAACATTCATGTGTTGAATTGATATTCATTCGTTGTTTAGAAATTCATGTGTTGAATGGTATTCATATTTTGAAATAAATTGTTCGATAATAAAAATCACGTTTTTATCTATATATAGAAACTATAGAAAACATTCATGTGTTGAATTGATATTCATTCGTTTTTTAGAAATTCATGTGTTGAATGGTATTCATATTTTGAAATAAATTGTTCGATAATAAAAATCACATTTTTATCTATATATAGAAACTATAGAAAACATTCATGTGTTGAATTGATATTCATTCGTTGTTTAGAAATTCATGTGTTGAATGGTATTCATATTTTGAAATAAATTGTTCGATAATAAAAATCACATTTTTATCTATATATAAAAACTATTGAAAACATTCATGTGTTGAATTGATATTCATTCGTTGTTTAGAAATTCATGTGTTGAATGGTATTCATATTTTGAAATAAATTGTTCGATAATAAAAATCACATTTTTATCTATATATAAAAACTATTGAAAACATTCATGTGTTGAATTGATATTCATTCGTTGTTTAGAAATTCATGTGTTGAATGGTATTCATATTTTGAAATAAATTGTTCGATAATAAAAATCACGTTTTTATCTATATATAGAAACTATAGAAAACATTCATGTGTTGAATTGATATTCATTCGTTGTTTAGAAATTCATGTGTTGAATGGTATTCATATTTTGAAATAAATTGTTCGATAATAAAAATCACATTTTTATCTATATATAGAAACTATAGAAAACATTCATGTGTTGAATTGATATTCATTCGTTGTTTAGAAATTCATGTGTTGAATGGTATTCATATTTTGAAATAAATTGTTGGATAATAAAAATCACCTTTTATCGACTATATGAACTATATAGAAAAATAGTGTTTTGAAATGAATCGTCTTACAATAAAAATCACATTTTTATTGTATGCATAAATCGTTGAAATGTGAAGTGTTAAAAATAGCCACTTGTTCAAAATAAACATATGTGAGATGAAATATTCATTAATTAGCTAATGAAATGATTTGCACCTATTTATGTAACATTAGAATGAATGGAGTTTTTAAACCAAATAGAAATCAAATATGAAGTCGAATAGAAATTGATAAATGATAAGAACTGTATATATATGTACATGCATATTCATTGAACAGGTTATAGCAAAGGGGCTAGAGAAGAGGAATAAAATTTTGTGCCCGACAAATAGGTACACATTTACTGATTTGTTTGGGTGATGATTTTGAGCCTGTTGGCTAGCCGCTTGGCTTCTTCTTTTTCTTTTTGAGATTAGAAGGACCGGGAATGCTATTTGCGATTTCCCGATGCTCCCGGTGCAGGGGAGGTTATGGCGAAATTTTTCCAAAATTTAAGGAGTTAGAAAAATATTTGAAGTGAAAACGATATGGAAATCATTGAATGAACTATATTTATATAAATATATAAATATAAATAAAATTAAAACGAAACGAAGCCGTGCAGTTCGTGTTTTGAAACCGTGTTTTCAAACGACTAGTGCGGGAAATCCGACCATTGGATTTTCCCGAAACCTCAACCGTCGGGTTCGCCTTGGAATAATCTTTCCAACGGCACCAACCTTGTAAAAATCCAACGGTTGGATTGTCTGGAATGTTTAATTCAAATCTGAAGAAAAACAGCGCCAGAAACGATTATATTTATTTATATATATATATAAATATAAATATATATTAAATCGAATAACGACGCTGTAGTTCGTATTTTGAAATCGAAATTTCAAACGATTGTACCGGGAGATCCGACCGTCGGATTTTCCCGAAACTGGAACCGTTGGATTCGTTTTGAAAAGACCTTTCTAATGATGTAAATTTTGAGAAGATCCAACGGTTAGATTTTCAGATATGTGTAAATCAAATCTGAAGAAAAACAGCGCCACGGCCGCCTTATGGCCCGAAACGTCGTTTTGAATGAATGGGCTATTTTAAAATAAATAAAAATAGCGATAAATCATTATAAAATATCATAAGCGATATGGAATGGAAATAAACTGAATTTGCTCGATTTATGTTGTATTTGATGGTTGAATGTGTTTGGTGTGAAAATTACATTAAAGAACAATATTGGTGTTGTCGAATAATTTAACCATTGAAATAAATCGATTTGAAATTCTAAATATACGTGAATTATTTGGAAAGGCCGAGTTAATTCTCATTTCGAATAATCGACCGACGATTGAAATTCGAAGATGAAGACGATGGTCGAAGACCGGAGATCTTCACCTCGTCTGGATGGTAACCAAGGTCCTGATTGGGAGGCATCCCGAAATATGGATAATGAGTGGTGATCGTCCAGACGTACGTGGTGATCGAAGGGTTTGCGAGGTATTTAGTGCCTCCGGTTTCGTTCAGACCCAGAACGGACTTGTAAAAGGACTGCGTGTCTGACATTGGAATTTATTCTGTGTTGATTGATTTCTGTTAAATATACATCTGTTTGGCGGCGGAGAATTTATTCTTTTGCTTAACGCCCTTCTCTGAGACGCACGAGCTTAGAGGTTGTATATCGATGGACTTCAGTCGCATGGCGTGAGTTGCCTGTGTGGCATGCTAAGATGCAGTGATCAAGGCTTCTGTTGAAAAGCAAAGTCTTGTGGTGATGATCAAAGCACCGCCTGTGTGGCGTAGCTTTGTGTATAACGTGAATTCGCGAGCCTCACACCCCGGTATGAACCTAAAACGGGAGAAGGACCTCAGGGAGGGCATGCGTTTCTTTCTAGCTAGGGTGGTGTCAGTGACCTACCAGCCCTGACATTTATATACTTTTCACCTATGTGGTTGTTGCTGTTGCGAGGCGCCTCGGTTTTATCGGACAATCCGGGTCCGATGGAGTCATTCGTTGGCTCGTTTACACCCCAAAGGGTGGGGAAACGCAGTGTTCAGGAATTTTAATTCACATCGGTGGACCGGCCCTGTCGCTCCAAGGGTCGATGCGCTCTGACCCTGTGGCTCGGGCTAGAGAGTCATGAAGTCGGTAAGGACTATCTTTTGCCTTGGTTCATGACGGAAATCCAATTTCCAAATACGACATCGTGCGGTTTTGATTGTATATATATATGGCGACATGATATATGGTACCCATGCCGTCTAGGATTGATAGTTATGATTTGAAAGTGTTTTCAAAACATATAGACACTAGCAATAATATCAATTGCCTTTGTTTTATTCGTATCAATCATATTTTGGCCATTATAAGGTAAAACTCTATCCTCCGGTTTGCGTTGCATTGTGTGATGGGAACTGAGTCTTATAATGGCTTCATTTTTATAAAAAGCATAGCGATGTTTAAAAGAAAGATTTGTTTTTAAAGCACTGGCAATCCAATGGAGTAAACCCGTTCCACGAAAGTGGCGTGGTCCTGTGATTAGCCAATTATATATGTGTTGAGTGGATTTCTCATACCAGTCCCATGACTGACTCGTAGTTTGTTTCACTCTCAAACTCGGGTGCCCCTTTTTCTACACGGGCAGCCTTGTATTCAGGTTTAGCTGGTTCTTTCTGGATAGCTGGAGCTGAAGATGGATTCTATCATTTATTTCTTTTTATGCTGTTCAGCTCCTATTGTACATATTTTGTTTATTTCCGCTGTAGACATTTATGTATAGCTAAACTGTATTTGTACTAAGTAAGATCCTGTATACTGTGTAACTCTGATGATTACTTTTATCCAGTATATTTTGTTGTTCATTCTGGTGTATTTATTTAATTCTGATCTGCTATTATCTGTTTCTGTGTTATATTCCAAAGATAACCTTGTTTCCGTGAGAACGGGAAATCGGGTCGTCTCATCGTGGTATCAGAGCTTTGGTTAAGCTTAGTTCTGGAATATAACATTTGAACGAACTCGTCAGAAATAGAACCAGTAGTGTTCTAGGACGGGCGACTGCATACAGATAGGATCAGTAATATCCTAGTATGAGTAAAGCAGAATGAAATTTCACCTCGATAGACACATTTACATTTAAAGTATGTGTTTCTATATTTTAAACTATCTTTTCTGTGACCTGACACTTGATCTGCTAATTGCAGAAGTACTAGAAAAATGAGTGCCAGAAACAGAAGGAATACAGAACCCGATCTAGAGGCTCTATTCAAGAGATATCGAAATCTGGGTGGAGAAAAATTCTCGGGCAATGAATCTATTATTCAAACTCAAGCTTGGATGAGTTTTGTCGAAAAAATCTTTGAGCATATCCAGCTGAGAGATGACCAGAAACGGTTAGTAGCATCTTGGGCGCTCAAAGAGGAAGCTTTAATCTGGTGGGAAACAATCATCAAAGATAATCCAGAAGGTGATATCACCTGGGACAGATTTAAAGTGATTTTCCTAGAAAGGTTTACTCCTCCCGAAGCAACCGAGAGATTGTGTGAAGAATTTTCTTATCTAATACAAGGTGACATGACCATTCCCGAATATCATAAGAAATTCAATGAACTTGCTCACTTTGCTCCTCATCTAATTCAAAATCCGAAGAGGAAAAATATGAGATTTATTCACGGACTTCAAAGGAAATACCAGAATAAGGTATTGGGGCATGTGAAGCTTCCTTTCTCAGAAATGATTTATATGGCTTATCAGTATGAAGATCTCCATAAGAAAGGAATGTTGCGCGACGAAGAAGAAGTCTATTCTAGTGACAAAACAGAGTCAGAAACTGATATTCCTGAAGCCAGTAAGAAGCCCAGTACTAAGAGAAAAAGGGCTAAGTCTGGGAAAGAACCGGTGACGACAACTACTTGCTCTAACTGCAATAAGAAAGGACATTTGTCGATAAGTTGCAGATCTTTAAAGAAACAAAGAAAAGAAGGATATAGAGCAAATCGAAAGCAAAAGAAGAAAAGGTTCAGAACTCACGGGGAGTTCCAAGAGAATAGAGAGTGCAAACAGTGCCATGAAGCTGGTCATCTTGCAAAGGATTGCCCGCAGTTAAAAAGCCTGAAATGGTACAAGTAAACGAAGTAGCAGAAACCTCTGAGCCCTCAGATAAGCAAGAAAGGTCTGATGTTTTAGAAGGCACGCTCAATGTCAAAAACATTCCCGTTAAAGTACTGTTTGATACTGGCGCGCCGCGAAGCTTTATTGCAAAGAGTGCAGTCAAGAAGTTGGATTTGAATTTGAAAAAGCTCAAGGAGCCAGTGACTGTCCGAAATCCAGTTGGAGGTTCCATCAATCTCAGTTGGGTTTGTGCAGTACCCGTCTCTTTTTCTTGCTATAAATTCCCTATTATCTCTGTTGTCATGAATTTTGATGAATTTGATCTTATTCTGGGGTTGGATTGGCTAACCAAATATGAAGCAGAGGTTAGATGCGCCGAGAGAGTTGTAAAGGCAAAAGCACAATTGGGAAATTATATAACCATACCGTGTGAAGGCCCAACATCAAATAGAAAGGATTTCTGGTCAGCTCTCGATGTTTCTCCAGCCCAAATAGAAAATATCCCTGAGATCACTGAGAATATTCCTGACCTCATTAAAGATATTCCTGTCGTCAAGAACTATGCGGATGTGTTCGAGGAAGTTGTTCGCTTACCTCCGCAAAGAGAAATATATTTCAAGATTACTTTGATTCCCAATGCAAGGCCGGTAGTTCACGCTATTCGAAGAATGTCCTTGAAAGAGAAGGAGGAATTAGACAATCAAACACGACAGCTAGTATGGAAGGGCCTGATCAGGCCTAGTTTCTCTGATTGGGGTGCAGCAGTGGTATTTGTCCCGAAATCTGATGGTACTCTACGTCTATGTGTGGATTATCGTGATTTGAACAAGCAGACAATAAAGAACAAGTATCCATTGCCGCGGATTGATGATTTGTTAGATCGATTAAATGGAGCACAAGTATTCTCAAAGATGGACCTAGCTACAGGTTTCCATCAACTTCGAATTGCCGAAGAGTGTGTTCCAATGACAGCATTCAGAGGCCCCGACTTATTCTACGAGTGGTTAGTAATGCCGTTCGGCTTATGTAACGCTCCCGCTTATTTCGTCGATCTAATGAATAGAGTGTTCAGAGGGGTTTTGAATAAATTTGTTCTGGTTTTTATTGATGATATTCTAATCTTCTCTAAATCAAAGGCCGAACATGAAAAGCATCTGGAACAGGTTTTAGAAATTCTCAGACGGAATGTATTAAAAGCCAAATTTTCCAAATGTATCTTCTGGCAAGATGAAGTGAAATTTCTGGGCCATGTTGTATCGAAAGAAGGAATCGTTGTTGATCCAAGTAAAATCACGGCTATTCAAAACTGGAAACAGCCCAGTACTCCCACTGAAGTCCGCAGTTTTCTCGGATTGGCTAGCTATTACCGAAAGTTCGTTAAAGACTTTTCTAAGATATCTGGTCACTTAACGAAGCTTACAAAGAAGCATTCTAAGTTCAAATGGACTCAAGAGAGTGAGGAGGCTTTCGAAGAGCTAAAGTTAAGATTGACGACAGCTCCAGTGTTAACCATCATTGATGGCAACCAAGATCTAAAAGTCTGGACGGATGCGTCTAGAGAAGGCCTTGGAGCAGTGTTAATGCAAAGAGGCCAAGTGATTGCTTATGCTAGCCGTCAACTGAAGCCGCACGAGAAAAACTATGTAACTCATGATCTTGAGTTATTGGCTATCATATTCTCTTTGAAAATCTGGAGACACTATCTTCTGGGCGAGAGATTTGAACTGTTTACAGATCACCAGTCGTTGAAATATCTGTTCACTCAGAAGGACTTAAATCTGAGACAGCAACGTTGGCTGGAGTTTCTTGCGGCATATGACTTCGAAATTATATATACTCCAGGAAAAGCCAATGTCGTGGCCGATGCG
The DNA here is from genome assembly GCA_030737875.1 of Allium sativum. NCBI lineage: Eukaryota > Viridiplantae > Streptophyta > Magnoliopsida > Asparagales > Amaryllidaceae > Allium > Allium sativum. The sequence continues at coordinate 942,761,514 of CM060918.1, forward strand.
TTAAGCAGAAAGAATGTAATGATCGCCAGTTTTATTATCACGACTTCATTGCTAGATAAGATATCTGCTCTTCAGGAAAATGATCACTTCATTCAGAAGATCAGAGGGATAATTCAACAAGGCGAACCTTCAAGTTTTCAAATTGACAATGATGGGATTTTAAGGCTCAAAGGTCGAATCTGTGTCCCTAACATTCCTGAACTTCGAAAGGAAGTATTGGATGAATGCCACAAGTCAAAGCTCAGTATCCATCCGGGAGTAAGCAAAATGTATAATGACATCAACAGCACTTTCTGGTGGAAGTCAATGAAAAGGGACATTTCTTTATATGTCAGCCGATGCCCTACTTGCCAGCTAGTCAAGAGTGACCAACAAAAATTGGATGGATTGTTACAACCACTAGAAGTTCCTGGTTGGAAGTGGGAGCATATTTCTATGGATTTCATCGATGGTCTGCCCAGAACCAGGAAAGGAAATGACAGTATTTGGGTGATCGTAGATCGTTTCACGAAGACCGCCCATTTTATACCTGTCAAATCAAATAGAACCGCTCAGAGTCTGGCGCAGATATACTTCAGGGAAATAGTTAGACTACATGGAGTGCCACTCAGTATAGTCAGTGATAGGGATACAATATTCACTAGCAAATTCTGGGAAGCATTTCAAGTCGAGCTGGGAACGAAGTTAAACTTGAGCACCGCTTATCATCCTCAGACAGACGGTCAGACTGAGAGGGTGAATCGCATTTTAGAAGATCTATTGCGGGCTTGTGTTATAGATTTCGGTGGATCATGGGAAGACAACCTGCATTTGGCTGAATTCTCTTATAACAACAGCTACCAGGCGAGTCTGACAATGTCGCCATTCGAAGCATTGTATGGTAGACCGTGCCGATCTCCTGCTTGTTGGGTCGAGCCTGGCAATAGACTTGTGTTGGGTCCTGATATGATTCGAGAAGCTGCCGACAAAGTCGATTTTATTAAGAAGCGATTACTCGCCGCTCAAAGCCGACAAAAGAGCTACGCCGATAAAAGGAGAAGAGATATATCCTTCGAAGTAGGCGACTATGTATATTTGAAAGTATCGCCGATGAGAGGAGTTATCCGGTTCGGTAAAACTGGAAAGTTGGCACCCAAATTCATTGGTCCGTTTCCTATTCTGGAACGGATTGGAACTCTCGCATATAAAGTTAAACTGCCTGACTGGTTGCCTGGAGTGCATGATGTATTTCATATATCTCAACTTCGAAAGCACGTTCATGATCCAGACTTGATCGTGGAAGAAGCAGCTCAATAGGACATTGAAATTACTCCAGAATTAGCTGTGAGGCGAGAGCCGCTAAAGATTATCGGCAAAGAAACCAAAGAGCTGAGGAACAAGAAGGTTCACTTAGTCAAAGTGCAATGGAGTGGAGATCCGCGAGATTGTACTTGGGAAACTGAGGAGAGCATTCAGAAAGCTTATCCTAGATGCTGAGTAGATATCTCTGATTGACTCTGGTGCAAGGTACATTTACCCTACTTTGCATTACCATTTAATTCTCTATTCTATTATAATTGTTTGAATGATTTTAGAAGAAAAATAGGAATTAATTTGTATGACTTTGAAAGCTTAAAAACAATTGGATTGGTTGTTGTGTTGTGTGATTGTAGATTTATCAAACCACTTTCGACTTTATTCCTTTTCGAGGACGAAAAGTTTTAAGTGGGGGAGATTGTAACGACCCAGAAAATCTGAACCAATTTAAAATTTTTAAATTGGCTAAAATAATGGATTTTAAATATTTAAAATAAATATTTTAAATAATGGCGATGAAAACTGAGTTGAATCGACATTTGAAAACGAATATAATTAATTATAATTATATATAGAATTGAAAATGGCGCAGTAGTTCGATAATTCGATTTCAAACTTCAATTGAATATACCGGGTGCAAAACAATCCGGATTTTAGGGAAACCAAAAATATTTAAATATGTTAGTGAATATCTTTCTAACGAATCCGACCAATCGAAATTTGATAACGGGAATCAAAAGATATGTCCAGTTGAAAATTCTGAATAGTCGCTATGGAATTCAGGCCCTTAAAAATGGACATTTTGCAGATGACCTCGGATTTCGACGAAACCACTTTTGTTGGGTCCGCAGTGTCAAGTTATTGCTAGATTTCAAATTTCATAATTTTTCGAATCAATGTGTGAGCGTGGAAAAAGAAAACGCGTTTGACCAGTTTTCGTTGATTTGAATCGACTGGAAATTGGCCATTTTTCAAATGGTCTCAAAATTCGACGAAACTAGTTTTGTTAGGACCGTATCGTCAATACGAAGCTAGAAAATATTTTTCTGGAATTTTTCTAGTTAGTATGTGACCCCGGTAATTTGAAATGTGCGTTTAAAATTCAATATAGTGATTTAAATGAAAATTCAAAAGGAAACTGATTGTAACGATCAAATCAGCTTGCGATACATATCCCATTGTGTTCGGAATGGGGGTGAAACGCTATGGGCGACAGGCGGTGGGCCTCGTTTCGAGGTCGTATGTAAAAGTCAACCCTTTTGCAAATTTAAATAATAAAATAAAAAAAAAAATTTAATTTCCCTCCCCTTTATCTTTCTTCCTGCCCCCCCCCCCCCCCGGTTCACTTTTATTTCAATAAACAAAAAAAAAAAAAGAAGAAAGCAGCAGCGGAAGCCGCCGCCTTCACCGACGGTCAGAAACCTCCACCGCAACTCCGATCATCTCCCCCCCCCTCTTCCTTGCATCGCTCCCTCCTCCTCCTTCAATCCGACACCCCCCGAAGCCGTTCGAGACCCCGAAGCCCCCCCGTTCAAAGCCCTAGCGCCGCCCAGCTCGAGAAGCACCTCCGACGATCGGCGAACCCCCCCCCCCCCCCCCCCCGTAAGTCGTTTTGTTTTATTTTATTTTTATTTTTATTTTTAATTCTGTAAAATACTGTTTTTTTTTCTGGGATTAAATACTGATTTTAATCGAATGAAAAACTGATTTTTACAAGTAAGAAAAACTGATTTTTACAAGTATGAAAAACTGATTTTTTTTAAGTTTGAAAAACTGATTTTTTTAAAGTTTGAAAAACTGTTTTGTTTTTAAAGTTAAAAACCGATTTTTTTTAAAAGTTTAAAACTGAAATTTTTAAAAAGATTAAAACTGAAATTTAAAAAAAAAAAAGTTTAAAACTGAAACTGTTTTAAAAATAAAAACTGAAACTGTTTTAAAAAATAAAAACTGAAACTGTTTTAAAAATAAAGAGATAAAACTGATTTGTTTTTAAAGAAATAAAACTGATTTGTTTTAAAGAATAAAACTGATTTGTTTTTTTAGAAATAAAACTGATTTGTTTTAAAGAATAAAACTGATTTTGATTTTTAAAGTTTAAAAACTAATTTTTAAAAGGTATTGAAAACTGATTTCTTTAAAAAGGAAAAATCAGATTTTTAGGTATTCAAAGCCGAAGTCAAAATTCGATTTTTATATATTGAATAGCATAGTAAAAATTCGATTTTTACATGTGTAGGGAATACGGGTGAAAGCGACAAAAGGCGAAGATTTTATACAAGGAAGTGTCGTGAAACTGGATAGCTATTGGTGAGATTTCTGATTTAAAATTTATATATATATGTGTGAAATAAAAGTGAATAGCTATATATAAATATCTATATCTATATATATATATACGCCCCTCGTCCACAAACCATGGACGATATTTATTGGTTGAAATTGTTGTGAAAATTGAATGGTTGTTTGGGATTGTTTGTGATAGATATTAGTTGATTGCGGTTGAAAAATACCCATTGGTGGTTGTGAAATATTTGGTTGAAACCACATAGGATTAGTTGTGGAAATGAAATAAATATATACATGCCGCCTGCGTGCGAACTAGATGCATGATCCCCATTGTCAAAAACCGCGAGGTTTTAAGGTAGAGCGAGGAGCCGTACTAGGGACGGTGCCGGTGTAACTACCCTGCCGTTATGCTGCCGAAATTTTGAATAATATTTGTGTGTTTGAATTATTTTCATATGCTTAAACTATATTTATTCATTGTATTGAAAACATTCATGTGTTGAATTGATATTCATTCGTTGTTTAGAAATTCATGTGTTGAATGGTATTCATATTTTGAAATAAATTGTTCGATAATAAAAATCACATTTTTATCTATATATAGAAACTATAGAAAACATTCATGTGTTGAATTGATATTCATTCGTTGTTTAGAAATTCATGTGTTGAATGGTATTCATATTTTGAAATAAATTGTTCGATAATAAAAATCACATTTTTATCTATATATAAAAACTATTGAAAACATTCATGTGTTGAATTGATATTCATTCGTTGTTTAGAAATTCATGTGTTGAATGGTATTCATATTTTGAAATAAATTGTTCGATAATAAAAATCACGTTTTTATCTATATATAGAAACTATAGAAAACATTCATGTGTTGAATTGATATTCATTCGTTGTTTAGAAATTCATGTGTTGAATGGTATTCATATTTTGAAATAAATTGTTCGATAATAAAAATCACATTTTTATCTATATATAGAAACTATAGAAAACATTCATGTGTTGAATTGATATTCATTCGTTGTTTAGAAATTCATGTGTTGAATGGTATTCATATTTTGAAATAAATTGTTCGATAATAAAAATCACATTTTTATCTATATATAAAAACTATTGAAAACATTCATGTGTTGAATTGATATTCATTCGTTGTTTAGAAATTCATGTGTTGAATGGTATTCATATTTTGAAATAAATTGTTCGATAATAAAAATCACATTTTTATCTATATATAAAAACTATTGAAAACATTCATGTGTTGAATTGATATTCATTCGTTGTTTAGAAATTCATGTGTTGAATGGTATTCATATTTTGAAATAAATTGTTCGATAATAAAAATCACGTTTTTATCTATATATAGAAACTATAGAAAACATTCATGTGTTGAATTGATATTCATTCGTTGTTTAGAAATTCATGTGTTGAATGGTATTCATATTTTGAAATAAATTGTTCGATAATAAAAAACACATTTTTATCTATATATAGAAACTATAGAAAACATTCATGTGTTGAATTGATATTCATTCGTTGTTTAGAAATTCATGTGTTGAATGGTATTCATATTTTGAAATAAATTGTTGGATAATAAAAATCACCTTTTATCGACTATATGAACTATATAGAAAAATAGTGTTTTGAAATGAATCGTCTTACAATAAAAATCACATTTTTATTGTATGCATAAATCGTTGAAATGTGAAGTGTTAAAAATAGCCACTTGTTCAAAATAAACATATATGAGATGAAATATTCATTAATTAGCTAATGAAATGATTTGCACCTATTTATGTAACATTAGAATGAATGGAGTTTTTAAACCAAATAGAAATCAAATATGAAGTCGAATAGAAATTGATAAATGATAAGAACTGTATATATATGTACATGCATATTCATTGAACAGGTTATAGCAAAGGGGCTAGAGAAGAGGAATAAAATTTTGTGCCCGACAAATAGGTACACATTTACTGATTTGTTTGGGTGATGATTTTGAGCCTGTTGGCTAGCCGCTTGGCTTCTTCTTTTTCTTTTTGAGATTAGAAGGACCGGGAACGCTATTTGCGATTTCCCGATGCTCCCGGTGCAGGGGAGGTTATGGCGAAATTTTTCCAAAATTTAAGGAGTTAGAAAAATATTTGAAGTGAAAACGATATGGAAATCATTGAATGAACTATATTTATATAAATATATAAATATAAATAAAATTAAAATGAAACGAAGCCGTGCAGTTCGTGTTTCGAAACCGTGTTTTCTAACGACTAGTGCGGGAAATCCGACCATTGGATTTTCCCGAAACCTCAACCGTCGGGTTCGCCTTGGAATAATCTTTCCAACGGCACCAACCTTGTGAAAATCCAACGGTTGGATTGTCTGGAATGTTTAATTCAAATCTGAAGAAAAACAGCGCCAAAAACGATTATATTTATTTATATATATAAATATAAATATATATTAAATCGAATAACGACGCTGCAGTTCGTATTTTGAAATCGAAATTTCAAACAATTGTACCGGGAGATTCGACCGTCGGATTTTCCCGAAACTGGAACCGTTGGATTCGTTTTGAAAAGACCTTTCTAATGATGTAAATTTTGAGAAGATCCAACGGTTAGATTTTCAGATATGTGTAAATCAAATCTGAAGAAAAACAGCGCCACGGCCGCCTTATGGCCCGAAACGTCGTTTTGAATGAATGGGCTATTTTAAAATAAATAAAAATAGCGATAAATCATTATAAAATATCATAAGCGATATGGAATGGAAATAAACTGAATTTTCTCGATTTATGTTGTATTTGATGGTTGAATGTGTTTGGTGTGAAAATTACATTAAAGAACAATATTGGTGTTGTCGAATAATTTAACCATTGAAATAAATCGATTTGAAATTCTAAATATACGTGAATTATTTGGAAAGGCCGAGTTAATTCTCATTTCGAATAATCGACCGACGATTGAAATTCGAAGATGAAGACGATGGTCGAAGACCGGAGATCTTCACCTCGTCTGGATGGTAACCGAGGTCCTGATTGGGAGGCATCCCGAAATATGGATAATGAGTGGTGATCGTCCAGACGTACGTGGTGATCGAAGGGTTTGCGAGGTATTTAGTGCCTCCGGTTTCGTTCAGACCCAGAACGGACTTGTAAAAGGACTGCGTGTCTGACATTGGAATTTATTCTGTGTTGATTGATTTCTGTTAAATATACATCTGTTTGGCGGCGGAGAATTTATTCTTTTGCTTAACGCCCTTCTCTGAGACGCACGAGCTTAGAGGTTGTATATCGATGGACTTCAGTCGCATGGCGTGAATTGCCTGTGTGGCATGCTAAGATGCAGTGATCAGGGCTTCTGTTGAAAAGCAAAGTCTTGTGGTGATGATCAAAGCACCGCCTGTGTGGCGTAGCATTGTGTATAACGTGAATTCGCGAGCCTCACACCCCGGTATGAACCTAAAACGGGAGAAGGACCTCAGGGAGGGCATGCATTTCTTTCTAGCTAGGGTGGTGTCAGTGACCTACCAGCCCTGACATTTATATACTTTTCACCTATGTGGTTGTTGCTGTTGCGAGGCGCCTCGGTTTTATCGGACAATCCGGGTCCGATGGAGTCATTCGTTGGCTCGTTTACACCCCAAAGGGTGGGGAAACGCAGTGTTCAGGAATTTTAATTCACATCGGTGGACCGGCCCTGTCGCTCCAAGGGTCGATGCGCTCTGACCCTGTGGCTCGGGCTAGAGAGTCATGAAGTCGGTAAGGACTATCTTTTGCCTTGGTTCATGACGGAAATCCAATTTCCAAATACGACATCGTGCGGTTTTGATTGTATATATATATGGCGACATGATATATGGTACCCATGCCGTCTAGGATTGATAGTTATGATTTGAAAGTGTTTTCAAAACATATAGACACTAGCAATAATATCAATTGCCTTTGTTTTATTCGTATCAATCATATTTTGGCCATTATAAGGTAAAACTCTATCCTCCGGTTTGCGTTGCATTGTGTGATGGGAACTGAGTCTTATAATGGCTTCATTTTTATAAAAAGCATAGCGATGTTTAAAAGAAAGATTTGTTTTTAAAGCACTGGCAATCCAATGGAGTAAACCCGTTCCACGAAAGTGGCGTGGTCCTGTGATTAGCCAATTATATATGTGTTGAGTGGATTTCTCATACCAGTCCCATGACTGACTCGTAGTTTGTTTCACTCTCAAACTCGGGTGCCCCTTTTTCTACACGGGCAGCCTTGTATTCAGGTTTAGCTGGTTCTTTCTGGATAGCTGGAGCTGAAGATGGATTCTATCGTTTATTTCTTTTTATGCTGTTCAGCTCCTATTGTACATATTTTGTTTATTTCCGCTGTAGACATTTATGTATAGCTGAACTGTATTTGTACTAAGTAAGATCCTGTATACTGTGTAACTCTGATGATTACTTTTATCCAGTATATTTTGTTGTTCATTCTGGTGTATTTATTTAATTCTGTTCTGCTATTATCTGTTTCTGTGTTATATTCCAAAGATAACCTTGTTTCCGTGAGAACGGGAAATCGGGTCGTCTCAGGTTGTGATGACTCCATCAGTTCGGGTCGGGCTTCTCCCCTTTGGTTGACCCATACGCTTCTTCCTCTGGCGGTTTGGGTCGGGCTCCTTCACTCAAGCGGTCGGGCTTCTCCATTGGCTCGTGGGTCTATCCTCCATCAGTCGAGCTTCGGTTCCGTCGTGGTATCCTCCTAGCTCTAGATCGACTCGTGACACTCCATCCAGGTCGTGGCTTCTTCATTCGATCTGATTCCTCCTTCCCAATCCGATCCGATCTGAAACCCTGCACATTTTCCTGTAACTTTTCCAGCGGCTGTTTTATGCTATACGACAGTGTTTTTGACCATTCTAACTTTTCTAATCAATCACAAAGCATATCATACAGTCATAGCAACATAGAGAATCAACTATAAACACCAAAACAACAACTCAATATGTCAATATGGATCGAACATACCCCAAAACCCATGTTTTTCCCTTAATGCCCCTTAATCATGTTTAAGCATACCATTAGCAAATCTTATCCAATCTATCCCAAATTTCTATCAGAGCCCTAAAATAATATTTAAAAACTTTACAATTTTTTTCCAGATTTTTCTAAGCCATAATTTTGCTAATTATCACTAATCATCCCTAATTAGCCATAATTAGTGAAAAACAATGCAAATCACTCACCTTAGCCACAAATAAAAATTAGATCTGAAACTATCTCTGATTTGGGTCGAATCTCTATGCAACACAGCAGCTCCAACTCTGATTTGGTGCTATTTCTCCTTGATTTGACGTAGATTAGCTTCCTTGATTAAAGAGCGATTTGGGATGAAATTAGAAGGTAGAGGCCATGGATAGGGTTAGAGAAATGTTTTAGGCGGCTGAGAAAATGAAAATAGATCGTTTCCTAACTGATTTTAGCCTCCCCATAACCCTAGTCCCGAAATGGGTTATGGGCCTAGCTGCTAATCATCCTAATTAGGCCCGGTTAAGCTGTTTTTCACCTTCTAAACCTTGTTTCAGCCATATCTCCCAAACGGTGAGTCTGTTTGGCTAATGTGACCAATATACGCAAAGATAAACCTTCATCCGGATCTAATGGAAGTGGTTTCAGGTCCTCCTTACCAATCAAAAGTTATGGCCGATACAAGATCAGCTAGGGGCAAAACGGTCATTTAAAAATCGGCAAAAATCATGAACATGGGAAATGACCCCAATAGTTGTTCCCCAAAGTTACACGACTATACGACCTCGTAAGAAAAAGAAATAAATATTCTATGATCCTCCAATGTGTAGAATGCGGGTCTTTACACTCTTCCCCCCTTAAGAAATTTTGCCCCTGAAATTCCTTAACCAAAAACATACAAAGGTGTTTCACATGCCTATCAATCATTCACAAACAATAAAACACCCAAAACAAACATAACAAACCGATCCTAGCATGTAGAAAGTCTAAATCGAAATTTAAAATCTTACCAGGCAAAGAGTTCTGGATACGTCTTCCTAATGCTCTCCTTTGTCTTCCAAGTACAGTCATTCTCGTCCTCGCCCCACTGAACCTTGACTAGATTTACCACCTTCCTTCGAAGTTTCTTCGTATCGTGCTCGACAATACGGATCGGGTTATGGTTCCCAACCGCCTCGGGTTCTACTTTGATATCATCTAGCTGATTAAGTGAAATAGTCACATCGGGGTTGTGCAAGAATTTCCTTAACTGGGAAACATGAAATACATTATGAACTCCCGCCATCTTGTCCGGCAACTCAACTTTATATGTCAAATTTCCAACTTGTTCGAGAACTGGGAATGAACCAACAAATCTTGGTGTTAACTTGCCTCTCCTACCAAATCGAACCGCGCTCTTTAACGGAGAAATCTTGATAAACACCAAGTCGCCAATGGAGAATTTTAAATCTCTTCTCCTTTTATCAGCATAATTCTTCTGCTTATCTTGGGCAGCCTTCATTCATTGTCGGATAACCTTGATCTTATCTGAGGTTTCTCTTACCACATCTGGCCCAAACACAAATTTCTCACCGGTTTCTAACTAACATGATGGTGAGTTGCACGGCCTTCTGTACAAAGCTTCAAATGGAGCCATACCAATACTGGATTGATAACTATTATTATATGCGAACTCTACTAGATTCAAAAGGTCATCCCATGATCCACCAAAATCCAATACATAAGCCACTTAAGAGATCTTCTAATACACGATTCACCCTCTCTGTCTGACCGTCGGTTTGAGGATGATATGTGGTACTGAGATGTAGTTCTGATCCTAAAACCTCTTGTAAGCTCTTCCAAAATCCACTAGTGAACAACGGATCTCAGTCACTTACAATGCCTTTGGATACTCCATCAAATCTCACTACCCATTTCATATATAGTTCAGCTAAATTAGCTGCCGTTCTATTTGATTTGAATGGTATAAACTTTGCACTCTAAGTCAATCGATCCACAATCACCCAAATGCTATCATGGCCCAATCTAGTCCTTGGTAACCCATCAATGAAATCCATTGAGACTTGTTCCCATTTCCATTTTGGGATTTCTAATGGTGCAACAAACCACTACGTTTCTTTTGCTCAGCTTTAACTAACTGGCAGTTCATGCATTTGGATATAAACTACCCAACATCTCTTTTCATTCCTTCCCAGTAGTAGGTCTGCTTTATGTCTCGATACATTTTGTTACCACCGGGATGTATGATTAGTTTTGGGTGATGACATTCTCTAAGCGCTTCATCTCCCTATCCATTGACATTGGGAACAACTAATCTTCCATTCTTTCTAAGCCATCCATCTCGATCAAGCCCATACTTGTCCATCTCTTCGTCGATTCCCATCTCTAACTTGGAGATGATTTCCATTGGGTTAGGATCATCCCCCCCCCCCCCGACTAGAACCAATCCGCTCAATCAAAGTGGATCTGATCATCAAACTTGCTAGCGTCTCTGGATCCAATTCGCACTTTGGTCTGAAATCATACCCTGCGATCAGTACACCAAAAACAGCTTTTCACAGCGTTTGAAAAACGCTGTAAAAAGTTACAACAGCGTTATATAAAACGTTGTATAACGACATGCTGTCTTTGATGCACTTTTTTTAACAGCAGAAACGAAACGCTGTAAATAAAATGTTTATACAGCATTGAATTTTTTCTGTAATTTTTTTTGTACAGTGTGTAAGCTTCACTGTTTTAAATTTAACACAGCATTTATAAGTTGCTGTGAGAACAAGGTTCAGGGAATTTTTAAGGTTACCACAACGATTATAACATGCTTTATATAGTTGTATCATAACTTTTCAACAGCATGTTTTAGACGTTGTGATCACTTTTTCTTTAGCATTTCCTCATCGCTATCATAGTAAGATCATTTATTTTTCCAGTACACTAACAGCATGTCTTAAACGCTGTCATATTAACATAATTTATTTTTATCAACACACCAACAGCATGTCTTAAACGCTGTCGTTTAAAGCACATTGCGTCACCTGATTGTTCGTATACCATTAATTTGACTGCCTCTAATTTCATTTCAATTTATTAATATAAAAACAATAAACTAAAAGCATAACAACTGATCATTTTCATAAAATATGTCAGTACAATATCCATTAACGAAGTTCACTCAAAAACCACGATGAAATTTTTAAACCATCTTCATACAACATTAGACAAAGACACAACATGTATAGTCTTTGCATCAAATATTAATGAAAAAACATGCAAACAAAAACTTTTCATATGCTAACTAGGACGAACCTCCAAAAATCAAAAGAGTGTCTTGTTCATTTCTTACATCTGAAAACTTCAATCTACCTGTAACAATGAAATTTAAAAGTGATGAAAAACACATTTGAAATGATGAAAAATCACAAAATGAAATGTCAAAGAAATCAGGGCAATACTCAGTGCACCGCTTATACATAGATGTATATATATTTTTACTCGAATTACAATTATTTGCTATTCACATATCACTAAAGCTATAATCATCAACATTCAATGGAATATTCCAAAACAAATAACTATTGTTCAACTTTAAGACCATATAACCGATTTCCCTGTCCGAGGATTAAGCAGCAACTGGCAATAGACCATTATGTCTAAGCAAAGGTTCAGGTGATGATGGTTCACGTCCGTGAAATCGAACAAATACCTCCAGTGAGGACTTAAATCATCCTTTTGGGGGAAAATAAATTATAATAAAAAACCACTAATAGTCTAAACCACTACATCTTATCGCAATGATTCATGCCCGGTTGGTTTTACTTATTGATCTGGGATTTTGATTTAGGCCATTGATCTTAAGATGTCAGGACCCAAATGTTTTATGTGTTTCCTTTAGCCTGTTGAGTCGGATTTTGAATTTTTATTCTTAGATAAAATTCAGTAGCTAATGCACTTGATCAAAGTGGTGCAACTGCTAAATTGCTCGGTATTGTGCATTTTCTGTTCCTCCAGTTCTACTCCCCTATTGAAAATATTATATGTATATAAAATGTCTCCAGGAGGCTAGTAATAGTTATTCCTATGCTCCAAGTTTTATTTGCAATAACCGCTGGATGATTATAATTGTCTAAGGGATGTAATGTTGACAATGTATGCATGTTGAAATATCCACAGTAGGAAAGGCAGGCAAACATGTATGCATGTTGAAGCCGTCTATGTTATTAATTAATTTAAACAATAACCATGTAGTAGGAACATGTAGGATATATTTTTCAGTTTATAGTTTAATTTTAAACGTGGATTATTTAGATTAGTTTTCTCATAAAAATATTTCTTTTTCCAAAAAAGAAAAAAAATCTATAAAGTTCATTTCTGAAGGTATAGATAAAAACGCAAAAAAAATGATGGTAAATAGGGACGTGTGTATATAACCAAATCCATGGCATAACATGTATTCATTAACCAGCAAGTCAAATCCACGACATAATCCATGATCACCATTAATTTATATGCAACTTAAATATTACTTAAATCTGCAAATTATATGCAGGCTAATTTGTCAGATAAGATTTCTATGTGAATTATTTTCTGTCTTTGTTGAGTTTGTACTGCTTGGATTAACACCTCTGACAGTACAAAAATAACATAAATTACCATTGTTTTTGTCAGTTCATCCACGTAAAAGATGCATACTTTTATTTTTCTCCATTAAATTAACAGTTTACTTTGGCCTGATTGAATAATCAGAATACACATGTAGTCGTGAACGCTGGCCCAGTCACGAAAGCTCTTTTTACATATTTTTTTATTTGATAGAGAAGCAAGCATACAACACGTTAGAACAAACTTGAAAAAGAAAGGAGAAAGAATATAAATATCATTCGCCTTCTCCAAGTTCACACATAAAGCACGTCTAAACCGCGTGTATAAATTCTACTAGCATGCAACCTACCACCATTAATTTATGGTTTAATACTGAAATGATAAAATTAACTAAAACTTTCCTCCGTTAAAAAAGTTATACGCACGCGTTATCTTCCCTATATAAATCCATGACCTCTACCTCCATCGACATCTTTAAATCATTTGAACCTGGTACTCAAAGAGCACCAGTGAACCCCCTTCGTTTTTATGCCACTATGTTCCGACAATCACTGAAATAATTCAGAATGGACTCACCAAAAAAAAATCAAAGCATGTACACAGTATGGTGGAAGAACATCGGTAAGGGAAGCAGCAAATGGGAGGCGCTCATGTGGGAAGACAAGCTTTCGGCCATTATTTAAAAAAAACCAAAATCATTATATATATTCAGGAAATGGAAAGTTTTATTTCAGTTTTGTGTTGGAAGAACATCAGTAAGGGGAACTTCGGTTCGAAACAAAAGGGTCATAAAGGAGCAGGAGGGCAATTTAATGAGACAACAACTCTCCTGTATTGATGGGAAGAAGTTATACCAGAAGAAGGCAATGGCGCAGGTGGGCTGATATATGCTCAAATGGGCTTGGGCTTTGATTGAATTTAATAAAAATAAAAGAGGCAATCACATTTTATATTTGCCTACATAGACTGCATGGTGCATGCGGAAATAATAAAGGAGGAGGGCCTGTAGCTTTAATTAGAAGGAAGAACACATAAAAGAAATATGGAGTATCAGTGGACTGAGAGAACGCACGGGCTTGGGGTCCGTTAAAAAAGGGAAAAAAAGATTAGGCTTTTGTTTTTAACTGGATGGAGAAAGATGAGATGGTCACGTTTTGCATTTTCCTGGGCATGGGCGACAGTAGTATACTAGAGAGAAGACTATATTGTGTACTCGCATTAAAGAAGGATCCGGATTTCCTTTAATTACCTAGATACAGAAGTGGGCTGGGCGAGTTTTGGCTGAGGAAAGTTCACTATTCACTCAAAAATACTTCTAGTTGCGATGTAAAGTATTCCTATTAACGTATTGTGTTTCCACAGCACACCCAATATGCATCCTATTTCATTACATTTTAGAACATGCAGCTAACTTAATTGCTAGTGCATTTGATCAAAGTAGCACAATTTTGTCGAATTAATACAAGTAAGTATAATCTACAGAGTAAAGAAATAAGAATACAGTAACATAAATCTCAAGTGCATACCATTCCAGTCTAATCTTGGAATTTCTTCAGAGTCTCTACACTAGATGGAGCCAAAACTCGCTCAACTGATAGATCTGCATGGAAATAATACATGCATATTAAATCTAACAAAATATGCTTTTCAGTCAAATAAGAATGAACTATGTTGTGCTGGATTATCCAGGACGGGATTTTATGGCATCTCTGAAGATGCAATTAACATTGCTAATGACATCTGTAAAAGTTTAAATTAGCCTAATTAGTGAAGAAAAATAAACTTAGATCAAATTAGATCAAATTCAATACTCTGTTTCTGTAACTCTAAAATTCAACATCTTAAGACTGCCTATTGTTTGTGTTAACAGCATGAATCTGATCACTCATCATTCAAAATAAAACAGAGTAGTACATTGAGTATGCTATACATAATCAAGTAGCAAAGGCATCCTAGCCTATTTGTATATATTTATACATTTTAGCAAATAGAAAGCGTGCTATAAAATTCACACTAAGGTTTAGCTAGAATATTTTAATAACATTTTAATTCTAGTCAGGCTTATACTATGCAGAACTAATGAATGCTTATATTTTGTTTAAAACACATCAGTTTGCAAACAAAAACAATTACACTAAAAAACAACTCTCTATTTGTATCGAGTCTATGGGTATTTCTAGTATCTCGTACCCAAGTATCGGCCTGTATACTATAAGTATTCATATAGTTGTCACATGGACACATTTATCTATTATTCCCGTGCCCTCCATGTCAAACAGCTTGCACTTGTGCATCAAGAAATTTGATCTAATTTTAGCCTTATGTCTGAAAATAGGACAACATACTGCATTCTTGTGTTGAATTTCAGAGTTACAAATACAAACAGAGTATTTCATCAGAAATACTCTGTTTAGGGAGATAAAATGGAAATGAATTTACTTCCAAAAGTAACCATAATATGGACTTCCAAAAGTAACCATAAAATGGACTTCCAAAAGTAAACATAATATTGATGTATTTGTCAACAAAGTCATGATTCAATGTGGTTCACCTCCAAAATATCATGAAGTCAAATTTTACATTGAAAGTTGCAATAATAATTTCACAAATGCTTTCTATATACTGCTGATAGGAAGATTAGTTAAGTGTTATCTTGTGGTCTGGTATGTACGGTATAAAAGTGGAATCATATACACCCTTATATTTTTATTGATGCCATTAAATTTAAGAATACTATCACCAAAAGAATTAATGGAAAATAATTAAATATATTTGTTGCTTACTGATCTGCAGGTACTTCAGCTGATACGTCATTCAATTGTTATCAGCATTCAATTGTCCCACTAGTAGGTTGACTATTTTTACATGTACAATTTCATGCGAATAATAGTGGAATCTTGTCACATGTTTTGATATATATAATTTTCTTATTTGAATCATAGTCACCTAACAGGCTAAACTCAATAAACATGAGAAAATTATACATTTTTCTGAAATGCAAGATAACCCAGTAAAAGTAACCATAATATGGACTTCCAAAAGTAACCATAAAATGGAAAAATTAATCTAGCAGTGTATAGGCTTATTTACTTCTATTTAGGGAGATAAATGAATTTACGTATTTTATCAGAAATATATATGAGTTTACTTTTTTGTCATAAAGACAAGTAGAATTATTTATTAACAAATAGACAAAAGGGACGGTTATTTTTATAAACAAGATATTGTGAAGCTTACATAGAAGTTGAGTCCACTCTAACATTCGCAGTAGGCCATGCAACCGTTGAACCAGTAGCATCCGATAAGCAATCCATGAATGACGTAGGCCTCCATATAGGTGCATTTGGAACTTTTACAATATCCACCCAAACTCTTATTGCATTTGGTCCCAGTGGAATAGAATGAACTTTATCATTTGGATCAACCGAAGATACGGTGCCTTCAGCCACTATTTTTCCCGTGCCCTCCACGTCAAACAGCTTGCACTTGGCATTCACCGAGAAATTTGCACTCTAATCGTACAAAAATATATATATATTGATACACTCTCAAAAAATCTTATAGATAGATATTAGCAATATAAACATATACCGTAAGAGACGCAGGAACATTGCTCACAGAAGTTTGTGGTGCTATGTCTTCAAAAACCAATTTTGATGTTGGCCATGCTATTTTCTTGCCAACGGCTTCTCCGATGCATGTCATACCTACTATGGGTCTCCATAAAAAGGCATCTTCTTTTTTTGGATTGTCCACCCAAACTATCGAGGCTAGGTCCAAGAGGAATGCCATTAATAATTTGACTTGAATCACTCGAGTGTACTCATCCTTCGGCAACCAATTCTTTGCTTCCAACTCAATCAAATAACTTGCATTTCTTTTCTGTGCTTTTAGTTTTGCTATGTCAAAGGAAAAAATATAGTCATCTAATAGAAGTAGATGTAAATATACAAAAAACATACAAAAATATCATGAAATTCATTTAACCACTTTAACCTATTTTAAACTTGCATTTTCAATATTTGTTATAGTATTTAAGGAACTAGTCAAATTTATTTGAAGCTATATTTGCCACTATTCAAGCACTTAGTTATATTTGTAGAGAGTTTATATTTTGCATCATACCTCATTTTCATTTTCGGAGTTCTCCCTTATGCGGACAACTCTATTTACTGGCCATGTTATCATCTTATTAGTGGCATCTCCTATATATACCAAACTAGATGAAGGCCTCCACAAAAAAACATCAAATTTTATAGGATGGACTACCAAGATTTTCAAGGCATTCGGGCCTAAAGGTACCCCATTGAAAAGATCATTCTGATCAGTTGACACAATTTTTCCTTTGGCGACAACCTCATCATCATTCCCATGCCAATGTAGTAAACTACAATTGTCACCTATTTGAGTATGTTTACTCTGCAATTAATAAAAAAATAAATCACATAACTATTGATTTAGATATAAAATTTTGTATGATGTTTTGCCCTTAAGATGGTATATTCTTACCATTTGAGATACACTCCCTTCTCCGTGACTTTCTTTATCCTACCAAATCAATAATATTTGAAATATATTAGAAAATTAAAATTTATAATGAATATATAGTGGACATGCAGTAATAACGGATGATGCACATTTAGAACTTGTAGTAATAACAGAAGGTGCATTTAAGTATTTAATGCAAGCTATGCAAGTATTCTTTTCTTATTTTTTCACTGCAAATAGACAATATAAGTCATCGAAAATTGCTAATGCATAGGGATACATATGGCCACGTACTTGATACACTTAGTGTATTGAGTTATACAAGGCCACATGTATCAAACATTTAGTGTATGCATTGGTCATGTCACTTTCCGCATGTGTATTGAATGTCGCTTATTTGACCAATAATGGTCAAATTAGAATAACTACTCATCTTGTTAAATAATAAATTAGAAAACTACATTATTAGTTTATTACTATTTGAAATTACATGTCATTCCATAATATCTGTGCATTCATATTAAAGATGGTTTATAATATAAGAATAACGATATATGACTTTTCAATACGCATACTTTGCATATAAAGTACTTTATAGTGCATAAACTGTAAGCTATGAATTTTGTGATCGCATATCCACATACAGAGAATTTTGAATTTTTAAAAGTAAATGTAATCTATATCTACATTCGTAGTAGCATAAAATCTTTTAGAATCCCAACATAACCTTACAATGTTCTTGAATGTAAATACAATAGCTTATGCTTGGTTTGTTTGCAATATGAAAACTAAAGGACATGATCATTACAGCAAAAATTTAACTTGAGGGAAAGAACTTTGAAAGAGAATATATGAAAGAGAACTAAGGTGAAAATCGTACCAGACGTTTCGTTAACTTGTGAACCAACTGCTCTAACTCTGAAATCCTATGTTGACATTGAGCTACTTCCTTATCTTTGATATGAGTCAAAACCGCTTTGGTCATGGTTACAACTCTTCCCATTCCTCGTAGCCTCCTCAGTCTATCTTGTCCCAATACTAGCGAGAGAGCATCTTCTTTGAACTTACAAATTAAGCTGGATTGTGACTCATTTTGGACATTTTTTATTTTCTCCTACAAAAATGAACACAAAATATATTTTGTAAATGAGTTCTAAATTATATATTTTCAAAAAAAATATGCTTAAATAAATAGTACATAGCACTTACAATAGCACTTGCAACATGCATATTCACTGGCTCACCATTTTTTCGAGTTTGAGATTTAATCCAAACATCAGATCTACAAATGGAAGAGGGCCAGATACTTTCCTCTTTCTGCATTAAAAGAGGCAATAATAAACATAACTAATAACCATATTCAATAAATCAAATATTTTTCTCACCAAATCTTCAGTTAATCGAGCCATCCCTCGACGACTACATGTATGTGGATTGAATTTTTCACTTCGTAACTAGATTACAAATTTTTATCACATTGATTAATTAATATGCATTTTATGTATGCTTATATATCATATAAGAAATGATAAAAATTACGTTACAATTACCTTGAACTCTTTACTCGTCTTTGACTCAATAAACTGATTAATTAATATGCATTTTATGTATGCTTATATATCATATAAGAAATGATAAAAATTACGTTACAATTACCTTGAACTCTTTACTCGTCTTTGACTCAATAAACTTCTTCCATTCCTTAATACTTCTGATGTTTTTCTGGCTTTAGTTGAAGTAGAAACTCCTTGATTTTTGCTTCTAATACTTTTTTGACGAATATGCTTTTTGAACCTCCAAATGCATCCTATTTGCTGAAAAATGGGAGACTTTTGTCATTCCTCGTCTAATTTAAATCTAGCCTGTAACATTTATCAAAATGATAATTAAAAAAAATATTGTCACCAAGTAGATGCACATTTTACAAATTATAAACTGCCATTGAATACATCTTGAGCACTTAATGTATGCATATCAATTAACACATACTTTATTGTAATAAAAAAATAAGATCATTTCAGCAAACACTAAATCATAATCAACTCCTAGTAAAGAAAACTTGTCTACCGATGATTCCAATTCAAAAGAAAAAAAAACTCAGACTGAATTGAGGACCCGACTCGAATCAAAAGAAGATGCGAGTTCCAGCGCCAAAAGAAGGTAAATAGAAAATGCGAGTTCTAG
Organism: Allium sativum; assembly: GCA_030737875.1. Taxonomy (NCBI): domain Eukaryota; kingdom Viridiplantae; phylum Streptophyta; class Magnoliopsida; order Asparagales; family Amaryllidaceae; genus Allium; species Allium sativum. The sequence continues at coordinate 942,781,380 of CM060918.1, forward strand.
CGCCAAATGATGGTTGTGAACATGTATTTATTAAACTTATGCTGCTTCGGTTGATCATGAATGATTGGTATGTGATTTACTACTTGAGCTCTAACTGTAATGTATTTTACTACAGGCTTTAAGAACCTTTGTGCATTATTACACCTTCAATGAAGCATCGCTGCAAAGATTGGAACATGTACGTAACATGCGATCAGCTTAACATTAAAATCTTTTGTCGGAAGGGCGATGATAATTTTCATAATAGACATTCACAGATATGTATGTATGACAGGTAGCACAATGGATCATGCTGCATAGATGGACATTTGGGGATCTTTGGAGCATGTTAGTCGAGTACTGGCAGTCTGGTACTCAAAGATTGAATGGCCAAACTCATGTTGGGTTTTTAAGTTGGCTTGTTCCTGATCCAGTCAGCAGCGGTGGTGTGGATTACATGTCTGAATAAGGATGAATAACGATTGCATATTTGATAATCGAGTAGGAATATTTGATGTGTTTTATATAATTTTGGTAATATACGTTAGTATGTTTGTTATTGTTTGAAACTTGAAAGTGGCTTTTTTTCCACAACAGGTGAATATGCCAATTTGTGTGATTTCATACTATAGTTGGATTCTTTGCAGTTTATTTTTCTACATCGATTTTCCTAGCATTTGTGAGAAGTCTGTTGCTGCTTCTTCTTCTTCTTCTTCTTCTTTTGATCATGTTAATTCGCTTTTACAAATAAGACTTGCAACTTGATTAGTAAATGATTTTTTTTTTCTGAAACAATGATATTGAACATTAACTTTCCTTGCCTTTCATATAAAAGTCGAAGAGGATTCGACGATATATTTATTTTGTCCAGTTTTATGTTTTGTTTTGTGTCTGCTTCCGCATTATATTAAGTCAGGTTAAACTGTCTTCATTGATTTGATTACTAGATTCCTTTCTTTATGCAGAACTGAAATGAAAATTTCACCGTAAAATACATGCATGATGCATGCATGTTTTTCCAAATAAAAAACACAACTTAAAAGGTCAAAACAACATATCATAAGCATTACTTCCAAAATCCTAAATACTCGATCTAAATAACTATAAGAATCTGCACCTAGAAACAAAATTCGCAGCTCCAAATCATTTAGGTTGAAAAATACTGCACATCTGGGAAATAATAGAAGGCAAAGTTGGGCTGAAAATCATACTGAATGCATAATACGGTGTAGCACAGGCATTTTAACATCAAAATGAATCAGGGGTACGGTAGCACTTTTCGAATTAATTTTCTCGTAGAACCAAAGGTTTTATTGTGAAACATAGAACACCACTTAATTTATTATATGTACCTGATTATTATTTAGAGTCGTTCTAGTGAATGATAGCACGAGGCATGGTAAGTGGTATAATTTGCGAATAATATTTAAGATTCCAATCAGTAACCATTAGGCCCATTCGTGAACAATGTTCTTCGAAAACTTTTCAGCCGTAATTATATCTAGGTTTACTCATACAAGTGTAGCATAACCGTTACGTCATTGTTTAGACAATATATGATTTCCACTTTGAACGTAATCTTGTTACGTCAAAGTAATTTTTTATACATATTTCTTTGTTATTTAAGCTGCCATTCCAGAGTCCATTATTCACGTTCATTTATCTTATTTTTTATATTTGAATTTTTTTCCTAATCAAGTCAAGATGCGATTTTGCCTATAATAATTCCGCAAATGATTTGCAATTATTTTATTTCAACAACTCAGAGGAATGTAATAATCATTCGAAACTATTGGTAATTGATGGTAAAACTATTAATTCCTACTTCACATTGTATTTTATCTTACAAGGCCTAAACGTGAATGATTGGCGTTTTTGACGAACACAAAAGCAGAAACAGAGATATTTTCCAAATAAAAAAATGCTACTTTCAAATATGCAACCTTTTTAGGTTTGTATGACTTGATTTCCACCGGATAACCCAAAAGGTATTTAATACCCTAATCGAACAATTTTTTTATTTGTTTTCAGTGTCCTCTTGTTCACTAAATAATAACACATTTATGTGCGTAAATAAAATGAAAATCTATAGTAAAGCTTATCATTGTCACAGATGTGGCCAGATAAATCATTCAGTTTGTATGTCAAATAATTTAAACGTGAACATGATATGAGAACCTATCATTTTGTACTAATGAAAACAACTTTGTACATTTTTGGAAAAAACCACATTTGTCATCTATTTTCAAAACCTTTTAAGTAGAGTTTAACCATAAACCAGAATTTCCTTTATAAAGTTAAAATTACTCACATTGGCAAATTGTTTTTTCCACATTCATTATCAGTTTCAACAATAGAGTGCTCCCCTCTAAACTAAAGATCGCTTAAGCAATCACTTCTCATGTTGGCAAATCGGCTTAATCATTTCTCATGCCCCACTTGGCTAATGGACTAGCCCGAACAGATGTGTAGATCCAAAAGTTTTCCTTAATAGAAAATGCTTAATCCAAGTTGGGTAACCGAGAAGGTAAACAGAATCTGAGGATTGTTCTTTTTTGCTTCTTTTATTTAAAAGAAATCTATAATAACCGCTGCCATGTACTCCGCGGAAAAAGTAATTTTAACTTCGATTAAATATAATAAAACTTGGCATACATGTTCCCTAAGAAATAATGTCAAGCCAGACTGGTTCAAATGAATTTAATTACTTATTTTGAGTGCCAAAGTGCTAATTAAAATAGCAGTGTTAAATGTTTAAAGTTATTATAGAAAACAGAATGATCCTGATCCTACCTTCAGGAGAAGTTAAAGCTAGTTAAAAATATGAATGTAATCTAAACAGGGAAGTATCCATGAAAAAGTCATGAAGAAAGTCGTACATCTCCCATTTGCTGGAGGGGGTAGGTCGAATTACTGGCATAACTAACGATCGGCACCAGAAGCCACCTTAATTCCTTCCCTCTTGCCACACGCATCTACATTAAGTCAGATTACAGTATTATATTTGTCCCTCCACCGTTTTCCAACACTCACCCAGTCGTCACCTTTATAAAAAGTTAATTAATTAGCATTTTAGTACTACTCCACCGAAACATTGGTTTTTGTCAAAGGTGTTTACATAATTAGGAAGGCTAAGTACAGTCGCACCATTGTGCAAAACACTTGCGGTCTGGTTGGTTATCTTAGTGGTTGTGGTATTGGTTATTTCAAAGATTGCGGTATCAACGTTCACTATTAAAAATAATTTGTCCAGGTTTTAATGCATGATTTAAGTTTATGTTCTTAAATCATCTGGCCTTATAATTTGTTCAAGTTAGGCTTCTTTTAACAAATATACTCTAGCTGAAAAATAAAATAACTTAATTACGTACAAATATTGACTTACGTGCAACATTTTACATTCAACCAACCCTTATGTTTGTAAAACAAAATGAAGGAATAGCTTTAAGTTGTGCTTGAAGGGATGAATGATATTATATTATGTGCTACACATATTGTTTACTAACCACCATTTTCCATAATTTATACATAAATTAAAAACGTTTATATACACAATATACATTTTACCTGAACGGATTTCAATAGAACAACTTCCAAATCGTCACCAAGTAGGCTCCAATCATCAAGTGTAAATGGAACATGCTCACGGACAAGTGGCCCTAAATAAGAAGATAATTTCATTGACCCATTCCATACCGGTACGCCGGATGAATTGTACTCAATTTCAATTCGATTAGCAACATCAGAAGGAAGTCTTTTAACTTTAATTGGGCCTCTGGTCCTCATTTTTGAACCTTGTTTTGTTTCAACATATTCGATTTCTCTATCCACTTCCACTATAGTTTCAGGATTGTCAACGAATTGCATAGCTATGGATGCGGTTGGCTTGCTTGCATTTCCAACATCCATATTTTCTAAAGACGTCTCAATATGCTCTCCCATTGCACTAGACCCATTGGATGCATATTCGGATTCTAAAAGTCTTTTTTGAGAGCGAATAAGCTTCTTGTTTGTTGTGTTCTTCATACTTTTAACCATTTTTTGCAAGTATAACAAAATTCTAAATTAAATAATGTAATCCCAACTTTTTAAATACATTTGTGGACCACTGACATTATGTAAATATCACAGCATTGCTCGTTATCTGAACCATAGGTATCTTCTCTATACTTAGGATCAAAATAAAAAGACATTGGGATCCATTTCAATGTTATTTAATACATCCCAAGTGCTGTCATATTTGAGAAAATGACATGAGCCATGTGGTTTAGATAATGAGATGATTTAATACATTGGGCTGACATTTTGTAAGCCTCCGATCATTAACTGTTTACCAGTGTGCACTGTTTATCAAAATAAAAAAAAATTCAAGCAAAAAAATGACATACATTATATCTAACTAAAATGATATAAACTGGAGCTTATAAAACCCGTTCTACTTGGGTATCACTTGTTATTAGTTATATGGACTAATACATCATTAATGTTAAACATATAAAAATGGATATGAAAAAATTAATATGTCATTTAGTACCAATCAAATGGATATAAACAAATTAACACTGAACTAGTTATTGACACACGCAATCCAGATTATCTGTCTAATTCCACAGCAACTACAGACAGCCCACAAGATACAACTACTTTCTTAAGACATTTCTCGTTACATGTACACACACACACACACACACACAAAGCGATAAATATCATACAGAAAAAACATTAATCTCTCGTTACATTTTCTTAAGCCACCGAAATTAAGGTGTAAATAATAAAATATTGATCCGTTAGCCATTAGCGGATAAACAAAGCAAACTATTGTCATGTCATTTCGAAGTAACTAAAAAGAGAAATAAGATAGCATCAATTAATATCGCATAAACTCTCAACTCAAAAATAGCTTTCATCAGCATGTCTTTCCATCAACAAAATGAAAGAAGACTCCCAGGTTTTATAAGACTGACCACAACTTTCGTAATATCTTTACTTATACCTAACAACCTAGCGACTAATCAGTAAGCATTAAATTATAACACTGACTTATAAAGATGAGTGCATTTAGCAACTATTTTTACTCCGAATAGTTCAAAGTTATACCAATACCGAGATGGGGTTCATTGCGAAGAGCAAATTGTCAACCATTATATATATATATATATATATATATATATATATATATATATATATATATATATAAACATAAAAACTTGATATTTTTTCCTTAAAATTAACCGTAAGTCGTTGATTCAATATGCAGGTTGTTAGAAGCATGCATGTGTAGTTCAGATTTATCTATTAATCTGTAATCTTTTGTCTGTTAAAATCCAGGTTGCAGCATTTTTTTGCATGGAAAATGGACAATAAACGTCCTCATGTGTTTTTCTTTTATTCAATATGCATACTAGTAGAAGCATGCATGTTTTGTTCAGATTTGTCTTTTAATCTGTAATTTTTTGACACTTAATTGGTTTTCTAAAAAAATCATGCATAAGATACAACGCAAACATATACAACAAAGAAATAAATATTAGGTTCTAGAATTTTCTAAATCAATAGGTTTACAATTCAACATTACATAAGACATCAAATTTAATCCAAAGCTACTTATTAACTACCCAAAAGAAATATGACATTAAAACTACTCAAGCATGCCTTCGCAATCGTCCCTAATGTAACTAGCTTCCTCGACCAAGTCATCCTCGAATTCCTCACAATCTCTTCCAACATAGTTTACTTCTTCAACAAAATCATCTACCTCTAATTCATGAAAACCTCGTGGCGGTGCTTTCATCATAACATACCAATTAGAAGATTCATTTTTTCTTGAATAGAAAACTTGTTTCGCTTGAGATGCGAGAATATAAGGATCTCTTGAAAATGAAACCTGACTTTGATGTAAATTAACAAGAGTAAATCCATCTTCAACTTTCACCCCATTTCCTATGTTCGCCCAATGACACTTAAAAAGAGGAATATAAAAATCATTATAATCTAATAAAATTATGTCAGTCAATATTCCATAGCAAGTAACAACATCAACCACATGAGAAATGTCTTTTGCACTTGCTATGCACATGGTAGTCACATCATATGTCACTCCGCTATTCTGGGTTTCTCTATCAACATCTTTTATATGAAATCTTTGTCCATTTATTATATATCCTTTGCAGGACAACGTGGTATTTTTAGGACCATATGCAATCCATTTTAACATTTCATCGCCATCTTTTGAGTCAATAGGTATCTGAAAAAACATATTTAAAATGGATTTTAAAAATAGTATCTTTAGTTAATAAAATAGAAAAAAATTTAGCAAACCTTCTTTTTGATCCACTCAGCGAAATTATCTCCGTGGTTCTTCCAAAGTAATGTTGCATTTTTTTTCTAAACGCTTGTTTGAATTTTGCAACTCATCCAAATGCGAACTAGTATAATGAAAGTGATGTTAAGTTATAATTGCAACTACAAACACAACAAATAAATAGGCATAATATAATATATATACTCACTTCATATATGGTTCCACCACAGCCATATTCATTAGCACCGCTAAATGAGCAATTTCTTTCTCCTTGACAAACAACGTAACTGATTCGGACATTGAAATTGGACGTCCTTCAAGTATTGCGTTATCTACATAGTCTTCATTCCGATCTTTTTTTCTATATTTATCGATTTACTCAAAAATTCATTAAAAAATCTCATGCATCTTCTGCAAGATAGCATTCTGCAATGCATCCCTCTAGCTGTGCATAATTCCTTACATAATCTTTAAGTGTCTTCATATATCTTTCAAAAGGATACATCCAACGAAATTGAACTGTCCCACACAATCATGCTTCCCTTCCAAGATGAATTGTCAAGTGTATCATAATATCAAAAAATGAGGGTGGATAGTATCTTTCGAGTTCGCACAATATTTTAACAATCTCGTCTTCAAGTTGCTGTAATTTCTCTCTATCAAGAACACGTTGACATATTTTGTTGAAAAACGAACATAGACGAGTAATTGCTTTCCTAGTTTTTGTAGGCAATAAACCTCGTAGTGCAACTGATAATACTTGTTGCATCAAAACATGATAATCCTGAGACTTCATACCACTAATTTTTCAATCCATCAATGATATGCATTTTTTCAAATTTGAGCAATAACCATCAGGGCCTTTAAAATCATATAGCCTTTTGCAAAATAATTTTTTTCTTCCACTTTTGACAATGTATACGGAGCCGATGGAAGATATGTCTTGGTCCCACGAGGTTGTTCATAAAGACCATGCCGAATTCCCCAATCGTCTAAATCACGTCTACAATTAATCCCACCCTTTGATTTGTTGTCATGCAACATTGTACCTAGTAAGCTTTCACAAACATTTTTCTCAACATGCATTACGTCTAAATTATGACGTAATAGAAGTTCCTAGAAAAAAGTAAAAGTCACGCATTAAAAAAATTATATTTTATTTTTAATGGATTGATAACGAAAAATGTAACTCAAATACTAACCTCCCAATATGGCAAGTCAAAAAAGATTGATCTTTTTTTCCACCTAGATAGCTCTTTTTTAATAGGATCATTATCCTCATCATCATCATCTTCACTATTGTCATCAATCTTCCTTTTCCTACTTTTCCCTCTAATCTCTCCTTTTTTAGTTTGTCTTGAATCATTTAAGTTCACACTCTTCTTTTCGTTTTCTGCATCTTTTCCAAAATCATTAGGAAAATCTTTCAAAGTAAGAGAGATATTTTTGCCAGTTAGAATTCTAGGCATCTCTCCATCCTCCACGGTGTTATCAAACCAAGCTTTTATTTTCCTCAATGGATATGACGAGGGTAAAAATCTTCTATGACCCATATAAACAGTTTTCCAACTATATTTCAACCATCGATTGTGAGTATTGACACCACGTAATGGACAAGCTTTTTATTCTTTTACACAACATCCAACAAAATTGCCATAAGCTGGAAAATCATTTATCATCCACAGTAAAATAGCTCTCATGTTAAAAAGTGTCTTAGTAAATGCATCATATGTCTCAACTCCACTACTCCACAAGTGATGCAAGTCTTCTACTAATGGCGCTAGATATACATCAATATCATTTCTTGGTTGCTTTGGACTTGGAATTAAAAGTGTTAACATAATATTCTCTTTCTTCATGCACAACATAGGTGATGAACTATATGTCACAAGCATTATTGGCCAACAACTATACTTGGAGGTTAACATAGAAAATGGATTGAACCCATCTATAGCTAGACCAAGTCTAAGATTACGTGGGTTGGCTGAAAATGGTTTCCAATTTTCATCAATCACACTCCATGTTACAGAATCTACAGGATGTCGCATCTTTCCATCACTACTTTTATTTCTGAAATGTCATCTTAATTCTTCGACCATCTTTTCAGATCTGAACATTCTACTAAATCTTGGGATTATAGGAAAATATCTCAGCACCTTAACTGGGATATCCTGCACGATCTCCTTTGTATCTTTATTTATCTTCCATCGATACGAACCACATTTAGGACAGTTATTTAAATTTTCGTACTCTTTACGTAAAAGACAACAGTCATTCTCACAAGCATGAATCTTTTCTAACCCCATGTCAAATAGTTTGAGAAATTTCTTTACTTCATACAAAGTCTTGGGGAGTACATTATCCTTTGGTAAAAACAAATGTTGGACGGTAAGAAGTTTATCAAAACCATTATCAGATAATCCAGTTTCACATTTAAGATTATACAAAATAGTGATGGCAGATAACTTTGTATGGTCTTTGCAACCAGTATACAATGGGGTTTCTGCATTTTTTAAGTAAATCATCATGGCATCTTTGTGCATCGTCCTTATCTTTGTCATCATCAAAAAAAGTATGATTAACATAGTCTTCATCTTCATAGCGAATCATATTGAGCAAGTCATATGTCTCGCTCGTTTTAATCTTATTTTCAACATTCACTTGCTCGCCATGATTATACAATGTATCATCTCTATACTTAGGATCCATTCCCTTTATAATCAAGTGCTCAACAATAGCTTCACCATAGTGACGACTAAGATTTCGACAGTCTAAACAAGGACACGGTATTTTTTCCACATCTCCTAAATTTTTCTTCGCAACATGCACAAAATTCCGTGCTCCTAGGCCATACTCTCTACTAGTTCTGTGATTAAAATTTAAAAAATAAATAGCTTTTATTACCAATACATTAATTTTAAAGTTAAGCATAAATTAGTTACCACATGATTACCTATGTAGACGTAACCAATCTTTCTCCATCATCGTATACAATATCTAAGCAACCCTGTATCTAAAATTCAGACAGTAATTTATTATTAAGTCAAGAGAAACATTTCGTGCAATGAATAAATAATACCTCTTGAGCAGCAACTATTGTCCTAGACCAAAATAATGCACTGAAATAATAATGCTTGATATAAGCAAAATGAGAATTCTTAAAGTAAATATTTGTGGATGTCTACTTGTGAAATTTTTTTGGGAAAATTTATCAACTACAATCACTTTACAATACCAGTTACATATTCGAGGAAATTTATATTTTGACTTAAGAGAACATGCGATAATTTTGCGTCTTCGAAAGTCACCCAGCCTTCGCATCTTTGACCATGTATCAACCAAGGTTCGAGATTCGGTTTTTGATTCTATTCCGATCACTTGAAATTTTAGATATTTCGGTCTCGTTCCGAAAATTTTGGTTTTCCCGCTTTTATTCCGGTTCCGGATTTAGCCACTTTCAAAATATTTTTTGTATATAAATGGATTAAAAAAAGTATGATTTCTATTTAAAAGGAAAGATAAGTTCAATTCTTCAAAAGATTTAAACTTCTGGCTTCAAACAAATAAAACCAGGATCCATTCATTAATAAGAAAACTCAGTTTGATGCTACTGTTACAACATGAATATTAAGCCCAATTACAGCATCCCAATCACTTTCCAAACTCACGGTAACTTTCTCTTTAAACCTAGAAGCCGCTCTTTTTTCAACCATTCTCCAATGAATCAAAGATGCTCACTTTTCTTTTTTCAACCCGAAATCATCATTTTCAATTTGTTTCTCACAAGCTCTTGCCGAAAGGTATCCCTCTCCTCAAAATCGTTGTTTTTGGCATGCTCTGCCTCCTCTTGAATTTTTTTTCTACATTTAAACCCGGATCCGGATTTGAATTGAATTGTTATGTTGATAGTCTGAACTCATGTGTACAAATATGAGCATGTTGTAGCATTGTAAATGTGTGAAAATCTGGAATAAAAGTTCATTTCAGTTTTTACTTCAATCTCCAGTTTGATCATTCAATTCTATGTTGTTGTATGCCATTCTCAATTACATTTAGCTTAGCTTAGTGATAAACTTCCCTATTAATTCCTGCAATTGTTTCTAGTATTCTAGATAATCTAATTGTTATCAAATTTTTGCAATCTTACAATTTCTTGTAATATTCGTTTAATATCCTTGCTATGATCTTTTGCAATTAATAATGTTATCTTTCAGCACTGTTATTTCCTTGCAAATTTGTACTACCTTTTCTTACATGTCAATTGCAATTTCCACTTTGATGCTTGGATCCTTTTCTTATTGCTTCAGGTTTCTAATTATGAGCAAATTTATTTCATTATTAAACGACAATGTATAAATACTTTATTAGTGTTAGATAAACCAAATTAGATGCTTTCTAGTTTTTACTCATCAAAGTTAATTTCATCAGAAAGAAACAAATGTATTCAAGACCATAAGTTCATTACCATTTATGAAACATACATTTATCTACTTAAAACTTTATATCATAAACAAAAACACATTATTAAACCTTTGCTAATATAGGAGTCAGCCCAATGTCAATGTATCTAGATTTAAATTAGTTATCTAGCAACAACGAAATCCATCACCAAACTTAAGAGCAATGAATAACATGTGAATAACTAAATTAGAAACTGTCAAAACATGTATTAAATAAGAGCTCAAGGTTTGAGAGAGAACAAATCAAAAGCAGATGGATTCTTGTGATGATGATCTGTTAAGCATATAACTTGATGTTTTAGGAATTCATAAATATTTTAAAACATGTATAGTATGTAAACATCAATAATATTTGCTTCATACAATAGTCAGACTAATTTGATTTGAATTCATTTGACATGCCAGCTCAACACTTTCATAAAATCTCTCTACTTGATACAAAAAACGGACTAAAATTGAAAAAGATTGCACTAATTATGTAACAACCCGAAAAATCTGGGCCAGTTTAAAAATTTTAAATTGGCGATTTTAATGAATTTTAAATATTTAAAATGGATTATTTTAAATAATATTGACGAGAAATTTATTTTGAATAGAATTAGTACATATATATTTATATAAATCGTCGTTAGAATATAAATATTTATTTTAAAATTATAAAAGGAATTGAAAATGGCGCGGTAGTTCGATAATTCGATTTCAAACTTCAAATGAATGTACAGGATTCAAAATAAACCGGAATTTAGCGAAACCCAAAATAATAGAATCAAATTGAGAATATCTTTCCAACGAATCTGAAAAACCAAAATTTCATAGCGGGAATCAAAAGATATGCCCAAGGGAAAATTCAGAATAGTCGTTATGGAATTCTGGCCCTTAAAATATGAAAAGCTTCGATTTTTATAATAAAAGGATTTGATTTTGTTTGTATAAAAGATTAGATTTTTTAACTAGTAGAGGATCGAGTTTTGAAAGTGAAAGGATTATAATTTTAGAAGCGTAAAGATGAGATTTCTAACATAAGAAAGGAGGGGGTTTTTAATTTAGATAAGAAGTGAATTTCGAATAGAAAGATGAGATTTTTATATTTGAAAAGATTGGATTTTTATATTCGTAAAGGCTTGATTTTTATATTTGTATGATAATAAAAATATAATTTTTATTATATTAGTGGCAAGATAAAAATAGAATTTTTAGCTATATAGAAGCGATGTAAAAATGGAATTTTTATCTGTATAGTAGCGGAATATAAATATAATTTTTATTATGAAGGCAAAGTAAAAATATGTGATTTTTATACATGTAGTGAGTACGGGCAACGAAAGTGACAAAAGGCGAGCCCGGCGAAGATTTCCTACCTAAGAAGAGTCGTTGCGTTTGGATTAGCTAGTCGGTGAGAACTTCTCACCTTTAATTTATTTTCTAGTTAAAATAAATGCTAAGATGTAGACGGTGTTTAGTAGCACCCGACACCCGTCGTCCACAGACCATGGACGGCTTGTATGCTTGTTTGTTTGATTTTGCTGTGTAGTTGATTGTGTGATATGATGTGAAATGGAAATAAAATATTTTATAGTTGAAAATAGAATTTTTAACTTGTATTTGAAATAAATTAATATAAACAAATCGGAGATTTGTTTATCTACACTGATTTGATTGATATTGATTGGGACGATAAATTTTACACATCGCCCAACTGCACAAATAAAATCTGTGTTTGATTGTTTGAAACCCCACATGGGTATTGGGATGATATATGACATACACTAATCCCAATAATTAGTCGTATGTCGATCGATTGATTGACAGACAAGCGTTAAATATTTATATTTGATGCTTATACAGTGTAGAATGCACTTTGGATGATAGTTGATTATTTGTCATTGTCGATGTATACAGGCGTTGTGTGTAAATCCATAAAAGTAAAATCTATGGTAATTAATTGGGCCTCATTCCAATTTTGAATAGAAATATTTGAAAAGAAATATTTGAAAAGAAATATTTGAAATAAAATATTTGAAAATAGAAATATATGAAGCCGTGTTGATTAGATTGACGCCATTTTGACGTAAACGATAGTTATATCGATTTTATTCATTTTATAATGAATATCGAAAGTGATTTCAAAATCTGATACTTTGAATAGAAATGAGTTCGAATTGAAATTGAATAGAAATGAATTCGAATTGAAATTGAATAGAAATGAATTCGAATTGAAATTGAATAGAAATGAATTCGAATTGAAATTGAATAGAAACGAATTCGAATTGAATTGGATGTAAAATGAATTCGAATTGAATTGAATTGAAAACGAACTGAAATTGAATTAAAAATCGATTTGAATTGAAATCAATTTGAAATCAATTTAAAACAAATTTATATTGGAAAACTCATTTTTGATTTGAATTTGATATGGAAGTTGAAATCGTTTCAAAAACGAATTTAAAACGATTTATAAAATTCGTTTCGAAAGGAAATCGACGAAGTATATATTATATATATAATATAATGGCCTTAATAGAACGCGCCGCGTCGCGGCAGTTCGCGAATTTCGACCATTGACTTCGAATGGACACTGCGGGAGATCCAACCGACAGATTCTCCTTAAACCGGAACCATTGGGTTCATGTCGAAAAGAGCTTTCTAACGAATATTAGAAATTTGAAATCTAACAGTTGGATTTGGAATTATGTCCAAATCAAATTTGAAAAAAGGTCGCTGTAAGTGCAGTTCGATGGCCGTTGATGGAAATCGACTGTACGAGCCTTGATAAAATTATTAAAAATATCAATAATTTATGTAAAATCATAAGAAATGATTTGTGAAGAATTGGGGTGAAAAAATCCATATTTGAAAAGATAAAAATAGATTTTTATCGAAATGAACTAGTTTTAAATTAGAATAATAATTTATTTATTTTTAAATAAATAAATTGAATTTGAAATGGTTTTGAAAGTAACCAGAATTTCCAATAATTGCATTGGAATGGATTCGAATCGAAATTGTCTTCGGAATATTTCGATGTTGGATTTCGTGATTATACAGATATTGTTTTGGAAATTTGAAAGATATATACATATATATCGTTATTTCCAATACGATATTTGTTGGTCGTAGAATTTGATGTTGAATATAAGCCGATATGTTTTCTATTCAGAGCCTTGTATTTAATATCAAATGTGATTTGGGTTTGTCGTGAATGGTGTCTTCATTAACACTGTTCTTGAGCCCAGTTGAGAAAATGATTAAATCTTCTTATTTAGATTTAATGAAGTGTACCAATTAAATAATATTTAATTGGAATTGAATTGATATTGATTTTTGGGTTTATCGTGAACAGTGTTTTAAATAACACTTGTTCTTTAACCCGATAATTAATGGAATGTGATTTTGGGTTGTCATGAACGGTATCTTCAATAATACTATTCTTAGACCCCAAAGGAGTTAAGAAAATCGGAAACTAACTGGAGATTAGTTAAGTTGAATGGTTTCTAGGGTATTGATCTGATGTTGGTTTCGGCCTTCGGGGTTAATACTTAGGGAATTGCTCACTTGCTAATTTACGGTTAGGGACTGATTAAAATGTGATGTGATGTTGGGTTTATCGTGAACCGTGTTTTAAATGACATTGGTTCTTTAACCCAGTTAAAGATTAAAACTAAGTGGAGTTTTAATGAATCTTTAATTAGATTGAAAAGAACGAGAATGGAGTATCCACAGTTTTGCTCCAGCCGATAGTTAAATCTTTAATTAGATTTTAACGTGAAATGGTAATTGAATTTACCGATAACACTGTGGTGTTAGATATGAAGTATTACCAATTTTACTTTAAGGGATGAATATGTTGGGATTGGGAAATTAAAACAAACGATTACTTTGGTAAGGTTCGTTAATCCCGACTAGTTTGAATTGATATTCAAAGAAGATTAAAGAATAAATTTAAAGAATTTATCTTTGATAAAATTAATGGGAACCTTTCCCTAAGAATGTGAAATTTAGAAACTAACTGTCGGTTAGCTAAGCAGAATGGTTTTCTGGATATTGATCTAATGTTGGTTTCGGCCTTCGGGGTTAATATTTGGGGAATTATTCTCTTGCTAATTTACGGTTAGTGACTGATGAATTGGAATGAGCCGTATGTTGTGTTTGTGTAACACTTGTTTATTATATACGCGAGTTATTCAGAAAGACTGGGTTTATCCCATTCTGAATAACTGATTCGACGTGGTGTCGAGGATGAAGACGGTGGTCGAAGACTGGAGGTCTTCACGTCGTTTGGGTGGTTACTAATGATCTTGATTGGGCCGTACACCCAAGAGGAGGGAATCAGTTAGTGGTCGTCCAGACGTACTTGGAGATCGATGGATATGCAAGGTACAAGGTGCCTCCGGCTTCGTTTAGACCTAGAACGGACTAGTAAATGGACTGTGTGTCTGACATTGGATTTCATTCTATGTGATTGAATTGGTCGCATGGAGTGGTTTGCCTGTGTGGCATGCTAAGATGCAAATGATCAAGGCTTCTGTTGAAAAGCAAATTCTTGTGGTTGATGATCAAAGAACGGCCTTTGTGGCGTAGCTTTGTGTAGCGTGAATTCGCGAGCCTCACACCCCGGTTGTGAACCAGAAACGGGAGAAGGACCTCAGGGAGGGCATGCGTTTCCTTCTAGTTAGAAGTGGCGTCAGTGGTTTTACACGCCCTGACGAGTTTGACTTATATGGTTGTTGGTTTGCGAGGCGCCTCGGATATATCGGTGACTTTGTAAAGCCGATGGAGTCATTCGTTGGCTCATTGACACCCCAAAGGGTGGGGAAACGTAGTGTTCAGGCATAATAATCCACATCGGTGGACCGGCCCTGACGATCCAAGGGGCAGTTGCGGATGTTCCTGAGACATGGGCTAGAGCGTCTCGAATCGGTAAGGACTATCTTTTGCCTTGGTTCACAGATGGAAACCCAATTTCCAAATACGTGATTTGGCTGTTTTAATTGTAGAACTAGTAAGGCGACATGATATATGGTACCCATGCCGTCTATGATTGATATTTATGATTTGAAATTGTTTTGACACTATACACTTATAATAGTATCAAATAATCTGTTTTTAAACGTATCAAGCATTCTTTGGCTATTATAAGGTAAAACCCTATCCTCCGGCTTGCGTTGCATTGTGTGATAGGACCTAGGTCTTATAATAGCTTCATTTTTCTTTATTTAGCATTGCGCTGTTGTTATATGCACTGGTGTTCTTGGGAGGAAACCCGTTCCGTGTTATACGGCGTAGTCCCTTGATTTACCTAACTTTAAAATAAAGATAAATAACTGTTTTAGTTCTCACACCAGTCCCATGACTGACCTGGAGTTTATTATTTTAACCTAAACTCTGGGTGCCCTTATTTTGACACGGGCAGCTAGTAGTTTCGGTTTTGCAGATTTATATTCACAGGATCCTGATTTACAGCTGGAACGATACTCGGAAAGCTTTGTATCCGCGTATTACTTCTAGTTGTGTATTGTATTATTTTCCGCTGCTATGTAATGTATTGTAATCTCTGATATTTATCGAATGTGTAATATTGATTTGTACTCTTCATATTCTTGTAATCTGATGAATTGTTGAAATATACAATGAAATGTTCTTTCGTCTGCGTTCTTTTGTGGCTTGTTCTCTAACTATCCGCGCTTTCCTTACCGGGGAAGTTACGGGTTTTTACAAATTACATTTGGTTTATTATGGATTTGGTCATACAACACAAGCCATTAATTCTATCGGTGAGTTTCTACCCAAATGTCCTACAAGTTTTAAAAATAAAATATTTAACAACTAAATATAAATGAAATTTGCAGCAACATTTAAACAGATGTTGTACAAGCATATTTACACTACTACCTGCATAAACTAACAAGTTTGTCATATGTTTGCCAATTATCAAGGTAACTGCCTACATAACATTGCATTCATGCAGGAAACAAACGATTTTCTTACACAATAGATCTAAAAATGAAGATATCATTAATTGGACCCGAGATTACACCTCAATATGGCATGGTTACTAGGATAATATTAAATCAACTCCATGTCTAACATATTGCTATACTTTAAAGGTTGAATCAAAAAGGACGGATGGTAAGCAGAAGATCCATGGAAGAATTTGGAGAAGAAAAGAAAGAAGCAAGAACACACACAAACTTATGTCATCACCATCAATCAAATTTTATCAGTTATATTTTAACAGTGCCCAAATATCCTCCCATTCTAGCATGTAAACATCAATAATATCCTCCAATTCTAACATGTAAACATCAATAATATCCTCCCATTATATTAGTTACATTTTAACAGTGCCCAAATATCAGTTACATTTTAACAGATGTCTAGCATGTAAACATCAATAATATCCTCCCATTCTAGCATGTAAACATCAATAATATTTGCTTCATTCATAAATATTAGAATGAGTGTATTCAAACTGACTGGAGGTTATGATAAGAAAAATATCGAGTCATAAATAAATTTTGATAACGTAGAG
The DNA here is from genome assembly GCA_030737875.1 of Allium sativum. NCBI lineage: Eukaryota > Viridiplantae > Streptophyta > Magnoliopsida > Asparagales > Amaryllidaceae > Allium > Allium sativum. The sequence goes on from CM060918.1 coordinate 942,798,649, forward strand.
AATTAGGCACTTATCAACTGAATTGGCCAAAATAAGCCAAAGGGAGCAATTACGGTGATTGCATAGAAAATACGTTTGGGTATAACATACTGGTATTTTAAACTGTAGGACAAAATGTTATTTTATGATGTCTAATTCACTAATTCAGTGGATAAGTATTCAAAAAAGTAACATTATTAATAAATAAGAGAAAAATGTGGAATGCTACTTGCAAAGTTGAACTCGGTTGAAATGCAGAAAATTACCCACGAAACCACATATTGAACAATGTGAAAGACAATTCGTCGTGTACGGAAATTTAATTTCAGATGTACAAAACTACAAATACAGATTGCACAACTGACATGCTGACATGATATCTAAGATATAATCCACAAATTCATCAATTTTAAAGACAATACGTATAACCAAAAAATAAGAATGAACCTTTTTATGTAATTTACAGTGTTTCAGTAGAAGGCAAACCATATTGTTGTTGCATTCTCCATTCCAAATCTTATTACGCAGAAGTCAATGTGTTGAAAAATAAAACGCTATTGGAAATTACTGTACAAAAAAGTATCCAACTAAAAACCTAGTTTATAATTAGTACTCAACTGTAGGAGAACATTATTCTTATAGTAGACACCTTAGACAGACGATGTGCTGTAACCCAAACATACCATAAATACAGAGAAAGAATGGGCCAACGATATGTAACTAACATTTGTTATTTTAATTTGGTAAGTTTGTAGTAAGCATAATTTTGACATGTAGATGAAGATAATAGAGAAATGTACAAATCATTTAATATAGCGGTCAATGCAGTGGCGGAGTCAGAAAATGTGTTCATGTATTATACATCAACCACAAGTATATATGTTGAAACTTACATCTAAAGACAGTTGAATAACCACAAGTAAGACGCAAACTCAAATTAACCAAGTAGTAATTAATCCAACATTCATTACCAAATGGTTTACCATTTGAGTTAATTAATTCTCATAATCGGTCATATATCTCAAATAATACACTTAATGGAAAATTTTAGTAAATAAAAAATAATATCACATCCATAAGAACACAAAAGTATCAGTTAAGCATTTCGTCTCCTATCGCCTTATCCATTAGAGTATCATTGAACTCGGATTTAATAATAAGCAAGGATTCGAAATCCAAATGAAAATAAGGGTAAAAGGGCTCACCAAAGTTTCTACGCTCCGCTGAAGGAATCTAAACCGAGGATAGGGCGAAAGGGGAAGGAAGCAAAACCGAAGATAGGCGAAGCAACCACTGATACAGAAATCGAAGAGAAAATCGAAGAGCTAAGCCAAATCTGCGAGTATGAAGTGATGAAAATCGAAATTGAAATTGGGGAAAGTGGAAACTGGGGAATAGGAAATGAATTCGGGCCTTATCTTTTTCTGACTTATGGAGGCAAGTGAAAATTTGGGAGGCAAAACAACGGTACTTTTTTCTCATCGTTACATGACACGTCAGTCCCAAAAAAAAAATTATCTACAACTTTCAACCGACTAACGCTGATATTATAAGCTTTGGAAAAATGGTTTTGTCGTAGTGGATATACTCCAGTTGCTTCCATTCTAAAAACATAGCCCCTAAATTAGCATGTCTCCTACTCAATGCATCAGCTACCACATTGCCCTTTCCTGGTGTATACGCAATATCAAAATCATAGGAAGCTAAGAATTCTAACCATCCCTGCTGTCGGAGATTTAGATCCTTCTGGTAGAAAGGTACTTTAACAATTTATGATCAGTAAACAACTCGAATATTTCTCCCAAGAGATAATGTCTCCACATCTTAAACGCGAACACGATCGCTGCCAATTCGAAATCATGGGTAGGATATCTTTTCTCATGCGGTTTCAGTTGCCGACTTGCATAAGCTACAACCCTACCTCCTTTCATCAATACAGCACCCAGTCCGGTACCACATGCATCTGTATATACTGTCATCTCTTCATTCCCCTTAGGAATGACTAACACTGGTGCACATGTCAACTTTTCCTTTAGACTCTTGAATGCATTCTCGCACTTTTTGTCCCAAACGAAAGCTTGATTCTTCTTGGTCAACTGAGTCGATGGTGCTACTATCTTGGAGAAGTCTTGGATAAACTTACGATAATATCCAGCTAACCCCAAGAAACTTCTTATGTCTGTTGCATTCTTAGGCGTAGACCAATCTTGTACCATAGCTACCTTCGCAGGGTCCACGGCAATACCATTCTGTGAAACAACATGGCCCAAGAATCTCACTTCCCTTCTCCAGAAGTGACACTTTGAAAACTTTGCTTTCAACTGGTGTTTTCTCAATACCTCCATCACTATCCTCAAATGTTCCTTGTGTTCTTCCTCTGTCCTCGAGTAAACTAAGATATCGTCCACGAACACAAGAACAAACTTATTCGATAGATCTCTGAATACCCAATTCATAAGATTCACAAAATATGCTGGTGCATTGGTCAACCCGAATGGCATGACCAACCACTCATAGAATCCAGACGACGTCCGAAAGGCCGTTTTAGCTATACTCTCAGCATCCACCCTAAGCTGATGAAAACCTGTCGCGAGATCCAACTGGGAGAACACTCTCGCGCCACTCAACTGATCAAACAAATCATCTATCCACGATAGAGGATACTTATTCTTCCTTGTCACCTTATTTAACTTGCGGTAGTCCACACACAATCGAAGGGAACCATCTACCTTGGTAGCAAACACAACTGGTGCTCCCCACTCAGAAACACTTCTTCTGATAAATCCCTTCTTCAAAAGATTTCTCACTTGCACCCCGAGCTCTCGCTACTCCCTTGGTGCCATACGACGAAGTGGCATCACTATAGGTCTGGCATCTTTCACTAAATCAATACAAAACTCAATCTCTCGATGTGGTGGAATCCGGTCACTTCCTCGAAGACGTCCGAATATTGGCCAGCCATGGGCACATCTGACAACTCATCATGTGGGATGTCGAGGGAATTTAGAAAACTAGCCATTACCCCATCACTAGGTAGACCACCAAACACTACCCTCTGCCAATCATCTTCTCTAACTGTCAACAAAAAGCCCTCATAGTCTACCACCACCCCGTACCTTTGGAGCCAATTGACTCCCAAAATATTGCCAAACCCAGTAAAGCCTAAAACAAAGCAATCACAAGCAAACATACATCCATGACTCGATAAGACCACATTACGACAAATCATACTAAGGCTAGTCGAACCACCAATCGGGTTCGTCACTGCTAAAGGTCTATTGACTATCTCGGGTTCCAATTCCAACCTATCTACCAGGTCACTAGATATGAAGGAATGGGAAACTCCGGTATCAAAAAATACTTGAACAGGAACATCATAAACAGAAAGCATACCTTGAATGATGATGTTCTTTCCTTTCTCCACCGCAGTTGGGGCATTCGACGAAGAAGGAACAACATTGATAGCATATGCTTTCACAATCTGCTTTTCTTTAGGGGGTTGTGGACATTTATCTTTGTGATGTCCCACTTGGCCGCAGTTAAAACACTTCCTGTCCGCTGGCTTTGCTCGACATCTTTAGCATAATAGCTCTTCTTGCCACAGCTAAAGCACCCAACATCTTTCTTACTCTTCTTCTAACCATCCTTAGCTTGGTTCTGCTTCCTCTTATTCTGGCCTTCACCGCTTGCTTACGGCTTTGGCCCCTTTGCAGATGCAATAGCGACATTAGTCTTGGGCTTAGGATAAAGGCTCTCTGACCTCAATGCTTTCCCAACAATTGATTCAAAAGTCTCATCAATATGATTTATAAGCCTTTCTCCCAAGTACTAATCTAAACCAGTTATGAACTTCTCATTCTTCTTCTCGGGAGTGTCAATAAGGGATAATCCATACTTCGATAAAGTATCGAACTCAGCAATGTACTGCGAGACTGCCCTACCATTCTGCTTAAGCTCCAGAAATTTCCTAAACAATTCTGATTTCTGAGCAGCTGGGACAAACTTATCACTGAATCGGGCCTTAAACTGATCCCAAGTAACTTGATCCTTAGGGGTAGCTGCCGTAATAGCATTCCACCAAATCATAGCCCGTCCTTGCAGCAGACGGGATGCTAGCTTCCTCTTCATTGCGTCTTCGATTCCCAAATCCTCGAAGATACACTCACAACTATCGAGCCAATCCTGAACTTCTGTAGCCGACTTCGTTCCGTGGAATGGCTTTCCACCAAGACTAGTGTAATCTTTGATAGCTTGGCGAAATCGGCCCTAGGTGCCTGCACCGCTGCACCACCACCATTTGCAGCATTAGGAGTTGCCCTCTGAACATCCCTACGCATCACCCTCATGAAGTCAGTAAACATTTTTCTCATATCAGAAGCATTCCCATTATTAGCTCATGTACCAGTACCCCTTGTATGTCGGCTCATCGTTCAATCTGTAAGGAGAAAACGATTAACCATCTCTTCAGTGGTGCCAGTGCAGTGCGACTCCATCCTTAAATATACTAATAGTATATACATATATAGCTTTTGATAACCAAAATGTCAAAAATACACGCTCTCTTATACATATACTATCTCTCTCTGGTGTCTTTCCCTAGGTTAACTACGCAACTTAGAGCTCTGATACCATGTGTGACGGCCCTCCCCGCATCAGCCGACATTTTCAATGAAAGTGCGCTGTGCCGATGTCCAACCAACATGGGACGGCCGTCAAAGAAAGGAAAAGAAAGGAATTTGAACTAACAAGGAACCTGTAGAATGTCTCACAGCGCATGGAATAAAATATAATAATAACATACTTGACATAAAACAAGCGAGAGTGCATAAGCTGAAATTTAAACCATAATCATCATAGCAGCGGAAATTCATAATACAGCTTATTACAACTCCAACATACTATCTCTAAAGCAAAGGAAAAGGTGCACTACTAATGCCCAAAGCAGTGACCGGCAACAACACAGGGAGAATATCTATATATATCATATGTGGAAGCCTCCTGCTTGTCTCCGGTATAGCTACTCGTGCATACCACCTAACATGTCTCTAGTCTTCCCCTTTTGAGAGCACCCAGAGTAATAAGAAGAGACATAAAACTCTGAGTCAGACAAAAGTCTGGCATGAGCGATAAGCAGCAAAACAGAACAATAACGGTATACTAAACCATACCTGAACCTGGACTGGCAACCCAAGAGTTAGCACAACAGGATGTACAATACTATAAGGTGACACTAAAATATGGTGTAAAGATACGGGATGGGGGTGTGCATGTCATTATGATGGCAAACAATCAAGCATAACATCCATCCTCACATCTCTCACTCAGTGCGTAAAGCATACGATATCCACTGCTTTGACCACCAAAATCCTTGCTATGATCACTCTGCCCCATGGAGCCATGGCGACTCCACTGTACTGATCTATAGCCACTAGTCCTTGTTATGTCCACTCTGCCCCATGAAGCCATGACGACTTCGCTGCACTGGCTCATAGCCATGCTACGATCACTCTGCCCCATGGAGTAATAACTACCCCATTGCACTGATCTGTAGCCTAACATTCGTCTCTCGGTGGTGAATCAAAGCTATGGACATCGACAAATCCTTATCACGCATCCCGCAGCAAAGTCCAACTCATGAAGTTAACTCGTTGGTTCCCATTTGGATCCTGAGTCACAACTTCTCATTTGGACTACCTTGGCATATCGGGTTTTGGTCTCCTCCGGATCAGTCTTCATTTGGTTCATAGCTCATGCCTCACATCTAAGCTTCTTGGTTCGGTTCGCAGTCGCCCCTCTGGTTCAGATCGGACTGCTCTATACGGGTCGGGTCATGATGACTCCATCAGTTCGGGTCGAGCTTCTCCCCTTTGGTTGACCCATACGCTTCTTCTTCTGGCGGTTCGGGTCGGGCTCCTTCACTCAAGCGGTCAGGCTTCTCCATTGGCTCGTGGGTCTAGCCTCCATCAGTCGAGCTTCGGTTCGGTCGTGGTCTCCTCCAAGCTCTAGATCGACTCGTGACACTCCATTCAGGTCGTGGCTTCTTCATTCGATCCGATTCCTCCTTCCCAATCCAATCCGATCCGGGCCTTCCTTATCGCCCTTGCTTCCACTTGTGCTAAGTTTCGGTCTAGTTCGCACTTTCTTGCCCGAGTCTCCTATCCGATCCAAGCCATATAATCCGATCTGATCCCAAACCCTGCACATTTTCCTACAACTTTTCCAGCGACTGTTTTACGCCATACGACGGTGTTTTCGACCATTCTAACTTTTCTAATCAATCACAAAGCATATCATACACTCATAGCAACATAGAGAATCAACTATAAACATCAAAACAACAACTCAATATGTCAATATGGATCGAACATACCCAAAAACTCATGTTTTCTCTTAATCCCCTTTAATCATGTTTAAGCATACCATTAGCAAAACTTATCCAATTTATACCAAATTCCTATCAGAGCCCTAAAATAATATTTAAAAATTTTACAAATTTTTTCCAGATTTTTCTGAGCCATAATTTCGCTAATCACCACTAATTAGCCATAATTAGTGAAAAACAATGCAAATCACTCACCTTAGCCACAAATAAAACTTAGATCTGAAACTATCTCTGATTTGGGTTGAATCTCTATGCAACATAGCATCTCCAACTCCGATTTGGTGTTATTTCTCCTTAATTTGACGTAGATTAGCTTAATCCTTGATTAGAGAGCGATTTGGGACGAAACTAGAAGGTGGAGGCCATGGCTAGGGTTAGAGAAATGTTTTAGGCGGCTGAGAAAATGAAAATAGATCATTCCCTAACTGATTTCAGCCTCTCCATAACCTTAATCCATAAATGGGTTATGGGACTAGCTGCTAATCACCCTAATTAGGTCTGATTAAGCTGTTTTTCACCTTCTAAACCTTGTTTCAGCCATATCTCCCAAACGGTGAGTCCGTTTGGCTAATATGACCACTCTACGGAGAGGTAAACCATCATACGGATCTAATGGAAGTGGTTTCAGCTCAAAAGTCCTTATTAATCAAAAGTTATGGCCGAAACAAGATCAGCTAGGGGCAAAACGGTTATTTAAAAATCGTCAAAAATCGTGAACATAGGAAATGACCCCAATTTGTTCCCCAAAATTACACGACTATACGACCTCGTATGAAAAAGAAATAAATATTCTACAATCTTCTGATCCGTAGAATGCGGGTCGTTACACATTTATAGAAAAATGTATATTACAACCATGCTTATTAATGGACTTAAACCTGCTAAGTTAAAACCTAATAATTAATAAGCTAAGAGGTCCCTCGTTCTGCTGTTGTATCGGGTTTTGGGGACTCCTAAATCCTAGTTACTTAGGGGCCCCAAGCTTAGGGGGTTTGGCTTGTGTCCATCTTGCTGTGTGGAACCCATATCAGTCATGTTAGGGGGCCTTGCACTAGGTAGGGTCAGGGCACACTTTTCTGAACTGGATAGTAAAAGGTTCAAACGAGGAAGGCGGGTATGGAAGCGTTCTGACGGAGTCATGAGCCTGCATGGGTCCGATTAGGGAAATTAAGACGTTGTAACACTAGTAAATACGTTTGTGTTATATAAATTGTTGGGTTAGGGAGTGATACACCATACTGCCGAGGCTGACACAGGGTATTTACGTATTAGGGAGTCGATCGCATGGGTAGTAATTAGGGTAACACCTAATCCTATTGTTTTTGTTATGTAATTAGGGTACACCTAATCATGATCCTATTGTTATGTAATTAGGGTAACACATAAACCTACTATTATGTAATTAGGATACACTGAATCTTGATCCTGCTGTTATATAGTTAGGGTACACCTAATCCTGCTGTTATATAATTATGGTAACACATAATCCTGTTATGTAATTAGGGTACACTTAATCCTGATCCTGCTATTATATAGTTAGGGTATACATATTCCTACTATTATGTAATTAGAGTAACACCTAATCTTGTTATGTAATTAGGGTACACCTAATCTTGTTCTTGTTATTACATAATCTTGTTCCTGTTATGTAAACATGTCCTGTTCCTGCTGTTATATAATCATGTTCTTGTTATGTAATCCTATTCCTGTTATGTAAACATGTCATGTTCCTGTTGTTATACAATTTTGTTCTTGTTATGTAATCATGTTCCTGCTATTGTGTAATTAGGATAACACCTAATCATGTTCTGTAATTAGGAAAACACCTAATCCTGATATCCTAATAGAAGTGCAAAACAGTCAATCTGTCTGATTTGATTATTATTGTTATCATCATTGTCCTTTTATAAGAGTTGTCAGTCCTTGTTATCAGTTCATATCAGCTATTGTTCACCTTTAGACATGTATAGAAATCTACCCTTTTATTTTTCTAGAACCACTGTTTACTTGTTTTACTTAACTTAGTAAGTCGAGTTGATAATCCTAGCTGCTTACCAGGCTTTATGTCTGACCCATTTCCTTTCTTCCTTTCTCTTTCTTTCCCCCATGCTTATAGGGAGAAAGTGTATAGCTCAGATTTCTTTATTAGCTTTGATGGATTTCTATAAGTTGGATCATTACCTATTCTCTTCCCAAGATTTGGTTGTATCTTTTTTACTATATTTTGGGATGATATTATTTTACTCTGATGTTGTTTTTGACTGAGGTTTTGAGACATGACATTTTGTAACTGTTTGATTAAATAAAAGTTTTATTCCGCTGTAAATTTATTAGTATGTCTTGAGAAATCTTAGTCTCTGTGATGTTTTATGTCTTTATACCTACAATGCTCCATACTTTTTGGATGAAATCCTCATACGGGTGACATTAAGGAATATGTGGTGTTACGATTGGTATCAGAGCCTAAGGTTATCAAGATCACTAAAGTTTTGTTTTAAAAGAAAAAAAATTCAAAAGAAAATACATTTTTCAGAAATCAAAAGTTACTTTTGAAAATAAAGTATCCTCTATAGTTTGTTACAACCTTCCTTTGATTCTTTCTAGATCTTTATCTTTTTATTTGAGTTATATGGTATTTTATCTAAGCTTTCCTTTATTGATTGAAAATTGGAATAATGGACAAACTTGTTTAGCTTAGTAGTTGGGAAGAATTGATGCTAGACAAATATTAAAAAGGGTTAATCATGGATGGAACTATCTTATTATTTTAGTGGAAAAAAGGATAGTTTAGAAGATAAGAAAAACCTAGATTGATTGGTTAAAAATTGGAGGGGGGTGTATTTCCATAGTTTGGTTTAACATAGAAAACGTCATTGCAAGAATGAACGGGTTGGTGCAGAATAGGAACTTTACCGTATTACGCACTAACCGCCAACTTAAAGATAATTAAAAGAAATATCTTGCAATCATGGTTTTCTCAAAAATTTCTGATGATATGGAAATAGATTTTTATACGTTTTCGGTAGCCAATTAATTAGGGAACTTCCAAAAAGGTAAATTTAAGGTTGGCAAGTAAAAGACCAACTTGAGTATAGTAATTTCTAAATAATATTGGGGAAGGGTGTTGATAAAAAACATTTGAGGGGAAAGGCAAGGTTGGTGAAAGAAAGAATGTTATCTATCTTAAGTTCATGCTAGCTTTCCTATTTTGTTCAGGAATATTTTTTCCTTTTGTTCCTTTGATGTATTTGCTGTGTGGGGCTATAGCCATGATAAATTAAATCTTGTAGAGCATATGTATTGTAAGCTTGAAAGAGTGGTCCTTTGCAGATAGGGTAAATCCTCGAGGGTGCAATGATAGCATTAGTGACTGTTTTGCACTTAGGCCCAGTGGTAGTTTCTGAACCTGTTAGGGATCGACTTGGTTATTTGTTTTTCTATGTAAAGTCTGGGTTGAAACTAAAATCTTACAATTTGGGGGCATGGATGAGGTTGCCATGATTAGGCCTAGTATGACATATTGATTTACAATGAGAGGGTAGATTACGAGCCTAAGAGATGGCATAGGCTTTAATATGTCATATGGACTTATAGGGAAAAGGTTACGGGCCTAATATATGTTAAGTAATTCAGGAGCTGTTTTGACTGTAAGAAGAAAATAGTCGGGCTGGGATTAATTATTGAGACTTCTTGCAAACCAAACGGTTAGTCATGTTGATATTCTTAGGACATCTCCAGGAAGTATCAGTTTAGTTCTCTTTGTGTTATACATATCTCGAATAGTAAGTGATTGAAAGATTATCTCTAGGAGGGACCACTACAAGAAAAATACCCTATTGCAACTGGCTATTTGCAACAGGCCTCAAATGTCGGTTGCAGTAAATGATATTTAGCAACAGACCTTTCGTAGCTGTTGCAATAGGTAAGATTTAACAACAGGCTTTTCCTTTCTGTTGCGAAAAGCATATTTTTCGCAACAGCGCTTTCATGCCTGTTGCGAAAACATACTTTTAGCAACTGCTCTTTCATTTCTATTGCAATAGACATATTATTTGCAACTACACTTGCAAACCAGTTGCAAAAAATATATATTTAGCAACTGTTTTCACCAGTTGCGATAACTGTAGTTTTTTTGCAACAGGTAAAGCCACTTGCAAAAAACATACTTTTTAAAAATTATTTTTCCCCAAGTAATATTCATTTATAATATAAGAAGTATAAGCATTATAGTTAATATATACATATATATATATATAATTAATAATTGGCAAATATAGTTAATATTATATCATTAAAAATTCTATTATTTAGTAATTACTATTAGTATTCATAATTTATAATCAAATAATAATAATTAATAATAAAAAAAATATTATAATTAATAGTTAAAAATAGTAAAATTATTAGATAATATACAATAGATAATTCATAAATAATGATTAACAAATTTAAATTATATTAATATTATATTATGATTTATAACTAATGTTTTTAATAATAAATAAGTAATATTTTAATAGTTTATAATTATTTTTTATAATTATTAAGAAATATTTTTTTAATAAGTAATAATATTGTATAATTAATTATTAATACTTAACTAATTTATTGATATTTTCAAATAATAATGCATAAGTAATAATATGTACTTAATTTTTAGTCATTTATACTTAATAATTATTATAATCGATAATTTGTATTTCAATAATTAGTATCGCTTCTGCTTATTAAATATTATTGATTAATGGATTATTAAAGTAGATATTGATTAATGGTTCTTAAGAATTAAATAAATATTAAAAGCTAATTATTAAATTGTACTATCTAATATTAGTCATAATTAATTACAAATCGTTATATAATAAAAAGTTAATTTAAAACTATTAATAATTACTAAATAATATTATTTATTTAGTAATAATGATAATTAATTATGAAAATCTAAACAATAAGAGTTTGAAATTAACTTAATTCAAAAATTATTAACAATTTTAGTTAATTGAAGTTAAATTAATAATTAGTAATTAATATTCTTAAAATTCGAAAAATAAAAAGATACACATATTAAAGTAATCTCAAATTCTATGTAATATATAAACTTCGTAAAATAAAAAAATATCAAAAAAAAGGAAAAAAAAAAACTTGTGTAGACATAAATCATTGCAACTTATGTATTTAAAGAATTGTTTAATCTTCGTTGGCATTTCAGATTTTTACTGTGTTGTACTTTTCTCATGTTTCTATTGTCTGTTTCCATCCGAAAAATTGGCTCCAATCCGTGGTTTTTTTGGCTCCATCATGAAAATTTTGAACGTTAAACAGAAAGAAACGATGTTTCCAGAACCACTTAACGCGGACTGTTCTACTTCCACCGCATCTCTTCAGATCTAAAACATCGTCCATCCAAATCGTTCTCTTTCACAGTGAAAATTCGGCTTTCTTTTTCTTCTTCCCGATCCGCCTACTTCAAAATCCTATCGCTTTCTATTTCATCTCCAGATCTGCTTCTTCGTGAGATTCAAATCTTTGTTCAGGTGGTTCTATCATGACTTCGGCGGTCATTCACATCCATTTGTCTACCGATAACCGTGTCTTGACACTACCGACTTCGGCGTTCTCAACAACCGGTGGTAATTTTGGTACGTTTTCTTGGTCTTTTGTGTTTTAGGTAGTGGCGTTTGTTGGTTAACACACTGATGGTGTTAGGCGATTTAGTTATTGGGTATTGTTTGTTTTTTCTTGGGTTTTCGACTTGTGTTCACGTGGTTTTTCTCTGGCCTGTTTGTGTGATCTGTGGGATCATTCAACTTTGGTTCTGTTCTGAGTGGCATTGGATTTGTTGGTCTTGGTCACTTTCCTTCTCGGTTCACCCACTCTCCCCTCCTTCGGTCACGGCGAAAGTTTCTAATTTCAGTGGTCCTCAGTATTTTTGGTCTGGTGTTCTGACTTTTTGCTTTGACCACTTGTTATATGGGTTGTCAGATGTTTAGTGAGTCCGGTTGTGATTTCTTTCTTAGTAGTTTCTGTTTGGTCATATTATCTTGCAAAGTTTTATGCTTATGTTGGATTTCCTAGCAGCTTGTGTGAGTGTTCAGAGCAGATTAGTTTCACTACCTGCTGTTGGACTGTGGTTTTTTTCTTTGAATGAGATGGTGTATTTAATACAAGTTTTTGTTATTTAATTTCAATTATAGGTTACTTTTGGTTGGGTTATCAAGTCCTTAAGTTGTATTTAATTTCAATTATATAAAAACTTGTATTTAATTTCAATTATAGGTTATCAGAATCAGTCCCATATAAGAGGCCATGGATCTGGTTTCATCCCTCATGATATCAACATAAAATGATGACCAAAGCGGATGGAATGTAGAAACATATAGAGCAACAGCTGAAGTTGATCAGAAAAGAGAGGAATAACAGAACTAGATTACAAGCATCCTGAGAATGAGGTAAAAAACTGGTTTTCTTGAATAGCTTCTTGGTGGTTGAAATGCTATATCAGTGAGAATGGAGTAAAGTGGTCAAGGTGCAGTCGAGTTCTTCTTGAATTTTGGCGTGATATTGGTGATCTTTGTTGTGTTCTCTATCAAATTATGAGTGAAAACTCTGATGAGATTTTTTTCCTGATAGGTAAACAGTCTAATTCAACTACTAAAAGAAAAAATATATGGTTTGACAATAAAGCTTTGATACCAAATTGAAATTTGATATAAGTCGATACAGTTGATTTTCAGACAATTGCTGTAGAAATGATTATTGAATTTTTTGAAATGAGTTCGATACAATAATTATGAAAACCAGAATGAAATTAACGGTAGCACAGTACATGCATTTATATTGCAGAATACATGATTAAATAAATAAATGGGCTTCGGTCTGCTTTGCTGTCTGTATTCATTAGTTGGGCTTTGCAATCGTGTAAGCATATGTTTAACCCCTTGGTGGATAAATAACAGCAAGGAGAAAAATACTGTAGCCGATCCTTTCATACTCTAATATTCGCCGGTCATTGATAAACAAACGGTCTTTGTAAACAAAATAATCAATCTTTCATATACACTACAGTGGATCTGAGCTACTAATAAAACTAATGGTGTATTTAATACAAGTTTTTATATGGGACTGATTCTGATAACCCAAACCAGATCCATGGTCATCAGTTTTATGCTTATGGTCACAAAAAATGTCTCGTCCTTTTAGTGTAGTTGAAAGCAAGTATGCTACTGCTATTGTATTCAGAGCAGATTAGTTTCACTACCTGCTGTTGGACCGTGGTTTTTTTCTTTGAATGAGATGGTGTATTTAATACAAGTTTTTTTTATTTAATTTCAATTATAGGTTACTTTTGGTTGGGTTATCAAGTCCTTAAGTTTTTCGCGTTAACTGTGTGCTAACCTCCTCTTCATATCAAAAATCATTTGTCATTGGCTATCAATTGTGGGACTGATTCATAATGAATTCAAAAGTCTTTAGGTTGAATTTATACGATTCTTTAGTATCATTACCATAACTATTTTCTATATAGTTTCCTTTGTCGTACATATTATTAGCACACATAATTTGTCTTACAAAGTTTAGAGCATAAGAGGTTGATGGTACTCTATTCGGTAACAAAGATGTTTTACGTTATGTGAACTAGCACTCCTCAAATGAATGTATAACTGCATATAATTTTTTTCATTTATATTACTCACTGTTGATGTCTTGTTTTTGATAATTTATGGTATATGGTTTGCGCTTTTTTTTTGGCAGGAGTAAGATTATGCTGAAGATTGTCCTCAAAACTAAGTGGATGAAGAATGATAGGAAAAGAAGAAATTGACGATGGTATCTGGCTTCTGAAATTATCACCTACAGGCTCTAGCTCTTTCAAGTAAGTACAATTGTTTAGTGATTTGAGAAATTCGGCATTCTACATTTATATCCACTATTAGTTTTAGCATCGTGTATTGTATCCACTATTGTTTAATGATCTTTGTTCTCATTTACTTCACTGTTGGAATTTCTAGTAGCTTGCTTGGCTGACACTTCATTGTCTTACGACTTGTTTTGCCTTTGTAGGTTATGATATTCAGATGTGATTATGTATCGCTAACACAGGGTGGTGCATGTTTATGATTGACAACAAACATGGAGCATGAGCTGCAGATTTCTTCTAGTGAACCGATAATATTTATTTTTTTGTTATAGCATATGTATGATAGAGTAGAAATATGATTAGATAATACTTTATTCGAAAGAAATGTGTTGTGTGAGAAAAGAAATTGTTATACATGAATGATGTATGAAAATTGTAGAAAGTTTTGTTGTAATTGTTTGTACTATTAAAACATTGTTAAAATAAAATTTTATTTGTTTATTTCATTTTGTGATATATACTAATACTAAAACGAACACATTTAATATGTAGTATCTATAAGCTGTATTTTTTTATAGATTTATAAATCTATTGCAACGGGCATTTACTGTTGCAAAAGGATTTGTTGCCATAGCAAAAGCCTGTTGCAAAAGGTATACCGCAACATCTTATTGCAACAGGCCAAAAATGTTGCGAACTTTTTGCAACTTCGGCTATACCAACAGGCGCGGGCCTGTTGCAATTGGTCTACTGCAATAGATATTGCCTGTTGCAAAAAGTGTTTTTTGTTGTAGTGGACATATAGATTGGTTTTCAGATCTATATTTGTGGCAATGCTAAATTTGTTGCATTTTTGGATAAAACATATGGTGTAAGCGAGAATTGAGTTTCATGTTTTTGAGTAGAATCTTTCCTAACTATGGGAATATACCATCAATGGATGGATTAGAAGCTTAGGCAAGCTATCAGTATAATAAGTCATCTCATATATTCAAGGGAAAGTGGGTTTTCTTAGGGGTACTCAAACTCGAGTGTTGACTTGTGAAGGATTGGTTTGATTGGAATATTTTACTCCCTGAACCCTATCTTTTGAATATATATATATATATATATATATATATAGTGTGGCCCTTATATTGGAACTTTCTGTATGTATTTTAAGGAAGTAATTGGACTTCGGTTGTATTAGAAAGGTTTGTGGAAAAAAGCTAAGTAAAAGAATTTTTGGAACAAATGTGTTCCTAGACAAGAGTGTAACAAGGAGGTGTTTTATGGAAACTTATGGAACCACTTTGAGTCGAAAACTCATATGTGTAAAGTTTTAAAGAACAATAATTTTGAAAGACTGATGTGTTTGATATTAAATTTGAATCTCGGAAATTTCATAAAAGCGACTATATATGTTTCAAAAAGAAATCTTTGCAACTAAAATTTTGACTTATTAAGATTTTTCAATTAAGATTTTGGAAAAGTATGCATATGTAAAAAGGTGGGGCGATAAGTAAGTCTTTATGGGGTTTGACAATATAAGTGGAATGAGCCATGGGACACAAGATGGGTAAAAGTAAAGACTAGAAATGTGGAAAGGAGGAAAAAGTAAGACTTTATTTGTAAGGTTAGGGTAAGCTTTTGGATTAGTTCACTTGAGAGTTTTCCTGAAATAACTAAGTAGTGATTCACTAAGGCATTCAAGTTTCTTACATGCATTCTTTTGACAAGTATTTTCCACTCTGATATTCTATCCGTCGCTTCTTCCTTTGATTAGGGGATTCCCTCTAGTATATCCTTGGAAAGTGTAGATCTTAGTATTTGAGCTTATAGATGATAGAATATAGTTGAAACATGTGTTTGAGACACACTATGTTTGATGGTTGTAAGTGGATGCAAGTGTTTGCTAATGGTTGCCGATGGACGCATATACACACACATTAGGCACTAGATCGGCTCAAACACTTACACATTGCATATGCATGTGTGAACATTTTAAATTTTCAATGGATGAAAATGGTTGAATCATCATATGGATGTTGCAGTTTGGTGGATGAATGTTGCACACATATAAAATTTATATGTATCATTAGGATTCTTTTTCATACATAATGGATACATGAGACGGACATATATTGCATTAAGGAGGTCAACTGAATCAGTAGACTGCTTGATTTTCGCACTAACCTAGGGACATATACATAGCACCTTTGCATATGTTCATACAAAGCATTAGAAGTTCTAAGGAACAATGGATGTGAGTCGGTGATGGTTGAGTAGATGGTGTTAGCATTCCTAACATTCCTCTTTCCTTGGAGATTTCGAGGACAAAATCCTTTAAGGTGGAAAGAATGTAACAACCCAAATTTTTAACAAAGTAGTAATTAATTAATGGATTAATTAATTAAGGGATAAACTGATGAAATGAATATTTATATAAAAAAATATTGAGAATTAGGTAAAAAAAAGTGACTTTACCGTTGCGTTCATCTCAAAATTCTGGTTCAGATAAACACCGAGTTTGCTTAAAACAGATAATGTATGAAGAAGTTATGAACAAAAGAAGATTGCATATATATATATATATATATATAAGAAGGCTATATATAAATAAATTCGAAATAATTCAAACTGAGACAAATGCGAAAAAACAACGGTCATAGGGAGACCTACCGCCGACCCATGTATAGAGGATCGACCCATAGGTCAACACAGTATGTCGGTGGGTCGACCCACTCGCATGTTGGGCGAGTTCTTGGTTATGTATCTAGGCAGTTTTTATAAGAAGGTTCGTTGGTTTAATTTTATGGTTGGATTTGAAACCCAAAAGATCTAACGGTAAGGGATTATCCTAGGTAGTCTATAAAAAGGCAAACAGCCACATTGTTTTCTACACACAAATCTATTCTTCGTTCTTCTTCCTCCAAATCTTTTCTAATTAAAATCATGAAGATTCTGAGGTGTTGCTTAAACATAGATTAGAGAGGACAATTCCTTTTATTCAACAACAAATCTAAAGTGGATTTTCTCCTACAACAACTATTTTATAAGATTTTCTAGATCTGCAAATATATGAGTATTACTGTGATTATTCAGATTTCTTCTAAGTTAAAGTTAAATAGATACAATAGTTGTTGTAGTATTTTAATTGACAATAAATACATTTCGGATCTGAAAAGTAACAATGTTTATTAGATTATTCTTATATGTTATTTTAATTACTGTTAATTACTTGTTCATTTTTCAGTTATTTGCTTGTATGTACATCTCATCCTTATCCCCTTTCTGTTGTTTGCTTTATTTACAATATTATATGCCTTTTTGAATTGCATAGAATTGGAAAATATGGAATAATGTTAAAAAGGAAAAAAACAATGGGCATATTAGAATTGGTAATGTAAATTGGGATTGTTAAAATGGAAGAATATGTAAACATGAATAGGTTAAACTTAATGTCATTTGTAAACATGTAATTGACATTAATATGGCATTGAATAAGAAGAACATGGTATTTGACGTTGATCTGTGAACATAACCTGTAAACATATTAATATGACATTGATTTAGTGAATACGAATTTGACATTAATTGGTAGACATATTAATATGTCATAGATTGGGTGAACATTTAATTGGCATTAATTTGTAGATATTTCAATAAGGCGTTGATTTGAAAACATGTAATTAACATTAATCTGTGTAGGTTAATTTGAGAAATATAGTAATTTGTCACCTATTGGCATTAATTTTGGGAGAATAGGCTAATTGGGGAAATATATCAATTTAACATTCACGAGCATTTATGTTAATTTGGAGAAAACATGTAAACAAATACTTGTGTCCATTTAATGGTTAATTTGGGAAAACATGATATTATGTTCATTAAATGTTAATTTGGACATTTATGTTCATTTATCTTCCTTGTCCCTACTCTGTTGTTTAATTTATTTGCAGTCTTGCTTATATGCCTATTTTTATATAGTTGATTTGATTTTGTTCTCTCCTTCTCTTTTCCCTTTTTATTTATACTGAGCTTTGGCCACCGAGAGCCTAGGCCATTCTCGTTTAAGATTTCGTATAATTAAATGTGGGATAATATGAAATGACAGTGAAAAAGGAGAATTTGGATCATATTATTAATAGAGAACTTTTGACTATAATTTGGGAATATAATCAAAAGGAAGAATATGCAAATATGTATACATTTTAGATTAGATTTAATACATAGATTAAGTAAATAACATGCTATGAAAATATAACTACCATATGTAAGATAAGTAAACTGAATTACAATAATGAATACGTACATATAGGCAGGTAGGGCTGTCAATTTCCTACCCGACCCGTGACCCGACCCGAAACCCGCACGGAAATTAGCAGGTTAACCCGACCCGTTTAGTTAGCGGGTCATTTTCGGGTCAACCCGAATTTGACCCGTTTATAAACGGGTGGGTTTAGGGTTGACCCGCTAACCCGATTTTGACCCGCCAAACCCGATTATATATTGTATCTCTTCCATACTGTTAGTCTTTTATGTATACTATTATGTTAGTCTTTTATGTATGCAGTAATCAGTATGCTCGTAAATGTAAGCTATTATGTTTTACTAATTTATTCTTATATGTTGTTAGTTATATTTCACTTATAACAACTATATCTCTTCCATACTGGTAGTCTTTAATTTATGCAGTATGGGAATATATACTTATGTATAGAAAATGATTTTTGAATATGGGGATTTCATGCTTTATATATGTGTTGTCTATTGGTGAGTTTGCAACTTGTTGCATGTTGGTGATTATATAACAGTGTGCATGTTGACGATTTGGCTCTTTTGTTGCTTATATTAGTAGGCAATATCTATCAATGGGTCAAACAGGTAAACCCGACCCAACACGACCTGACACGACCCATTTAGTTAAACGGGTTACGCGGGTCGGGTCGGGTCAACCCGTTTATAAACGGGTCGGGTTAGGGTTGGGAAAATATGACCCGTTTAATAAACGGGTTGACCCGACCCGTTTATAAATCAACCCGAACCCGACTTGACCCGACCCGAACCCGACCCGACACGACCCATTGACAGCCCTATAGGCAGGTGCTTGTTTTAGGGAAGGGGTTGTACACATAATAACATTTACAGAAAATTGTATAACACTACCATGCTTATAAATGAACTTAAACCTGTTAACTTGATAATCAATGTAACAAACCGGAAAATCAGAACCAATTTAAAATTTTTATTTTGGCAATTTTAATGATTTTTGGATATTTAAAATGATTTATTTTAAATAATAGCGACAAGAAATTTATTTTGAATAGAATTAGAACGTATATATTTATTTGAATCGACGTTAGAATATAAATATTTATTTTAATTATAAAAGGAATTGAGAATGATGCGGTAGTTTGAAAATTCGATTTCAAATTTAAATTTCAAATGAATGTACAGGATTCATAATAAACCGGATTTTAGCGAAATCAAAAATATTAGAATCTATTTGAAATTATCTTTCCAAGAATCCGAAAAATTGAAATTTCATAGCGGGAATAAAAAGTTATGCCCAGTTGAAATTTCAAAATAGTCGTTACGGAAAATATAGCCCTTAAAAATGGAAATTTTGCAAACGACCTCCGTTTTCGACGAAACCATTTTTGTTGGATTTGGGATGTCAAATTATTGCTAGATTCCAAAATTCATAATTTTTGGGATTAATATGTGAGCGTGGCAAAAGAAAACGTGTTTTGTCAGTTTCCGTCAATTTGGATCGACCCGAAGATGGCCATTTTTCAAATGATCTTTAAATTCGACGAAATTAGTTTTGTTAGGACCATATCATCAATACGAAGCTAGAAATAATTTTTCTGGAATTTTTGGGGTCCGTATATGGGCCCAGTAAATTGAAATGTGTGTTTGAATTTAAAATATAATGATTTATATTTTAAATTTAGCGGTAACTGATTGTAATAGCCGAACTGGCTCACGATACATATCTCATTGTGTTCGGAATGGAGGTAATTAGCTAGGGGCGATATACGTTGGGTTTCATTTGGGGTTCGAACGAAAAGTCAACCTTTTAGAGAATTAAATAATAATAAAATAATATAATTAAATGCATCCCCTCTTTTATCTCCTTCCTCCCTCTCGTTCCTTTTAAAATAAACGAAAAAAAAGAAAAAAGAAGAAGATGCGCAGCAGCAGCCGCACGATCCGCCGCTGGCGATCGCCTTCCCCCCTTCTCCGGTGTCGCGCCTCCCCCCCTCAGCCCCCTTCCTCGTCTCCTACCTCCTCCTCCCCCTTTTTTCTCACCAAATTGAAAAACCCTAAGGCCTCCCCTCCCCCCCACAGAGAAATCCACCACGCCGCCATGGGCCCTGCACCACCACCTGAGCCTTTCCCGACCACCAGCGCCCCTCCGTGCTACGTCAGCAACCCCGTGGGGCCCCCTCTCCTCAAAAATCCAATTTTTAACATTTATGGCGTATGCATTTCAATCACCGACTCGTTTCAGCCCTTCTCCGAGCCTCTCCCGCCACCCGACAACGCTGGTGAGCTTTTATTTCAGTTTTATTTGTTTATGCCATTAAAAATATGATTTTTACATATGGTTTTTATATAAAAATGTGGGTTTTTATATACATGAAGTGGTTAATTGGAAGTGTGATTTTTATATGTATGAAGAGACGTTAAAGATTAGATTTTTAACAAAGAAAAGATTAGATCTTTGATTTAGAAAAGATACGATCTTTATTCATGGAAAAATATGGCCTTTATCTATATTGAGTAGCGATAAAAATATGAATTTTATCTAATTTGATATTAAATATAAGGCTCTGAATAGAAAATGTATCGGCTTATTTTCAATATCAAATTCTGAAATCAACAAATATCGTATTGGAATAACGATATATGTATATCTTCCGAATTCCTCCACAATGTCCGTATAATCACGAAATCTAATATCAAAATATCCCGAAGATAATTTCAATTCAAATCCATTCCAATTCATATATTGGAAATTCTGGTTATTTTTAAAACCGTTTCAAATCCAATTTATTTATTTAAAAATATTGGATTTATAATTCTAGTTTATAACTAGTTCATTTCGATAAAAATATATTTTTATCTTTTCAAATATGGAATTTTTCATCCCAATTCTTTCCAAATCATTTATTATGATTTTACACAAAATATTAATATTTTTAATAATTTTATCAAGGCCCGTATAGTCGATTTACATAAACGCTCATCGAACTGCACTTACAGCGACCTTTTCCAAATTTGTTTTGGACATAATTCCAAATCCAACCGTTAGATTTCAAATTCCTTATATTCTTTGGAAATCTCTTTTCGATACGAACCCAATAGTTCCGGTTTTAGGAGAATCCGACGGTCGGATCTCCCGTAATGTCCTTTCGAAGTCAGTGGTCGAAATTTGCGAACTACCGCGGCGCGGCGCGTTCTATTCAGACCATTATATATATATATATATATATATATATATATATATATATATATATATTTCATCAATTTCCATTTAAAACTTATTTTATAAATCGTTTTAAATTCGTTTTCAAAACGATTTCAACTTCATATTCAGTTTCAAATCAAAATTGAATATTCCATATCATTAATATATAAATGATAATATTTTCAAAACATTAGATTTTGAAATCACTTCCATTACGATATTCATTATAAAAATGAATAAAATCGATATAAATATCGTTCGCGTCAAAATGACGCATATGTAATCAACACGGCTTTTATTCAACACATGAATGTTTATTTTATTCAACACATGAATATTGTTTAAATATTTCATTCAAAACATGAATATTCTATATGGTTTATATGTTCAATAAAAATGATATTTTTATTGTTTATATATTTTATTCAACACATGAATATTCTATATCCTTTTCTGAATATTATTTTAAAATATTCTTTATTTTCCAAATTGGAATGAGACCCAATCAATTACCATATAATGTTAATTATATGGATTCCATAAAACACATGTATATAATAACAATGATAAACAATCAACCATCATCCAAAGTGCACTACACAACTGCATAAGCATTAAATTTAAATAATTAACACTTACAACACTATTTTATGTCAATTCTCATCCCAATACCCGCGTGTGGTTTCAATCAATAAACACATATTTTATTTGTGCAGTTGGGCGATGTGTAAAATTCATCGTCCTAATTCATATTAGTAAAATGAGTGTACATAAACAAATCGTCCGATTTGTAAATGAATATTTTATTCATATACACGTTAAAAATTATATTTTTAACGATAAAATATTTTATTTCAACACATGAATATTTTTCCATTCAACACATGAATATATTTTATCATTCCACATCACAATCAATTTTTACAACACATCATAATCAAACAAGTCGTCCATGGTTTGTGAACGACGAGTGTCGGGTGATGCTAAGCACCATCTGCATTCTAGTATATATTTCTAACTAGAAAATAAATTAAAGTGATAAGTTCTCACCATTGGGATCCACTCCTCCATTCTCTATTTCTAAACGGTTTTGATTTGGATTCGTTTCCCGCCAGTTCCATCACATAATGTTTCACACTGTTCATAGTAGAAATCACATTTTTAATACGATGTTTACATTATAAAGTTCATATTTTTATCACCACTTCACATATATAAAAATCATATTTTTATATCGTTATCCTTATAATAAAAATCGAATTTTTATATCGCTACCACATATAAAAAGATTACATTTTTATTTCAACGCTACATAGGTAAAAATCATATTTTTACCGCTACTCAATATAGGTCGTGAACGGTATCTTCACTAACACTGCTCTTAAACTCAATTGAGAAAAGATTAAATCTTTTTATTAAGATTTAATGAAGTTTACCAATTAATTAACATTTAATTGGAATTGAATTGAATTGAATTTTGGATGTGTCGTGAATGGTATCTTTAAAAATGTTGTTCTTAAACCCAATGGAGTTAAGAAAATTAGAAACTAACTGAAGGTTAGCTAAGTTGAATGGTTTCCTGGGTATTGATCTGATGTTGGTTTCGGCCTTCGGGATTAATACTTAGGGTATTATTCTCTTACTAATTTACGGTTAGAGACTGATGGAATGTGATTTTGGGTTTATCGTGAACCGTGTTTTAAATGACATTGGTTCTTTAACCCAGTTAAAGATAAGATTAATTTCTTAGCTTTGAATAATCATTAATATTGATTTTTTGGAAGATTAAAACTAAATGGAGTTTAATGAATCTTTGATTAGATTGAAAAGTGAATGTGATAATTAAAATTGTCAATTCAAGAATATGATCGAAAATGGAGTGCCACCAGTTTTACTCCAGGCGATTAGTTAAATCTTTAATTAGATTTGAACGTGAAATGGTAATTAATATTTACTGATAACACCATGGTATTAGATATGGAGTATTACTAGTTTTTCTTCATGGGATGAGTAGGTTGGGATTAGGAAATAAAATAAATGATTAATTCGGTGTGGTTCGCTAATCCCGACTAGTTTGGAAAACCTTAATATGGTTTGAAATGATGTCCAAAGGAAGATTAAAGAATAAATTTTAAAGAATATATCTTTGATAAAATTAATGGGAACCTTTCCCAAAGTATATGAATATTTGAATAAAAGAATATTCAGAATTGGAATGAGGCGTATGTTGTGTTTTTATAGCACTTGTTTATTATATACGTGAGTTATTCGAAAAGGCCGGGTTTATACCCATTCTGAATATCTATTACGACGATAAGTCGACGATGAAGACGGTGGTTGAAGACCGGAGGTCTTCACATCGTTTGGATGATTACTGATGTCTTAATTGGGCTGTACACCCAAGACGAGGTAATAAGTGGTGATCGTCCAGACGTACTTGGAGATCGACGGATATGCGAGGGCCTCTCTCCTGTATTGGACATATGGGACAAGGAATAAGGTGCCTCCGGTTTCGTTCAAACCTAGAACGAAATTGTAAATGGATTGTGTGTCTGACATTGGATTTTATTCTGTGTTGATTAATTTCTATTAAATATATATCTGTTTGGCGGCAGAGAATTTTTTCTCTTGCTTAACGTCCTTCTCTGAGACGTACGAGCTCAGAGGTAATATATCGATAGATATCAGTGGCATGGCATGAATTGCCTGTGTGGCATGCTGAGATGCAGTGATCAAGGCTTTTGTTGAAAAGCAGAGTCTTGTGGTTGATGATCAAAGCATAGCATTAATATAGCGCCACTTTGTGTATAGCGTTAATTCGCCAGCCTCATACATCGGTATGAGTCAAAAACGGGATCGTGACTGCAAGGAGTGCACGACGTTTCTGTCTAGCTATAGGTGGTGTCAGCGTTTTACAAGCCCTGACATTTATATTATTTTTACCTATGTGGTTGTTGGAATGCGAGGCGCCTCGGATATATCAGTCTCTACGGAGCCGATGGATGGGTCCGATAGGTTCGAGAAACGTGTGTTCAGGAATAACTAATCCACTAACGTAAGTGTGGACCGGCCCTGAAGATCCAGGGGTTACCCATAGTGTGTAGTCCTGAGACATCTGCTAGAGTGTCTCGAAGAGGAGAGGAGTCATCCCTGGCCTTGACTCATGATGGAAATCCAATTTCCAATACGTGACATTTCGGTTTTATTTGTAGAGCCTAGTATGGCGACATAGTGGAATGGGGCACTATGCCGTCTATGACTAATACATTTATATTTGAAGTTGTTTTCATACACTTTACACTATAACAGTATCAAAATGATTTGTTTTTAAACGTACCAAGCATGTTTGGCTATTATAAGGTAAAACCCTATCCTCCGTCTTGCGTTGCATTGTGTGATGGGACCTGGGTCTTATAATAACTTCATTTTCCAAAAAGAAGCATTGCGCTGTTTATTCTCTGCACTGGTATTCTTGGGAGGAAACCCATTCCGTGTTGTATGGCATGGTCCCTTGATTTAATTTATTTTTAAAGTAAAGATTTAACAACTGTTTTAGTTCTTACACCAGTCACATGACGGACCTAGAGTTTATTGTTTTAACCTAAACTCTGGGTGCCCCTATTTTCCATACGGGCAGCTAGTAGTTGGCTTTTGCAGATATTATATTCACAGGATCGTGATTTATAGCTGAAGTGATATTCGGAAATCTCTGTATCCGTGTATTACTTTCAATTGTGTTTTGTATTATTTTTCCGCTGCGATGTATTTAAATGTAATTTAAATCTGTGATATTTTCTGATGTATAATATTTATTCATACTCAGTATATTCTTGTACTCTGATGTAAATTGTTGTAATAAGAAATGAAATGTTCTTCTATTTATGTTCCGATTCGTCTTGTTCTCAGACAATCCGGGCTTTCCTTTACGGGGAAGTTCGGGTCATTACAATCAATAAGCTATGAGGACCTCGTTCTACTGTCGTATCGGGTTTTAGGGACTCTTAAATCCTAGTTACTTAGGGACACAAGCTTAGCGGGTTTGGATTGTGTCAATCTTGTTGTGTGGAACCCATATTAGTCAGTATCCCTGTTTGTATCTTTTTAGGGGGCCTCGCACTAAGTAGGGGCTAGGGAACGCTTTACTGAGATGGATAGTAAGAGGTTCAAACGAGGCAGGTGGGTACGGGCGCGTTCCGGCAGAGTCGTGAGAGTGCATGGGTTCGATTAGGGAAACTAAGATGTCGTAACACCAGTAAATAGATTTGTGTTCTATAAGTTACTGGGTTAGGGTGTAGTACACCCTATTGTCGGGGCTGACACAAGGTATTTACATATTAGGGAGATGACCGCATAGGTAGTAATTAGGGTAATACCTAATCATGTTATTTCTGTTATGTAATTATGGTACACCTAATCCTCATCCTGTTGTTATATAATTAGGGTAACACATAATCTTGTTGTTATGTAATTACGGTGCACCTAATCCTGTTGTTATATAGTTAGGGTACACCTAATCCCGCGGTTATGTAATTATGGTAACATCTAATCCTGTTATGTAATTAGGGTAGACCTAATTCTGATCCTGTTGTTCTATAGTTAGGGTACATCTAATCCTACTGTTATGTAATTAGGGTAACACCTAATCCTATTATGTAATTAGGGTACACCTAATCTTGTTCTTGCTGTTATGTAATCATGTTCTTGTTATGTAATCCTGTCATGTTCCTTCGGTTATGTAATCTTGCCCCTATTATGTAAATCTGTCATGTTCCTGCAGTTCTGTAATCCTGTTCCTATTATGTAAACCTGTCATGTTCCTGCTGTTATATAATCCTGTTCTTGTTATGTAATCCTATTCTTGTTATGTATACCTATCATGTTCCTGCTATTATATAATCTTGTCCTTGTTATGTAATCATGTTCCTACTGTTGGGTAATTAGGGTAACACCTAATCCTGTTATGTAATTAGGGCAACACCTAATCCTGATATTCTTGTAGAAGTGCAAAACAATCAACTTGTCTGATCTAATTATTATTGTTATCATCATTGTCTTTTTATAAGAGTTGCTAGTCCTTATTATCAGTACATATTAACTACTATTCATTAATGTGCTAATAACTTCTTTTAACATACATAAGTATGTTTGGATGCAAACCTAATAAAATAGTTTAAAAAAACTGGAATGGTTCAATCTCAGCAAAGAAATCAAAAAACGAAAAATAGTACACAACAAAAAAGAAGCAAAAAATCACTATGTTATGATTAAGGGCCTAAGGCAAATAACATATTAGCAAAACTTGGAATTTTAAGTCTTAATTAAACAAATTTTATCCACTGTTTGAATAAGATTAAATTTATATACTGATGCAGATCTTTTCTGAGGCAGACGCATTAAAACATCGACAGTTAGAAAATCTACATAACTGTTGGAGCGTCAAGCAGTTTAACCCAAGATATCGAATGAAAATAACAAAATAACTTACCTAAGTTAGGATTTCTTCAAGAAAACCATGGATCAAACTCAACGATTATGGTCATATGCACAAATTCTAGTAATGCTTTCGGTAATAAAAGTGCCGAAAGCTTGAATGTCACAGTTGTCGTACGCCATTGGAGGGTGGAGCTGGAAGATCAAATCAAGGGAGGGATTGAATCGAGGGTGAACGGAAGCGGCGATTTTTTGGGCAAAATTGGAGATAAAGAAAATTAGGTTTTTGGAGATGGTGATGGGAATGAAGTAAAATTAGACAAGAGTGCAGATGCCTAAGAGCGATGATGTGAAATTACAGGGGCACTTCTAGAAGTTCAAAAAGACGCCTAGTAATTTAGTGGAAATAGTTTACATTATTAGTAGTAAAGATAATAATAGCTGAAAAATCAAAGTTTGATTTTGTCGTCTCATTTTGGATGGACATGAAGATATTAAAATATCGATGAATATTTGTAACTATAACGAATGGTTTTAAATTAATTTTTACATATTTATGGCATGTTGAAGTTTTGATTTTTTAAATGAATAGTAAAATTTAAAAGTGAACTCCAGATATGCTATGCAAAAGATGTTTTACAAGAAGTTTCTTTTCATAAGTTTCTTGTTTGTTTTTATTATGAATCAAGAAAAGTTGGATTGAAAATATTGATGTTTGGAAAATAATATTATTTTAATCATTATAATATTATTATAATGTTGTAGTATTGAAATAAAAGATTTCTGAGTGGGAAAATAAAGATATGGCTTTGGAAAATTATTATATATATTTTATATAATAAATAAAATGGTTTTGAAGCAATTTGATGTGTTATACACACACACACACACACATATATATATATATATACGTAGAATATAAAATCAAAATAGAACGTGTCTTGCAGCGGTAGTTCAAGTTTTCAATGTATAACTTTAAATGAATATACAGAGATATCCCAGCTTCGGATTTTCTCGAAATTAAGGCCTTGGGTTACTTTTGAAAAGTTCTTTCAAATGATAATAAGATTTTTAAAATCTAACGGTTAAATTTTGCTGAATGTTTAATTCAAGTTGAATGAAAATAATGCCATAACCCGTAATGACCTATAATTGGAAACTACGAGTATGGACTATTTATATATATATACGAAAATAGTGTAAAATCATTATAAAATATTATAAATGATTTGGAAAGAGTTTGAACCAATTTCACATGGTTTATAACGATAAAGGGGTTAAGTGTTTTTTGCGGTTTTGCGTAAAAGCTTAGATAACTGATTTTTGAGAAAGAACTTGGAATTTAATTCGTAAATGAATTAAATACTTGACTAAATCTTTTAATATAAGTTTATGAAATGATTTGCGAAAGCCAAATAACTTAACCAGATTTGAGAATAAGATTTTAAATCTGATGAAAGGAACTAATTGAAAAAATACTTAATTGGTAAATCAATAATCCCAAATATGGATTTGATTTGATTTAAGTGGATTTGTTTTCAGGTGCGAGTTATTCGAAAAGACCGGGTTTAACCCATTTCGAATAATTGAACAACGATTAAAAGTCAAAGATATTGAAGACGGTGCAAGACCAACAATCTTGACATTGAAAGGACAATTGATGATGCCCTGGATTTGGGTAGCTCTCTTGAAGGGGTTATAGTGGCAGTGGTCTGGATTTACTTGTTGATTGTTCGGATATGCGAGGACCTCTCTCCTGTATTGGATATATGGGATGAGGAATAAGGTGCCTCTGGTTTCATTCAGACCCAGAACGGACTTGTAATTGGATTATGTGCCGAACATTGTAATTTATTTTGGATAAATTGATTTATGTTAAATATATATCTGTTTGTTGGTGAAAAATTTATTCTCTTAACTTAACACCCTTCTCTGAGATGTATGAGCTTAGAGGTTATATATTATAGACATTGGTTGTATGGCACATACTGACAATGTGGCATGCTGAGATGCAGTGATTAAAGCTTTTGTTGTAAAGAAGAGCTTTGTAGATGATGATCAAGGCATGATTAATATAGTCTAGCTTTGTGTATGCGTTAATTCGCGAGCTTCACACCCCAATATAAGTCAAAAACGGGATGAAGGACAGCAGGGAGGACATGCGTTTCTTTTTAGCTAAAATTGGTGTCATGGTATGGAGCACGGGCATTTTACTTATGTGGATGTTGAAATCAAGGCACCTCGGAAAGTCACCGTACAAGGCCTGAGTGGTCAACATACTCACCAAGAGGTTCCGTAAGACCAGGAAACGTATTGTTCTGGTGATGTTAATCAGCGACGTACTGCTGACCGACCTTGGTGCTCCAAAAGGATATGTTTTTCCCTGGGACATTTTGCTAGAAATGTTCTGAAGTTCGGATGAGGAAGTATCCATTGCGTCGATTCATGATGGGAATCCAAATTCCAATACATGATTTTATGGTTTTAGTTGTACACCTACGCGACAAAATAGGATGGGGTATTATGTTGTCTAAGATTTATACATTTATTTTCAAAATTGTTTTAAGAACTTAGACATTAATAATAATATCATGTTATTTTTATTTTCCTCATATCAAGCATGTTTGGCCATTATAAGGTAAAACTCTATCTTACGGAATGCATTGCATTGTGTGATGGGACCTGAATCTTATAATGGCTTCATTTTTCAAAAAACATTATGTTGTTTTTATTTTATTTTATTCACTTGCATTCGAGTGGAGAAAACCCGTTTCGTGTCATACGACATGGTCTAGTGATATGTTTTACTTTTAAATAAATTAAGTTAACTGTAGGGTTTCTCGTACTTGTCCTATGACTGACTCATTGTTTTTGTTTTTCCTTGCAAACTCGAGTGCCCATAATTTAAACACGGGCAGCCAAGTGAATAGGTGTTTAAGCTTGCTTTATTTTGGGTATGCGTATTGGAGTTTCTATAAAAAAAATTGGAACTTGGAGCTGAATAAGGACTTTTATGGTTTCTTTTGGAACTTTTTAAGACACTCTCTCTTATGTTTGATTCCGCTGAAAACTTATTATCTTTATGTTGAAAATGTTATGTACTAAGTATGATCCTGTAGGGTTGATGTAACTCTGATACTTATTTTCGATGCTGTAAAATGATGTAAATTATTCTCTGATATTGTGCATTATGCTATATTCTGTGATCTGTTGTTGCGTCTAATGCGTTATATTCCGAAGACTATCCTTGTCGCCTAAAATCAGGGGTTTGGGGTCGTCACAAGTGGTATCAAAGCTAAGGGTTAACCTTATTTCTGGAGTATAACATATTAGAGGACCCATCAGAGATAGAATCAGTAGTAGTCTAGGTTGAGTAACTCATTAGAGATAGGATTAGTAATATCCTAGAATGAGTACAGTAGAATAGCATATACCTCAGTAGATTCATCTTTATTTATGTATGTGTTTTTATGCTCTTATTCTTCCTTAAGATATCTTTTCTGTTGACCAGACTCTTTTCTTGTTATTCGAAGACATAGAAGAAAATGAGTGATAGACGTAGAGGCGGAAGAGGTAGAGGACATGGAGATGTTCCGGCTGAGGATCAACAGCCTGCCCCGTAGGAGCTGTTAATGCACCAGTATTGCCTTCTCAACAACAACAACAAACTGATTTAGATACGAATGCTAAGAAATACAAGAACTTGGGCAGAGTGCCATTTTTGGGTAGGGATATGTAATCGAAGCGCAAGCATGGATAAGGTCTTGTAAACGAATCTTTGAAGGCTTAGAGTTGGTTGATAATCGGAAGAGGTTTCTATCATCCTGGTTGCTCAAAGATGAAGCCCTGATTTGGTGGGAAGAAGTTACAGTGAGTAATCCGGGAGGTAATATGACTTGGGAAAGGTTCAAGGAAATTTTTGAGGAGAGGTTTGTTCTCCAAGAAGAAGTAGAGCGTCTATATTATGAATTTTTCGATCTCAAGCAAGGGGATATGACCATCTATGAATATGTGAACAAGTTTGACAAACTCCTTTGCTTTGGTCCCGAATCAATTCAAGGTCTGGTAAAGAAGAATAAGAGGTTCATTGAGTGTCTTCAGAGAAGATATCGAAAGAGGTTCATTGAGGGTCTTCAGAGAAGATATCAAAGCATAGTGATAGCTCATATAAGGCACCCATTCGCTGGGATGGTTGATATGGCTTGTCATTATGAGAATATGATAAGAAGAATGCTCTGGAGGATAGGGAAAGAGGCTACTCAGGAAAGAAAAGGAAATCTTCAAGCAAGAAGCCCGAGACAAGCAAGACTGAAGAGACGAAGCCCAAGGATGATAAATCAAAAGGGATTAAATGTTTCAATTGTAATAAGTATGGGCATCTAACAAACGATTGTCGAGCTTCCAACATGCCGAGGAAGATGATAAAAGAGAGAGTGTTATAATTGCCATCAGAAAGGGCATATAAAGCAAAAATGTCCACTGTTGAAGAATTATGCAGTAGCTTGAAAAGTCGGTGTGTACGACTTAAGCAGGATCTATACGGATATAGCAGAAATGTAGATGATATACTAACTAGCTATTATATAATAGTTATGCAAATAAATAAAAATCGATATGATATATCACAAGTAAATAAATGCAGTAAATAAGGTAAAGTGACACCCGAAATTTTATACTAGTTCGGACTTCCCGCCCTAAGTCCGGTCTCGAAACTCCTCTTCAGAATTCACTAACAACGCCCTCTCTTAACTCGGAGTAATATGTCAGTACACCCGAGCCCCAACAAGGATGCCTCTCGCTTGAGCAACTACACAGGACTTCAACAATTACAAGTGTTTGACTTTTGCTTTGTGTTCTTGAATCAACATGGATAGTCAACGGTTTAAGTGCTCCCTTTGTATAATCTGATCCTCGAGTATATGATTTGAATGCAAAGATTTAAGGAAGAAAATTGCTTGTTGAATCAAGTGATATTAAAATCAAATCAAGGATTCAACAAGTATTTGAATTAGGAGAGCTTTTGTTTACAAAGAATGTAAATGGAGAGAATAGAATGATGATCAGTAAAATCTGTAAAATTCGGTGATTGTAAAACATGTTTGAAGTTGTTTATATAATAGTATAAGAGTAGCAATTCTTCGAGAAGAGTTTCTATAAAAAGTTATGTCCAGTTCCTTTGATTAATGAAGAGGGACCTCTTCATGAAAGATGGTGACTCTTCACAAAATAGTTTCTAGGTCGAATCACTCTACTGGTTAAAAATCATCAGTTGACTGGTTGAAATATTGTCGTATATATAAAAAATTTCAAAACTAGCCGTTATATACAAAAACAGGATAACGAGCTGGTCCTTTTTCTACTAGTTGACTGGTAGGCCAGTTTTTGTATATTCCTGGCTTTTATAAAGGCTTATATATATATGTGTATATATTACTTTATTTTACACATTCGTGTATACTTGAGGATAGATTTTAACATAATTCTAACACGACTCAATGTGTGTGTATATATAACTTTATCTCTATGATATGATTCCCATTGCAACTTCATTCGTTGGCATCGATCAAAATCTTGTTATGAACATTCTCCCCCTTTCTGATTGATGACAACACTTTGGATTTTCTCCCCCTGAATGTTTAGCTCTCCCTGAATTTCTGCGATAATTTTGTTAGTTCATAATTTTATAATTTTACCATTTGATTCCTGCACCAAAATATGTTAGCACAAATTTTCCAATAGCATGGAAACATAAGAATATATTAGCATGGAATCATAAAAATGGTTTAGCATAAGAAATATTTCTCCCCCTTTGTCATTGATTAAAAAGAATTTAAGACATCATAAGCATAGAATAATCGAATAATATTTTAGAGATCTTTGAAAGATACAATTCCTAACTCTAGTCGGAGTCTAATGAAAGAATTCTCTAAAAGGGGTTTAGTAAAAGTATCAGGAATTTGATTTTCTGAGTTACCAAATTCTAAATTAATTGTTTGTTTTTCAATATTATCTCTTAAGAAATGATGTCTGATATCAATGTGTTTAGTTCTGGAATGGTTTACCGGATTCTTAGATAATTTTATTGCACTTGTATTATGACAATAAATTATGGAATTTGATAAATTTACATTAAAATATTTTAATGTTTGCTGCGTATATATTGCCTGAGCACAAGCTAGTGTAGCAGATATGTATTCAGCTTCGCATGTTGATAATGAAACACAATTTTGTTTCTTACTGAACCATGATATAAGCGATTTATCGATAAAGTGACATGATCCACTTGTACTCTTATGATCCGTCCGTGGTCCTCCAAAATCAGCCTCACTGTATGAAGCTAATTCAAAGGAACAATCTTTCGAATAGAAGAGTCCAAACACTTTTGTACTGCTAAGATATCGTAATATTCGTTTAGCCGCTCTCAAATGTAATTCTTTTGGATTAGCTTGAAAACGAGCACATAAGAAAACACTCATCATAATATCCGGTCAACTTTCAATTAAATACAGAAGTGAACCTATCATACTTCGATATAACTTTTGATCGATACTTTTACCATTTTCATCTTTATCTAAATGTTTCGTCATACTCATCGGTGTAGGTTACTTGACGTGTTTTCCATTCCAAAACGTTTTATTAAATTAGTACAATATTTTTCTTGATTGATGAAAATTCCATCAGATAATTGCTTAATTTGCAAACCCAGAAAGTAAGATAATTCTCCTATATGTGACATTTCAAATTCGTTGGTCATTATTTTCGAAAGTTTTTGACATAATTGATCATTTGTTGATCCAAAGATAATGTCGTCTACATATATTTGAACTATTAGAATATCTTTATTGTCTTTTTTGATAAATAATGTTTGATTAACCTTTCCAATTTGAAATCCCGGAACTAACAAGTAAGTTTTAAGACATTCATACCAAGTAAGAGGTGCTTGTTTCAAACCATATAAAGCCTTTTTTAATTTATAAACATGATTAGGATATTTTTTTATTAGCAAATAGTGGAGGTTGTTCAACATATACTCGTTCTTTAATATAACCATTCAAGAAAGCGCTTTTAATGTCCATCTGATATAATTTAAAGTTATGATGACAAGCGTATGCTAATAATATTTGAATTGCTTCTAGTCGTGCGACTGGAGCAAAGGTTTCTTCATAATCTATGTCTTCTTCTTGATTGTAATCTTGTGCAACAAGTCTACTTTATTTCTAGTGATATTACCTAATTCATCTGCTTTATTTTTGTAAACCCATTTTGTTCCAATAACAGTTTGATAACTCGGTCTTGGAACTAGTTCCCAGACTTCATTACGTTCAAACTGGTTTAATTCATCTTGCATGGCGATTATCCAATTTTCATCCATAGATGCTTCTTTAGGATTTTTGGGTTTGATATTTGATAAGAAGGCTACATTACTTACCAAATTAAGTTGACTTCTTGTCCTTACGTTTGAAGTTATTTCTTCAATAATATTTTGAGTTGGATGATCTCTTAATATTCTTGGTGGAGATCGAACTTCATTAATAGGAGTATTTTGATTATTGATATTATCTTGTGTTTCTGTAGCATTATTCTCTATGTTATTATGAATAATGTTTTCATCTTCTCTATATATTTCAATATCATCATCATGTGAAGAATTACTTTTCAGAATATCTGAATTTAAAGAATTTTGAATAATATTTTCATCAAATGATACATGAAGTGATTCTTCGGTCTTACCGGTTCTTTTATTAAAAATATGATATGCCTTGCTACACTCAGAATATCCTAAGAATATTCCTTCGTCGGATTTTGAATCGAATTTTCCAAGCTGGTCTTTTGTATTTAAAACAATACATTTTGAACCAAAAACTTTGAAATAAGATATATTTGGTTTTCTACTAGTAAAAAGCTCATATGGAGTGCTTTTAGTAAGTGGTCAGATAGAAGTACGATTCAAAACATAGCAAGCTGTTGCGACAGCTTCAGCCCAAAAATGTTTTGGCAATGTACTTCCAATTAATAATGTTCTTACACATTCTTGTAAAGTTCTATTTTTACATTCTACAACTCCATTTTGTTGTGGAGTTATAGGAAAAAAGAAATTATGAAAATTTCCTTTCTTTTGACAAAATAAATCAATTTTCTCATTTTCAAATTCTCCTGCATGATCATTATGTATTTTCTTTATTTTTAAATTAGTTGAATTTTGAATTTGTTTGACGAAAATTTTAAGTAAATCAAAAGTATCGCTTTTATTCTTTAAAAACATAGTCCAAGTGTATCTTTAGAAATCATCAACAATTACAAACACAAATCTACTATGATTTAATGGATGTACTTGAGTTGATCCAAATAAATCCATGTGTAGTAATTCAAGTGGTTGTAAGGTTGATATAACCTTTTTAGATTTAAAAGAAGATTTAGTTAACTTTCCAAGTTGACAAGCGTCACATAAATTTTTAGTTTTGAATTTTATTTTGGGTAATCCTCTTATAAGATCATTTTTAGATATCTTATTGATAGTCTTAAAATTAATGTGGCAAAATCATTTGTGCCATAACCAAGGATCATTTTCTTTGGCTAATAAACACATACTTGGATTATTATTAATGGTCATATTTAAAATATAGATATTTTTGTCTCGATATCCTTCAAAACTTGGGTTTTGATTTAAATAAAAAATAATACACTTATTTTCAGAAAATGATATTTTAAAACCTTTATCGCATAATTGACTAATACTAAATAAATTGTGTTTTAAATTCTTAACTAATAAAACATCTGAAATAAGATGTGAATTAGATATACTGTAATTGCTCACATCGCCTTTGCTGATGATGTATCCTTTGGAATTATCTCTAAATGTGACAGTTCCTCCTTTTGAGTAAATGATATTTGTTGGCATTTCCTTGTCTCCTGTCATGTGTTTTGAGCAACCACTATCTAGTATCAATTTTCCTCTGTTTTTATTGAGTGGGACCTACAAAAAATAATTTAAAATTTTCGTTGGTACCCACTTCCTCCGTTAGGGTCCTAAGGGTTAAATCTTAGGAAGCCAAACCCAAGAGGGCTTAGGTTCCTTTTTGAAAAAATAATTACTATTATAATGAACAAAATCTAAGAAGTTTTTAATATAATTATTCCTAATAAGAATATTATTTGTCTTCAGAGTCCATATACTAATATTTTACGAATATTTTTTCTTAGTAGAAATATTTATTTTACTACTAGAAATTTTTGGTTTAATATTAGAATTTTTTAAATTGGATTTCCTTTTTGAATTTCTTTCTTTATTATACCCAAGTCCTTTTTTACTAAAAGACGGTTGAGAATTTTCTAATATTTTAGACAAATTCTCTCTACCCTTGTTAAAATTATTTACATATTTAGAAATACTTTCTAATTTAACTTTTAAACTAGAATTTTCTAAATCTAAAATTTTAACTTCAGTATCTAAATTATGATTTTCAGAAGTTAATAAATCATTTTTATTTTTTTGAGTCTCGATTTCTTGAATCAACATAGAAATTTGAGAATTTGCCATTGAAAGAGATTCTTGTAATTTTCTAATTTCTTCTTCTAAAATTTCTTTCTCATCTTTTAAAAGATCTCTCTCAAATTCTACTTTATTCTTATCTTCATTAGCTTGTTTAAACTTTCTCTTAAACATTTTTCCTAGACTCTAAGATTTCAGTATTAATTTCTACTAATTCATCAAAAGTAAAATCACTTACATCATTATCCTTAGCCATGAAGCGCACATTTGCTTGCTCACTATCACTATCGCTATCACTTTCAGAAGATGAATCTGAGTTGTCCCAAGTGATTGAAAAAGCTCATCTCTTTAATTTTTCATTTTTCCGATTTCTCTTTAGCTTTGGACAATTCTTTTGATGGTGTCCGGTCTTGTGACAGTTGAAGCATTCTACTAGAGTAGGATCAGGTTCTTTTGATGAATTCTTCTTTATATTTTTGCTTTGACTTTTTCTATATTTTAGAAATTTTATAAAATTATTAGCAACAAATGCAATATCTTCTTCATCTGAATCGGAATCTTCTTTTTCTGCATGGAAAGCTAAATTTTTCTTATCTTGTACCTGTGCTTTCTTTGCCTGCAAATTTACTTCATAAGACATAGGTTACCGGTCAATTCTTCTGGTTTCATGGCAGAGAGATCATTAGCTTCTTCGATTGCAAATACTTTTCTCTCCCATTCGTCCATTAAAGAATTCAAAAATTTTGATACTATATCAAAATCGGAATACTTTTCTCCTAATCCTAGTAATGAATGATAAATGTTTTGAAAACTTGAATACATATCATTTATTGATTCATTTCCATTCATCTTAAAATTTTGAAAATGATTTTTGAGCATAGATATTTTGCTTTGTTTAACTTTGTTAGCACCTTCATCAGTAATTTTAAGTGCTCTCCAAATTTCATATGCAGTGTTGCACATACAAATCCTATTGAATTCATTTCTATCTAGAGCACAATGTAACATGTTCATGGGCTTAGCATTTGAAGTAGCTTCATTTTTCTCAGCATTTGGCCATTCAGCGTATGCAGTAGTAGGTGATGTGCACTCTTTTTGAGTAATATTCCATGCATCATAACTATTTGCTTGCATGTGTATTCTCATTCATGTAGCCCAGTAACTATAATTATACCGTTAAAGAAAGGTGGTCTAGCAGTGGTTGGCCTTTAGAATATCCGGTGTTATTGCTAGTGCTAGTGTTACTATCCATAATGTCTATGTATCAATTAAAGGTTTTACGGTTAAATGATTTTCTAGCTCTGATACCAATTGAAAAGTCAGTGTGTACGACTTAAGCATGATCTATATGGATATAGCAGAAATGTAGATGATATACGAACTAGCTATCATACAATAGTTATGCAAATAAATAAGAATTGATATGATATATCACAAGTAAATAAATGCGGTAAATAAGGTAAAGTGACACTCGGAATTTTATATTGGTTCGGACTTTCCGCCCTACTTCCAGTCCTGAAGCTCCTCTTCGGAATTCACTAACAACGCCCTCTCTTAAACCGGAGGAATAGGTCAGTACACTCGAGCCCCAACAAGGATGCCTCTCGCCTGAGCAACTACACCGGACTTCAACAATTACAAGTGTTTAACTTCTGCTTTGTGTTCTTGAATCAACACGGATAGTTAACGGTTTAAGTACACCCTTCTTATAATCTGATCCTCGAGTATATGATTTGAATGCGAAGATTTAAGGAAGAAAATTGCTTGTCGAATCAAGTGATACTAAAATCAAATCAAGGATTCAACAAGTATTTGAATTAGGAGAGTTTTGGTTGCAAAGAATGTAAATGGAGAGAATAAAATGATGATCAGTAAAATCTATAAAATTCGGTGATTGTAAAACATGTTTGAAGTTGTTTATATAATAATATAAGAGTAGCAATTCTTCATGAAGAATTTCTATAAAAAATTATGTTCATTTCCGTTGATTAATGAAGAGGAATCTCCTTATGAAACATGTTGACCCTTCACAAAATTGTTCCTGGGTCGAATCAGTCGACTGGTTAAAATTCACCAGTTGACGGGTTGAAATATATCGTATATATAAAAAAATTCAAAACTAGCCGTTATGTACAAAAGCAGGCTGACCAGTCGACTAGTCCTTTCTCTACCAGTCGAATGGTAGGCCAGTTTTTGTATATTCCTGGCTTTTATAAAGGCTTATAAATATATATATACATTACTTTATTTTGCACATTCGTATATACTTGAGGATAGATTTTAACATAATTCTAACACGACTCAATGTGTGTGTGTGTGTGTGTATATATAACCATATCTCTATGATATGGTTCCCATTGCAACTTCATTCGTTGGCATCGATCAAAGTCTTGTTATCAACATAGCTCACGTATATAATGTAGCAGATGCTCCAACAACTTCTACTAGTAGGGGAAGGCCAAATGTTTTAGAAGGTACGCTTACTGTTAAAGATATTCCTATTAAAGTATTATTTGATACAGGCACATCACGAAGTTTTATTTTGAGTAATATGGTAAAGAAACCGGATTTAAAACTT
Organism: Allium sativum; assembly: GCA_030737875.1. Classification (NCBI taxonomy): domain Eukaryota; kingdom Viridiplantae; phylum Streptophyta; class Magnoliopsida; order Asparagales; family Amaryllidaceae; genus Allium; species Allium sativum. The sequence goes on from CM060918.1 coordinate 942,837,825, forward strand.
AGATATTTTGAAGAACCTATAAGTGTTAACAATCCGATGGGAGGCTACCTTGACCTTTGTTTATATTGTAAAGAGTCAGTTCCATATTCTCATTATCGATTTCCCTCCAAGTTTATTGCCATGAACTTTACCGATTTTGATATTATACTTGGACTGGATTGATTGACCATGTACGAAGCTGAAGTTAAGTGCGTAGATAGAATTGTTAGAGTTAACACCAAGTTTGGGAATTTAGTAACCATATCATGTGAAGGTCCGAATACAAGTAGAAAGTAATTTTGGTTTTCTCTTGAGATTTCTCCTACCTCTTTAGAAAAAACTCCTATTGTTAAGAATTACACGGATATGTTTGAGGAAGTGGACAACCTTCCTCCACGAAGAGAAATTGATTTCAGAATTGATCTGGTTCTGAATGCGAGGCCAGTTGTGCACACGATTCAGAGGACGACATTGAAAGAGAAAGAAGAGTTGGGCAATCAGACTCGGCAGCTTTTATGGAAAGGTGTAATTAGGCCTATTTTCTCGAGTTTGCGGGGCAGCGGTGGTGTTCGTTCCGAAGTCAGACGGTACTCTCAGACTACGTGTGGATTACCAAGACCTCAACAAGCAGACGCTCAAGAATAAGTATCCACTACCACGTATTGATGATTTATTAGATCGCTTGAATGGAGCATGGGTATTTTCGAAGATGATCCTAGCTAAGGGTTTTAATCAATTAAGAATTGCATAACAATGTGTTCCTTTGATAGCTTTCAGGGGCTAGATTTATTTTATGAATGGTTAGTCATGTCTTTAGGGTTATGCAACGCCCCTGCATATTTCGTAGATTTGATGAAGCAGGTATTCAGTGGAGTGTTGAATAAGTTTGTGCTGGTCTTTATTGATGATATTTTGTTCTTTTCGAGGACAGCCGAAGACCATGCTAGGCATTTGGACAAGTGTTAGGGATACTAAGAAAGAATATATTGAAAGCCATTTTTACTAAATGCCAATGTTGGAAAGAAGAAGTGAAATTTCTTGGGCATGTATATCAAAGGAAGGGATATCGGTAAATCCAAGCAAGTTTAAGGTCATCTGAGATTAGAAGCAGCCAATGACACCTACTAAGATTAGGAGTTTTCTTGGATTTGGGAATTATTATAGAAAATTCGTTAAAAAAATTTCAAAGTTATCGAGTCCATTGACAAAGCTTACTAAGAAGCATGCGAAGTTTAATTGGACATCAGAATGCGATGCAGCTTTCCAAGAGCAAAAAGAAAGGTTAACTACTGCACTAGTGTTGACGATTATAGATGATAACCAAGACTTGACTGTCTATATTGATGCTTCTAATGAAAGAGTTGGCTTAGTACTAACGCAAAGAGGCAAAGTTGTTGCTTATGCAAGTCGACAGTTGATGTCGCATGAGAAGAAGTACGCCACTCATGATTTGGAGTTGCTATCAGTGTTATTTCCCTTAAAGATTTGGAGGCATTACCTATTGGTTGAGAAATTTGAATTATACACAAATCATAAATCTTTTAAGTATCTATTCACCCAGAAGGATCTAAATACGAGACAACAACGTTGGTTGGAGTTTCTTGCAGCATATGATCTAGATATTTTATATAGTCCAGGAAATGCCAATGTTGTGGCGGATGCGCTCAATAGAAAGAACATGATCATTGCCAATCTTATTATTACGCCCTCGTTGATTGAGAAAATTTCTATTCTTCGGAAAAATGATGAATTTATTTATAGGATTAGCAAAAGGATTCAGGAAGGGGAAGTCTCGAATTCCCAAATTGATAATAAAGGAGTTTGGAGATTGAAAGGACAGATTTGCATTCTAGATGTTCCAGAGCTCAGAAGAGAGGTATTGGATGAATGTCACAAGTCTAAGTCAGTATTCATCCAAGTGTACAGAAAATGTATCATGATTTAAAGCGCACATTTTGGTGGAAGTCATGAAAAGAGATATCTCAATATATGTTATCAGGTGTCCAACTTTCCAACAAGTCAAGAGTGATCAGCAGAAGGTCGCTGGGTTATTACAACTATTAGAGATTACGGAATGGAAGTGGGACTAGACATATATGGGTTTTATAGTTGGTCTGCCTAGAACCAAGAAGGGTAATGAAAGCATTTTGGTTATTGTGGATTGTTTAAAGAAGAGTGCGCATTTTCTTCCAGTGAAAGCAAGTAGAACAGCTCAAAGTCTTGCTCAGACATATGTTAAAGAGTGTAACACAATATATTCTTTAATGTCACCTGTATGAGGATTTCATTAAGAAAATATGGAGCATTGTAGGTATAAAGACATAAAACATCACAGAGACTAAGATTTCGCAAGACATAATAATAAATTTATAGCAGAAGAAAACTTTTATTTAACCAAACAGTTACAAAATGTCATGTCTCAAAACCTCAGTCAAAAACAACATCAAAGTAAAATAATATTATCCCAAATAAAGTCAAAAAGATACAACCTAACCTTGGGAAGAGAAAAGGTAATAATCCAACTTGTAGGAATCCATCATAACAAAGCTAACAAAGAAAACTGAGCTATACATTTTCTCATTGTAAACCTAGGGAAAGAAAAAGAAAGGAAATGAGTCAGACATAAAGCCTGGTGAGCTGCTGGAATTACCAGCCTGACTTACTAGGTTAATTAAAATAGATAAATAGTGGTTCTAGCAAAATAAAATGGTAGATGTTTATACATGTCTAAAGGTGAACAGTAGTTAATATGAACTGATAACAAGGACTAGCAACTCTTATAAAAAGACAATGATGATAATACAAGAATATCAGGATTAGGTGTTGCCCTGATTACATAACAGGATTAGGTGTTACCCTAATTACCCAACAGCAGGAACATGATTACATAACAAGGACAAGATTATATAACAACAGGAACATGATAGGTATACATAACAGGAACAGGATTACATAACAAGAACAGGATTATATAACAGTAGGAACATGACAGGTTTACATAACAGGAACAGGAATACACAACTGCATCCAAACATACTTATGTATGTTTGCTCTATTTATTGTGAATTGTTATCCAGACGTTGAAGTTATTAGCACATCAGTGAAACACAAAGACTCCTTCACATGAACACATGTTTGCAACTACTTTTAACGCTCCTTGTTCTAACCAAATTACGATCCATCTTCAAACAGCAATTATCTCGGCCTAAGGTAAAAAAGCATCTTCTTGCACACTGGTTATGATAACTGAACCGAACTCATCATGCTGCTTCATTAGACAGTTATTGAAATTGTTGTGTTCTTACTTGTCTGAATCTTATATCTAGCTGCCTGTTGTATTCGCCAATAGTCTGCAATTCATCCTATAGCCAAAAGTCTTCAATCACCTACAAAAATTGAAAAAAAAGACATGAAATGGACATCTCAAAGACATATAAATCAATTGTTAAATTTTGGCGATTAAAATATATTAATGAGAAGGCATTATTTGTTTCCATAATCAAGTCAATTATGGGAAACAAATTAATATGGAGAAGGCAATTGATTTAAAGAATCAATCAAGAATTGGTGGGGTGAGAGAGACATTAATTGTTCCCATAATCAAGTCAAATATGGGAAACAATTAATTGATTTGGAGAATCAATCAAGAATTTATATAGGTGGAAACCAAATTAATGCGCAATATTTGTGGTGAATCAAATCAAGGAAATTTCTAAACATCTTCATCCTTATCTTCTAGAATTCTTTATTCTTCCTATATATATGAAGCCATTTGCTCACTTTTGTATCATCACAAGAAAATATGTCTCTCCATATTATTCCTCAATAGATCCCTATTTTCTGTATCTATTATAGGGTGAGAATTAGTATTGAGGTTTTGTTGTAATTCTTCTCAATTTTGTAACCTCTTCTTGAAGTAAAGAAATAAAGAAGTTGTTGGATCTCCGTGGACGTAGGATATTCATATCCGAACCACGTTAAAACTTTTGTGTCTTCTTCTCCTCTTCTATTTTTGTTCTTTTTGTCTGGTGATTATTTTTATTGAGTTGACAGTTGATAACTAATCGACAAGCTAGATCCCTTTTTGCATCGCTTCCGCATTTGTGCAATTTTTGCATAACAGTTTAGTATCAGAGCTAGCTGTCTTGTTCTACATTAGTTACCAATGGCTAATTCTTCTAGTAATTGTATGAAAAATTATGGCGTCATCAAATTTGTTAGAAGAGAATTTTTTGGGACATGGAAGGTCAAAGTGAAGACTAATGACGGTGTTCTTCAGCAACAACTTCGTTCACTTAGAGGAAGAGATAAGATGCAGCAGCGCCTTAGTGGAGATATGCATAGATCCCACTTCTTGGGTTCTAGAAGAGGTGCTTGCTATTATTGTAAGAAGAAGGGACATTTCATACGAAATTGTTCAGCCCTGAGAAAGAAGAAAGAGAAGAAAGATAAAGCTTCAATTCAGGCAGCATTTAGATCAGATGCAGATAGATGTGATAATGATACATCATTATTTTCAGCCACTATTTCACCGTTAGAGACTACAAGTTGAGTGATTGATTCTGGAGCCTCTTGTCATATGACGCCAGATAGAAGCTATTTTGTCAGTTATGAGAAGATTGATGGCGAAGCAGTTCATTTGGAGAATGGCACATCTTGTCATGTTGTGGGCGTTGGAAGTGTGAGGTTTAAGATGCATGATGGTGTTATTAGGACTATCACAGATGTTAGACATGTTCCGATGCTGCATAAGAGTTTGTTATCAGTTGGAGCTTTGAATAGACTTGGTACAAGAATAATAATAGATGGAGAGAATTTAAGAGTGGTGAAGGGTTCCTTAGTAGTGATGAAAGGGGTGCGAGTTGATGATATTTATATGCTTCGTGGAGAGACAGTCTTGGGAGATTCAGTTATTCATACTGATTCTAATTTTGCAAATTTTGCTCAGTTGTGGCACCTTCGTTTAGGTCATGTTGATGAGGAGAGCCTGGAAGTATTGAAGAAGCGTAGGTTAATTGTTGTTGATTCTCAATTAAAGCCTAGCTCTTGTGAAGATTGTTCTTTTCGAAAGAAGAAGCATGTCACATTTGATGTTGGTAGACCTAGAGCTACAGAGCTTCCAGAGTATGTTCATTCATATGTTTGGGGACCCACCCCAATTGCATCTTTAGGTGGAGCCAGTTTCTTCGTCATATTTGTGGATGATTTCTCGCGTATGGTTTGGGTCTATTTCATGAAGACTAGATCCGAAATATTTGCCCAATTTCAGAAGTGGAAGACCTTAGTAGAAAAAAAAGTCCAGAAAGCGGCTGCAAGTTCTTAGAGTTGGCAATAGTAGTGATTTTGCGTCACAAGAATTCACTAACTATTGTGCGTCTGAGCATATACTTAGAGATTTTTCTACGAAGTCACATTCTTTAGAAGTGGCGGAGAGCATGTGTCGGATACTATGGGAAAGAGCTACGAGCTTGAGACTGACTGCTAGTCTAGAAGAGGGATTATGGGCAAAAGCGATATCTATGACAGTATTTCTCATCAACCATACACCTTCTATTGTCATAGATATGAAGATCCCAGAAGAAATATGGAAAAGAGAGCCTGTTGATTATTCATTCCTTAAAGTGTTTGGTTGTTCAGCTTATTTAGAAGATGGGAGACTTGATAAGTTGAAGCCTAGAGGAAGCAAGCACATTTTGTTAGGCTATGGAGAAGGAATGAAGAAGTATAGGTTGTGGTGCAAAACAACCAAGAAAATTGTGACTAGCAGGCATGCAATTTTTGATGAGAGGTCTTTATTGAAGGTGGAGCCTCTATCAAGTAATGGCATTAGCAGGACACAAAATTCCTAAACACATATGGAGTCATCAGATTGTTTCCATATTCAGAGAGAAAGTGGTATTTTTGATGGTACCATGGTTGATGAGAAGATTTCAGAGGTTCAGACTCTAAGTGGAGCTCAGTTGTAGAAAATGGCTTTTAGTTCAGTTGGCCCTATTGGTAAGCATAGTTGTAGTGATGATTATTCATCTTATGCTTTGAATGATGCGGAGCTTGGTGTTGAGTTTGATAAGGTAGACTTGGTGAAGTCGAGTAAAATTCTTGAAAAGGAGGTTGAAGTAGATAATATTGAGTTTGTCCTAACTCAATGTAGGATGGAGAAGGTGAAGCGCACTATGATGTCTCCATTGGTCTCTCAGATTTTTGTATCTACAAGTTGGTCTTCTTCATCGGATTTTCTGAAGAATTTTGATATTTGTTCATATGCATTTTGCTTGTCAATGTGCATATTATCATTCTTATGCTTGGGAAAGATTTGAAAGCTCTGTTTGGGCAATACTGCCCAAAGTAGTTCACATTGAGCTTGATGGCACAAACCCAACAATTTTGTTGATTTTTGGTGATTGATGAATATATTTAATCGAGGCGGAGTGTTAAATTTTGGCGATTAAAATATATTAATGAGAAGGCATTATTTGTTTCCATAATCAAGTCAATTATGGGAAACAAATTAATATGGAGAAGGCAATTGATTTAAAGAATCAATCAAGAATTGGTGGGGTGAGAGAGGCATTAATTGTTCCCATAATCAAGTCAAATATGGGAAACAATTAATTGATTTGGAGAATCAATCAAGAATTTATGTAGGTAGAAACCAAATTAATGCGCAAGATTTGTGGTGAATCAAATCAAGGAAATTTCTAAACATCTTCATCCTTATCTTCTAGAATTCTCTATTCTTCCTATATATATGAAGCTATTTGATCACTTTTGTATAATCACAAGAAAATATATCTCTCCATATTATTCCTCAATAGATCCCTATTTTCTGTATCTATTATAGGGTGAGAATTAGTATTGAGGTTTTGTTGTAATTCTTCTCAATTTTGTAACCTCTTCTTGAAGTAAAGAAATAAAGAAGTTGTTGGGTCTCCGTGGACGTAGGATATTCATATCCAAACCACGTTAAAACTTTTGTGTCTTCTTCTCCTCTTCTATTTTTGTTCTTTTTGTTTGGTGATTATTTTTATTGAGTTGGCAGTTGATAATTAATCGACAAGCTAGATCCATTTTTGCATCGCTTCCGCATTTGTGCAATTTTTGCATAACATCAATATCCTACAACCTCAAATGCATCAGTCAAACCTAGTTATTTCTATAATTATGGAATCCAAAGTAACCACTTGACTCTACCCTATACAAAAATATGTTACATCCTATGTCCCAAGAAATCTGTAAGTGGATGTATGAACTTGTTCTCTTTTGGAAAAATCAAGTCTTCAAGACCGAACAGCTATACATAATACATTTTTCGTTAATAATAAATTAACTACGAAAATATAAACATATAAAATTTTGCTAACTGATTTCATGTATTTGTTGTGGAGTTTAGTGTACCCAATTTTTTCAATGCTATAGTAAAAGAAAATTATACTTACATGTCATCTTAGCTTTCTAGACCATCCATATATTATATATTTACGGTTTACATACAAGCGTTTCTGTCTTAATTTTTATTATTAAAATCCTTTTAAAATAAGACGTGAATTTTGTAGTTCCCCCAGTTTTTCTTTAGCACTTTAAAGGATTCGTAAGTAAAAACTATTTGTGGTTAAAAAACAGGTTTAATTTAATATTGCTATAAACTGTGTATGCAAGTAATAAGCAGACCCGACCCTAGGGGTAGTCGAGGGAGACTACCGCCTAGGGCAACCACCTGGATGGGGGCAGCATGGAGGATGGGGAAGAAGCAGTAAGCTTGAGTATTTATATATTTTTAAATGACTATTGTGCTGGATAACTAAAGCCTCCTTTAGCCTAGTGGTGCAGCATCCATTTGTATACCTGGAAGTCGCGTGTTCAAGTCCCAGCAGGTGCAACCTCTTCTGAATTTTTAATCCCATCCGAACTTTCTTCACAGGGGCAACTATTTCTAGGTTTTTTCCCCATTCAACCTATCTTCGCCTAGGGCAACGGAAAGTCCAGGGCCGGCCCTGGTAATAAGGAATGAAAAAAAGGATAATTAGTAATAAGCCAATGACTAACTATATGTTCAGATCAAAATGTGCCAAGGCCTCATGGTAAACTTAGTAGGCACACATGTATGTTATTGTAAAATTATCAGATAGTAAATTGAATAAAACCTTCTTTTTCCCTATAAACTATATCATAGTTACATGGGGCTTTCTCTACATGTGGGGCCTTTAGTAAGCATTAAAAAACAAAGGACATGGGCTTCAAAAACATAGCAGGTCTAGAAAAACACCAAGCGATGGCCTTTCAATCTAGGTCCGACTGGTCCATCTTCTGCCAGGTACTAAGACATGTTGTACGCGCACTCCAACCATCAGTTCTACAGGGAGTGCATGCTTCGGTCATAAGGTAGTCGATAAATTGTTATTTCAGTATAATACGAGTTATAATGACATTGAACGAAGTCATAATCGGAATTGATCCAACCAAATTTCAATAATGTTTGTGTAGTTAAACCCAGATATATCAAAGAAATTGCCCTTTTTCACTTCCCATGTATTACCCTCTTTATGCCATGCCGTCAAAAATTTTTGTTACTATAGTCATGTTATCTTTGTTAACTATTACTTGTACATATGTTTCATTACATGTGTTACTGAATTAAAATTTGAACAAAATTCAAAACTTTCATTGTTACCGTTATTTGCATAACTATTCAATACCTTCTACATCTAACACATTGCTTCATGGTGGATATAATAATCTTACACATATTGATAAACTTCTTTGTTCCATGGTCTTATATATTTTACAACAAATTTCTATTTCAAGTCAACCTAAAAGCGTAACCATTCCACAAAATGTAAAAACGAAGTATTCCTATAGAACAATACATTACTATTGTTAGCCACCATCACCTTTTAGTTTACCTTTACGTATTTCTTGTTATTCAACTATATTAAAAAAATAGCAGTAATCAAGTATGGATTTAACTAATAGTAAATATGAACTGAATCCATACTTGCTGAATTTACCTTATAGTAATCAAGAATGGATTTATCCAGTAACCATGTCACTCCTCTAATTATGATCTGCATGATCACCATACAAAATGAGCTTACCAATCAAAAAACTCAAGTTTACTTGAAATCATGCTTGATAAGGTTAGCATATTATGTACTTGCATCTATTGTAAGTTATAGCAAGGTAAACAGGCTCGGCGTTATACAATAAATAAAGAAAAAACAGAGGAACCAAATAACAAAAACATGCTTCAAGACCAAATGGTTTGTATCAAGTATTTTTACTTGTAATGATAAGAAAGGACTATTGTTACAAACCTGCAATTGTTTGGCTAACATTTCAGAAATAAAGGATGCAAACATTTCCATCATACCAGTCTTTCTTATCTTCTTGAAATTTAATATGTGAGCTGGCTCCCTTCAATTCAGCTTGGCGTTTAAATACAAATTCCGATTATGTCTTCTCAAACATTGAACTTGGATACTCTTGCAGATAGAACTTTGATTCTCCTAAAATCACCATGTAGTAAATTATCTCAATTTACCTTGAACAACATAAATTAAAAATACAAAAAAAAACAACTTTGTCGTTTATAAGAAACGCAGGGATACTTAATAATCTGACATTGTTTTCAATTCCCAAAATCAAATCAGATTACAAATTCTAGTACCGTAGATCTGAAAATCAGATGCTTTAACTTTATGCATCTCGATCTGAAACTGGAGTTGAACGACACATGCAACTAGAAAATGGAAACGCTACTACGACTAAAACTACTCACCACCAGATCCACGTACAAATCGGATCCTACTAGATCCACTACGTAGTTCTATCGCGCAACCCACAGCCACTCATTTTCGAATCCAAACCTGCTATCTGTAAACCTGTCATCGAATTCAGTACCAATTATTGATTTATTTTTTGAGTAAAAGAAAGAACGAGGTGATGGAGAGAAAGGAGAATAGGCACCGTGGAGATGAGACGATTTGTTGAATAAACACGCTGCTGAAAAAAAAGGACGTACTATGACAAGGGGATTTTTGGCACAAGGACAAAAAGAGCAAAAGGTTTGCTCAAAAGGACAAGGGGCAAAAAAATTGTCCAAAAGGACATTTTCTAGTGCAAATGGTGGAATTCAGGGGGGCTTCTTGTTTTTCCACTTTACACTAAAAGTTAGCCTTTTGAGCAATTTTTTTGGCTCTTGTCTTTTGGGCAAACTTTTTCCTTTTTTTTGTCCTTCACACAAGTTTCATGCTATGACAAACCGAATTTTTGGGACCAATCTAAAATTTATTTTCAATGAATTTTACTTGGATTTGCGGTCGAATTTAAAAATTCAATAGTTTAAAATGATTTATCTTAAGAATTTACAACGTAAAATATATTTAAAAAGAGTTTTGAACATATAAATTTATATTAACTGTAAAATGAACTTGTGACGTCATGATAGTTCGAAAATTTAGTTTTTAACTTTGAATGAATATATAGAATTCGATATAAGTCGGATTTCTGTAAAACAAGAAACGTTAAGATCTGTTTAGCGATATCTTTCTAATGAATGTAAGAAGTTGAGATTTCATGTTATAAATTGTAATTTATATCCAGATTAAAATTTCAAATAGCCGCTATTAAATTTATTAATATTTTAAGATTATATATGTAACGACCCGTATTCTACACATCATAGGATCGTATAATATTTATTTCTTTCACATACGAAGTCGTATGGTCATGTAACTTTAGGAGACGACTATTGGGGTCATTTCCCATGTTCATGATTTTTCCCGATTTTTAAATGACCATTTTACCACAAGTTGGTACTGTTTTGGCCATAACTTTTGATTGGAAAGGAATTTTGACCTGAAACAACTTTCATTGGCTCCGGATGATGGTTTACAATTCCGTAGAGTGGTCACATTAGCCAAACGGACTCACCGTTTGGGAGATATGGCTGAAACAAGTTTCAGATGGTGAAAAACAGCTTAATTGGGCTTAACCGGGTAATTAGCAACTAGGCCCAAAGGGAATTTCGGAATTAGGGTAAGGAGGAGGCTGAAATCAGTTAGAGAACGATCTTATCCTCATTTCCCAGCCGCCACTTTCTTTCTTGCAACCCTAGCAATGGCCTCCAACACCCAAATCACCTTCTAATCACTTTCTAATCAAGTTTTGGCTTAATCTACATCAAATTAAGGAGAGGAAACACGAAAGCAAGGCTAGAGTTGCTGTTAGACATCAGTATTCGCCCAAATCAGCATGGTTTCAGTTCTGAGAATTTCGTTTGTGGCCAAGGTGAGTGATTAGCATTGTTTTGACACTAATTACAGTTAATTAAGAGTAATTAGTGAAGATTAGCGAATTTATACACTAATAAATTCTGGAAAAATACCTATAAATTCGAAAATAATATTTTATGCCTCTGGTAGAAATTTGGTTTGATTTGGTTAAGTTTTGTTAACCCTATGATTAGTTTGGCTTAAACATGCTTAAGGGAAAATATGGGGTTTTGGGTATATTTGATCCACTTTGACACGCAGATTCATTGTTTTGGTGTTTGTGGTTAGTTTGCTATGTTGCTATGACTGTATGAACTATTTTGTAATTTATTAGTATAGTTAGATTGATCGAAAACGTCGTCGAATGGCGTAAACAAGTTGCTGGAAAAAGTTGCAGGAAGTTGTGTAGGGTTTCGGATCGGATCGGATATGGGGCTTGGATCGGATTAGTGGACGGGCAAGGACATCCGGATCGGATCGAAACTTAACACATGAGAGGCTTGGCAAAAAGGAAGGCCATGTTGGTTAAACTGGGGATCGGATCGACTTAAGGACGAAGGGCTCGGATCAGATCGACTCAAGGATGAAGAGCTCGGACTGGAGTAAGGCAAAGGGATCGGATCGGAGTAAATGAAGAACGAGGGAGCTGATCAGAGCGGGAGCACGAACTGAATGGAAGATGGCAACCCGACCCGACCCGAAGTGGGACACCCGACCCGAACTGATGTGACGCTGTGGACCCGAACCGAACCGCTACTGGAGAAGACTACGAACAGAACCAACTCAAGGTAGAGGACCCAAACCGAACCGATGGCTAGAAGGGAACCCGACCCAACCCAGTATTGACCAATAACCCGAGATGCAGAGGTAGTCTAAATGGAAGTTAGAGCTCAGGATCCAGTTGGGAACCAATGAGTTCACTTCATGGTTGGGCTTTGCTGCGGGACGTGTGCAAAGGGGTTGTCGGTATTCATAACTTTGGTCCACCACTGAGAGATGGATAGTGGGTTTGTAGTGATAGTTACACGGGATTGGATTCCGCCATGGCCCAAAGTATTAGGTGACCAAAGTAGTGGATATCGTATGCTTTACGCACTGAGTGAGAGATGTGAGGATGATTGCTATGCTTGATTGTTTGACATCACTATGACACGCATACCCCCACCCCCGTATCTCTCACACAGTATGTTAGTGGCACCTTAGAGTATTGTACGGTATGTAGTGCTAACTCTTTGGTTGCAGGTCCAGGTTCAGGTATGATTGGATTATACCTGTTATTATTTTGTATTGTTGCTTATCGCTCATACCAGGCTTTATGTCTGACCCAGAGTTTTATGTCTCCTCTTATTACTCTGGGTGCTCACACGAGCAGACTAGAGACAGGTTATGGTTAGCTGGTGATGCGCGAGTAGCTGATTCGGAGGTGAGCAGGAGGCTTCCACATATGATATATATAGTATTCTCCCTGTGTTGTTGAAGATCATTGCTTGGGCATTAGTCGTGCATCTTCTACTTTACCTTTCTTTTGTTTTAGAGACAGTAATTTGGAAAGTTGTAATAAGCTGTATTTGGATTTCCGCTGCTATGTTGGTTTAGTTTTCAGCTTATGTACTGTCTCGCCTATTTTATGTCAAGTATATTATTATATTTTGTTCCATGCGCTGTGTGACATTCTACAGGTTCCTTGTTAGTTAATTCTCTTCTTTCCTTTCTTCTGACGACCGTCCCGTGCTAGTCGGGCATGTGTACAGCGCACTTTCGGAGGAAATGCAGGCTGGTGCGGGGCGGGCCGTCACATTTGGTATCAGAGCTCTAGGTTTCGTAGTTAACCTAGGGAAAGACACTAGGGAGAGATATTACGTATATGAGAGCACGTATTTGTGATTACTTTGGTTTTCAAAAGCTATATATATATACTATTTTTAGTATAGCTAAAGGATGGAGTCGTATTGCACTAGCACCACTATGGGGTCGTTAATCGTTTTCTCTTTACAGATTGAACGATGAGTAGAGACACTAGGGGTGCTGGTAGAGGGACCAACCATGGGAATGCTCCTGACATGAGGACAATGTTCACCAACTTCATGAGGGAGATGCTTAGGGACGTTCAAGGGGCAGTTCCCAATCCCGGAAATGGTGGTGGTCCAATAGTGCAGGCGCCTAGGGTCGATTTCGCCAAGTTGTGCAAGGATTACACTAACCTTGGTGGGAAGCCGTTCCACGGAACGGAGTCGGCCACAGATGTTCAGGATTGGTTGGATAGCTGTGATCGTATCTTCGACGACTTGGGTCTTGAGGATGCAATGAAGAGAAGGCTAGCGTCTCGTCAGCTGCAAGGGCGAGCGATGAATTGGTGGAATGCCATTAAGACAGCTACTCCAGAGGATCAAGTTACTTGGAATCAGTTTAAGACTCGCTTTTGTGATAAGTTTATTCCAGCGGCTCATAAATCAGAACTGTTCAGGAAGTTCTTGGAGCTTAAGCAGAATGGTAGAGCAGTCTCGGACTATATCGCCGAATTCGATACTCTATCGAAATATGGATAGTCCCTTGTCGATACAGTCGAAAAGAAGAACGAGAAGTTCATAACTGGCTTGGATGGGTACTTGGGGGAAAGACTTATAAACCATATCGATGAGACGTTCGAGTCTATTGTAGGAAAGGCATTAAGGTCAGAGAGCCTTTTCCCTAAGTCGAAGACCGAAGTTGCTATTGCATCTACAGAGGAGCCAAAGCCGCAAGCAGGCGGTGAAGGCAAGAAGAACTCTCAGAGTAAGAGGAAGCAGAACTCGACCAAGGATGGTCAGAATAAGAAAAATAAGAAAGATGGCGAATGCTTTAGTTGTGGCAAGAAGGGCCACTATGCCAGAGATTGTCGAGAAAAGCCTGGGGAAAGGAAGTGCATTAACTGCGGCCAGACGGGACATCACAAGGATGATTTCCCACAACCTCCTAGGGAGAAGCAGATTGTGAAAGCGTATGCTATCAACGCTGTTCCTTCTTCGTCAAATGCCCCAACTGTGGCGCAGAAGGAAAAAGGTGTCGTTATTCGAGTTATGCTTTCTATTTAAGATGTTTTGATCGGGTTTTGTTTGACAAACCTGAGTTAGTCGATAGACCTTTAGTAGTGACGAACCCGATTGGTGGTTCGACTAGTTTTGACATGATTTGTTGTAATGTGGTCTTATCGAGTCATGGATGTATGTTTCCTTGTGATTGCTTTGTTTTGGGCTTTAATGGGTTTAGCATTATTTTGGGAGTCGATTTACTCCAAAGGAATAAGGTGGTATTAGGTACCTACCTAGTGATGGCGATAGTAACTGGAGTTAGGAAAGCTGAAAGGTTATTGTTGTAATAAGTTCTAGTTGTCTCTGGGAGGCAAATGAATACTCCAATGCTAGATTGTTTTGCTAGTATCAACTCACGTGGGTTGTCCGAACTCGGAGGAGATGTTCCTTGGGTGCTTGTCTGATATTGGTTTAGGCCTTTGGGGCTTGTGCTTGGGGAATGTCGATTTCGACTAGGATGGTTTGCGTGAGGGGTAAATAGTTGTTGTGATTTTTCATTGGATGATATCTTGGTTTACTCGAGGAGTGATGGGCAGACGGAACATGATGGGACTGTTCAATGGTATGGACTGCCCAGAGTTAGACTCGATACGGTTATGAGATTGCTCGAGTGGGACTCAGGAAAAATGCAAAGTAATGGATTGTTTAGGACCCTATGTTGATGTTCTCTATTGGATAGTAGAACTTTGAAGAAATAGGATGTGTTCGTTGATCATGGAGGATACAACGAAGATTAGGGCGATTCAAGTTGGACTTGAACTCGTAAAAGAAAATGGGTGTTCGTTGATCTTGGAGATGCAACAAATAGGGAGACGACTCACGTTGGACTAGAGTTTGTCACTAATGGATACTCAAGACTGGGTCTGAGTTATAGATTGACTCGAGTTGGACTCGAGAAGGCTGCAAGGAATTGGATTCGGCTCGAGTTGGACTCGAGAGGGCAGCAAGACAATGGATAGACTTGGGTTGGACTCAAGTATTTTAGGAGGACTAAAAGCAGGGGTATCTGGGGATGCCCATTACCTTGGATCCGTTGGACGTGATCTAGTTATCCTTGGAGGATAGACGTACGTTGGACGTATGGTAGTCCGATTGGAGGCTGGGCTTCCATTAGTTTAATTATCCTTGGAGGATAAACGTACGTTGGACGTACGGTAGTCCGTAGGGAGGCGGGGCTTCCATTGGCCTGGGATTGGTTGGACCAGTCAAGTAGGCATCGGTGTATGTATGGAGGCTGGGCTTCCATTAGTTATTGATGTTGGTTGGACCAGTCAAGTAGGCATCGGTGTATGTATGGAGGCTGGGCATCCATTAGTTATTGATGTTGGTTGGACCAGACATACTAGAATCGACATATTGGGATTGGTTAGACCAATCATGTAGGTGTCGATGTGTTTATGAATTTAGCAGGTGATAGGTAGGACTTGTTTGATGGATGTTATGGTTGCTATGTTTGTTCCTATCTTTCTTCTTTTGAGTAGACTATCACATGTAGGGTTCCAGCAATGGGGAACAAAGTGATTGTAGTAAGGCTATGAGCCAGTGCAGTGGAGCCGCCATGACTCCATGGGGAGAGTGATCATAGTAAAGGATTTGGGCGCGGTAATAGTTGCATTGAGTAGGAGACATGCCAGTTTAGGGGTTTTGTCTCTAGGATGGAAGCAACTAAAGCATATCACAGGATATGATTTCGGGCCCAAGAGTGAATTGGATTCAGATACACTAGTAAGTTTGACGATTAGATCGATTTTGATTGAGTGGATTGGTTCCAGTTAGAAGGACGATCCTAATCTTTTGGAAACCATCTCTAGGGTAGAGATGGGTATCGATGGAAAGAGAATGATCAAGTAAGGATTTGATCGAGAAGGGTGGCTTCGAAAGAATAAGGGACTAGTTGTACCCAACGTAGATGGATTGAGAGATGAAATGCTTAGAGCATATCATCACTCGAAATTGACTATGAATCCCGGTGGTAACAAAATGTATTGAGACATGGATTAGACCTACTACTAGGAAAGGATAAAGAAAGACGTTGGGAAGTTTATGTCCAAATGCATAAATTGCCAGTTAGTTAAAGATGAGCAAAAAGAAGCCTGGTGGTTTGTCACAACCGTTGGAAACAAGTCTCAATGGATTTCATTGATGGTTTACCAAGGACTAGGTCAGGTCATGATGGTATTTGAGTGAATTGTATATCAGAGAATGAAGGTTACCCAAGATAGGCAGAAGACTTATCTCGATAAGAGACGAAGAGATTTGTAATTCTTCGTTAACGACTCGGTGTTCGTCAAGATCTCTCCATTGAGAATGTGATTCGGATTGGCTGGAGAGGTAAGTTAGCACCAAGATTTGTTGGCCCATTCCCAGTCCTCGAGCAAGTTGGAAATTTGGCGTATGAAGGAGAGCTACCTGCTAAGATGGCGGGAGTTCACGACGTATTTCATGTTTCCCAGTTAAGGAAATTCGTGCATGACCCTAGTGTGGCTATTTCACCTGATCAGTTGGATAACATCGAAGTTGAACTTGAGGCGGTTGGGAACCGCAAGTCTATGCGTATTGTTGGGAACGATACGAAGCAGCTTCGAAGGAAGGCGGTGAAATTAGTCAAAGTCCAGTGGGGTGAGAATGAAAAAGACTGTACTTGGGAAACAGAGGAGGATATAAGGAAGAAGTATCCAGAACTCTTTGCCTAGTAAGGTTTTGGTAGTGATGGTTTCTTCCCTTGTTAGTAAACCGCATGCTAGGATAGACTTGTTTTGCATGTTGATTGTTGTTTTATGGTTGATAGGCATGCAGGATCTTTGTATGTTTTAGGTTAAGGAATTTCGGGGACGAAATTTCTTAAGGGGGGGAGAGTGTAACGACCCGTATTCTACGCATCATAGGATCGTAGAATATTTTTTTCTTTCACATACGAAGTCGTATGGTCATGTAACTTTGGGAGACGACTATTGGGTCATTTCCAATGTTCATGATTTTTCCCGCTTTTTAAATGACCATTTTTCCTCTAGTTGGTACTGTTTTGGCCATAACTTTTGACTGGAAAGGAATTTTGACCTGAAATCACTTTCATTGGCTCCGGATGATGGTTTACAATTCCGTAGAGTGGTCACATTAGCCAAACGGACTCATCGTTTGGGAGATATGGCTGAAACAAGTTTCATATGGTTAAAAACAGCTTAATTGGGCTTAACCGGGTAATTAGCAGCTAGGCCCAAAGGGGATTTCGGGATTAGGGTAAAGAGGAGGATGAAATCAGTTAAAGAACGATCTTATCCTCATTTCCCAGCCGCCACTTTCTTTCTTGCAACCCTAGCAATGGCCTCCGACACCCAAATTACCTTCTAATCACTTTCTAATCAAGTTTTGGCTTAATCTACATCAAATTAAGGAGAGGAAACACGAAAGCAAGGCTAGAGCTGCTGTTAGACATCAGTATTCGCCCAAATCAGCAAGGTTTTAGTTCTGATAATTTCGTTTGTGGCCAAGGTGAGTGATTAGCATTGTTTTGACACTAATTACAGTTAATTAAGGGTAATTAGTGAAGATTAGCGAATTTATACACTAATAAATTCTGGAAAAATACCTATAAATTCGAAAATAATATTTTATGCCTCTGGTAGAAATTTGGTTTAATTTGGTTAAATTTTGTTAACCCTATGATTAGTTTGGCTTAAACATGCTTAAGGGAAAATATGGGGTTTGGGGTATATTTGATCCACTTTGACACACAAATTCATTGTTTTGGTGTTTGTGGTTAGTTTGCTATGTTGCTATGACTGTATGAACTGTTTTGTGATTGATTAGTATAGTTAGATTGATCGAAAACGTCGTCGAATGGCGTAAACAAGTTGCTGGAAAAAGTTGCAGAAAGTTGTGCAGGGTTTCGGATCGGATCGGATATGGGGCTCGGATCGAATAAGTGGACGGGCAAGTACATCCGGATCGGATCGAAACTTAACACATGAGAGGCTTGGCAAAAAGGAAGGCCATGTTGGTTAAACTGGGGATCGGATCGACTTAAGGACGAAGGGCTCGGATCGGATCGACTTAAGGACGAAGGGCTCGGATCGGATCAACTCAAGGATGAAGAGCTCAGACTGGAGTAAGGCGAAGGGATCGGATCGGAGTAAATGAAGAACTAGGGAGCTGATCGGAGCGGGAGCATGAACTGAATGGGAGATGGCAACCCGACCCGATCCGAAGTGGGACACCCGACCCGAACCGATGTGACGCTGTGGACCCAAACCGAACCGCTACTGGAGAAGACTACGAACAGAACCAACTCAAGGTAGAGGACCCGACCCGAACCAATGGCTAGAAGGGAACCCGACCCGACCCAGTATTGACCAATAACCCGAGATGCAGAGGTAGTCCAAATGGAAGTCAGAGCTCAGGATCCAGTTGGGAACCAATGAGTTCACTTCATGATTGGGCTTTGCTGCGGGACGTGTGCAAAGGGGTTGTCGGTATTCATAACTTTGGTCCACCACTGAGAGATGGATAGTGGGTTTGTAGTGATAGTTACACGGGATTGGATTCCGCCATGGCCCAAAGTATTAGGTGACCAAAGTAGTGGATATCGTATGCTTTACGCACTGAGTGAGAGATGTGAGGATGATTGCTATGCTTGATTGTTTGACATCACTATGACACGCACACCCCCACCTCCGTATCTCTCACACAGTATGTTAGTGGCACCTTAGAGTATTGTACGGTATGTAGTGCTAACTCTTTGGTTGCAGGTCCAGGTTCAGGTATGATTGGATTATACCTGTTATTATTCTGTTTTGTTGCTTATCGCTCATACCAGGCTTTATGTCTGACCCAGAGTTTTATGTCTCCTCTTATTACTCTGGGTGCTCACACGAGCAGACTAGAGACAGGTTATGGTTAGCTGGTGATGCGCGAGTAGCTGATTCGGAGGCGAGCAGGAGGCTTCCACGTATGATATATATAGTATTCTCCCTGTGTTGTTGAAGATCACTGCTTGGGCATTAGTCGTGCATCTTCTACTTTACCTTTCTTTTGTTTTAGAGACAGTAATTTGGAAAGTTGTAATAAGCTGTATTTGGATTTCCGTTGCTATGTTGGTTTAGTTTTCAGCTTATGTACTGTCTCGCCTGTTTTATGTCAAGTATATTATTATTATATTTTGTTCCATGCGCTGTGTGACATTCTACAGGTTCCTTGTTAGTTAATTCTCTTCTTTCCTTTCTTCTAATGACCGTCCCGTGCTAGTCGGGCATGCGTACAGCGCACTTTCGGAGGAAATGCAGGCTGGTGCGGGGTGGGCCGTCACAATAAACGCCTTAAAAATGGCTATTTTCCAAACGACCTCCGTTTTCGACGAAACCAATTTTGTTGGATCTGAAATATTAAATTATTGGTAGAATCCAAATTTCATAATTTTCGGAGTCAGTATGTGGTCGTGGCAACTTAAATTGTACATTCAAATTCAATGTTGAACGTTATATTGATTTATACTTTAATTTTGATAAAAACTGATTGAAACAACTGCATCAGCTTATGAAACATAATTCCATTGTGTTCGGAATGGGGGTGTTTGATTAGGGATGAAAGTTATTGGGTTTTGCTTGGATTTCGGAGTATTAAACAAGTAATTCACAAATAAAAATATAATATAATAATACATATATATATATATAAACTATTTTTTCCCTAACCATAAGGAAATATTCATTTGCCGCCGCCACAAACTTTCAATGACCACGACAGCTTGACTCTTCCTTCCTCAATCACGCAAAATATACAGCGAATATAATCCTAGTTCCATAACGAAAATCAAGGAGCTACGCGAGAACTTTTAATCCATATAAGGATGATTGAATTTTGTAAACTGTTGAGTGCGAATAATGGGCTCGAAGTTGTATCGTTCGACGTGGTTTACTGTTCGAAGGGGGCCATCGAACTTGAACAGACGACTAGAGATGGGTGATGGCAACTAGGTTGTTCTCATGGCAGTCTTCGATCGTTCTCCGGCATTGGCGTTGGTGGTGCGCAGACAGTTGAAGGCAGAGACGATGGGTTCTAGATAATTATGAAGAAAATGGTTAATAAGGGAAAGTTAAGATATTTAATTAGTTTAATTATATAATTAATTAGCTTAACGATGTAATAAAACTTTAAACCTTTATATCTTACTCAACCTAAAACAGAATTCGACGATTTCGGAATCGTTGGAATCGTGAAAAAGGAACTTTGCAATGGAACTGACTGGAAGACATTTGAAGCACGTTAAAATTATAGCAAAATTAAATGCTTGATCAGATATGCCGAACGATAATTGTTTTATAACAATTTCTGAACCAATTAAGGTAAGACATCATTCACTGAAAAAGGGCTAGAATACAATTAACTCTTTGTTAATTAATTAGTGAATATTATTATGAAATATCTGAGTTATATATTGATGTCGTGAAATTGAATTGAATAGTAAATGGTTATTAATTGATAAAATTTAACTTGTTATTTGTTATTATTTTTAGATAAGATCACCAATAATATTGAACGATACCGTTGAGTTGAATGAATTAATTGTTGATGATTGATATTGCGATTAATCTATTGATTGACGAACTCATATAAGCGTTAACGGTTTAATGCTTATATGGTATATACCATTATATGTGGATTGGATGTTATAATTGATTGTCAATGTATGATTTGAAATTAATGAACAGTTTAGAATTCTATTAGATTTTATTTATAAATCGAATTTGGTTTTAATAGGACGTGTCGTGCAGCAACCATTCGAGAATTTCAACCGTTAACTTCGAACTGATATAACAGGAGATTCGGCTGTTGGATTCTCCCGAAATTGAAAACATTGGATTCATAATTAAAAGAGCTTTTAAATAAAAAGAAAATATTTGAAAGCCAAAGGTTATATTTGAAGATAAGTCAAAATCAATATTTGAAAAGGTCGTTGTAAACGTAGTTCGATGACCGTAAACGGAAATTAACTTAAATGGCTATATTAAAATTATTAAAATTATGGATAAAATGTGTTAAATCATAATAAATGTTTTTAAAATATTTTGGATTAAATATTCCAAATTTTGGAAATTTAAAGGATATTTTATCTGAATGAACTAGTTAAAAACTAAAATAAAGAACCAAAAGGAATATGCTATGATTTCTTAGAGTACAGTCTAATACCACTTGTGAGATCTAACTGGAAATTATTTTGTTAGGAGAGGGATGGGAAGAACCGAAAGGAACGTCGGATATTCGACTAAAATCAGATGATGTTTTTAGTAACAAATGATCCAACGTTTTAGATAAAGTATTGGATTGAAATGGGTTAAATATAACCAAAAAAATTTAATATATAAATTGGATTGGATTTGAAGGGAAATTATCATCGGATATTTCGATATTGGATTCCATGATCATATGGATGCTGCTTTTTGGAATTTGGTAGATATTGATATTAGATTTCCCAAAATAATATATGTTGGTTACATAATTTGATATTGAATATAAGATGATACATTTTCTATTTAAAGCCTTATATTTAATATCAACTTGAATTTTGTATTTTTTGTAAGACAGGATTAATTTTCGAGACTAATTAATCATTGAATAATGAATTTTAAAGATTAAAACTAAGAAGAGTTTTTAATAAATCTTTAATTAGATTTGAACGGATAAATGATAACTAAATTTACCAAAACACAATATGTGTTTGAACCAAATATACATGATTGTTGATATTACTTATTGTTGATTGATTGTTGATTGTGCTCGACCAGTTTATGAGCAAAATATGCTTTTACATTTAGCATTGGGATGGGTAGAGATATTTATATGCTAATACCTAGTGATTAATATCATGATTTGACTATGAGGTGTTTAGCGATGTTGTTTTGTTCATTTCAAATTTAATGAATGATTCTGAAATGTGATTTTCTTAAGTGAAAAGGAACATTATTCCCGATTTTGGACAGGGAATGTTTTATAAATTATTTTATAAAACAGAAAGGATTTTGAGGGCTATACCCGATGATTTCGAAATGATTTCGAAGTGAAAATCTATATAGGTTTGATTATACTTGTGATTATTGGTGTTAATGATTTTTCCACTTCGGGATGAAAAATGATTTAGTATTTGGCTAAAGATTCGGTTAACCCTGAGGACTAAAAGTATGGGTGAGACCCAGGACCTTAAAAATTGGTCAGTGGTCAGTGTAGCCTACTCCATGTGAGGGAGGTGCGCATATATATATATATATATATATATATATATATATATATATATATATATATATATATCAAGTGACTAAGGTGCGTGTCGTTGGCCTTGTTTGATGGGAGAAACCTCCCGATATTTAGTTGCATACTTTTTATATGCATTGTGATATTTTGTAATTCATATTTCCAAAGATTTTGGTTTGAAATCCTGTAACGACCCGGATTTTGAGCCATTTAATTCTGAATATTTAAATTTGTTTGAAATATTTTATTTGAATTATAAATGGAAATTGTAACAACCTGTATTTTAAATAACATGTTATAACATAAACCAAGGCAGAATTAAATGATAAATTCTGAATCAAGGGAAACGGGCTGTGCCATTGGGTTCGTCTCGGAAAAATACGCAAAATAGAGTCCGAGTTTTCGAAAATCGGAGTCCGTATGACCCAGTTATGGCCCATAGAAGTTTTCAGAAAATTCAAATTTAAAAACAAATTTCAAATTCAGCTGGGCAGGGCAGGCGGGAAAAATTCCCGCCACCCCAAGTCGACTGGGGAGTCGATCTGGGAGTCGACACACCCCAGGCTGTGTCGACTGCCCAGTCGACACCCCTGTCGACTTGGGTGGTCGGCCAGTCTGGCCTGGGTGCACCTGACTTGTTTCTCAAGACATGTTTGGAGGCTAATGACGTGAATTGATGGTCCAGATCTGAATTAGGGTTAATCCTATGGCCTAAACTAACCTAATCTTCTATAAAAGGACCCTAATACCTAGCCTAAATCATCATAAATCAATCCTACAACTAAACTATGCCAAAATGTTTAATCATGGCCTCCACCCTCTTGTCATAGCCTCAATCTTCATTCATATGAGAGTTCCTAAGCTTGTTTGAGAGTTGCAAAGCTTGATTCAAGGCCAAAGTTCAATCTTTCTTCATTAAAACAAGGATCTTTCTTCATATAATCAAAGGAGCTTCTTGGAGCTTGTATTCATTTGGGGTTTTTAGAGTTGCTAGTGGCTTCGTCTCAATCTTATTTTATTTTATAAGTCTTCATGGCATTGTAAGCCCTATACTACTCTTAGATTCTAACTATGAAGTTAAATATGACATGTTGCAAGTTTGAGTTTGGGCCTAAGTATGATATGTGCTTTGATCCTATCATGTTATGCATAAATTATTTCTATGCATGTTTGTAAAGCTATCACCTTTACCTTATGCATAGAAAGCTATGAGCTTTGATTGGAAATGTTGCATAAAGCAACATAGAAACTCTCATAAACCTTGTGTTATCTTGCATATGATGTTATATGCGAATCACTATCCACCATCCTATGTCATTTATGATCATGTTTCACCTATTTGCTAAAGTTTGATATCATGCATATTTTGAGTCTTATAATCTAATATGCAAGTTTATGATCTACTTTATGCTATCTTGCATATGATGTTATATGCGAATCACTTGCTATCATCCTATGTCATTTATGACCATGTTTCACTTATTTTGCTAAAGTTGATATTATGCATGTTTTGAGGCCTATGATGTAATATGCAAGTTTATGAACACCTTTGCCTCATATGCCACCATGTTCAACTTGTGGCCCAAAACCTTATTAATTATGTCATGCTTCTAAGTTTCCCCTTTGAGATCTATTTGTGTTTATGCGAACTTACATGCGATGGGGTTACGTTATGGGTAAACTAAAATGACATAAAAACATGACTTGAAAAGATGACATGAAATATGACATGTGATATTGCTTGAAACATGAATTTGGAAATGACTTCTAGAAAACATGAGAATGGCCAACTCGAGGTTGGGTTGAGTTTGTAGCATAAATCTACCCGGAACCGACCGGCTTTACTAGTGGCTACAAGCAATAGGACCCAATGTGAGTAGTTGGTCATGTCGCACTTGAAACCCGAGGTTAGACCAAGTTGTGGTGTAAAGCTACCCGGACCCGCCCGGCTTAACTAGTAACCACAACAAGGTCTAATGTGAGAGGTTGGGTGCATTAAATTAATTAATGCCACATGATAGGGTTAAGTCATGGACCACTTGAATACTTAACCAATTAAACACGATGGGTTGATAGGGTTAAGTCATGAACCTTGGGTACACTTAACCAACTTGATGGGGTAGGGTTAACCACATTTAACCCGTTAGAAACCCTAGTTACGTGGTCCTTTTCACCAGTAACCCTCTTGATTGTATCATGATACCCTAGGGACTAGGCTAGGGTGGGGCACGATTACTGGGCTGACATGTAAGCGACCAAAACGACGGCTGAGTAAGTGCGCCGGTGTAGGTTCAGGCGGACTATGGTCGTGCACATAGTCCGGAGTTGAAAAAGCAGACATGGGAACCCGTAGGTTTAGACTGTGCGTGCTTGATTTGTGTCCGTGGTTGGCACCCTAGGGCTTGATACACCCTAGGGTGGACCTAGCACAGTTTGACTACACTTCGTGATTGGGCCGTAGGACACCGACACTTGACGAGTTAGGCATTTAGGGAGCCGATCGACTAAACCATGTTGTTGGACCTTGATCTAGGTCATCCCGGGATATTGGGCCAAGAGTGGGCCAAGGGATCATTTCTTGTTTATACTTGACATGGATTGGAATACTAGTACACACTTGGTGCAACTTAACCTTGTACATGCGATGCCACACTTGATCTATCTTGTTAACTTTTCACCATGACAGTTATCACCCTATGCTTTATCTCTGCTTTACATGTCCAGTTAACTTTATTAGTTTTTATACTAATAGTAGATAGGACTTACCAGTCTTTTTGACTGACCCGTTTTCTTTCGCCTCTTTTCTTCCGTCCCCCCCCCCCCCCCCCCCCCAAGGTTTGCAGGGTGGGAACACTGGTACCTAGCTGGATCTTTAGCTGCTTTTTTGGATAGCTCATGTACGGTTTGTACTTGAGCATGCTATGGCTTTATTCTGCTTTGGGGATAGTTACTTTATGTTTTTTTCAGTTTTCAGTTTATGTTCTAGACTTTGTTTTGTGGGAAAATAATGACCAAGTACTTTGATGTAACTTGACTATGGTTTTGAAATGTTGGTTTTATCCGCTGCTTTACTACTCTGTTTTACTTATATGTTCTGTCTTGTGATATCTGCATGCATGTTTACCTCGTTTAACGCCCCTCCAAAGCCAGTGCACTTGCAAGAGTGGCATTGGCGGAGGTGGGGTGTTACATTTGGTATCAGAGCTTAAGGTTTACAAGATTTGAGCAAAAGTGTTTTTAAAACTTACCTTTTTGGAAAACTATTTTCAAAACCAATTAAGTATTTTCCAAGAAAAGTCTGGTTATTTTAAAAGGCTATTCCCCAAAATCCATTAGCACTATCCTTCGTTTCCTCATTCTAAATCTATCTTTTCCTTTTTCAGCATGGCCGATCTTAACCTTCCCGAGGGAGTAACCATTCCCGGATGGTTCCGGAGGTACTTGGAAGCTAGGGACAACGATGCGGGCCCAGCAAATACCCCCACCGTAACTGAGGTTCCTCCTCCTCCTCCTCAGCATCCACAAGTAGATTTCGCAAAGGTTTGCAAGGACTTTAAGGCGATGGGCGGCAAGAATTTTGTTGGGACGGAGACTTTTGTGGAGGCACGAAATTGGTTGAAAGAAACTGAGGATCTCTTCGCTATCTTTGATGTGGAAGACCATAGAAAGGTTTTATTGGCAGCATGGCTATTAAAAGAAGAAGCTGCTTATTGGTGGGAGGTCACCAATGCTACTAGGCCTATAGAGACTTGGGCCGACTTTAGGACGAGGTTTGGGCTTAAGTTTCTATCATCAGCTGAGGCGAATCTGCAATTGGAGAAGTTTATATCTTTGAAGCAAGGGGACATGACAGTGAGGGAGTATGTGAATAAGTTTAACCAGCTCGCTCGATTCGGTTTGGACATGGTTAATACTCCCCAGAAGAAGGCTTTACGCTTTGCACGAGGGTTGAATGAGCCATTACAAGGTTTAGCCCTATCTCATATACCCATGGGGGCCACTTTTGAAGGCCTAGTAGACATGGTATTTCTTCAAGGAGACGATAAGAATGGCAAGAAGGAAGCCAAGACTAATGAGACTCAAACCAAGAAGACGGACTCCAAGTGGGGAGGAAATCAGAGCAATCAGAACAACAAGAACAATAAGGGCAATAAGGCCAACAACAACAAGGCAAAAGACCCAAGAAAATGCAACTTCTGTGGGATTGTTGGGCACATAGCCAAAGATTGCAGAAAGAAGAAGAGGAAGTTGGGCGAATGCTTTCACTGTGGAGAGCCTGGACACCTTAGCAAGGATTGCCCTAAGAAGCAAGGACAAGGGCAAGGGCAGACTCAGTGTGCAGGACCTTCTGGAGGGCAAGTGAATGCTCTCAACACTGCTCCAGTTCAGGACCGAGGTGGTATTTCTGTAGAAAGTCTTGTTTATATTTCTGACTTTCCTGTTCGCACTTTATTTGATTCTGGCGCATCGCATACCTTTATTTCTTCTGACATTGTTGAAAGTTTGCACCTAAGTACTAGTCTAGTTGAGGATCCCGTCAGTGTTTCAAATCCAATTGGGGGTTCTGCCCATTTATTTATGATTTGTGTGGATTTGAAGATTTCTATCTTGACCGTAGAATTCTCGTGTAATGCTTATGTTCTCGGGTTCACGGGATACGGGTTGATTTTGGGCATGGATTGGTTGTCCAGTTATGGAGCCATTCTCGATTGTGAGCATAGGGTGGTGAGGCTCATGACTCGCCTCGGTAATACCCTAGAGATTTCTTGCAACCGGCTGGATCCCGTCATGTTATGTTATCTTGAATCTCTTGACTCGTCCATCAATGGTCTGCAATCTGTAAGGGTGGTTCGAGAATATCCTGAAGTCTTTGAAGAGGTTAAGGGGTTACCCCCTAAACAAGAGATAGATTTTCGCATTTATCTTGTTGATAATGCCAAGCCAGTATCATTGCCCGTTAGGCACATGGCCCCGCGAGAAAGAAGAGAGCTCAGTAAGCAAATCAAGGAGTTGCTTGAGAAGAATTTTATTAGGCAAAGCATTTCTGAATGGGGTGCTCCGGTGGTATTCGCTACTAAGGCGGATGGTTCGCTTCGTCTATGTGTTGATTATCGAGAGTTGAACAAGCTGACAAAGAAGAATAGGCACCCGTTACCGAGGATTGATGACCTCTTTGACCAGCTTGTTGGTGCTTCTGTTTTCTCTCAGCTCGATCTAGCCACCGGATTCCATCAGCTTAGAGTGGCTGAGGATAGTATTGATAAGACTGCGTTTAGGACTCCAGATGGATTCTTTGAATGGCTTATCATGCCATTCGGTTTGACTAATGCACCCGCCTACTTCGTAGATTTGATGAGTAGGGTGTTCAGGGAGTTCCTTAACAAGTTCGTGGTTGTCTTCGTGGATGATATTCTGATCTTCTCAAAGGATGAGGAAGAACATGCCAGACACCTCAAGGAAGTGATGGATACGCTTAGAGCTCATCAGTTGAAAGCCAAGTTCTCCAAATCCCATTTCTGGAGAAGGTAAGTTCGGTTTCTTGGCGGTGGATCCCGCGAAAGTGGTTGCAGTTCAAGACTGGAAGACTCCTAGGAATGCAACCGAAGTAAGAAGCTTTCTCGGTCTGGCGGGCTACTATAGGAAGTTTATCAGGGACTTCGCTAAGATTTCAGCCCCTCTTACTAAGTTGACGAAGAAGAACTTAGTCTTTGCATGGGACTTAGAGTGTGAGCTTGCTTTTCAAAGGCTCAAGAGGGCCCTTACTACAGCTCTAGTTTTGGCCTTACCCGATGGCGGTAAGATGTTTACCATGTACACCGATGCATGTGGCACGGGGTTAGGTGCTGTTCTGATGCAAGAGGGAAGAGTGATATGTTATGGGGGTAGGCAACTTAAAGTTCATGAGAAGAACTATCCCACTCGTGATTTGGAGTTGGCGGCGATCGTCTTTGCACTCAAATCTTGGCGCCACTATCTTCTAGGCGAAAGGTTTGAGTTATATACTGATCATAAGTCGCTCAAGTACCTCTTCTCGCAGAAGGACCTGAATCTAAGGCAGCAGAGGTGGATGGAATTCTTGGCATCTTATGACTTCGAGATAGCTTATACCCCTGGCAAGGGTAATGTTGTGGCAGATGCATTAAGCAGAAGTAGGTTGACTTTGAGTCCCTTGTTTGTTGAGATGAAGAGCCTAGAGTTCTTGGCAACCTTTGATTTCACACCGGCTGTTGAGTCGATGACGGGTTCATTAGCATCCCTTGAGCTTAGACCTATACTTCTTGATCAAGTTGGGGCTTCACAGAAGGAAGATCCACAGATAGTCGAGGTCATGGACAAGTTGATTCGTGGTGAGACATCTAGTCACCTTGCTAGATATACTATTGATGACAAGGGTTGGCTAAGGCGTGATGGAAGGCTATGCGTTCCACAAGTAGGAGACTTGGTGCATAAAATTCTCGAAGAAGCGCATCACTCGAAGATGACTATACATCCTGGAGGAGATAAGATGTATAGGGATATGAAGCGCATTTTCTTTTGGGCTGGGATGAAGAAAGATGTGGCGGAGTATGTTTCAAAGTGCATGGTGTGCCAACAAGTGAAAGCCGAGTCGAAGAAACCCGGTGGGTTATTACATCCATTGGAGGTCCCGCAATGGAAGTGGGAAAGTATTTCTATGGATTTTGTGGATGGATTGCCTAGGTCAAGGAAAGGGAATACGAGCATATGGGTCATAGTTGACAGACTTACGAAGAGTGCTCATTTCATTCCAGTGAAGAGCAAGAGGACCGCATCATGGCTAGCATCTGTTTATCTTCGAGAGATAGTGCGGTTGCATGGAGTTCCTTCTAGCATAGTTAGCGATCGTGACCCAATCTTCACTAGCCAGTTCTGGAATAGTTTGCAAGAAGCGATGGGTACGCGATTGAATCTAAGTACAGCCTATCACCCCCAGACAGATGGCCAGACCGAAAGGGTGAATAGAGTGCTAGAAGATCTTTTGAGGCTTTGTGTGCTTGACTTTGGTGGTACTTGGGAAGACCACCTTCCTCTTGTAGAGTTTTCTTATAATAATTGCTATCAAGCTAGCATAGGGATGGCACCATTTGAAGCTTTGTATGGGAGGCCATGTAGGTCACCATCTTGTTGGTGGGAGACTACGGATAGGCTTATACTTGGGCCTGATATGATACGGGACACATCCGAGAAAGTTGAATTGGTGAGAAGACGGATGAAAGCGGCCCAAGACAGACAGAAATCCTATGCTGACAAGCGAAGGACAGATTTGGAATTCGAAGTTGGAGATATGGTTTTCGTGAAGGTTTCTCCTTTGCGTAATGTGGTTCGTTTTGGAGCAGTTGGGAAGCTGGCACCAAGGTTCGTAGGACCTTTCCCTATCATAGAAAGAATTGGGAGGATGGCTTATAAGGTGGAATTGCCCGAGAAGCTGGTCGGAGTGCATAATGTCTTCCATGTCTCGCATCTCCGAAAGTGCTTACATGAGTCCGCTGAGGTGGTTGAACCTAGCATTCTTGAAGACGTGGAGGTAGAGAAAGAGGCAACCCTGAGGAGAGCCCCGATTCGTGTCTTGGGAACAGAGATCAGGAAGCTAAGGAATCGAGAAGTCAAATTGGTGAAAGTTCAGTGGAGTGAAGCCGAAGAGGATGCAACTTGGGAAACCGAAGAGAAGATGCGTGGGCTTTATCCATTTCTTTTTGAGGGTACATTCTCGATCTCTTTTTTTTTAGCATATCTTCCCTTTGCTATCCATATTTATCCTGTTTATCTTGTTATCTCATTAACCTTGTCATGAGAACCTTAGGTAGAAACCCTTTGGATGAAACATGTATTTGAAACATGTTATGCTTGATGTTTGCAAGTGGTTGCAAGTGTTTGCAAGTGGATACTCGTGGATGCATGATACACATTAGGCACTAAGATCGGCTCACACATTTTCATATCGCATATACATGAGTGCTTATACTTATTCATGGATGAAACTTGTTATGCTATCACGTGGATGCTGCATATGGATGAATGTTATGTGCACTCATGTAGAGATTATAAATTATGTTAGGAATTTGCATACATATGGACGCATTTCACCAACATACTTTGCATTAAGGAGGTTTACTGAATCAGTAATCGCCTGATTTTCGCATTAGATAAGAACATATACACACGCCTTTGCATAAAATCATATAGCATTTAGAAGTTGTTAAGGACATTGACTGCACGTGGATGATGTTTTGAGTAGATGGATGATGGATGATGGATGGTAGGACACGTTCTTCCTAACTTAGAGATTTCGGGGACGAAATCCTTTAAGGTGGGGAGGATGTAACAACCCGTATTTTAAATAACATGTTATAACATAAACTAAGGCAGAATTAAATGATAAATTCTAAATCAAGGGAAACGGGCTGTGCCATTGCGTTCGTCTCGGAAAAATACGCGAAATAGAGTCCGAGTTTTCGAAAATCGGAGTCCGTATGACCCAGCTATGGCCCATAGAAGTTTTCAGAAAATTCAAATTTAAAAACAGATTTCAAATTCAGCTGGGCAGGGCAGGCGGGAAAAATTCCCGCCACCCCAAGTCGACTGGGGAGTCGACTTGGGAGTCGACACACCCCAGGCTGTGTCGACTGCCCAGTCGACACCCCTGTCGACTTGGGTGGTCGGCCAGTCTAGCCTGGGTGCACCTGACTTGTTTCTCAAGACATGTTTGGAGGCTAGTGACGTGAATTGATGGCCCAGATCTGAATTAGGGTTAATCCTATGGCCTAATCTAACCTAATCTTCTATAAAAGGACCCTAATACCTAGCCTAAATCATCATAAATCAATCCTACAACTAAACTATGCCAAAATGTTTAATCATGGCCTCCACCCTCTTGTCGTAGCCTCAATCTTCATTCATATGAGAGTTCCTAAGCTTGTTTGAGAGTTGCAAAGCTTGATTCAAGGCCAAAGTTCAATCTTTCTTCATTAAAACAAGGATCTTTCTTCATATAATCAAAGGAGCTTCTTGGAGCTTGTATTCATTTGGGGTTTTTAGAGTTGCTAGTGGCTTCGTCTCAATCTTATTTTATTTTATAAGTCTTCATAGCATTGTAATCCCTATACTACTCTTAGATTCTAACTATGAAGTTAAATATGACATGTTGCAAGTTTGAGTTTGGGCCTAAGTATGATATGTGCTTTGATCCTATCGTGTTATGCATAAATTTGTTCTATGCATGTTTGTAAAGCTATCACCTTTACCTTATGCATAGAAAGCTATGAGCTTTGATTGGAAATGTTGCATAAAGCAACATAGAAACTCTCATAAACCTTGTGTTATCTTGCATATGATGTTATATGCGAATCACTAGCCACCATCCTATGTCATTTATGATCATGTTTCACCTATTTGCTAAAGTTTGATATCATGCATATTTTGAGGCTTATAATCTAATATGCAAGTTTATGATCTACTTTATGCTATCTTGCATATGATGTTATATGCGAATCACTTGCTATCATCCTATGTCATTTATGACCATGTTTCACCTATTTTGCTAAAGTTGATATTATGCATGTTTTGAGGCCTATGATGTAATATGCAAGTTTATGAACACCTTTGCCTCATATGCCACCATGTTCAACTTGTGGCCCAAAACCTTATTAATTATGTCATGCTTCTAAGTTTCCCCTTTGAGATCTATTTGCATTTATGCGAACTTACATGCGATGGGGTTATGTTATGGGTAAACTAAAATGACATAAAAACATGACTTGAAAAGATGACATGAAATATGACATGTGATTATGCTTGAAACATGAATTTGGACATGACTTCTAGAAAACATGAGAATGGCCAACTCGAGGTTGGGTTGAGTTTGTAGCATAAATCTACCCGGAACCGACCGGCTTAACTAGTGGCTACAAGCAATAGGACCCAATTTGAGTAGTTGGTCATGTCGCACTTGAAACCCGAGGTTAGACCAAGTTGTGGTGTAAAGCTACCCGGACCCGCCCGGCTTAACTAGTAACCACAACAAGGTCTAATGTGAGAGGTTGGGTGCATTAAATTAATCAATGCCACATGATAGGGTTAAGTCATGGACCACTTGAATACTTAACCAATTAAACACGATGGGTTGATAGGGTTAAGTCATGAACCTTGGGTACACTTAACCAACTTGATGGGGTAGGGTTAACCACATTTAACCCGTTAGAAACCCTAGTTACGTGGTCCTTTTCACCAGTAACCCTCTTGATTGTATCATGATACCCTAGGGACTAGGCTAGGGTGGGGCACGATTACTGGGCTGACATGTAAGCGACCAAAACGATGACTGAGTAGGTGCGCCGGTGTAGGTTCAGGCGGACTATGGTCGTGCACATAGTCCGGAGTTGAAAAAGCAGACACGGGCACCCGTAGGTTTAGACTGTGCATGCTTGATTTGTGTCCGTGGTTGGCACCCTAGGGCTTGATACACCCTAGGGTGGACCTAGCACAGTTTGACTACACTTCGTGATTGGGCCGTAGGACACCGACACTTGACGAGTTAGGCTTTTAGGGAGCCGATCGACTAAACCGTGTTGTTGGACCTTAATCTAGGTCATCCCGGGATATTGGGCCAAGGGATCATTTCTTGTTTATACTTGACATGGATTGGAATACTAGTACACACTTGGTGCAACTTAACCTTGTACATGCGATGCCACAATTGATCTATCTTGTTAACTTTTCACCATGACAGTTATCACCCTATGCTTTATCTCTGCTTTACATGTCCAGTTAACTTTATTAGTTTTTATACTAATAGTAGATAGGACTTACCAGTCTTTTTGACTGACCGTTCCCCCCCCCCAGGTTTGCAGGGTGGGAACACTGGTACCTAGCTGGATCTTTAGCTGCTTTTCTGGATAGCTCATGTACGGTTTGGACTTGAGCATGTTATGACTTTATTCTGCTTTGGGGATAGTTACTTTATGTTTTTTTCAGTTTTCAGTTTATGTTCTAGACTTTGTTTTGTGGGAAAATAATGACCAAGTACTTTGATGTAACTTGACTATGGTTTTGAAATGTTGGTTTTATCCGCTGCTTTACTACTCTGTTTTACTTATATGTTCTGTCTTGTGATATCTGCATGCATGTTTACCTCGTTTAACGCCCCTCCAAAGCCAGTGCACTTGCAAGAGTGGCATTGGCGGAGGTGGGGTGTTACAGAAATTTATTTAATAAAACGATATTTAAACGTATAGTTTACAATTAAATTTAAACCGAGCCCGTAACGTTGCGATAGTTCGTAATATTATGTTTTGGAACGGTTACAAATTTCGGTTCAATCGAACGTTAAATTTGCTTGTAAAAAGAAACTGTTAAATTTGAACTGTTAATATAGAGGGTTTTCCTTCCAAAATCTTTGAAAATATCGGGCAATCCATATAAAATTCTGACAATAGTGGTCGAACCCTTACATTAGGGTAAGACTCTGTGTCGGACACACTACTTTAAACCATTCTTGTGGACGCAATATGATAAAGGATTTTCTATCTTGGCCATCACAGTGGGAAAAAAATATCTCGTAAGATTGGGTGTTTAGGAGTCAAAGATTACATATGTTTATTCAAACATTTCGGCAGGGAATTTTTATCCTTTCACACTGTGAGTCTGAGAAAAATAAAATAACGAAGTTGCCATCTTTTTCTTTAAAATTTGGACTGTGTTAAGTCAAATTCTTCGGCTACATCAAAAAAGAAGATTTTGCCATATCCTTATGTGTTCATGTCAAAAAGAAAATCTCCGTGCAATCAAATAAACATCATGCTCTGCGAAGTATTTTCATATCTTGGCAATCTTTGAAAATCTGCAGCATTTGTTTCTTTTTTACTTTAAGAACATCTGTACATGTTCTTTTGGGAAGGAGCAAATATACAAATGCAAATATGTCATTTCCATCTTTCTAGATTCTGTCCTTATTCACCAAAATTTCTACCGTTCCATTTACTTTGATACAATAATGCATACTACTTTGCTCTTATCTTATTGGAAGATCAAATGAGATAATTAATTAAATAAATAAATAAAAATCGTTGCCCTAACATAATCCAAGAACATGTAAATCTTTGATCCGGCATATCTTTGTATCCAGCTAAACCATGTGCAGACTCTATCGGATCAGAGCTCGGCAAGATTTCATGGTCTCCAGTCAAAAATGCCTGCTCAGACACACCTATGTGCCTATTTCCTTTGCACTCAAGCTTCATCCATCTATAAATTCGCTCGTTACCTTCCATTTCTATACGCATTCGAAAGAACATAAACCACAACTTCTTCTTTCATCTGATTTGAATTTTGTATATATGTATATATACAAAAGTTGCAACGTGTTGTTTATTCCGAGAGTAAAGACAACGAAGTCAGGCTCATTTTCTGGTGAGGTGTTGCAGAACCAAGTCGCAATGATGGGCGAACACCGGCGAAGCTTGTCATCGGAAGCTAATGCGTATCTTATGGTAAGACAACATGGTGGTTGTTGCATGCAAAGAGAAGGGGATTTCAGTTCCATTCGTGAGATGGTAAAGTTAGCGAGTAACGAGATGGAGTGGCTTGATGTCAAACTGGGTATGTTGATGAGAAGAGGAGAGAGGGAACTGGTAATGGGTTTCTTGTTGTAACAGTGACTTGCTAAGTGCAATAGTAGTGGTTGGGCATTGTTTGCTAAGTATGAATGCGCATGAGTTGTTCAAGGAGGGTGAAAGAAGAACGAAGTACGAGAAAATTGCTGTGAGTGGGTAATATTGCATGAAACAAAGGAGGAGATATGGTGTAAGGTGGTGATGGTATTACAGAAAAGTGGGTTTCAGTATCATTTGGGAAGAAAAGTTCACTGTAAGCATGGATCTAGCATTTGAAACGTAATCATGTATGTTAATGATGAAGATTTACCAAAGTATGGGTTTGACGAACAGTGGGAATTCAAATAAAAAAAAGGAGGTTTACTTCATTATTGTGTGCGTGGATGAGTGGTGGAAAGGAGTCCTGAACGAAGAAGAAAAGGGAGTTAGAAGTATACAATGTGAAGGTTCCCAATTTTAGCATGGCAGTAGTAGGGTAGGGGCTGATGTCGGAAATATATGAAGGGGAGGACGTTGAGTCCATTGTGAAGGGGATGGTATAGTGGTGAACATGGTAGGTAGCACACTGATGATCGTGGGTTGGTGAATGGCAATTTATGATGGTTGAAAGAGAAGTTCCAAGGGTTACAGCGAAA
This sequence comes from Allium sativum, assembly GCA_030737875.1. NCBI lineage: Eukaryota > Viridiplantae > Streptophyta > Magnoliopsida > Asparagales > Amaryllidaceae > Allium > Allium sativum. The sequence continues at coordinate 942,873,644 of CM060918.1, forward strand.
GGTTTGAACACAATAGCAGGTTCAGTATTTCTTTTACATAGGGATAAGTGTGATGGTATGTGTTTGGAAATAAGGAGGAAATGGATTTTGGGAGTTGATGGAAAAAAACGCAGCATGGTCGGAGTCGCATTAGAATTTGTTCTGATCATGGAAGAAGGGCGAAACCAAGCAGCGGCAAGGTGAAGTATTAGTGTGGGCCAAATTTTTGGGTTAGCCCAGTATTTTAAAAAGAAAATATAAAAAATGAAAGTAGAAAGTTAGGGAGAAGGAAGTGGTTTGGAGAGAAGGTTGCACAAGTGTATGAGTTGGCAAGTTTGAATTCTTTCAGTGAAGAGGATGGTTTAAGGTAACATATGGGTAATTAGATTTTATTTAGCCGTTAAATAATTAAAAATGGCTTTAATTATATAAATTCTTGAAATTGTTATAACCGTCTGTTCGTAAACAAAATTTAACACGATCAGATCTGTTGGGATCGAAACGATGAAATCTACATTTTAGCACTAACGAGGTGGTTGAGAACAGAGCTACGGTGATTTTATGATAAAATCAAACATCTATTTGATTTTAAAATGAAACTAAAGCAGAACTTTCATCAGGGAACCAAGGTGAGTAAACTCAGTAACTCTGGCTTGTTTATATTTTTATATAAATGAGTTTTAAATTTATTTATAGTAATTTTATACTGTGTTATGGCTGTTTGGATGAATGGTTGATAAAACTGGTTGAAATGGTTTATATAACTATATCATTGATCGATTATTAGTTCTGTTTACTATGATATTTCATATTTATGTGAAATTAATGTTGATTAACATTTGTAGATGCAGGGAAATAGGTTGGAGGGATCCAACTGGATCCCTCAACATTTATATTATTGTTTGTTATTTACTGTGATAACACTGTGATTGATTAAGCTGTGTTGACTTACCCGGGCACTAGAATTTTGGTATTTAATACCGTAAAATATTTTTGAGTATAGAAAATGAAATTTGAGTTTTAAAAAGGAAATTTATTTCCAAAAATACAAATGTAAATTCGAATAGAGTTGAAATGAAAAACATGTTAATGGAGAAAACAAGTGTTTGTAAATGAGAGTATAAATTAAGTGAATTATTTATCATTGGATAAATTGAAATATAAATTCAAATTTGAATTTATATGAAAAATGGAAATCGGTTTGGAAGCCAATATTTGAAATGAGATTTGAACTTAGCAAATTATAAATGAAATTATAAACAAGATTTTAAATGATTACAATACAAATGAGATTGGTTTGGAAAAATCTGAATAGAAATTATAAATAGAATTTGGGTTGAGATATTATTTTTAAGTACGAAATAAACTGATTTGATTGTATATAAAAGAAATATATTCATGATTAAAATAAACAATGGTTTAAATGAAATATTTTGCAAACGAAATATCTCTGAAGGAAATTTTGATTTGAAATATGAATCCAGATTGGAAATTTAATGAAAAGGGAAATGGGTAATCGTTTTAAAAGAAAACAATGAGTTTTAGTTCAAAATTTGGAATATAAAATAAAGTGTGATAACGTTTTGTAGACTGGAATGGTTATAAAGGAATTTGGTAATCATTTGGAAATGATAAATTCAAAAGTGAATTTGGAATTTGAATTAACCTGAAATGGTAGATAAATTTTGAAGTTCGGAATATAATCGAATATAGATTATTCGAGAGAGAGTTATTTACTGGAATTCGATTATATTGAATTTAGGGAAGTATTTGTTTTTACTTTCCGTTTTGAATCAAATTTAATTATTTAATTATTTATTTGTTTACTTATTAATTGAATTAATAAGTATAAGTTATATTTTTATGTACCAAATATTTGGAAACAATGACTATAATGCTACCGTTATAATAAATGTTTTGTAAATCTAAACAACGATTATAATGCTACTATTATAATGAATGCTTTATAAATCTAAACAGCGATTTTAATGCTACCGTAAAAATAAATGTTTTATAAATTAAATATTTGGAAACATCGATTATAACGCTACCGTTATAATCAATGTTTTGCGTAAAGAAGTGGATTCTTAGATTGAATCTGAGAGTCACGTAAGCGATGTTTTGTTAGAAGTTATGAGCTTTGATTATTCCAAAGTTTAGAATGTTGTTCAATTAAGGTATGAGAGGTAATTACACCCCAACTTGATTGACTTCATGATTGACGAAGGAATGTTTAAGGTTCGGTAGTGAAGATTGGTTAGAGATGCAAAATGAAAATTAATGAATTGAGTTATAGCAATGATGTTTATTTTATAATATCGGTTTAACCAAATGAAAAGATCTTGGAAACGTTTTCCAAAGTAATCCAGATGTGTTTTTTAAGTAGTGAAATGATTTGGGATAACGAGAAGTTAAGAAATAATAATTGGAAATGTTTCCAATGTTAATGAAGTATATTTTCTAAAATACAGAAAATTAGAATTTATGAATATATGGAAATGTTTTCTAATTAGGATAAGAGATATTTTCTAGAATAAGGAAATTATGATATTGAAAATGTTTTTCCAAGAATCGAAAAAGAAAAATCAAGATTTGAAAGGATACAGAAGACTGAAATTTTTTTGGAATTAATAACATAATAAGTAATTAATTAACATAAAAGCGCTCAATGTTGTTTGATGGTTGATCAGTGGAATTTTTATTTGGAAATCGGACCATTGATTGTATGGGTGTTCATTTGATAGTTAATGTAACGAACTGGGATTTTCGACCCAGAAAATCAACATAAAACCAATGTCAATTATTCAGGCACCGAGCATTCCAGATCATTAATAGAAAGAAAATAGAGGGTGAGAATAAATAAGATAGAAAATTAGAATAGAAGAAGAAGAACATACACACATCAGAGTAACACGAATCTCACAGCGAAACGAATAAAATATAACATAACTTTGAAATAAAAACAATATATATATATACACAATAACATTATCAGAGTGCAACACTTACAACACAACGGTAATAACAATACTAGATAACGCTGAATCCTCCTACTCCAAGCTCCTCCAATGATATCTGAAAATACCTGAACTACTTGACTGCCCATACAAATTTGGGCACCCAAGAGTTTAGGGAAAAACAAAAATAAACTCTGGGTCAGTCATGGGACTAGTGTGAGTAAACTCCAACCACTTGGTTTAACTTTTAAAAATCCCTTTAAAAGAAAGGATAATCGTAAGACCGATCCACACATAAATACAGATGGTTTTTACCTTACGATAATCCAAAGCATTCTTTGAAATCAATATTCGTCTGATATTATAATAATGTCTAAATATAAGTAATATCAATTTAGCAGAACGCTTGCATCTCACGCTCTACATATATAGTATACAATCAAAGTCGTGGGCTCTTATTGGATAATGGATTCCAACTGGCAAGTTATGGGACCACCTTCCGATAGTGTACCTCTAGAGAGAAATACATCGGGTTTAACAAGAACATCTTGCAACCCAGGCTAAACATGACCGGCACTCACTTCGCTTGAGAGTACCGAATGTATTGTCACCAACGGTGGGGATCAACAATCATTTCCCGAAAGGGACAGCATCGATAGATTTAAGAAGCAAAAGGAATTTCTCTAGATCAGTTGATAATACACCCTACTTAGCAGCTAACCACTTAGCCATGCGATCTACCCGATTTTATACCATTCCCCGGTTGTGAGGCTAGGGGCTATAACGTATCTTTTGGTCTTCATTCACTTTGAATGTCACATTGTCATATTTGCCAAATCACAAATTGATATCACCAAATATACTACGGGTATACAACTCGGAGAAACGAATTCCTCCACCACCAAACGTAACTACGTTTGAAGAGATCAACTTACACGATCCTTTGGATATACTCTTTCAGACATTCTTCCACATAAATTTGTCCTGGGACTGGACAAACCGAAGGCACTATTCTGTAAACAGGACAGCCCTTGCATAACTCCGTCTTCAATTAACTTCATCACATTTGATTCGCAACACTAATGCCCATACAGAGTGGTTTTCAGATAATGAATGTGATCCCGGTCTCTCCGTATTGATGACGTAAAATGGTCATAAACTTTGATAGTCGGTGATTTAACTATCAAATAAAAACACGTGTGCATGGAAATTCTATTGATCGATCATCAATCATCAATCATCATTAATTTATTCGTTCTCCATTTCCAGTTTCCATATACATATATTCTTATTTTCTAATTCTGGAAAATATATGTTATTAATCATCGGAAAACATTTCCATCTCTTAACTCCATTTCTTAAATTCTTATCAACAAAATATTTCATTTTCTATGCTTAGAAAATATCTCTAATTATATTTGGAAAACATTTCCAAAACTCACTTATATGTATTTCAAACGAACGTTATATAAAACATCGTTACACCCGCTCAATCCATTAATCGCTTATTACTTAACTGAATTTTTAACCAATCTTCGCTTTCAAACTTCAACTATTCCTTAGTTAATTTCGTAGTCAATCAAGTTGGGGTATAGGTACCCCTCAGACCTTAACTGAACAATGTTCTTAACGTTGCAATAGATAAAGATCATAACTCTGATTCTTACACTCATTACTTACGCAAATTCTCGGATTTACCTTTTCGAATATCCTTCTTTGATAAAACATTGGTTATAACAATAAAGTTATAAACCTTACTTTCAAAATATCTAACTTTAAACTATAACCTTTATTTCTTAATTTGAATAAATAATAATTTAATTATTTATTTAATAAATCTTGATTTAAAAACCCGAAAAGTAAATAGTACTTTTCCTTATTCGATATAATCGATTTCAATGTATAACTCTCTTCTGAGTAATCTTTATTCAATTAACTCTTCTTTGAATAACTTATATTCGATTAAGTTACTTCGAATCACTATATTCGATTAACTATCTTTCGAATAAATTATATTCGATTGTAAAATATCATTTTCTATTCGAATGTTAATTTCCTTGTCAAATCCTGCTTTATTCAATATATAATTTCTTTAAATAAATTATTTACAACATTTTTCCTAGTTAAATTCTAATTATAGATCTTTATGGATTTTATTTAATCCTTTTTACATTTTGGACATCGAAATGGATTTCATCGTTCCTTTTGAAACAACTTCCAATTTCCCATTTTACATTCACTGTTGAATCTGCAATCTCAATTGTCCACTGATAATTAGATTTTATTCCATTTATAAACATTATTTATAAATCCAACTACTTGTTTTATTATTAAACCAGTTATTTATTTCTAATCATTCGGAATTTCATTTCTGTTTGAATTCCTGTTTAAAAATCCAATTTCCTTTACAAATATGTTTATTTGCAAAATATTTGCTTGATTTCATCATTCACATCAAATGTGAATAATGTTTCCTTTTATATACTCCATTTCATTTGATTTTGTATTTAAAATAATATTCCATTTCCAAATTCTATTTACACTTCTATTTATAGAATTTCTCATACGAAATCTCCTTTTATTTTCTAATGCTAAAATCTCATTTATAATTCACTTTATAAATATTGAGTTCACATTCTATTTAAAAATATCGATGTTAAAACCGGTTTCTGCTTCTGTATATAAGTTTGTACTTATATATTTCATTTCTCGAATGGTAAATATTTTATTTAATTTATAAAACATTATTTGTAAATTAATCGTCTCCATTTATCTGTTAAAACAGATTTTTATCTACAGTCTACTTTGAATTCATCTTCTCGTTGTTCTTTTATCTTTTGTCAATTCCCTTTTTAATTCTATCCATTCCTGAAATATGTCCTTTCTACAATGCCTATTCATTTCTGAAATATGCCCTTTTCATAATGTCTGTTCATTTCTGAAATATGTCCTTTTTATAAATGCGGTTCATTTTCCAAATAATTCTTTTTATAAAATTCATTGATTTTATAAACGTTCTCTTTTATAAAATTCTGTTCATTTTATAAATGTTTCCTTTTTATAAAATCTCTATCCATTTTATATAAACGTTCTCTTTTTATAAAATGTCTCCATTTCTTAAATATTCTCTCTACTTTATAAAATCTCTATCTCATACCCAATAGAAATATAAACTTGTACCTTTTTGTTAGTCATATATATCATTATATCCTTTGCATCTGTTCCCAATTCAACATATCTAATGACATTCATATCAATCTCCAACCAATTGTATCCTCAACCCAATCATTCTCTATCTAAACCAAATTCCATTCTAATTCTCAAGTTAAATTCTAATTTATTTATTTACTTTTACCATCTCATCCTATTTAACTTCATAAGTTAAATTTAAATTTCCAGAATTTTAATTCCTGGGTTTTTTTGTCAAATCAATTTGAAATCATAATAACAATTCAAAACCTTTGAACTTCTGAATAACTTGTTTTCGCTAAACAAATTAAAAACAAAAATTTTGGTAGTAATCCATCACTTAGAAACTCGAAAATGAACACTGAAGATGCAGCTATTATCATCGGAATTAATTTTCCAGTGATCGAAGTGATTTCAATACTATATTACTTTTCAAAATCATTTCTAAACACTTCCATTTTGGAATACATTTCAAAATATTCTTGTCAATGTTCGTAAAACAATTTAAAATCTCCCAGGATTTTAAAATTCTCATATATTAATTCCAAATCCGTCTATAAACACCTTTCCAAATTTCTAGGGATTTAATTTCAATTCTGATTTAAATGCAGATTTAATTCATTTCGTAACACTTACACGAATTTTGATTGGTTATTTTCATAACCGTTTTAATTATAATCTTATCTGATTATAATAACAACCAATATATCAAATATATTATAATAATTCCAATATAAATCCTTTATATCAAAATATATTTTGGGTAAAATTATTTCGCTTACCCTCTTTTCAAAACGTACTGTGTCGGTTCATCGTATTCGAGTGTTTAGAAACTCCTACCGATATAGTGGATCAAACTGATCGACCAGAATTTATAAACAACTCAACTATAATAAATCTCCACAATATAAAACCATTTTTATAAAATCCACAAATACGTTCACTCGTATATATACACTCAAACTCAATCTAGGGTATTACTAACCCCATCTCTACTGAGTTACCCCATAGAGCCAAGGTAATTACTTAACCTTCATCTCTGATACCACTGTAACGAACTGGGATTTTCGACCCAGAAAATCAACATAAAACCAATGTCAATTATTCAAGCACCGAACATTCTAGATCATTAATAGAAAGAAAATAGAGGGTGAGAATAGATAAGATACAAAATTGGAATAGAAGAAGAAAAGGAACATACACACATCAGAGTAACACGAATCTCACAGCGGAACGAATAAAATATAACATAACATTAAAATAAAAACAGTATATATATACAATAACATTATCAAAGTACAACATTTACAACACATCGGTAATAACAATACTAGATAACGCCGAAGCCTCCAGCTCCAAGCTCTTCCAATGATATTTGAAAATACCTGAACTACTTGACCGCCAGTACAAATTTGGGCACCCAAGAGTTTAGGGGAAAACAAAACAAAAATAAACTCTGGGTCAGTCATGGGACTGGTGTGAGTAAACTCCAACCACTTAGTTTAACTTTTAAAAATCCTTTTAAAAGAAAGGATAATCGTAAGACCGATCCACACATAAATACAGATGGTTTTTACCTTACGATAACCCAAAGCATTCTTTGAAATCAATATTCGTCTGATATTATAATAATGTCTAAATACAAGTAATATCAATTTAGCAGAATGCTTGCATCTCACGCTCTATATATATAGTGTACGATCAAACCGTGGGTTCTTATTGGAAAATGGATTCCATCTGGCAAGGTATGGGACCACCTTCCGACAGTGTACCTCTAGAGAGTAATACACCAGGTTTAAGTTTTCAGATAATGAATCTGATCCCGGTCTCTCCGTATTGATGACGTAAAATGGTCAAAAACTTTGATAGTCAGTGATTTAACTATCAAATAAAAACACATGTGCAAACAACGATATTATTTCCAGATAGAAATTCTATTGATCAATCGTCATTAATTTATTCGTTCTCCATTTCCTGTTTCCATATACATATATTCTTATTTTCTAATTCTGGAAAATATACGTTATCAATTGTTGGAAAACATTTCCATCTCTTAACTCCATTTCTTAAATTCTTATCAACAAAACATTTCGTTTTCTATGCTTAGAAAATATCTCTGATTATATTTGGAAAACATTTCCAAAACTCACTTATATGTATTTCAAACGAACGTTTTAAAAAACATCGTTACGCCCGCTCAATCCATTAATCGCTTATTACTTAACCGAATTTTTAACCAATCTTTGCTATCAAACTTCAACTATTCCTTAGTTAATTTCATAGTCAATCAAGTTGGGGTATAGTTACCTCTCAGACCTTACTTTCGAAATATCTAACTTTAAACTATAACCTTTATTTATTAATTTGAATAAATAATAATTTATTTATTTAAAAAATCTTGATTTAAAAACCCAAAAAGTAAATAGTACATCTCCTTATTCGATATAATCGATTTCAACGTATAACTCTCTTCCGAGTAATCTCTATTCGATTAACTCTTCTTTGAATAACTTATATTCGATTAACTTACTTCGAATAACTATATTCGATTAACTATCTATCGAATAAATTATATTCGATCGTAAAATATCATTTTCTATTCGATTGCTAATTTCCTTGTCAAATCCTGCTTTATTCAATATATAATTTCTTTAAATAAATTATTTATAACATTTTTCCTAGTTAAATTCTAATTATAAATCTTTATGGATTTTATTTAATCCTTTTTACATTTCGAACATCGAAATGGATTTCATCATTCCTTTTTAAACAACTTCCAATTTCCCATTTTACATTCACTGTTGAATTTGCAATCTCAATTGTCCACTGATAATTATATTTTAATCCATTTATAAACATTGTTTATAAATCCGACTACTTGTTTTCATTATTAAACCAGTCATATATTTCTAATCATTCAGAATTTCATTTCTGTTTGAATTCCTGTTTAAAAATCCAATTTCCTTTACAAATATGTTTATTTGCAAAATATTTTCTTAATTTCATCATTCACATCGAATGTGAATAATGTTTCCTTTTATATACTTCATTTAGTTTGATTTTGTATTTAAAATAATATTCCATTTCCAAATTCTATTTATACTTCTATTTATAGAATTTCTCATACGAAATCTCCTTTTATTTTCTAATGCTAAAATCTCATTTATAATTCACTTTATAAATGTTAAGTTCACACTCTATTTAAATATATCAGTGTTAAAACCGATTTCTGCTTCTGTATAGAAGTTTGTACTTATATATTTCATTTACCGAATGGTAAATATTATATTTAATTTGTAAAACATTGTTTATAAATTAATCGTCACCATTTATCTGTTAAAACAGATTTTTATCTACAATCTACTTTGAATTCATTTTTTCATTGTTCTTTTATCTTTCATCAATTCCCTTTTTAATTCTATTCATTCCTGAAATATGTCCTTTCTACAATGTCTATTCATTTCTGAAATATGCCCTTTTCATAATGTCTGTTCATTTCTGAAATATGTCCTTTTTATAAATGCGGTTTATTTTCCAAATAATTGTTTTTATAAAATTCATTGATTTTATAAACGTTCTCTTTTATAAAATTCTATTCATTTTATAAATGTTTCCTTTTTATAAAATCTATCCATTTTATATAAATGTTCTCTTTTTATTAAATGTCTCCATTTCTTAAATATTCTCTTTTTTTAAATAAAATCAATTCATTTTGTAAATGTTTATTTTTATACAATCTGTTCATTTTATAAATGTTTATTTTTATAAAATCTTTTCACTTTATAAATGTTCACTTTTACAATGTATATTTATTTTATATTAATATTTTATTTTCAATCTACACTGTAAAAATTCCTTTTTTACATTCCAGTACTTCTTATGGTGTTTAACAAACCATATAACACTGATCAATATCATCCAAACACACATAATCAACAAGAGGTTATATATCACATCATATATCGCAATATATGAAAAATAGTAAAATAAATGTAGAGGAATCCAGTTGGATCCCTCCGACCTGTTTCCCTGCATCCACAGATGTTACACAATATAAATCATATCAATTTCAACTCAATATATTATATTCTGATAAACATAATCAATGTTTTGTTAACGATATGTGTATGTATCGTTATCTGTAATTTCAACCAATCGACTAGCAATTCATCAAACAATCAACACACAACAATCAATCATCATTTATCAGTACTAGATTATGTTTATAAAAATATAAATTTAACGGAGTTAGTGAGTTTTACTCACATTGGTTGATTATCGTTAAATAACGATAATCGATCGTTAGATTGGTTCAGGCGTTTTATTTCGCCATAAATGGAGACTAGCTCCAAATCACTCCAAACCAGTTTCATTGTGTAGCCTGCGTCCATACGATCCCAACATGACCAGTTTCGCTGAATTCCGTTTCCGTATGACAAAGTTATGATGATTTAAAGTTAACGTACATGTAAATGCAATAAAACTTGGAATTTAAATTATAATTGGGCTTTACCCGTTTAATCACAGCCCAATACTCGATTAAACAGCCCAAATGCCTTACAGAAAGCTCTAACTTGTTCATGGTCATTTTCCTCTTCTTTGATCACCTCTTTCTCCATCATTACTCAATGAAATCACATGAAACCAGTTCCATTCTTCTTCTCTTCCGACTCTCTACAAACCCAACACCATAAAACCAAGCTCGAGCTTATGGAAAAAATCCCGTTCTCAGCCCTATACGCACGCAACCGTTAACACCTCGACAACTAATTTCACCAAACTCCACCAAAAATTGCTAACAGATGCTATTCTCCACCATAAACTCAAAACCAATACTTAAAACGAGCATCGGTGTTTGTATTTGCCAAAATCTCCAACCCTAGCTTACAAACCCATGCTGTACATGTTTTCCAGCATCGACAAACACCACCGAACCCCACACAAGTTATACCAAATCGAAGAGTATCGAATATGGATCACAAGCATATGAAGTTTGGTATTTTTAGATTTGTTTTGAATTTGTTTAGATTTTTCAAAGTGGATGTTTTACTGTGGAATTTTCCCTAGATGTTGCGGCGCTGTTTTGACCAGGGAGAAAAGTGTATTAGGGTTGGTTGATGTTAGGTATTTATAGGATAGGTTTTTATATTTTTTATTAATATTTTATATTTTATTTTAGTCCATTTACTCATTTATTCGTCTTCTAAAAATTTCTATGATCACACACAACATCCAAAAATCATGGAAGTTGACACGCAGCCAGAGTTTGACATTACAGACCCAACGAAACTTATTTCATCGAATTTCGACTCCGTTTGCTCATGCAGCGTATTTTTAAAGGTCAAAATATCGACTGTTTCTCACGTTAAAATCTCGCACGGCCACATACTGATTCCAAAAATCACGAAAATTAAAATCTAACCACAATTTGATATTAAGGATCTAACAAAACTGGTTTCATCGAATTCGGACGTCGTTTGCAAAAATGGCTATTTTCTAAAGCTTTAAATAACCAATTTAAATATTAATATATTTAAAATAATCAAATTAAATATTAATAAATTAATATTATCGTATATATTCACATATAATATCATACAGCTCTAAAATATTCTTATTTGAATTTATATATCGATATTTCAAAATCTCGGATTATATCGATATTCAGTTTATTTTGAAAATCCTTATACAATATAAATAAGTCGTTATAAATTATAAACGAATTCCATAGCGACTATTTTAAATTTTGATTTGGACATAACTCACAATCTACACGACAAAATTTAGATTTTTCTCTTTCATTAGAAAAATATTGTTCATCTGATTTGAATGTTTCTTGTTTCACAGAAATTCGACTTAAAACGGATTCTGTATATTCAGTAAAGTACAAATCGCCAAATAACGAACTGTCGCGATGTTACTGGCTCGATTATAATTAAATTATAATTTATACGTTCTAATTTCGTTTATATAATATATTCGTTACTCAAATCCAATTCTAAACTGAATTGAATATTATAAATGATACAATTCACACAATATTGTGAATTTTACTGTTTTCGACTATTTCAGAATTATAATATATTTTTATATTATAAATATTAAATTAATATTCATTATTATTTAATTAAACACCATTTAAATTTATAAATCACTTTTTAAATAATTAAATAAATTAATTATTACACCGTAAAAATGCGGGACATTACAGTTAAACCACTAACTATCAAAGTTTTGATTTATTTTATACCTCTATTGTCAATACGGAGAGACCGAGATCATATTAATATCTGAAAACCACTTTGTATTGGCATAAGCGTTATGAATCAATTTATGATGAAGATCGTTGAAGATGGAGTAAAGTGCAAGGGATATTCTGTAAATCCTAGGTAGAAATTGCCCAAGATGGATTGATGGGATTGTGCCTTCGGTTTGTCCAGTCCCAGGACAACATACATAGATGGATCTGACAAGGTGACATTCAATGTAATGGTGAAAAGATGTTCTAGAAAGATAATCGTGACCTCAAGCCTCATCACCCGGGAAATGACAGAAGTCTGGCAGGCAGAATGGCCATATGGGTCATTCCCATTAGGGATATTATCACCTGATCTAGAAAAATTTCATTTGATTCTTATTCTATTCACTGTTGTACGCTTTCGGTAACAGTTGCTGATCACAGCCGTTGGTGATAATATGTTCGGTACACTCAAGCTAAATGAGTGGTCAGCCATGTGTGGGACGGGTTGCAAGACGTTCTTGTTGAACCCAGTGTATTCCCCTCTAGAGATACACTATCGGAAGGTGGTTTCATACCTTGTCATAGTCGAAATCCAATCCCCAATAAGCGTCCTGCGATTTTTGATTTAATACTATATATGGAGCGTGAGATGCAAGCGTTCCGCTAGATTTCTATTTATTTGATTTAGACACTATTGTAATACCACTGGATTTGATATCAAAAATATTTTTGGTTATCGTAAGGTAAAAACCATATGCGTTTATGTGTGGATAGGTATTACGATTATCATTTCTTTCGAAAAGATTTTGAAAGTTAAACAAATGGTTGGAGTTTACTCACACCAGTCCCATGACTGACCCAGAGTTTGTTTTGTTTTGTTTTCCCTAAACTCTTGGGTGCCCAAATTTGTGCGGGCAGTCAAGTAGTCGTGATTTTATAGATTCGCCTGGAGAAGCTAAAATCAGGAGGCTTCATCGGTTAGCTATAGACTATCATATTTTCCGTTGTGTACTATGTTGTATCTGGAAACAGGTGTTTATAACTGTTTCAGGAATAACTATTGTGCTCTGATAATGGTATGTATATAAAGTTACTGATTTGTGTTTTCAAAAGTTATGTTATATAATCTATTTTATTCGTTCCGTTGTGAGATTTGTGTTCTTCGTTTTCTTATATTCTAAATTTTCTTTATTTCTATTTCTCATCCTCTAACTTCTTTCTACTAATGATTCATATTTCTGTGCGATTTGGGTCGGGCATGTGGTGTTATTAGTCGACTAAAAGGGTACGAAAATTCGAGCCATTACATTTGGTATCAGAGCTAAAGGTTAAGCAGTAACCTTGTGTAACACCCCACCCCTGCCAGGGTCACTCACAAGAGAATGCACTAGCTTTGGAGGGGCGTTGTCTAGGTAAACATGCACAGAAATATTACAAGATAGAACATATAAAACAGCGGAAGAAAAACCAAATTTCATTACCTCATAAAATTATAAGGTCTAAAGCCTTTTACATCAAAATGCCTTTAAAAGCCATTACATTGGAAACCTGTCTTGCAATAGATAAAGAAGCATAAAACCACAGTCATAAAATATTCCCCAAGTAAAACGGTAAAGCAGCCATAGCCAAGAAAAATCCAAGCCATACATGATGACCTAGAAGCAGAAGAAGTCCGAGCTAAATAACAGTATTTCCTCCCTGAAAACCTGGGGGGGAACGGAAGACAAAGAGGCGAAAGAAAACGGGGTCAGTCATAAAGACTGGTAAGTCCTATCTACTTCCAGCATGAAAACAGGTAAAGGTAACATGACATGCATAAACTGAAAGTAAACATAAGGATGATGACAAGATAGACAAGCTAAACCAAGGTAACAGGATGAACTACTGTATCAAGATAAACTACGGTCACTATGAATCAAGTATAACAGCCCAAGGTTCTATCGAGTATAACATCCCAAGGCTCTATCGAGTATAACACCCCAAGGTTCTATCAAGTATATTTGCCCTGCACCTTCCGTACTAGTATCCCAACCCGTGTCATGTGTTAGCTACAAAATGTCCCTTGCCCAATGAAATGGTCCATCTCAACCTCATGTAGGTTTTCCCAACTCGTATGTTTCTTTCCATGTATATGTTTAGTCCTCTGCCGTAAATCCTACGGGCTTCCTCACGTAGTTCTATACTACTTCAACGTAGTTCCATTATCCTTGAAATCGTTTGGACTGTCACCCTTGATCTAGCTGTATTTTCTTACCATGAATTCTCGAATGTTCGGCTAGGATTTATGCCACCTAGGACCACTAGGGATTACGCTACCTACTAAACGTTTTCGTAACTCGGTTTGGGTTTAAGCCACCTAGGACCGCTAGGGATTACGCTACCCGTCAACCGCGCCCTTTTTCCCACGTATGTATCGTGAATCGTTTTCCATGTCTAGATTCACATGTATCTTAATGTGCCATCCGAGTCCCGTGACAGGGCTAATCAAGAAATACAGGACTCGGTCGGTAGCTTTAAGTTATCTGCCGATGCAGATATCAAGGTTTGTTTTCTACCGGTGGTTATGGTCCCACATGACCCCTCCCTCAACTACTGAAAGGCGATCCAAGAAAATCATGCACGAGAACTATACTCCGACCATCCATGCCCCACTTTCCTATTGGCCAACCTCACCCATAACTAGATAGCAAGTATATGGTCTGTTGGGAGTTCTCTGCCTTTCCGCATATGTACACGATTGACTAAAGATGGTAGGTAATCGACGACGAGCTATCACAGGGCTAAACTAAGTATCGCCGACTCCACGCTAATCCACCCCAGTCTTTAGGTTGCTCGCACAGCAACCAAGGCATACCCTTGGTTCTTCTACCGCAGACCTTAACCTCTGTGAGCCCAGGCGGATCATCTGCAACCTCACAGAGGGATACCAAGAGTACCCTCACGTCCCCCGAAGCTACTGCTTCGTCACCCAGTTCGCTGGAGCCTTTATCTAAGTCAGATAAACATTCGCTCCTCCTCGTGTGTTTGTTTAAACGATGACCTACCGTATCAGGTTACTCATCTATTTGTGAACTGGTCCAATTCTCTTGACTAAGAATTATTACTTAGTTATCCTTAACTAAGGTTTATCACTTAGTTTCCCCTTCCCGTTATCCTTATTAACTACGATTTTCCACTTAGTCCCCTGAACTAGGGTTTTGTCTAATGGGTTAAGTGTTGTCATTCGAGTTCATGACTTACCCCGCCTACGAATCATGTCAAAATTGGATAAGTATTCAAGTTCAAGACTTAGCCCTACAAACCCTGTATCAAGTTGGTTAAGTATATCAAGACGTTCATGACTTAACCCTAGATTATCGTGTCAGATTGGTTAAGTATAGGTTAACTTAACCCTATCAAATTACCGTGTCGGATTGGTTAAGTATAGGCTATCTTAACCCCATCCAGCTACCGCGTCAGATTGGTTAAGTTAGGTTGTCTTAACCTCATCAAATCATCGAGTAAAATTGGTTAAGTGTAGGTTAACTTAACCCCATTATATTATCGAGTTTGATTGGTTAAGTATAGGTTAACTTAACCCCATTAAATTTATCGAGTCGGATTGGTTAAGCATATTTAAGAGGTTCGTGACTTAACCCTATCAAATCATCAAGTCAGATTGGTTAAGTGTAAGTTAACTTAACTCCATCAAATTACCGAGTCGGATTGGTTAAGTGTAGGTTAACTTAACCCCATCCACTAGTCGTATTTATAATGGTTAAGTGTCATTCTTGTGGGTTTACTTAACCCTACCACGCATCACGTTATCCCAGTCGGGTGTTATCATCCCATTTAGGTTAAACTAACCCATCCGCTAATCGTGTTATATGGTTAAGTGTCTTTAAGTAATCAAGTCCGGACTTACTTAACCTACCCATTCATGTCATATCGGTTAAGTGCCATTAGTCAAACTAACTTAACCTTATCATGTGGCATTAAGTAAATTAATGCACCCCAACCTCTCACATTAGACTTTGTTGTGGTTACTGGTTACGCCGGGCGGGTCCGGGCATCTTTACACCACAACCTAGTCTAACCTCGGGTTTTGAGCGCTATATGACCAACTACTCATATTGGGTCTTATTGTCTGTAGCTACTGGATTTGCCGGGCGGTTCCGGGTAGATTTATGCTACAAACTCAACCCAACCTCGAGTTGGCCACTTTCATGTTTTTCTACTTGTCATGTTCATGTCAAATTTAGGCTACGACAAAGTCCACGTTTTCCACTTATGCCCATTGTCCCATTACTTAATTCATGTTAAGTTTCATAGCCCATCTCAAGTTTGCCTAAACTACCCAAGGCATATTCCCAATGCAAGTGAAAGCGAGTCAACATAGTAGGAATAATATGACAACATATTGGCCTCAAATATGTATGATAGCATAAAGGGATTGGCCTCAAATATGTATGATAGCATAAAGGGATTGGGCTCAAACATGTATAATAGCATAAAGGGATTTGCCTCAAACATGTATGATAGCATAACACTAGGTTCATCATCATAGGCATGTAAATGGTCATGAGGGGTTTAGGTTCTTTTACATGCATAAGCCCCAAGTCAAGTTCATATGAATGTTCCATAAGTCAAATTGTTCTAAGGGTTCATGCCAACATTCCACAAGTCAAATTGTTCTAAGGGTTCATGCCAACATTCCACAAGTCAAGATTCAATCTTTACATGATAAACTAGGTCAAACACAACATGAGTAGCACGATTTAATCACTAAGAAATAGCCCAAAGTCATAGGTTCAAGAGAGGGGCAAGACTAGATTCACATAGACTAGCATACTTAGGTTTCATCTCATTTTATTCCATGTCAACATTAGAACTACCGTTTAGATCTAAAAGTAGCTAGAACTTACAAAGCGTGGCTAGAGATTTATGGGAAAGCATTTGTCGTAGAACGGTGTTGAGATGATGCTCTACTTCCTTGATTTGATGTAGAAAGCTTGCTCCTTCGGCTTGAATCTAGTTTGCATGCTTAGGCCTTTGGATTTGAAGATGGAGGCCATGATCAAGAGAGATTTGGGCAGCACTTTGTTGCTAGGATGATTTTTTTAGTGATTTAGGTTAGGTCTTAGGGTGTTTTTATAGAAGTTAGGACTAGTTTAGGCCCTTAGATTAACCCTAGTTTAGATCTGAACCGTCAAAATCGTCACAGGCCCCCAAACCAGAGCCAAAAGACCATGCAGGTGCACCCAGGCCGACCTGGCTCGACCAGGGAAGTCGACACCCAGGTCGACTGCCCAGTCGACCTGGTCCCTGGGGGGTCGACTCCCCAGTCGACCTGGGGCTGGGCGGGAAATCTTCCCGCCCAGTCTATTTGGGGCTAAATTCGAAATTGAAAAATCTGTTTTCGTTTTCTGATTTTTCGTGAAACTTCTAGAGCCCATATCTCGGTCATACAGACTCCGATTTACGAAATTTCGGACTCGTTTCCAACCAGAATTCCGAGACGAACGCAACGGCGTAACCCGTTTCTCTTGATTCTTATTTTAAAATTTAATTCTTCCCTGATTTCTTGTTTTAACATGTTATAAAAATTCGGGTTGTTACACCTTGGCTCTATGGTGTAACTCAACAGAGACCGGGTTAGTAATACCCTAGATTAAGTTTGAGTATATATACGAGAGAACATATTTGTATATTTTATATAAAATTGTTTTATATTATGTTGATTGGTTTGTTGAGTGGTTTATGAATTCTAGTCGATGCAGAATGTACAACTGTATCAATAGGTGTTTCTAAACTCTCGAACAAAGCAATTCGATACAGTATTGTTTTAACAAGGGGTAAATGAAATAATTTTACCCAAAATGATTTTGATATGAAATGAAAATTTTCAGATATATCATAATATATAGATGTGTTGATTGTTATTACAATCAAATGAAAATTTAAAATATTGGAATGTTGTATATAACCAAATATAACTTGTATACGGATAATATATATAAACAAAATGAACTGGAATTGAATTCAGTCAAAAACTTGGAATTTAAATCCCGGTTGTTTAGAAATATTTTCTAAAGTATTTTAAAATGCTATGATATCACTTTTAACAATTTTTGTTAAAGTTGGTTTTAAATGGATTTCGAAAAGTGATTAATCACTGAAATTACTTCAATGGCGAGAAAATAGTTCTGATAATGGATCGCGACATTATCAGTATTCATTTTCAAGTTTTTGAGTGACCGATTGCTGCCATAATAATTTGTTAATGGGAATTTGTTTGAAAAGAAAAGGTTGTTTTAGAAATTCAAATGTTTTGAATTGAGTTGATTATAAATATATGTATATAAATATATATGATTTCAAACTAATTTGAAATAAAACCTGGGAATTTGAACTCTGAATTTAAAATTTTACTTGTATAAGTGAATAGACAGAAATGGTAAGAATGCATCAAATGAATTGAAATTTAACTTAAGTTAAATAAAATTGGATTGAATTAGAAATAATTCCGAATGAAATTAAATAAAGAGAAATGTTGGGATTTGAATTATTAATATGAATGTGACTTATGAATAAGCAAGTTAAATATATATTGGATGTTAATTGAAATTGAATTGTGATAAATTTGGATTCAAGCATAACAAGTGGATTGACTTAAATAGAAATCAGATTTTAATTGATAGAATGGAAGTGAACTAATCAGAAGTTGATTAGAGAGTTAAAAACTAGAAGTTGGATTGATTTGAAACCAACTGGAAATGGATATATGTATACTGAGCAGATACTGAATGGAAGCAAATGCAAGAGATAGAGTTTGTTTCGACAAAAAGGTACATGTTTACAATATTACTTCGGTTTGATGGTTTTATGAGCCGATGGGGAAAGCCACTTGCCTTTTTGATTTTCTTTTGGATTGGAGAAGGCCTAGAAAGGTGAGTCGTAGTTGTACCGACTGAGCAACGCAAAGGAGATGTTGGCGAAATTTTTTAAAAATTTAAAGAGCTAGAAAATTTTCAAGAAATTTTTGATAATTTAAATTCAAGTTGTTAGTTGTAATTGAAATAAGAAAACCATAATTGGTTAAAAAAAATTCAAGGGGAATAATGAAATTGATAAATGGATTTAAAATTAGTTGGAATGGGTATGGATATGCAAAAGAGCATATGGATTGAAGACAAGAAAGGGATGATGGATTGTCCAAAAATGGTGGAAAGATTATTTGGAAAGAAATATGAATGGTCGAGTATTGGTATGAGAATTCAAAGGTCGGCTAAGAAATGGGTTATGAATAAGATTTCAACGAAGTAGGTTATGAGGAGTTAGAGTTATAACACTTTTACTACTGAGCAATTTCGAGGACGAAATTATTTTTAAGGGGGAAGGAATGCAATGACTCGGATTTTGAGCCATTTAATTCTGAATATTTAATTTTTTTTGAAATATTTTTTTTGAATTATAAATGGGAATTTATAAGAAATTTATTTAATAAAACGATATTTAAACGTATAATTTAAAATTAAATTTAAAACGAACCCGTAATGTTGCGATAGTTCGTAATATTATGTTTTGGAATGGTTACAAATTTCGGTTCAATCGAACGTAATATTTGCTCGTAAAATGAAACTGTTAAAGTTGAACGGTTAACATATAGGGTTTGCCTTCCAAAATCTTTGAAAATATCATGCAATCCATATAAAATCCTAATAATAGTGGTCGAACCATTACATTATGGTAAGACCCTGTGTCTGACACACTACTTTAAACCATTATGTACCTTGGTTTGTTTACCTTTCCAACACTGCGTGTGTAAGCTGAAATGTGGACGCAATATGATACAGTATTTTCTATCTTGGCCATCATAGTGGAAAAAAAATATCTTGCAAGATTGGGTGTTCAGGAGTCAAAGATTACATATGTTTATTCAAATATTTCGGCAGGGAATTTTTATCCTTTCACACTGTGAGTATGAGAAAAATAAAATAACGAAGTTGCCATCTTTTTCTTCAACCTTTGGACCGTGTTAAGTCAAATTCTTCAGCTACATCAGAAAAGAAGATTTTTCCATATCCTTATGTGTTCTTGTCAAAAAGAAAATCTCCGTGCAATCAAATAAACATCATGCTCTGCGAAGTATTTTCATATCTTGGCAATCTTTGAAATTCTGCAGCATTTGTTTCTTTTTTACTTTAAGAACATTTGTACATGTTTTTTTCGGAAGGAGCAAATATACGAATGCAAATATGTCATTTCCATCTGTCTAGATTCTGTCCTTATTTACTAAAAATTCTACCGTTCCATTTACTTTGACATATTAATGCATACTACTTTACTCTTATCTTATTGGAAGATCAAAAGAGATAAATAAATAAATAAATAAAAATCACTGCACTAACATAATCCAAGAACATGTAAATCTTTGACCTAGAATATCTCTGTATCCAGCTAAATCATGTGCAGACTCTATCGGATCAAAACTCGGTAGGATTTCATGGCCTCCAGTCAAAAATACCTGCTCAGAAACACCAATGTGCCTATTTCCTTGGCATTCAAGCTTCAGCCATCTATAAATTCGCTCGTTACTTTCCATTTCTGTTCGCATTCGAAAGAGTATAAACCACAACTTCTTCTTTCAACTGATTTGAATTGTGTATATATGTATGTATACAAAAGTCGCAGCGTGTTGTTAATTCCGAGAGCAAAGGCAGCGGAGTCAGACTCGTTTCTCTGGCGAGGTGTTGCGTAACCAAGCCGCACTGATGGGCGATCTCCGGCGAAGCTTTCCATCGGAAGATGATGCGGATCTTATGGTAAGACAACATGGTGGTTGTTGCATGCGAAGAGAAGGGGATTTCGGTTCCATTCGCGAGATGGTGAAGTCATCGAGTAACGATATGGAGTGGCATGATGTCGAACTGGGTATGTTGATGAGAAGGGGAGAGAGGGAACTGGTAATGGGTTTCATTGTTGTAAAAGTGAGTTGCTAAATGCAATAGTAGTGGCTGGGCATTGTTTGTTGAGTATGAATGCGCGTGAGTTGTTCAGTGAGGGTGAAAGAAGAACAAGGTGGGGGGAAATTGTTGTGAATGGGTTATATTGCATGAAACAAAGGAGGAGATATGGTGTACGGTGGTGATGGTAATACTGAAAAGTGGGTTTCAGTATCATTTAGGAAGAAAAGTTCACTGTAAGCATGGATCTAGCATTTGAAACGTAATCATGTATGTTAATGATGGGGGATTTACCCAGGTATGGGTTTGACGAACAGTGGGAATTTAAATAAATAAAAAAAGGTGGTTTACTTCATTATTGTGTGCGTAGAGGAGTGGTGGAAAGGAGTCCTGAACGAAGAAGATAAGGGAGTTAGAAGTATACAATGTGAAGGTTCCCATTTTTAGCATAGCAGTAGTAGGGTAGGGGCTGATGTCGGAAATATACGAAGGGGAGGACGTTGAGTCCATTTTGATGGGGATGATATAGTGGTGAACATGGTGGGTAGCACAATGATGACCGTGGGTTGGTGAATGGCAATTTATGATGGTTGAAAGAGAAGTTCCAAGGGTTACAACGAAAGGTTTGAACACAATAGCAGGTTCAGTATTTCTTTTACTGAGGGACAAGTGTGATGGTGTGTGTTTGGAAATAAGGAGGAAATGGATTTTGGGAGTTAATCGAAAAAACGCAGCATGGTCGGAGTCGCATTCGAATTTGTTCTGATCATGGAAGAAGGGCTAAACCAAGCAGCGGCAGGGTGAAGTATTAGTATGGGCCGAATTTTTGGGTCAGCCCAGTATTTTAAAAAGAAAAAGAAAATATAAAAAATTAAAGAAGAAAGTTAGGGAGAAGGGAGTGGTTTGGAGAGAACGTTGCACAAGTGTATGAGTAGGAAAGTTTGAATTCTTTCAGTGAAGAGGATGGGTTAAGGTAACATATGGGTAACTAGATTTTAATTAGTCGTTAAATAATTAAAAATGGCTTTAATTATATAAATTCTTGAAATTGTTAAAACCCGTCCGTTTGAAAATAGAATTTAACACGATCGGATCCGTTGGAATCGAAATGATGAAATATACATTTTAGTACTGACAAGGTGGTTAAGAACAGAGCCACGGTGATTTTATGATAAAATCAAACATCTTTTTGATTTTAAATTGAAGCTAAAGCAGAACTTTCAACTGCGAACCAAGGTGAGTAAACTCACTAACTCTGGCTCGTTTATATCTTTATATAAACGAGTTTTAAATTTATTTATAGTAATTTTATATTGGGTTATGGTTGTTTGGATGAATGGTTGATAAAACTGGTTGAAATGGTTGATATAATTATATCATTGATCGATTATTAGTTCTGTTTACTATGTATTTCATATTTATGTGAAATTAATGTTGATTAGCATTTGTGGATGCAGGGAAACAGGTTGGAGGGATCCAACTGGATTCTTCAACATTTATATTATTGTTTGTTATTTACTGTGATATATATTGTGATTGATTATGCAGTGTTGACTTACCCTGGCCCTAGAATTTTGGCATTTAATACCGTAAAATATTTTCGAATATAGAAAATGAAATTTGAGTTTTAAAAAGGAAATTTATTTCCAAAAATAGAAATGTAAATTCGAATAGAGTTAAAATTAAAAACTTTTTATTGGAGAAAACAAGTGTTTGTAAACGAGAGTATAAATTAAGTGAATTATTTATCATGGGATAAATTGAAATATAAATTCAAATATGAATATGAAAAGTGGAAATCGGTTTTGAAGCCAATAGTTGAAATGAGATTTGAACTTAGCAAATTACAAACGAAATTTTAAATGTTTGCTATACAAATGAGATTGGTATGGAAAAATATGAATAGAAATTATAAATAGAATTTGGGTTAAGATATTATTTTTAAGTACGAAATCAAACTGATTTGATTGTATATAAAAGAAATATATTCATGATTAAACTGAATAATGGTTTAAAGGAAATATTTTGCAAATGAATATCTCTAAAGGAAATTTAGATTTGAAATATGAATCCAGATTGGAAATTTAATGAAAAGGCAAATGGGTAATAATTTTAAAAGAACGATGAGTTTTAGTTCAAAATTTGGAATATAAAATAAAGTGTGATAACGTTTTGTAGACTGGAATGGTTATAAAGGAATTTGGTAATGATTTGGAAAGGATAAATTCAAAAGTGAATTTGGAATTTGAATTAACCTGAAATGGAAGATAAATTCCGAAGTTCGGAATATAATCGAATATAGATTATTCAAGAGAGAGTTATTTACTGGAATTTGATTATATCGAATTTAGGGAAGTAGTTATTTTTACTTTCCATTTTGAATCAAATATAATTATTTATTTATTTACTTATAATTGAATTAATAAGTATAAGTTATATTTTTATATACCAAATATTTGGAAATAACGATTATAACGCTACCGTTATAATAAATGTTTTGTAAATCTAAACAGCGATTCTAATGTAACTTTTATAATGAATGCTTTATAAATCTAAATAGCGATTTTAACGCTACTGTTAAAATAAATGTTTTATAAATCAAATATTTGGAAACAACAATTATAATGCTACTATTGTAGTCAACGTTTTGCATAAAAGAAGTGGATTCTTTGATTGAATCTGAGAGTCATGTAAGCGATGTTTTGTTAGAAGTTGTGAGCTTTGACTATTCAAAGTTAAGAACGTTGTTCAATTAAGGTATGAGAGGTAATTATACCCCAACTTGATTGACTTCATGATTGACGAAGAAATGGTTAAGGTTCGGTAATGAAGATTGGTTAAAGATGCGATTAGTAAATGAAAATTAATGAATTGAGTTATAGCAATGATGTTTATTTTATAATATCGGTTTAACCAAATGAAAAGATCTTGAAAACATTTTCCAAAGTAAACCAGATGTGTTTTCTAAGTAATGAAATGAAATGATTTGGGATAATGAGAAGGTAAGAAATATTAATTGGAAATGTTTTCCAATGTTAATGAAGTATATTTTCTAAAATATAGAAAATAAGAACTTATGAATATATGCAAATGTTTTTTAATTAAGATAAGAGATATTTTCTCGAATAAGGAAATTATGATGATGGAAATGTTTTTCTAAGAATCGAAAAAGAAAAATCGACTATCAAAGTTTTGATGGTTGATAAGTAATTAATTAATATAAAAGGGCCCGGTGTTGTTTGATGGTTGATAGGTAGAATTTCCATTTGGAAATAGGACCACTGATTGTATGGGTGTTCATTTGATAGTTGAACCAACGACTATCAAAGTTTTGATTTATTTTATACCTCCATTGTCAATATGGAGAGACCAAGAACTGATTAATATCTGAAAACCACTCCATATTGGCATAAGTGTTACAAATCAATTTATGTTGAAGATCATTGAAGACAGAGTAAAGTGCAAGGGCTATTATGTTAATCCTAGGTGGAAATTGCCCAAGATGGGATGGTGCCTTCGGCTTGTCCAGTCCAGGACAACATATATAGATGGATATGACAAGGTGACATTTAAAGTAATGATGACAAGATGTTCGAAAAAGATAATCGTGACCTCAAGCCTCATCACCTGGGAAATGACAGAAATCGGGCAGGCAGCATGGTCATGTGGGTCATTCCCATTAGGGGTATTATCACCGGATCTAGAGAAATTTCATTTGCTTCTTATTATATTTGCTGCTGTACGCTTTCGGTAACGGTTACTGATCACAGCCATTGGTGATAATATGCTCGGTACACTCAAGCTAAATGAGTGGTTAGCCATGTGTGGGCCGGATTGCAAGACGTTCTTGTTGAACCCAGTGTATTCCCCTCTAGAGATACACTATCGGAAGGTGGTTCCATACCTTGTCATAGTCGAAATCCAATCTCCAATAAGCGCCCTGTGATTTTTGATTTAATATTATATATGGAGCGTGAGATGCAAGCGTTCGCTAGATTTCTATTTATTTGATTTAGATACTATTGTAATATCACTGGATTTGATATCAAAAATATTTTTGGTTATCGTAAGGTAAAAACCATTCATGTTTATGTGTGGATCGTTCTTACGATTATCATTTCTTTCGAAAGGACTTTAAATGTTAAACAAATATTTGGAGTTTATTCATACTGGTCCCATGACTGACCCAGAGTTTATTTTGCTTTGTTTTCCCTAAACTCTTGGGTGCCCAAATTTGTACGGGCAGTCAAGTAGTCGGGATTTTTCAGATTCACCTGGAGGAGCTTGAAGCAGGAGGCTTCATTAGTTAGCTATAGACTATAATATTTTCCACTGTGTACTATGTTGTATCTAGAAATAGGTGTTTATAACTATTTCTGGAATAACTGTTGTGCTCTGATAATGATATGTATATACAGTACTGATTTGTATTTTCAAAAGTTATGTTATATAATATATTTTATTCATTCCGCTGTGAGATTTTTGTTCTTCGTTTTCTTCTATTCTAAATTTTCTTTCTTTCTATTTCTCATCCTCTAACTTCTTTCTACTAATAATTCATATTTCTGTGCAATTTGGGTTAGGCATGTGGTGTTATTAGTCGACTAAAAGGGTACGGAAATTCAGGCCATTACAGATCCCGAAATGAAATCTATTTTGCTATGAAAACTAGATATGTATTTCAAATGATTTTAAATATGAAATCGGGAAATAAAGTTCGAAGAAATAACTTCTATTAAGTTAATTGGATCTTGAAAAACTAAATTTGGTGATTAAGCCTAAATAGGCCGATTAAGGAATTGCATGTTGTCTGATGCATTGCGGATCCATAAGTCTAGCACTGGTTGTTGTTTATGCATTGGTATTCATGGGAATAAACCCCTTCCGTGTTATACAGCGCGGTCCTGTGATATGCCTCACTTTTATATAAGTTGTTATAACTGTTAGAGTTTCTCATACTAGTCTCATGACTGCCTCGTAGTTTGTTTTTCTCTTGCAAACTTGGGTGCCTATATTTTTCCACACGGACTGTCGAGTGATTTTTTTTGCAGATATTTCATTGAACAAGATTCTGGATTGAAGCTTAAAGCTTTGTCCATATTATTGATAGCCTTCCGCTATGTAAGTTTATTTGTTTTTCCGCTGCATTGTATTTATTGTAAATTATCTTCCGCTGTATTATTCGAAGTACTCTTGTGTATCTGTACTCTAATGTAACATTGTTATAATGTTTATAAGGTCTTTTGTGTTTGTTATGATGTTGTTGTGCGCCCAAAGTTAGCGTATCGGTTGATTTTCGGCTTTCGGATCGGACCTTGCAGTCGATTTGAGGGGCGGGGGTTTTCAGATCACTACATATGGTATCAGAGCTTTGGTTAACTCAAAATCTTTGGGGTACAACTCGTTAGAACAGAATGAAAGACTCATCAGAGGTAGGATTAGTAATATCCTATAAAAGAAAAATCGTTAGAGATAAAATCAGTAGTTTTCTCAGATAAGCGGCTCATTAGAGATGGGGCTAGTAATACCCTAGATTGAGTTAAGAGTATTACATATACGAGAAAACATAATTACTTACATCTTCCTTCCTTTTCGGGGATGAAAAGGTTTTAAGTGGGAGATTGTAACAATCGCATTTTTGGGATCAATTTAAAATTTAGTTTTAATGAATTTTATATGGATTTGTAATTGAATTTAAAAATTCGATAGTTTAAAATGATTTATTTTGAGAATTTACAACGTAAAATATATTTAAAACAAGTTTTGAATGTATAAATTCATATTAATTTTAAAATGTACTCGTAATGTCGTGGTACTTCGAAATTTTAGTTTTGAACTTTGAATGGATGTATACAAAATTCAATATAAGTCGGATTTCTATAAAATAATAAACATTAAATTCTATTTAGTAATATCTTTCTAGCGAATATAATGAATTGAGATTTCATGTTATAAATTGTAAGTTATGTCCAGATTAAAATTTCAAATAGTCGCTATGAAATTTATTAATATTTTAATATTATATACGCCTTAAAATGGCTATTTTGCAAATGACCTTCGTTTTCAATGAAACCAATTTTGTTGGATCTGAAATATTAAATTATTGCTAGATTCCAAATTTCATAATTTTTGGAGTCAGTATGTGGTCGTGGTAACTTAAAATGTACATTCAAATTCGATGTTGAACGTTAAATTGATTTATATTTTACTTTTGATAAAAACTGATTGAAACAACTGCATCAGCTTATGAAACATATCTCATTTTGTCCGGAATGGGGGTATTTGGTTGAGGATGAAAGTTATTGGGTTTTGTTTGGAGTTCGGAGTATTAAACAAGAAATTCACGAATAAAAATATAATATAATAATACATACATTTGAATTATTTTGCCCTAACACTAAGGCCATATTCGTTTGCCTCCACCACTAACTTTTAATGGCCATGACCACTATATTCTTCCTTCCTCAATGGCGCAAAATATACAGCGAATTAAATCCTAGTTCCAAATCCAAAATCAAGGAGCTACGCGAGATCTTTTAATCCAAAAGAAGACGATCAAATTTTGTAAACTGTGGTTGGGCTCGAAGTTGCATCGTTCGAGGTAGTTTACTGGTTGGAGGGGGCGCTGAACTTGAAGGAAGGCTGGCGTTGGGTGATGGCGACAAGGCGGTTCTCATGGCAGTCTCCGATCGTTCTCCGACGTTGGCGTTGGTGGTGCGTAGGCGGTTGAAGGGAGCAACGACGGGTTCTAGATAACTACGAAGAAGATGGTTAATAAGGGAAAGCTAAGAGATTTAATTGGTTTAATTATATATTTAATTAGCTTGATGATGGAATTAAATTTTGATCCTTTATATCTTGCTCAAACTAAAACAAAATTCGACGATCCGGAACCGTTGGAATCATGAGAACAAGAACTTCGCAATGGAACTAACTGGAAGATATTTGGAGCACGTTACAAATTATAGCAAAATTAAATGTCTGATCAGATATGTCAAATGATAATTGTTTTATAAAAATTTCAGAACCAATCAAGGTGAGAAATTATTCACTGAAAAAGGGCTAGAAGACAATTAATTATTTGTTAATTAATTGTTGAATATTATTGTAAAATATCTGAGTTATATATTGATGTCGTGAAATTGAATTGAACAGTAAATGGTTATTAATTGAGAAAATTTAACTTGTTATTAGTTATCAGTTTTAGATGTGATCGCCATTGTTATTGAACTATATTGTTGAGTTGAATGAATTGATTGTTGATCATTGATATTGCGGTTAATCTATTGATTGACGAACCCATTTAAGCGTTAACGGTTTATTGCTTATATGTTATATACCACGACATATGGATTGGATGTTATAATTGATTTTCAATGTATGATTTAAAATTAATAAATAGTTTGGATTTATATTCGATTTTATTTATAAATCGAATTTGGTTTGAATAGGACGTGCCGTGTAGTGACCGTTCGCAAATTTCAATTGCTAATTTTGAATTGACATAACGGGAGATCCGGCCGTCGAATTCTCCCGAAACTAAAAACATTGGATTCATAATTTAAGGAGCTTTCAAGTAAAAAAGAAAATATTTGAAATCCAATGATTAGATTTGAAGACAAGTCAAAATCAATATTTGAAAAGGTCGTTGTAAATGCAGTTTAATGACCGTAAACAGAAATTGACTAAAATGGCCATATTAAAATTATTAAAATATGGATAAAATGTATTAAATCATAATAAGTGATTTAAAAATATTTTGGATTAAATATTCCAAGTTTTGGAAAGTTAAAATATATATTACATGAATAAACTAGTTAATAACTAGAATAAAGAACCAAAACCAATATGCAATGATTCCTCAGAGTGCAGACTAGTACCACTTGTGAGTTCTAACTAGAAATTATTTTGGCAGGCGAGGGGTGGGAAGAACTGAAAGGGACGTTGGATATTCGACTAGGATCAGACGATGTTTTCAGTAGCAAATGATCCAGCATTTTAAATAACGTATTGGATTGAAATGGGTTTAATATAACTGTAACACCCCACCTCCGCTAGGGTCACTCACAAAGGGAATGCACTAGCTTTGGTGGAGCATTATCTAGGTAAACATACACAGAAATATTACAAGACAGAACATATAAAACAGCGGAAGAAGAACCAAATTTCATTGCTTTAAAATCTAGAAAGGTCTAAAGCCTTTTACATCAAAATGCCATTAAATCCATTACATCGAAATCTGTCATGCAATAGTAAAGAAGCATAAAACCATAGTCATAAATCATTCCCCAAGTAAAACAGTAAAGCAGCCATAGCCAAGAAAGGTCCAAGCCATATATGATGATCTTGAAGCAGAAAGAAGTCCAAACTAAGTAGTAGTGTTTCCTCCCTGCGAACCTGGGGGGGGGGGGGACGGAAGAAAAAGTGGTGAAACAAACCGGGTCAGTCATAAAGACTGAGTAAGTCCTAGTGGCTTTCAGCATAAAAACAGGTGAAGATAATATGGCATGAATAAACTAAAAGTAAACATAAGCATGATGACAAGGTAAGCTACAGGCACGATGAATCAAGTATAACATTGCAAGGTTCCCATTCAAGATGAACTAAGTATAGTTTCGCAAGATTTCTATCAAGCATCGCAAGATTTCTCTGCTTCACCATTAAAATGATATCTATTTGCTCTACACCACCTAACTAGTGTCCCAACTAGTAATCTATATAAAATGATAAAATCATAACGTAATCCCAATCCCCGAAATTAAGGTTGCTTTCACGTGTACATCTATTATTTATTACCTAGATCTAATCTAGGGTTTTCTATCGAGGCTTCCTAGATTCAACCAGGATTTATGCCACCTAGGTCCAACCTAGGGATTATGCTACCTATTTAACGCTTCTCGGATTTAGGGTTTATGCCACCTAGGTCCAACCTAGGGATTATGCTACCTATGTGTGTCATACAGCCCCCAATGATTGTATATACCAATGCTGGTCCCACCATGGGGTGTATCAAGACCCATGGTGGCGGCCCGACGTAATTCTAGAATACATAGGTTATACTACTGGTGCCCCAGTGCCCTGTTTGTCTGCTCCGGAGTGTGTGCACGCCCGCACCCCGTTAGAACCCACACTGTGCACCCACCGCCGTTGCTTTTGACCGCTTACAATCAGCCCAGTAATCGTGCCCCACCCTGCCTAGTTTCAGGGTACCATGATACCTAATTGGGTTACTGCTAAAATGGGTCCCCGTTACTAGGGTTTCCTACTGGTTAATTTTGTGGGCCTATATATATAGATATCACCCACCTTCCCCTGATGTACTTAACCCACCGATACAAGCATGCTTATCAATGGTTAAGTTTGTGGGCCTATATTTACTAATATTACCCACCAACCCGATATGTACTTAACCCTCTCCGTCCATCACGTTAAGTTGGTTAAGTGTTTTCTCTTGTTTTACTTAACCCTACCACACATCATGTTATATCGGTTAAGTGTTGTTCCTTGTGTTACTTAACCCTACCGCAAGCCTTGTTATATTGGCTAAGTGTTCTCCCTTGTGTTAACTTAACCCCACCGCATGTCATGTCATATTGGTTAAGTGTACATTGACTTAGCCCACCTACTTATCATGTTGTGACGGTTAAGTGTTACCCTATGTTGTTACTTAACCTTACCACGCATCAGGTTATATCGGTTGGGTGTTATCAACCTATTCAAATTAGCCCAACCCATCCGCTAGTCATGTTATAACGGTTAAGTGTCATTAGCCTAGCCACGGTACTTAACCCACCCATTCATGTCATATTGGTTAAGTGTCACTAGTCTAGTCATATTACTTAACCCACCCATTGGTTTGATTAACAATTATGTTGGTTGGGCCTACATTTATAAGTTTTACATGTTCTTAACTCATACTAGTTAGGTCCATATTTACATGTCAAATTTCCATGTCATCCCACCTAACCCTCTAACCATACCCACATCTTATTATGGTTAGTATTCCTTAATTCATTCATTATGATGAACGAATCATGACCTCTCACATTAGACCATGCATTTTGTGGCCACTGGATTTGCTGGGTGGTTCCGGGCAGATTTACACCACAAACTGGGTCTAACCTCGTGTCATAAACCGTTCGCCTAGAATTTGGCCTTCGACCTCTCACATTAGACTGACACTTTGTGGCTACTGGATTTGTCGGGCGGTTCCGGGCAGATTTACACCACAAACTGAGTCTAACCTCGTGTCAAAGGTTCATTAATGGTCGTATTCCACCCAAAACCCCAATATCAATTCATGTGTTTAACATATAGAAATGTTCATGGTTCACGTTTTTGCCCCAAAACGTATTCCCAAATTATTACCATAATTCACTATAAGGTTATGCCAAGTTATAGCCTTTTATTTATAATACATGCCAATTACCCAAAACCCAAATTAGGCGTGCTCATATTAAACCTCTACTAAGTCATAAATTATCATATATGTTTCAACTTTAAATTTTACATAATTAACATATGCCCAAGTTCTAGATTACATGTAAATTTTACATATGCCTAATTCGTACCAAATTTACATATGTTCAATTTATGCCGTTTTACATGTATGCCAATTTTATACCATTTTACCATATCAAGTTCTAGCCAAAATTCCATATATCAAGTTTCATACCCAATAAACCCAAATCATGATTCATGATGTAGTTATCCCAAACTATAATCTTTTTATTACGGTACATGTCAGTTGTCCAAGTTCATAATACATGTTTATGCCAAATATCAAGTTTACGATTGCTTTCATGTTCAAATTCCCAATTCTACATATGCTTAATCTTTTGATTTAATTCACCTAGTCCCAAAAACTCGTGATTTAATTTACATGCCAATTCATGTATGCCCAAACTTGCAATTTCAATTATATTGACAATACCCAAGTTTCAAATTTCATGTTATGCCATCAATTCCACCACACACATATATCCAAATAGGTAATCTCCCAATATTTCCCCGTATACAAATCGCACATATATCGTAGTTTAGGCCTACGTCCAAAATTGACCAAGGTTCATCAAAAGAAAATAAATAGGGGAAGGTAGAATTTGTATAACAATAAGTACAGAGAGAAAACTGGCATAAGAACATCATCTCAGGCATAAAAGATAGATCTTGATAATAATATCAACATGAATCAAGAAAAACTGATTTACAACAAGCTGAATAGATCATAGGCTTGTCATGAAAATGAGAATAGAAAAGTCCCAAAACTCAAGATCCAAGAAGCAACAGAAATAGATCTGATTCAATAAACATACTTAAATCTAATTCCACTTTATTCCATGGCCATATTATAATTTAAATGTTTAAATCTAAAAACAACTAGAACTTACAGAGCATGGCTAGTGAATTAGGAACTGAAATTGTTGTAAAAATGTTGCGGCGTTGTTAATTTATTGTCTTGAATCATTGTAGAAGCCTTGTTCTTTTAATTGATTTGAGTTTGAATGTTTGTACTTCGATTTGGAGACGGCGGCCATGGTTCAAGAGGTATTTTAGCAGCATAATGGTGTAAGAATGATTTGATATGAATTAGGTTAGCTCTAATGGTGTTTTTATAGGTGTAGAAACTAGTTCAGGCCCTTAGATTAACCCTAGAATCAATCCGGACCATCAAAACATGTCTCAGGCTTCAAAAATGAGTTCTGGGGCAAAACAGGCCGACCAGGTCGACCTGTAGGGGGGGAGGTTGACTACCTGGTCGACCTGGGGGGTAGGTCGACCCTAGGGAGGGTCGACCACATGGTCGAACTGGTCCCCAGGTCGACCCCCAGGTCGACCTGCCTGGTCCTGTGCTGCCTAAAATCTGCTGAATCTTCTACAGGCCATAACTTCTTTATCCGGACTACGATTTTCGAAAACTTAGACTCTATTTCATGTAAAATTTCGAGACGAACGCAATGGAGTCACCTGTTTCCCTTGATTCTTATTTTAAAATTTAATTATACCCTGATTTCTAGTTTCAACATGTTATTAAAATTCGGGTTGTTACATTCTCCCCTCCTTAAAGGATTTCTTCCCCGAAATCTTCAAGTTAAGAAGAATGTGTCCTACCATCCAATCATCCATCTACTCAATCATCAATCACAGGCATCCATTGTTCTTAAGAGATTTCTAATGTTGTATGAACATATGCAGAAAGTGTGTATATATGTTCCTTATCTAATGCAAATGATCAGGCCTGATTGATCTTCTTAATGCAAAATATGTTTAGTGCAATGAGTCCAACATGTATGAAAATAGTCCTAGTCACATAAACACTATATGTGTGCACAAACATCCATCCATATGCATCATCCATATGATAACACATCCAATTTCATCCATAAACAAGTATAAACACTCATGCATATGCAATATGGAAATGTGTCTGAGCCGATATAGTGCCTAATGTGTGTTATGCAATCACGAGCAACCACTAGCAGCCACTTTCAACCACTTGCAACCATCAATCATAAAATGTCTCAAACACATGTTTACACCCAATTGTTCGTACCTAAAGGTATAGTCGAACGATAGAAGCAAGTAAAAACCTTGTGCCCATTAGGCAATGTCAAAACTGGAAATCTGTGTCACATATATACTGATTTGGAGAAGAACTCCCTAAGCACCAGCCCCGAAGACCGAAATCAACATCAGGCCGACACCCAAAGAATTACTCAACCCAACCAATATATATGACTCTAGGAAACTAAGCATGTTGGACTCCTTTTAGGCCACAAGGAAATCCCTTCCTAAAACCAACTCGTATCCTATAAAACCCAAAGAGTTTAGTCAACCCAACGGACACCCTCAAGCCCCGAAATGTATTACTAACAGATGAGTCATGCTCCCTATGGGGTTTCTAACAGAAATGGGATTGAGAATAGGACCGAGAGGATATACATAAAAGATAGCATGCAAGTAAGCTCTACAGGAAAAGAGGGATCAAGGATATACTCTTAAAAAGAGATATGATGCGCGTATCTAGTCTTCAATCTTCTAAGTCGCATTTCCTTGAGCTTAACTCCATTGTGCTTTGTCTGTCTTTAACTTCATAATTTCGTAGCTTCTTAATTCTTATTTCCAAAATATGAGTTGGAACTCATTTCACTGTCGCCTCTCGTTCCACTTTCATTTATCCCTTTTCTAATATACTCGGCTCAAACATAACTGCATACTCATGGTTTCATGCAAGCTCTCCAAAATTCACAAGTGAATCTCGGATCTCGTTCACTTACTAGAAGGTATTCCACATAAATGAATTATCTCTTGAAAATAAACAAATGTCAACCATGTTGCCAAGTGTACTTACTAAGGTGATTTTCTATAACTCATGCATAAGCGAGATGAACCATCCGCCTTAGTGGCGAACACTACTCGAGCGAATCAATAAATGTTTCAAGAGATTCTAGGTAATTAAGCATGGCAGAACCCTAAGGGTTACACTAGATTTCGAGGGCATTACCGAGGCGAGTCAAGAGTCTAACTACCCTCTTTTCATACTCGAGAATGGTATCATTTTTGGATAACCACTCCATCCCTAGAATCAACCCATAGCCCAAAACATAAGCATTACTTCTAAACTCAACACTTAGCATAGACATTCTCAGATCCAAACAAGTCATGAATAAATGATCCGATTCCCCAACAGAATTGGAGACAAAAACAGGATCCTCTACTACGCTAGTACTAAGGTGCAGAGACTTCGACTATCGAAGTAGAATTAAAAGGATGCGATGTACAAAAACAAAGTTCTAATGGGATGATAGAAAAGAAAAGCTAAACCTTTAACAGAAACGTTACTACCTCTCTTAGGTATGCTAGTAGTGAGAGCATGCAATTGCCCTCTCGACGATCTTGTTCTTTGCCTTTGTCCTTGTCCTATAATACTTAACTACATGTCCCTTTTTACCATACTAAAGATACTCTCTCTTGTCATGGGTTTTATTATTCTTTCACTTTGGCCTCTTTCCTTTCACCTTTTCCTCCTTCGTGGATTAAGCCATATCAACAACTTTCTCCTCCTTAAGCTTGTGTTCTTTTATCCTCGTTCTTGCTATCCTTGTATATCTTGTTGACAAGTTTCTCGAAAGCTACCTCCATCGCACGGCAACCCTACAAAGCTTGAAATAAGATTAGTTGCAAATAAAACTACTGCGGCTACAGATGGAGGTTGGGCACTCCTTTGCCCTCCGACACACGCCTACAAGACCATGGTGAAAACAGAGGAAGAAGAGATTCAAAGAGAGAATCAAAAGATAGTGCATATGGCTTTGGGGAATATGCCTTTCGTAAAACAAAACTTTTTTTTTAGAAAATTGCTTCTTTGTAAATGTTTTGAAAATAATTTCAGAAGGTTTTTAAAAGCTTTTGCCCAGTCTGGTAACCTTCCGCTCTGATACCAAATGTAACACCCCACCTCCGCTAGGGTCACTCACAAAGGGAATGCACTAGTTTTGGTGGAGCATTATCTAGGTAAACATACACAGAAATATTACAAGACAGAACATATAAAACAGCGGAAGAAGAATCAAATTTCATTGCTTTAAAACCTAGAAAGGTCTAAAGCCTTTTACATCAAAATGACATTAAATCCATTACATCGAAATCTGTCAAGCAATAGTAAAGAAGCATAAAACCATAGTCATAAATCATTTCCCAAGTAAAGCAGTAAAGCAGCCATAGCCAAGAAAGGTTCAAGCCATATATGATGATCTAGAAGCAGAAAGAAGTCCAAACTAAGTAGTAGTGTTTCCTCCCTACGAACCTTGGGGGGAACGGAAGAAAAAGAGGCGAAACAAACCGGGTCAGTCATAAAGACTAAGTAAGTCCTAGTGGCTTTCAGCATAAAAACAGGTGAAGATAATATGGCATGAATAAACTGAAAGTAAACATAAGCATGATGACAAGTTAAGCTACAGGCACGATGAATCAAGTATAACATTGCAAGGTTCCCATTCAAGATGAACTAAGTATAGTTTCGCAAGATTTCTATCAAGCATCGCAAGATTTCTCTGCTTCACCATTAAAAGGATATCTATTTGCTCTGCACCACCTAACTAGTGTCCCAACTAGTAATCTATATAAAATGATAAAATCATAACGTAATCTGCTTTCATGTGTACATCTATTATTTATTACCTAGATTTAATCTAGGGTTTTCTATCGAGCGCTTCCTAGATTCAACCAGGATTTATGCCACCTAGGTCCAACCTAGGGATTATGCTACCTATTGAACGCTTCTTGGATTTAGGGTTTATGCCACCTAGGTCCAACCTAGGGATTATGCTACCTATGTGTGTCATACGGCCCCCAATGATTGTAGATACCTATGCTGGTCCCACCATGGGGTGTATCAAGACCCATGGTGGCGGCCCGACGCAATTCTAGAATACATAGGTTATGCTACTGGTGCCCCAGTGCCTTGTTTGTCTGCTCCGGAGTGTGTGCACACCCGCACCCTGTTAGAACCCACACTGTGCACCCACCACCGTTGCTTTTGACCGCTTACAATCAGCCTAGTAATCGTGCCCCACCCTGCCTAGTTTCAGGGTACTGTGATACCTAATTGGGTTACTGCTGAAATGGGTCCCCGTTACTAGGGTTTCCTACTGGTTAAGTTTGTGGGCCTATATATACAGATATTACCCACCTTCCCGTGATGTACTTAACCCACTGATTCAAGCATGCTTATTAATGGTTAAGTTTGTGGGCCTATATTTACTAATATTACCCACCAACCCAATACGTACATAACCCTCTCTGTCCATCACGTTAAGTTGGTTAAGTTTTTTCTCTTGTTTTACTTAACCCTACCACACATCATGTTATATCGGTTAAGTGTTGTTCCTTGTGTTACTTAACCTTACCGCAAGCCTTGTTATACTGGCTAAGTGTTCT
The DNA here is from genome assembly GCA_030737875.1 of Allium sativum. Classification (NCBI taxonomy): domain Eukaryota; kingdom Viridiplantae; phylum Streptophyta; class Magnoliopsida; order Asparagales; family Amaryllidaceae; genus Allium; species Allium sativum. Next base: position 942,910,894 of record CM060918.1, read on the forward strand.
CCCTTGTGTTAACTTAACCCCACCGCATGTCATGTCATGTCATATTGGTTAAGTGTACATTGACTTAGCCCACCTACTTATCATGTTGTGACGGTTAAGTGTTACCCTATGTTGTTACTTAACCTTACCACGCATCAGGTTATATCGGTTGGGTGTTATCAACCTATTCAAATTAGCCCAACCCATCCGCTATTCATGTTATAACGGTTAAGTGTCATTAGCCTAGCCACGTTACTTAACCCACCCATTCATATCATATTGGTTAAGTGTCACTAGTCTAGTCATATTACTTAACCCACCCATTGGTCTGATTAACAATTATGTTGGTTGAGCCTACATTTATAAGTTTTACATGTTCTTAACTCATACCAGTTAGGTCCATATTTACATGTCAAATTTCCATGTCATCCCACCTAACTCTCTAACCATACCCACGTCTTATTATGGTTAGTATTCCTTAATTCATTCAGTATGACGAACGAATCATGACCTCTCACATTAGACCATGCATTTTGTGGCCACTGGATTTGCCGGGCGGTTCCGGGCAGATTTACACCATAAACTGGGTCTAACCTCGTGTCATAAACCGTTCGCCTACAATTTGGCCTTCGACCTCTCACATTAGACTGACACTTTGTGGCTACTGGATTTGTCGGGCGGTTCCGGGCAGATTTTCACCACAAACTGAGTCTAACCTCGTGTCAAAGGTTCATTAATGGTCGTATTCCACCCAAAACCCCAATATCAGTTCATGTGTTTAACATATAGAAATGTTCATGGTTCACGTTTTTGCCCCAAAACGTATTCCCAAATTATTACCATAATTCACTATAAGGTTATGCCAAGTTATAGCCTTTTATTTACAATACATGCCAATTACCCAAAACCCAACTTAGGCGCATTCATATTAAACCTCTACTAAGTCATAAATTATCATATATGTTTCAACTCTAAATTTTACATAATTAACATATGCCCAAGTTCTAGATTACATGTAAATTTTACATATGCCCAATTCGTACCAAATTTACATATGTTCAATTTATGCCATTTTACATGTATGCCAATTTTATACCATTTTACCATATCAAGTTCTAGCCAAAATTACATGTATCAAGTTTCATACCCAATAAACCCAAATCATGATTCATGATGTAGTTATCCCAAACTACAATCTTTTTATTACAGTACATGTCAGTTGTCCAAGTTCATAATACATGTTTATGCCAAATATCAAGTTTACGATTGCTTTCATGTTCAAATTCCCAATTCTACATATGCCTAATCTTTTGATTTAATTTACCTAGTCCCAAACTCGTGATTTAATTTACATGCCAATTCATGTACGCCCAAACTTGCAATTTCAATTATATTGATAATACCCAAGTTTCAAATTTCGTGTTATGCCATCAATTCCACCACACACATATATCCAAATAGGTAATCTCCGAATATTTCCCCGTATACAAATCGCACGTATATCATAGTTTAGGCCTAGGTCCAAAAGTGACCAAGGTTCATCAAAAGAAAATAAATAAGGGAAGGTAGAATTTGTATAACAATAAGTAAAGAGAGAAAACTGGCATAAGAACATCGTCTCAGGCATAAAAGATAGATCTTGATAATAATATCAACATGAAACAAGAAAAAATGATTTACAACAAGCTGAATAGATCATAGGCTTGTCATGAAAATGAGAATAGAAAAGTCCCAAAACTCAAGATCTAAGAAGCAACAGAAATAGATCTGAATCAATAAACATACTTAAATCTAATACCACTTTATTCCATGGCCATATTATAATTTAAATGTTTAAATCTAAAAACAACTAGAACTTACAGAGCATGGCTAGTGAAATAGGAACTGAATTTGTTGTAAAAATGTTGTGGCGTTGTTAATTTATTGTCTTGAATCATTGTAGAAGCCTTGTTCTTTGAATTGATTTGAGTTTGAATGTTTGTACTTCGATTTGGAGACAGCGGCCATGGTTCAAGAGGTATTTTAGCAGCATAATGGTGTAAGAATGTTTTGATATGAATTAGGTTAGGTCTAAGGGTGTTTTTATAGGTGTGGAAACTAGTTTAGGCCCTTAGATTAACCCTAGAATCAATCCGAACCGTCAAAACACGTCTCAGGCTTCAAAAATGAGTTCTGAGTCAAAACAGGCCGACCAGGTCGACCTGTAAGGGGGGGAGGTCGACTACATGGTCAACCTGGGGGGTAGGTCGACCCTAGGGTCGACCACATGGTCAACCCTAGGGTCGACCACATGGTCGACCTGGTCCCCAGGTCGACCCCCAGGTCGACCTGCCTGGTACGTTGCTGACTAAAATCTGCTGAATCTTCTAGAGGCCATAACTTCTTCATCCGGACTCCGATTTTCGAAAACTCAAACTCTATTTCATGTAAAAATTCGAGACGAACGCAATGGCGTAACCCCTTTCCCTTGATTCTTACTTTAAAATTTAATTATACCCTGATTTCTAGTTTCAACATGTTATTAAAATTCGGGTTGTTTCAATAACCAGAATTTTCTAATATATAAATTGGATTAAATCTGAATGGAAATTATCTTCGGATATTTTGATATTGGATTCCGTGATTATATAGATGTTGTTTTGCGGAATTTGGAAGATATTGATATTGTTATTCCTAAAACGATATATGTTGGTTACAGAATGTGATATTGCATATAAGTTGATATAGATTCTATTCAAAGCTTTATATTTAATATCAAATTGGATTTTGGATTTGTCATAAGGCAGGATTAATTTTCGAGAATAATTAATCATTGAATAGTAAATTTTAGAGATTAAAACTAAGAAGAGTTTTTAATAAATCTTTAATTAGATTTGAATGGATAGATGATAACTAAATTTACCAAAACATGATATGTGTTTGAACCAAATATACTTGATTGTTGATATTCCTTGTTGTTGATTGATTGTTAATTGTGCTCGACCAGTTTATGAGCAAAATATGCTTTTACATTTAGTGTTGGGTTGGGTATAGATATTTGTATGCTAATACCTAGTGATTAATTTCACGATTTGACTATGAGTTGTTTAGCGATGTGGTTTTGTTCATTTCAAATTTAATGAACGATTTTAAAATGTAATTTTCTTAAGTGAAAAGAAATGTTATTCAGGATTTTGGATAGGAAACGTTCTATGAAATAGAAACGATTTCGAGGGCTATACCCGATGATTTCGAAATGATTTGGAAGTGAAAATATTTATAGATTCGATTATACTTGTGATTATTGGTGTTAGTGATTTTCCCATCTCGGGATGAAAAATGATTTATTATGTGGCTAAAGATTCGGGTAACCCTGAGGACTAAAAGTATGGGTGAGACCCAGGACCTTAAGAACTGGTCGGCGGTTAGTGTAGCCTGCTCCATGTGTGGGAGGTGCACACATATATGTCGGGTGACTAAGATGTTTTCCCTTTTCCTTGTTTGACGGGAGAAACCTCTCGGTATTTGGTTGCATGCTTTTTGTATGCATTGTGATATTTTAGAATTCATGTTTCCAAAGATTTTTGTTTGAGATCCCCAAATGAAATCTATTTTGATATGAAAAGTATTTCAAATTATTTGAAATAAGCAATCTGTAACACCCCGTATTTTCTGTGAACGTATAAGTAACAAATTAAAGTATACTTAATTTTTAGGAGAAGAATTAAGGGAAACGGGTTGCGCCATTGCGTTCGTCTCGAAATTCTGCTTGAGATAGAGTCCGAGTTTGCGTAAAACGGATACCGTATGAAGGAGATATGGACGAACGAAGTTAGGCAGAAAAACCGGAAATAGGCCAGAAATGCACTGGCGCACTTGTGAAATGCGCCAGCACAAAAATACACTGGCGCACTTGGGAAGTGCGCCGACCTGATGGCTTCTAGAGTGATCTAATGGTTCTGAAACACTCTCTACACCTATAAATATGTGATTAACCTAACCCTAATTCATAGAATATTGTCTATGACACCATTATGCTACCAAACTCTCTCTTAAACCCTAGCCTCCGCCTCTAAATCTAATCTCAAGTGTTCATTCACAATTCAAATTAAAGTTTAGAGCTGCAACAACAATCGAAGAAGATTAATCAGCGTTTCTGCATCAAATTCGATTTATAATCCTTTTCTTTAGCCACGAAAGGCAAGTACAGTTATTTTCCGATATAAACGTTAATTATGATTGTGGCATGAATTGTAAATCTGAATCTGAAGTTATGTCTGTTCTGTTTAGATCTATCTTATTCTGTATCTCTTTCTTCTTTCTGTTCTATAGCCAGGCTACTACGAGCCTGCGCCGAATCTCATAAGAGATTCATGCACGAACGCTAAATTTTGGGACAAATAATGAATAATGCATAATTGGACATGTAACTATTGCCTATGACTTTGATTCATGACTATGAGACTATTGCCTATGACTATGATTCATGACTATGAGACTATTGCCTATGACTATGATTCATGACTATGAGACTATTGCCTATGACTATGATTCATGCCTATGAGACTATTGCCTATGACTATGATTCATGCCTATGAGACTATTGTCTATGACTATGATTCACGCCTATGAGACTATTGCCTATGACATTGAATAAGAAACTATTGTGATTTGTCGCCCATGACTATTGTAGTTAGTTTCTTACGCCTATTCCTGTTATCTCTCATCCAATTTTATTTGCATGCCATGACATTATTATCTGTTTATAACTGAAAGTCACTGGACTTGCCAGACTTTATGTCTGACCCTTGTTGTTTCGCCTCTTTTCTTCCGTCCCCCCCCCCCCCCCCAGGTTTTCAAGGAGGGAATACTCTAGCTTGATCCGGATCTTTCTTCCTGCTTGGAGTGCTTGAAGTGCTTAAAGTATGGCTTGTCTTTTTCTGGCATCTTTGGTGGGGATTATGATTTTAAAGTTTTGTACTCTGATGGCTTTTGAACAAGGCTGATATATATATACTTGAGTTTTTGGTAAAGTTGTAAGCAAACTGATTTCTGTCCGCTGCAATAAAGTTATAAAGTTTTTCAAGTATTATTTTTATATCTGTCTTGTAATATTCTGATCTGTTTACTAAAATGCTCCATCAAAGTTAAGGCATTACCTTTGTGAGTGACCTTAACGGAGGTGGGGTGTTACACAATCGGGAAATAAAATCCAAAGAAATAACTTCTGTTAAGTTAATTGGATCTTGAAAGAGCTAAATTTGGGGATTAAGCCTAAATGGGTAGATTGAGGAATTCCATGTTGTCAGATGCATTGTAGATCCATAAGTCTGTCACTGGTTGTTGTTTATGCATTGGTATTCATGGGGGTAAACCCATACCATTTTATACGGCGTGGTCCAGTGATACGCCTTACTTTTATATAAGTTGTTTATAACTGTTAGAGTTTCTCATACCAGTCCCATGACTGACTCGTAGTTTGTTTTTCCCTTGCAAAATCGATTGCCTGTATTTTTCCACATGGGCAGTCGGGTAATTTGTTTTGCAGATATGTCATTGAGCAAGATTCTAGACTGAAGCTCAAAGCTATGTCCAAAGCATTGATAGTCTTCCGATGTGTCAGTTTATTTGTTTTCCGCTGCATTGTATTTGTTGTAAATTATCTCCCGCTGCATTATTCGATGTACTCTGGTGTATCTGTACTCAGATGTAACATTATTATAATGTTTATAAAGGTCTTTTGTGTTTGTTCCTATGTTGTTGTGCGTCCAAAGTTAGCGCAACCTCGGATTTCCGGCTTTCAGATCGGACCTTGTGGTTGATTCGAAGGGCGAGGGTTTTCAGATCACTACACGTACCAGCTATGTAGTTAAAGCCCCGTTATTTCAATTTAGCACTAATGAACAGTAGATCAGCTTAAACCCAGCTATTTTCCGCTCCACCCGTTAAATCAACGCTATTTACCACCCACTTTAGCAATATTAATATACAAAGGATATTTGACCAGCTCTTTTTTAAAATAAATCAAAAAAGTTAATGTAAAGAACTAATTTTAAGTCTCAAGTGCCTTATATATGATAGAAATTTGTAGTAATCCTCAAATTAGTGTGCATAACCATGATATTCTTTGATTTTGTTACATAATATTAACCAGTATTCGTTTCTTGTAACACCCCACACCCGCTAACTTTTCTGTTCTATATTCACTTAAGATACTCCACCGATGCTATGGCATTCCCTTAGTGAGTGACCGTAGCGGGTGTGGGGTGTTACATTTCTTCTACACAAATGATGCGAGAATGATAATTATTTAATTAATTTTAATTATATAGTTTTACTTCTAATTAACATTATTGCACCTCCGCTATATCCCCGCTACAGCTTTTACACCTCTACCGCTATTAAGTCGCTAAGCGCTTTAACTGCACAGGTACCAGTCAAAAGCTTTAACTTTCGGGACAAAAATTAAAATTTCGAGCCAAAAATTCATTGTGGAGCCAAAATGAATTTTCTAGATATGGGTTGGCAGCCCATTTTCCCCACCCTTTGACGTTTGCGTTCTATTCTAAGAGCATCTTCAACCCCACATATAATGTCATGTGAAGCTTATGTGTCCACAATGTTAACTTAATGTTGATATATATGAAAACGACATTTATAATTTCTCTCCAATGCAAATATCAAATGTTATCATTTTATGCATATGTGTCACTTTATCATTTGCAGAAGACTGAAAAAGTCATTTATCCCATACTTCACATTGTGATGCGCAATGTCCAAAACTGGACATTGCACTTCACAATGTCATCTTAGAATTACAAATTACATTAACATTGAAGAAAGCATTATAAATGACATTTTCTAGTTTCTTATTTGATATGACATTACATTAAAATTTACTATGGGTTGGAGATGCTCTAAGTGCAATGGGTGAAGTCCACCTTTTTGCCCTATTTGAAAGAACGGGCCAAAATGATGCTTTAGTGTCAACGTCAATCGATGTCAACGTTATATTGATGATCATTTGATTTGTTGTTCGCAGAATCATAGTTAACAACATTACTTGAAAATACTTACAAGATAATAGTAAAAATAAATGTTTGCAATGGTGAAAATTAATTAGTTGTTATAGATTCTTATTATAATTGCCTAGAATGAACAGTAGATAAAAATATGGTTAGTACAATTGGATGAAAAACACAATTATTAAAAATACATTCACTTATTAAGTATTTAATAATACTAATTAAATTTTAAAAATTAAATTGATTTTTTGTTATTATGGGTAAAATGAATATTAACACCAATTTTATAACTATCATTGACTAACTATTTTCCTTTTCATTATTACTTATTATTTATTAATCAAAAATTAAATATATTATCTTAACTTTCATTTATTATTTATTAATTATAAACTATTAATCATTAACCTTTTACTAGTTGTTATTAATTATTAATTATTAAAATTAGTTAATATATACCAAATATAACGCCATAATTATTAACTTTTTTGTTAATTATTAAATACTAGTCTTAATTATGATACAATTATTAATAATTAATAATTAGTTAGTAATGATTATTTATTATAAATTAGTATTTTATAAATACTATATATTAATCATTGAATTTAATTTATCAATTAATTATTAGTAAATATTAATTATAATTATTAATTATGTATAAATAATTTAAAATTGTTAATCAATAAATATATAAAATTATTAAATAATATAATAAGTATACATTATAATTAAAAGTTATTAATTAATTAATTGCACTACACTAAAAATTATTAAAAATAGTAATTAATTATAACATATATAAACTATTAATTATAAATCATTTTAATTATTAAATATTATTTATTATTATTTAATTGTAATTATTCGTAATTAAAATATTAGTTTTGAATATTTCAAAATTTATTAATAAATTTAGTTTAGAAGATAAAAAATTTAGTTATCAAATATTAAATATTAAGTATAATCATTGAATATTAAATGTGATTAATACATACTATAGATTTACTAATTATTAACAACTAATCATGATAATTTGTTAAATTCAAAAAATAATTATTGATTATAGATAATACTTAGAAATTATGAATTATTTATTCATAGCCATTGGTTGTAAATTATAAATAAATTCCTATTTTAGTTTTCATTTATAAATTATTAATTCTAAACTACCATCTTGAATTATTGAATAACAGTTATGACCAATTTCTGGAAATGTTAAAGTTCAAATTTTTTAACAAAATATTGATTATTAAATAAAAAATTAATTATTAAATAACCAAAGTAGTTTATTATTTATTATATTTTAAATAGTGAATATAAATATCGACTATAATTATTAAATATTTAATATTACTTCTTAGTGTTAACTAATGAAATTAATTACTTAATAGTATCATAAAATAGTGTTCTTTTTTATTAATCATTATTTCTTAATTATTTAATATTAATTATTATAATTCAATAACTAATATTATTTATTAATAGCTATATTAATTATTTTATAATAATTATTGATACTAACCATTAATAGTATTTTTATTTACTATTTAATTATTGATTATTAAGTATTATTATTTATTATAATTATTAGATAGATAAAAATGGTAAAGATTAATAGTTATATATTATAAATGACAAAAAAAAAGAGTAGTTAACAAAAAAATCTTCTACAACTGGCACAAAGAGATGTAATGGACATCAATTACAACTAAGAAAAAAGAAGAGTTGCTAAAAGCGAACATTTTTACAACTGCCAAAAATAGTTGTAATAGACATTCTTACAACTAGTAAAAAGAACAGTTGTTAAAAACAGGCATCTTTTACAATTAACAAAAATAGTTGTAATAGACTTCTACTATAACTGGCAAAAAGAAGAATTGTCAAAAAATAAGTATCTATTACAGCTGGCCAAAACAAATAGTTGTAATAAGCATCTATTACAACTAGCAAAATTAAAAACATTTGTCTTCGATCATTTGCATGATTGTGAGATGCATAGTATTATTGTTTATGTTCAACCATTTTCTTATTTAGTTCTGGTTTGTCTTTTTATATGATAATACAAATACATTTTCATTCTAACACTGTAACTATTTCATCATGCTCATTTCAGGAATTCCTTCCACAAAGTTTGTTCATCTAAATGGTAATATTATGGTCTTCCATGAAAGCTAATTCACTTTCCAAAAATTAATTAGATATGATTCTTACATTTTTTTTATGGGTGCGTTTTTTACAGGTCCCTATTAAGTTTCAAAATATAAAAAAAACCCGGTGATAAAAAAAATAAAGAATACGTCCCTGTTTTTGAACTTCCGCTCAAAAAATTCCTGCTGTACCCTTACGCAGCTATCGCTCCTATCATCTCGCTCAAATCATCTCGCTAAAAAAAAAAAAAAAAAAAAAAACCTCAGTCTACCGCTCCTATCATATCGCTGAAAACCCTAAACCTAAAAATCTGCAAAACCGTCGATCAATCCAACAGCGATTTCTCGACATGTACTCAGTCCGATCGCTCCTTCTAGCTCGCGCAAAACCCAAATTCCATGATTTTGAAAGACTCTGGATCAATAAAAATCAAAATCGTCCTGTTTTGCTTTGCTGTCGACATATTCAAGTATAAGAAATAGCGAAAAAAGTTATTAATCTAATTGTTTTTTTCGTTCTGTATGACTGTAAGCAAGTACGATTAAGAATTAAATGTTTGAATGCATTTATATGCAATTCAGCAAAATTTCAATAAAATCTTCATATTTATATGCATATATTCTAGATATATGCATACATATATACATATATTCTATATTATGTTTTTGTGATTGCTTGATACAAAGAAACATACAGATATGCACATTTGTGTAAATTTAATTTATAAGATATCACACAGTTGTAGTTTGAACAAAAAAAATGTTGGCTTGTTTATTTAAGTAATATTTGCACAATTTTGTGCAAGATTAAAGATAAGGTGCATATATTTATGCAAGTATCAATAAGATTTCGATCGTATAGATAATTACTGTATGCATTATTTAAGTAATATTTGCACAATTTTGTGCAAGATTAAAGATAAGGTGAATATATTTATGCAAGTATCAATAATATTTCGATCGTATAGAAATTTACTGTATGCATTATTTAAGTAATATTTGCATAATTTTGTGCAAAGTTTAAAGAAAAGGTGCATATATTTATGCAAGTATCGATAAGATTTCGAACGTATACATATTTACTGTATGCATTTATATGCAATTCAACAAAATTTCAATAAAATATGCATATTTATATGCTTATATTCTAGATATATGCATACATATATACATATATTCTATATTATGTTTTTCTGATTGCTTAATACAAAGAAACATACAGATATGCACATTTGTGTAAATTTAATTTATAAGATATCACACAGTTGCAGTTTTAACAAAAAAAAATGCTTGTTTATTTGAGTAATATTTGCACAATTTTGTGCAAGATTAAAGATAAGGTGCATATATTTATGCAAGTATCAATAAGATTTCGATCGTATAGATATTTACTGTATGCATTATTTGAGTAATATTTGCACAATTTTGTGCAAAGTTCAAAGAAAAGGTGCATATATTTATGCAAGTATCAATAAGATTTCGAACGTATACAAATTTACTGTATGCATTTTGTAAAATTTGTGTCGTGACTATGAATTATTAATTGCTTATATTTTTAAAAGTTGAATAAAAGTATTCTACTTTGTTATTTAATGTTTTTTGATCAATAGTTTTATGTTATTATGACTGGCTGTAGATTTTTTTGACTATGTTCGTAAAATTTGCACACTTAGATACATTTATTCAATATATTAGCATAATTGTATGGTATTATTATAATAGAATGCTTTGTTCGCTATGTTCCTGAATTTGTTTCATAATTTTGTGCAATTATAATGATTATTTGCACGTTATTGTGACTGATTAATTGCAAAATTTTGTTAAGTTAGTATATTATGCGATTAATGTTATATTTTCATCTTACCAGTTTTGATCAGATTAATGTTATATTTATGCGACTAATGCAAATATTTTTACAAAATTGGTGATATCACACAGTTGTAAGTCTGTTGTCTCGGAATTTTTTTTTTTATGGAAAACTAAACAATTAGATACAAATATTACATAAAATTGCATACATTTATGCAACTAAGTGAAATAACTGCATACATATATAGAAATGTACTGCATAACTTTTACATACACTACATCAAAAAATAATACAGAACATTTACATGTACTACATCGATAAATATGTATAGAACACTTGGATACATTGACTATATTTTTATATCTGTTTTTGGTATTGTTTGATAAAAAATTGCATACAAATATGCATATATGAAGAATAAATGCATATTTGTAGGCAACTTTTTAACAGAAGTGCAGAAAAATACAGACGAATAGAGCAGCTTTCATTGCCAAACTTCAACAACACCAAGACAGCAACACCAGCAGGAACACTGTTATACAAACAAGAGATTCAACAATAAGTAAACAAATTTAGCAGTAATTATTGTATAAAATTTACATAAACGTGTTCAAAATAGAATAAAAAAATGCATACATGTATAAAAATATCAGTAATACTTGCATACCTATGCGCAAATTTTCACAAAAAGTTTTGCATACTTATATTTATAACGGATAAAAAATAATGGTAAAATGCATATATTAGGAATATATGCATATTTGTATGCAACTAATCATCATACACGCAAAGCAAACATAATTTCAAAAAGAGAAGTACATAAGTATGCACATATACAGAATAAATGTGTACATTTATGCAAATTTCTAGAACATAAGCATGATTTTGATATTATTTTTTCAATCAACATTAAAATTAAGAAAGTCACCTTTGAAATTTAAATTTTCTTCTACAATGGTCAACATAACCGATACACCAATATATGCAGGACCACTGGATGAAAAAAAAATAACAGGTTAATATGCATTAATCAAACAAAAGTACAAAAAGAAATTCAGTTAATTATAACTTTATGCATTCATATACGCAAATAATAGAAATATATGCATACTTATATGAAAATTTTAAGAATATTTGCACAAACTATATTTAAAAAAAAATTCCAGTAAACCTGTAATATGAACTCAATACAACTAAATGAATAATGATGTATAAAATTGATCATCAGGCACTCAAACAAATAGAAACTAAAATTACATGAAAATTAGAATGCATATAAACAAAAAAATTACATACATCGCTACCCCTGGCTCACGCCGCCGCCGTTGACACCTCCTCCCTCCGATCTCGCTCCTCCACTTCTCTCTTGCCTCTCCCCTTCGAATCCAAGCCACCAACGCCTGAATAAACCCAAGCCCCATCTGAAAACCCACTGCCTCCAGCACCCTAGGCCCCACCGCCGACCTCCTCTCCGCCTTCTCCCTAGCCAGCAAGCCCGACCTTCTCTGTAAAAGTTGAACGATTAAAAATCCTAACAACGAAACAGCCGCCATTAGGAACAAAAAAACTCACCCTAAAAATTTACTCGCAGATAAGAAATATCGGACCAGATCCGAAATTAAAGTTGTAGATATCAATATGGGCAAAACTGGAAATTATTAGGCGCTATTTTAAAAACAGGGATGAAATTTATATGTTTACAAAGGGGAGGATGTGAGCCTAATTAACTTTAATTTTAAGGATGTGAGGCTAATTTTCACTTTTTTTATTTCTTAAAGTATGCTTCTTCATCAACTAAAAAGAAGGTTCAACATCAATCAAATGTATATTTTTGTTATAGTGCTAAGGGCACCCCAATATCTCCTTCCTAATACCGCAACTAAAAAATAAAACTCATTAAATTCTGTACGCTTCCTAATACCACATTACCTCTCCATTCAAATCTCTCACTCGACCATTATTTGCTGAACTAATCACATACCCAGTCCTAATCTGAAAACCCTAAACAAGATTAATCGTTGTCTACTTCATCTTTCCCATGGAAAAATTCAAATTCTTACCGTTTGAAGCCTAATCTCTCACTTCTTCATTTGCTTTCTTCTTCCTTCTTGATTGGAACACAATTTTCTTGCCTCTTCTCATCATCATCGGAATCGAAGTTGGTCGAAGACAAATGTTTTTTGCTGATCGAATTTAATTTAGGTTATTCGAACGCAATGGCAGTGAGATGGAGAAATATGGTGGTAGTCCTTATTTTTTATTTCTTGGTATTAGGAAGAGGAGAACATAATTTTTTTTGTGTATTTTTTAGTTCCGGTATTAGGTAGAGGATATTAGGGTGTCGTTAGCACCGCAGTATTTTTATTACAGACGATGATTTATAAATATATCTACTGGTCAACTGGTATATTCTTAAAAGTTCTACACCAATTTTTATTGACTTTCGAAGCGCTTATGCTTTGTTGGTTATCTTTCAATTAGCATTCATGCACCAAGTTTTATGTACTTATTCGATTGTTGAAAAGTTAAATTGAACTACGTGCAAAATGTACACGTACAATGTGCTTACAAAAACTTTCTTGGTTTAGTTTGATTCCTTGATTGCTCATTCATGGTCTAGAAAAGGTAATTTAAGTAAATAGTTAGCGCGAAATATTAGGCCAACAAATATTGAGATTGAAGTCTATTATGTTTATGCACTGATATGACTCAAATATTTGGAAAAAAAATCAAATATTGTGAAACTTGACCGATGTTGTTGGAAAATAAAAAATTATTTTATTTTCTATCTGTTTTTGTTCATATATTTATCAGCATAGGTAATGGAATGATAATAAAATTAGTAGCTTATAAACAACAATTTGAATTTTTTTCGTCATTCGTTAAAAATACGAATACATCTTTTATTTAATTTTATAGATGTTCCTTGCTTTAGTTGGACTGAAATTAATTTTAGACTTCACAGAATCTTTCCTTTTCTATCACTAACATAAAGCATCAAAGAGAAGGGCTACATAATGCACAATATACATATAAGTGCTTTTTTATTCACTTATTTAGTCTACTATTTCAATTTTACATGTTTCATACATAAATTCAATAAGAACTATCAAAGAATCTACCTTTTCTGCATATTAGACAATTTTTTGTCCTATTTATTGCTTTTGATGCTTAAAATGCTTTGGCCTTTCTGTTAGCTTGTGAGATGTAGATTCTAGATCATAGATTACTATGTTGATTGGTTGTTTTATCAATTAATTTTGATGGATGCCCTCTACGTTTTACGAATTTATCGACATAAAGAATCTATATTTTAGCATATACTGCGTTTCTCATTTTAACTTTCCTTCTTTTAATAACCTGTCTTATTAAACCATCTTGATGTATCATCTTCAGCAGAGCCGGTTCTGGAATTTATAATGCCCAGTGCAAATTTTCAAATAGTGTCCCTTACCGTAGAAAATCGTTTGTACATTATTAAGTAAAATTCCTTTTTATTGGAAATAATACTTTATTTTGAAAAAGTCAGTACAAAAAAATATGAATACAATCTTTTGGACTAATATTTGATTACTTATTATATAGTCAAGTATAGATACTTTTCTAGCATTGTAGATCAAAGAAAGTTTCAAAGAGCATAACTCTAATGTAAAATATCTGCAGCATCGAGAAATTTTACATAAAGGCTTGAAGTATTCTAAAGATCACTATATAGTTACTTTGTTCCATGAGAAATACTACACATTATTTGTATATATAAGTGAATTTAAATATGAATAACATGGTTATTTATAGGAAATGTTGATATAAAATGAGAAAACATAAAGAACACTATCTTAAACCAAACAATCAGGTAATTAGCATGTATGACATACTGTCTTAACTCTTTGTATCAAAGAAATGTTCGTGTAAAATGTTTTGAATTTGCAAGGAAAATCTTCCATAATATATTTGACAGCTAATGCTGAAGGGATAATTTATTAATATTCTTGTAATCTTAATATAATGTTACTTTTAAAAGTTTTAATTACATCATGCGGCACAAAATTTATATTTACACCAAGATTAAATTGAATAATTTGCTAATAATATTTAACTATAAGTTCAATAAATTTATATAATTTGTTTATAGAAAGGCAATGATTTCCAAAATTAGGTTAGCATAAATTTGTAGCTAAAATCATTTTTTCTTATATTGTAACCTTTTTCAAAAATTGCAACTTTAAACATAAATAAAAATGTAACTATTAAAAAAAAGCTACATTTAAAATTCCTATTAGTTTATAGCTAAACTCATTTTCCTGTTCAAATTTCAAACATAAAATAAACTATAACATTCACTGGAAAAAAAATTTAATCATGGACTTATTAACAATATTACTTAATCATTCTTCTTTTCTCTATCAGCCTATCCATCGCGTCATCGGAAAAAATGAAATATAGAGCCTGAAACTAAATCAATGTCCTCACAACTAGCTAACTATCTATTGTTATTTCCCCTTTAGCTTTGACATATCTTATCTACAAGACTTAAAATCATAACCCATCCAAACTCATAACTACCTCCACCAGTCAGAAGACCTGGAACCCAATTCCACTGCAATCGCTCAGATATGTCTGCCACCGTCACGAATTCGGGACTACACAACAATTCACCTCGTCAACCTTTATCCTCACAAGAAACACTTTCACTGAGCCATAATCATGACACAATCCTGGAGCTACTAGCAATGCATAACTTCTTCTAATGATTTTTCTTTCTTTTCTCACATTTTTTTATTTCGCTGATTTTTTATTGCTTTGCATGATATTTGATGCCCTCTTAATTTTTGATTCCCTGTGCATTGGCATGGTTGGCACTGGGTAGAAACTGGCCCTAATCTTCAGTAACAAGCTATCTAGCATCAAAACTATAGTCTATGTTTTTACGATGGACTAAATAATAGTAAAGCTTACTTCTCAATGGATCCTGCACAATTTGTTTAAGAACAATTTGCTATATATTATGCCATTGTGTGTGTGTATACACACACACACACATGCACAGACAATTTGTATAGTTGATTATAATTTAGCTTACTGTAATTAATTTATTGCCTCTATATAGTTTATCATACGCATAAAGTTATTCTTAAGTACTATGTTTGAAATAGAGCAAAAATGTCAACAAGGTCAATAGCAATCAAAATAGGAAGCCAGTCTTTTGAAAGTCGACCAATCGAAGCAGGATACCAAAGACAATTTGCAAACAGAAAAAGCCATCAACTCCGAATTGATGGATAAAAAGGATGCTCTACTTCTGCAACACTTCGCAAACTAAGACTTCTATGTGCTTGATTGGTGGCGAGAGTGGTTCTATCTTTAGCACTGCCTACCAGAAATGTTCACGTTGACATATTGAAACCTTGAACCATTGTAATACTACGCGATGCAAAAAATAGAAAAGTTCATGGGATCAATAATGCTAGCGGTAGATTATTGGAGCAATGTCGAAGCCATTGAACCTGTTGATTTTTCAGTCAATGTGGACAACAATCTTCCCTTCGTTGAATATAAGATGATTTTTTTGGAAATGCCCTGGGATTTCTTAGCCTTTTCTTTAGCTTTTGTCAGTGTCCTATCTATAAACATTTTAGGTTTAACTAACAATTGATTAAGAATGTTCCTGACCCAGTGGCGTACGCAGAAAAACTGATCAATGGGGGCGAAATGGAGTTGATTATATTTTTAGAGACTAAGAAAATAATATATCTTACAATATTATTAACACATTTGTTTGTAATTTTAGTATTCTAGGATGACAACCTAAAATATTATTGAAAAAACATGTTTGAAAACAAATATTTTTAAACTTTTAAATACTAGTTCTTTTCTGAACACTTTCCTTTCTATGATATATCAAATGTATACGTGTACATGTAGTTCATCAAGAACTGATAAGCAGTGTAAATTAAAATTAACAAAAGAAGATAACTGGGATGAGTGCAGTACAAATAGCCGATTAAAGAACTAAAGACCTAGTTGGAATCCGGACAAGATTAGAAGTAATCCTATTGGTTTTAAAATAGTTTTTTTTTCTTCTCTTTAACAAGTAGTGGCAAACAGTTTCAACACACCAGAGCTTCAAAAAAGCTACGGCCAAACCTCAAACAAAAGATCTCACTGTAGCAATGGGCTAACACCACACAAGGTGATATAAACCTGAAATTTGGATTCCAAGATGCATTAAGCAAAATGACATGCACAAAATAAACTATAACCTGAAATTTGGATTCCTAGATGCATTAAGAAACAATGGGCTAACACCACACAGGAAAGTTCAATTGGGCGTAGTCGCCACGGAGCTTGTAAGCGGCTCTGTCGTTAGCCAGAGTAGCTTCTTCAGCATGCCTCTTTGTTTCATGGGTTGAGATCTTGCGTCGAAGGTGTGATTTTGATTATTTTTTGCTTGTAAAGTACGGGGAATCATGATGTAATGTCCCGTATTTAACCAATATAATAATTAATTTATTTAATTATTTAATTAGTGATTTAGAGAATTAAATGGTTGTTTAATTAAATAATGTTGAATATTTAATTAATATAAATAATAGAATAATATATTTAATTCCGAAATAGTCGGAAATAGTGAATTGACAATATAATGTGATCTGGACAATTTAAAATATATATAATTCAGTTTGGAGTTGAATTATATTAACGAATATATTTTATAAACGACAGTTGAACATATAATTATATTATAATTATAATCGAGCTCGAAATGGCGCTGCAGTTCACTATTTGGCGATTCGAACTTCAAATGAATATATAGAATCCGTTTTAAATCGGATTTCTGTGAAACAAGAAACGTTCGGAGCTGGTGAAGTATATTTTTCTAATAGAAGAGAAAAATTGGGATTTCATTGTGCATATTTTGATTTATGTCCAAATCCAGTCGCTATGGAATTCCTTTATAATTTAAAAAGGATTTATTTATATTATAAATGAATTTTTCAACATAAATTGAATATCGATTCAACCGGGATTTGAATATCGAGTTATAAATCCAATGGGAGCTGTATGATATTCTATTATGAATATATACGATAATATTAAATTATTTTTATTTAATTTAATTATTTTTAAATATATTTATATATCTAAATGGATTATTTAGAGCTTTAAAAATAGCCATTTTTGCAAATGACCTCCGTTTTCGACGAAACTAATTTTGTTGGATCCTTAATGTTAAATTATTGTTAGATTTCAATTTTCGTGATTTTCGAAGTCAGTGTGTGGTTGTACGGATTTTTAATGTGAAAAACAGTCAGTATTTTGACGGTTAAAAATACTCTGTGTGAGCAAACAGAGTCGGAATTCGACGAAACCAGTTTCGTTGGGTTCGTAATGTCGAACTCTACTTGTATGTCCATTTTCATCAAATTTGGATATTTTATCTGATCACAGAAGTTTTTCAAGCATAAGTACAAACAACGATTGGTTAAAAATGAATATTTAATCGAATATTAAAATATTAAAAATTATCTATAAATACACCTTAACTTTTTCTAAACCTAATTTCTATTCCTCTGTTCAACAAATTTCCGCCGTTTTCTTTCCTTCCTCTTTTCAGCAAAACGCGACTTTGTAAATTCAAAAACAAATCCGATAAATTTCTACAAATCTCGAAGCTCATATATTCAGGATCATTCTGAGAAGAGCTTTAACCCTATGTTAGTACTGCTTGGTGCGATGTGTTTTTCTGATGCTCGAAATCGTCTAGTATGGCTAGGGTTCACGAAACAAGGGGAGTCAAGGATCGAGGAGCGATTCAAGGAGTAGCACGACACTTGTGGTAAGAAGGAGGTTCTTTTGGGGTTTATTTGTGGAAATTCATATCAAATATTGACGCTGTTATACTGTTACAGCGTGTAAATGCTGTGAAGTCATGTAAAGGAAGGGGGTGCGAGTTTTGAAAAAGTAGGATGGAGATGTTGAGGAGTGGAAGAGAGGAGCTTTGGTGATGTGCTTGTGATTTTTAATGAACCATAGAAGGAGAACTTTGGGTTTGAAATCAACAAAGATGGTTGAGTAAGGAACAGGAGCACACGATTTGTTTTTGGGAAGGAGTGATTCATTTGAGGGAACCAAACTGTATGAATTTGGGATTGGGGGTGTAGAGTTTTCGGAGAAGAGAACGGTGATGGTTTTCGTTGGCATTTCCATGAAGCAAACGTAAGGAGTAGAACTAGCAAAGTATTGAAAATGGTGCATTACCGGTCCGAGAAGAAGGAATCGGAAATGAGGAATTTGAGGAGCAGAAATAATTATGGATTAAAGGGGATACGTGATTCTCAGCTCGCAAATTTACATGGAAAAACGTTGTGGTTGGATCCAATTTTTGGTGGAACTCCTGAAGTGCAGTGGTAAAGGGGAAAATATCAGAATGAGTTTGGGAGAACTTGAACAGGAAAGGAGGGTTGATCGAAGTAATCAACAGGGGGAGTAATTTATTTACAAATGGTAATTAACCCTAATGATCGTCATTAAATTAGATAGTTATCTTAATATAAATACGAACTTGTAAACGTCTTATATTATCCACCCGTGAACAAAAGTGACATATCAAAAGCCGTTGGAATCGTAACGACGAGTGTTACGTTATGGAACTGACTGGGAGTGAATCGGAGCTCGTTACAATTTATAGCAAAATAAATTGTTCGTCTGAATCAAGCGATGGTTATTGTTATTAACAATGATCGTCCAATGTGAGTAAAACTCACCAACTCTATCAGTTTATATTTTTATAAATATAATCTAGTAATGATAAATGCTGATTGATTGCTTGGTTGAATTGCTTATGTATTAGTTAAAATTATCGATAACGATATATATATATATACACCGTTATTCAAACATTGATTCTGTTTATCAGAATATTTCATATTGAAATGAAATTGATGTTAACTATATTGTTTAACATTTGTGATGCAGGGAAACAGGTTGGAGGGATCCAACTGGATTCCTCAATATTTATAATATTGTCCTGTTCATATATTGTAATATATGATGTGATATATAATCTGTTGTGGATTATGTGTGTTTGAATGATATCGATCACTGTTATTTGGTATTTTAAATACCACAAGAAATATTGGGATGTAAAAGGGGATTTTCAAAGTATATTTTGAAAATAAATTATTTATATAAAATCAATGGTTTTTATATATAAAAGGAAATGGATTTTATAAAAGGAAATAATTATAAAATCAAAGAGATATAAAGGAAAATATTTGTAAAAACAAATATAAAGGAAATTATTTGTAAAACAAATATAAAAGAAAATATTTGTAAAACAAATGTAAAAGGAATATTTATTTGTTAAATAAATAGAATTGAAATGGGATATTTATTTAAGAAATAAATAGAAGTATAAAAGGATTATTTATTTAGAAAATAAATAGAATAAATATAAAAGGAAAACATTTACAAATAGAATTGAAAAAGAATTATTTATTTAGGAAATAAATAAAGATAAAAAAAAGAATCATTTGATAAATAGACGGAGTTAAAAGGAAATATTTATTTGGTAAATAAATAAAGTTATAAAAGGAAATATTTATTTAGGAAATAAATAAAGTTATAAAAGGAAATATTTATGAAAAAAATAGAATTATATAAAGGAAATATTAATATGAAATAAATATAGACAAATAAAAAAGGAAGTATTTGTAATCGAATAGAGTTATCAAATATAATTTATTTGAATAAGAGTTAGTCAATTAGAGTTAACCAGTTAGAGTTAATCAATTAGAATTAATCGATTAGAGTCAGAGTTAATCGATTAGAGTTAACCAGTCAGAGTTAATTAGATAGAGTTAACCAGTGAGAGTTAACCAAATAGAGTTAAAGGAGTTAATCGAATATAGTTTATTTGAATAGGGAAAGGAGATAAATCGAATATAGTTTATTCGAAAGGAGTTATCGAATATTAGTTATTCGAAAAGGAGTTAAATCGAATATAGTTTATTCGAAAGAAGATAATCGAATATTGGTTATTCAAAACGAGTTATCGAATATTAGTTATTCGAAAGAGTTATCGAATATTGTTTATTAGAAAAAAGGAGTTACCGAATATTAGTTATTCGAAATGAGTTAATCGAATATAGTTTATTCGAATAGAGTTAAAGGAGTTATCAAATATAGTTTATTCAAATAGAGTTAAAGGAGTTATCAAATTAGTTTATTCGAATAGAGTTAAAAGAGTTATCAAATATAGTTTATTCGAAAGGAGTTAATCGAATATAGTTTATTCGAAAGGAGTTATGTGACAAGAGTTAATGAATTAAAGTTAATCGAGTTAAAGTTAACAGAGTTAGGGTTAATTGATTTGAGTTAATTGAGTTACATTTTGGAGTTAGATATTTCAGAAGCAGGGATTATAACGCTATTGTTATAATCAATGTTTTACAATAAAGAAGTGGATTTGTAAATAGAATCCGAGAGTTACGTAAGGAAGTTTGTTAAAGATTTAGAAGGTGAACTTTGTCTATTTCGAAGTTAGAAATGTTGTTCAGTTAAGGTATGAGAGGTAGTTATACCCCAACTTGATTGACTTCGTTTGTAACTAAGGAATGGTTAAGGTTCGATAGTGAAGGTTGGTTAAGTGAAATTAGTTAATTAGTGTAATGTTTTGAGTTGGCATAGCGATGTTCGATTTAAACATCTGTTTAAATCCAATATAAGAGTTTTGGAAATGTTTTCCAAACCAGAATCAGAAATGTTTTATAATATAGAAAACAAGAAAATGGAAATGTTTCCCAATGTTAATAACATATATTTTCTAAATCAAGAAAATAGGAAATGTTGCATATATGGAAACAGGTGATGAAAAATGAACTAAAGGAATAAATGTTAAATGATGATTGATCGATATAATTTCCATCTGGAAATAATATCATTGTTTGCACACGTGTTTTTCTTTGATAGTTAAATCACCGACAATCGAAGTTTTTGACCATTTTTCCGTTGTCAATACGGAAAGACCGGGATCAGATTCATTATCTGAAAACCACTCCGTATGGGAATTAGCATTGCGATCAAATATGATGAAGATAATTGAAGACGGAGTTATGCAAGGGCTGTCCTGTTTACAGAATAGTACCTTCGGTTTGTCAGTCCCAGGACAACCTGTATAGAAGAATGTCTGACAGAGTATATTTAATGGATCACGTAAGTTGATCTCTTCAAACGTATGTACGTTTGGTGGCAGAGGAATTCATTTCTCTTAGCTGTATACCCGTTGTATTTTTGGGGAAATCAACTTGTGATTTGGCGGGTATGACGATGTGACATTCAAAGTGAATAAATGTGTGATCTGTCAGAGATAAGCGTGGCCTCTAGCCTCACAACCGAGAAATGACAAAAATCGGGCAGGCAGCATGACTAAGTGGTCGGCTGCCAAGTAGGGTGTATTATCACCTATCTAGAGATATTCATTTCATTATTTAATCTATTCGGTGTTGTCCTATTCGGGAAACGGTTGCTGATCCCAATCGTTAGTGATATACATTCGATACACTCAAGCGAAATGAGTGGTCGGTCATGTGTGGCCGGGTTACAAGATGTTCTTGTTGAACCCAGTGTATTTCTCTCTGGAGGTACACTTTCGGAAGGTGGTTTCATACCTTGTCATAGTTGGAAAACCATTACCCAATAAGTGCTTGCGGTTTTGATTGTATACTATATATGTGGAACGTGAGATGAAAGCGTTCTGCAAGATGATTATTATATTGTGGTTGATATACACTATTATAATATCAAAAGAGTTTTGATATAAAAGATCATTGTTTCTTTCAAAATGATTTGAAAGTTAAATCAAATTGATTTGGATTCTCATAAGGGAAAAACTCGTTCCGTTATACGGCGTGGTCTTATGAGATATCATTGTATTGCTCAAACTGTTTTAAATTGTTTTACTCACACCAGTCCCATGACTGACCCAGAGTTTATTTTGTCTTGTTTTCCCTAAACTCTTGGGTGCCCAATTTTGTACGGGCAGTCAAGTAGTCAGGATTTTACAGATATACTTGGAGAGCTTGGAGTAGGAGGCTTCAGGAATATATAGCTATTGTTTATTTCCGCTGTGTTGTAAGTGTTATACTCTGATAATGTTACTGTATACATATACTGATTTTATTTCAAGGATATGTTATCTATTATATGTTGTTCGTTATGCTGTGAGATTCGTGTTACTCTGATGTTGTATGTTCATCTTCTTCTTCTTCTATTCTAAGTTTCTATCTTATCTATCCTCGCCCTCTGTTTTCTTTCTATTAGTTTTCTGGTTTCCAGTGAAATTTGGGTTGGACTTGTGTTATTTGGTCAGCTCAAATTGAACTGGAATTTCAGGACACTACACATGAGCTGGTGCTGCAGGTTTAACTGGATTTGAGCTTGAATTTGTTGGATCTGGATAGGGCTCTGTTGAGTTAAAACGATTAGGGATTGATGGTTCATGGAAAAAATACTCAAATTTGATGGGAAGAAATCGTTAAAGAACTGAGTTGGCAAAATATTTGAGTTGGAGAAGATAGAGGAATTGAGAAAGCAAAAGACTAATTTTGGTCTCTGGAAAGTTGAAAGGAAGTAGCTGAATTGCGTGTTTCTGCTGCAATGCCGTCTACCTTTTTTTTATTTTTTTCTCTAAAATCCAGTGGGGCCGGCCGACGCCACTGGACCCAAGCTGCATATGTCATTGTCCTGACTGTCTATTCGTTATTATCAGAAGTTTAACCTACAATGTTTGTAACACCCCACATCCTTTAGTGTCACTCACAAAGGGAATGCACTAAGTTCTGTGGAGCATTTAGGGTAAAAGATGCAGATAAATTACAAGATAGACAAAATTAAAACAGCGGAAAATAAAACTTTACTTTATTGATAAAATAGTTTGTACAACAATTGTTTTCCAATATCAGAGTATCATCTATCTTACAAAATAAAGAAGCATAAAATAACATTTATATTCCCCAATGTAGCATAATCCAGCCATAGCAGCAGAAAAAGAGAGTCCAAAGCACTTTGTCAAAGAATCTTCGAGATTGGGAAGAGTGACGGTCCAATCTAACCTGAGTTATACTATTCCCCCCTTAACTACCTTAGGGGGGGAAACGGAAGAAAAGAAGACGAAAGAAAACTGGGTCAGACATAAAGTCTGGTAAGTTCAGTTACTTCTAGTATGTGAACAAGGAAAAACAAAACGACATGAATTAACTGAATACAAGACAATACCATGATAATAGGGCCAACAAGATAGGATAAGATCAACACAAGATATGCTAAGACAAGATAAACTGGATATGCTTTAATACTTTCTCCGCTTCGCTATTAACCTGTTATTATGGTTTCTATGTCTCTGCACCACCTATCTAGTGTCCCAACTAGTAATCTGTCTAAAATGATAACGCGATCCCAATCCCAGTAATTGTGGTTGCCTTTAGGCGTACATTTATTATTTATTACCTAGATCTAATTTAGGGTTTTATATCAAAGTACTTCCTAGATTCCACTCAGGTTTACGCGGCTTATCTAATGCTTCACAGATTCAGGGTTCATGCCACCTAGGTCCAACTAGGGATTACGCTACCTGTCGAACGATGCCCCTAGTCTAGGACACACTACCTAGAGTGGTATATGTTCCTAGACTTTCCCCACGTATGTGTCGTGAATCGTTATCGCTGTCTAGTAGCTATGGTCCCACTTGACCCCTCCCTCAACTATTGAAAGGCACACCTTGAAAAATGAGAACTATACGCATGCCCCCCTATGCCCCACTAACCTATGGCCATCCGCAACCATAACTAGATAGCAAGTATATGGTCTTTTGGAGTTCTCTGCCTTTCCGTATCTCGATTGACTCAAGATGGTAGGTAGACGACGGGTCGTTATCACAGGGCCATTTGTCCCGCCGAATCACGCTGGTCCATCCTAGTCATTAGGTTGCCTTATATTGCAACCAAGGCATACCCTTGGTTGTCCTAACGCAGACCTTAACCTCTGTGAGCCCAGGAGGATCATCTGCCACCTCACAGAGGGATACCAAGAGTACCCTCACGTCCCCTCGAAGCCTCGGGCTTCGTAACCCAATTCATTGGAGCCTTCTTTAAGATCGTTCGCTCATCCTCGTGTTATACTAAGGATTACTACTTAGTTTTCCTAACTAAGGTTTACCACTTGATTTCCTGAATCGTCGTTTTCTTAACTAAGGTTTACCACTTAGTCCTTTTAACTAAGGTTTACTACTTAGTTCTCTTTCTCGTCAAGTTGGATTGGTTAAGTGTCATTACTCGATACAAGTTAACTTAACCTATTCATTTATCATGTTAAACTGGTTAAGTGTTACCAGTAATTCATGTTTACTTAACCCTACCAGCATCAAGTTATATTGGTTAAGTATTTACTTAACCCTACTCATTCATCTTGTATTGGTTAAGTGTTCATTTTTAACTTAACCTTGCCTATCTGTTTTAACTAACATGTTATAACGGTTAAGTGTTCCCTTAGTTAACTTAACCCTAACATTGGTTTGATTAACATGTTCTAATGGTTAAGTATTGTCCCTTCATGTTTTTAACTTAACCCTATTCATTTATCACACTCTGATGGTTAAGTGTTCAAGCTTACTTAACCCTACGGTCTAGTCCAGCTAACATATTAAATTGGCTAAGTGTATTAAATTTACTTAACCCCAACCTCTAGTCTAGTTAGCATGTTAAATTGGCTAAGTGTATTAACTTTACTTATCCCCAACCTCTAGTCAAGTTAACATGTTAAATTGGCTATGTGTATTGAATTTACTTAACCCCCACTTTCTAGTCTGGTTAACATATTAAATTGGCTAAGTGTTTTTCTTAGTTACTTAACCCCTACAAATCTTGTCTTGTTACCATGTTAAGTTGGTTAAGTGTTCTAGTTAACTTAACCCTATCGTTCTAACTTAACTGTGTTAAGTTGGTTAAGTGTTCTTATGGACTTAACCCTCCCATTCTAGCTTAACTTTAATTGTCTTATTAAAGCACCAGCCACTCACATTAGACAGGTATTGTTGTGGCTGCCGGTATGCCGGTTGGTTCCGGGCAGTCTTACGCCACAACTCAGTCTAACCTCGGGCCTTTATCGGGCTCAATGCCTTAACCTCCCACATTGGATAGGTATTGTTGTGATCACTGGACAGCCGGGCGGGTCCGGGCAGGTTTACATCACAACTCAATCCAACCTCGGGTTAAGCATGTTCGTATTGTCTAAATTTACTTTTCTCATTTAGGATAAATTCTATAAGTAAATTTTCCCTAATTTACTTATTCCATTATTACTCTTTTAATGTGCATTGTCAACATTTATTATTATGGCCCATTTTCCCTATATATCATATTTATAGTTTTTGGTATGTAAATTATACCAAATTAAGTGTCACTAACCATGATTATTCTAAACATGACAATTACTCACAATTATGACTAAATTCAAAATTTGTGCTAATATACTTATTATGCCAAATTAACTTTAATTGACCCAATTCTGATTTAACATCCAAATTTACAGTTTATGGCAAGACTAGAATTATTATTCTAGTTTACTGTTTACGCCTAAAACTTAGCTTACTTGCCAATACTAAATTTAATATGTCAAATTACATATTCCATAATTCATGTCAAATTTTAAAATTTGCGTTCTAATAAACATGCCATAATACATGTTCTAAATTATGTCAATCATAATTATGTTTGTTCCACATTATGCCAATTTCCAAGTTTACAACCATGTTTAAGTCAAATTTATGATTTTCCCAAATCATATTCCCATCGTTCGTGTAATCGTGATTTCATCCTAGATTATAGATAAATCTAGATTCGTGGATAAAAAGGGAATGAACCAAAATGCCATGAAAAGATAGACATAATGACTGGTAGAAGATGATAATTCACTAATCACATATCTAACAAATTACACTGAATAAATTGATTAAAGCATCGAAGGCCTATAGAACTGATAATATTATGACATAAAAAGGGTTGAACAAATAACATAGGTTCAAGTATATGGGTAGATCTAACTTAATAGATAAATTCCCATAATCAAGATCCAAGGATAATTAAGAATAAACTGAATAGATAATCAAGTTTAGATCCAATCTCACAGTCATAATCCTAGGAAATAATATCATGTTCATGAATCATAGGTAATTATCCACTATTGTCCTTGTCATAGTCATAGGCATTGGTTTATGCTCCTAGTGAAAGGCTTATGTTCATAGTCAAAGGCTTATGTTCATAGTCAAAGGCTTATGGTTTCAAAGGCCGCAGTTCCATAGTCATAATCTTAAGCATTGGCAATTTAGTCACAATGTGTTATAGGCCATAATCAAGAATCAAATCCAAAGTCATAAGCAAGCACAGATTCAATGAAATGATAAGGCATATTTCTTATATTCTTTTAATTTCATGTCACAAATAGAAAAGGCGTTCAAATCTAAAAAGTAACCGACTTACATTGATTGGATCTAGAAAAGAATAGAAAGATAGCGTTGCTTGAAGCCGTTGAATCTTTACTTGAATCCTAACTTGTTTTGAATCTTCTCTTGAAAGACTTGAGCAGCATATCCTCGTCTTGATTTATATTTTATTTTAATCTATTTATTTAGATTTAGAGGAAGAATAAGAAGAAGCCATGTCCATCAAGAATTTGTGCAGCATAAGGTTAGAGAAGGATGGTGCAAAAAGAATGAGACTAGGGGCTGTTTATATAGGATTGCAAGTTAATTTGAGCCGTCGATGAAGCCAAGGTTAATCAAAGCCATCCGTTCTAAAGAGAAGCCAATTATGTTCACAATTACTTTCTTAATGTACATTATTAACATTTATTATTAAATTTGTATGCACATTAGATACATCCCCCCTTTACACATTTATTATTAAATTTGTATGCACATTAGATACATATCCCCTTTACACATTTATTATTAAATTTGTATGCACATTAGATACATCTCCCCTTTACACATTTATTATTAAATTTGTATGCACATTAGATACATCTCCCCTTTACACATTGATTATTAAATTTGTATGCACATTAGATACATCTCCTCTTTACACATTTATTATATTAAGAATTGGTTATTCTTAAATTAGTAACTTTAGTATTAACAGAAATACGGGGTGTTACAATGTTATTTGGTCTTTGGTCTCTATGTTTAAATTATCTTCATTTTTGATGCAGGCATTTTTTTCCAATGGAAAATTGGTTGCTATGTTTGGTACCCTATGCCTTCATTAATCTTACCGCAATGAAATACAAAAAATACCAATGGTCAAAGCCATCTCTTATGATTGGAATTCAGTCGTTGTCCACAATGCTGCTAATAAGATAGATAACATGTTCAAAATTGGCTTACATTGGCACGGAGATCGAAACTTTTAAAAAGGCTATTGTTGATACGAATAAAGCTGCATGTATTAGTATAGTTTAGACATGAGGAGGCTTTTAGACAAAACAGAGAATCTGACTCATGAAATAGTTCCAGCTCAGTTGTGTCTCAAATCAATTAAGTTTTTTCACGAGACGTATTTTGT
The DNA here is from genome assembly GCA_030737875.1 of Allium sativum. Taxonomy (NCBI): domain Eukaryota; kingdom Viridiplantae; phylum Streptophyta; class Magnoliopsida; order Asparagales; family Amaryllidaceae; genus Allium; species Allium sativum. The sequence goes on from CM060918.1 coordinate 942,939,452, forward strand.
CTGCAAGCTCATGGTTACTTCAAGCTTATGTGGATGAAAAGTTAAGTTGGACACTACTTTTTCAACTTACCAATGCAAACGACTCTCATTTAGAACAAAAAGAAGGGAATGCCATACCAAATAAGCAAATAACGGTCAAGCATGAGAGGGTGTTTGGAGTCATAAGTAACATGTATCGAGGGATTACTAAAACCGATATTCTTTTGCAGTTTGATAAAGGATGTTTAATACATAAATTTGCATACTTGTACTGACTTTGTATTTCATAAACATATAGGTTAAGTTAGTTATGTTTGATGCTCTACTTTTGTGCGCTTGGCTAATATATTAATCCATGTTATAATAGCATGTATGTACTTAGACCAAGTACAATTGTTGCTATTCAAATGCATATATAATTTACTATAATTTCCCGTAGTGTATAGTTCGAAGATTATACAGACATCATAAATGCAAAGCTTAATTTGGTCACACCGACACACAACTTATACGTCACATTATTTTTACACCAAAATAAAGTATTTTCTACACAGCAGAATGCAGCAACTCCTTAGGTGCAATGACCACCATGTTTTTCCAGTTGGACTCTAGAAGGCTCTATAGCAAAACCAAGGAATTATTTTGACAAAATTACCGAAGTTGGAGTGAGATATTAACATCTAGAGGTGGATATGGTGTGGACAATATTCTTAAGCCATTGTTCATATATGCTTGCTATGATTATAACTGTAAAATAAAATTTAATAATCAGTGTTTGTTATAAAATAAAACAGAACATATGTTAAACAAAAAAACATTATAGAGAATAGAAAAGATAGGGGAAAGACTTTTATTTATATTACTTCAAGTATGTACATTTCTATTACATTGGTTCCTTTACATATAGGCTTTGGAGCTAATGTTAAACTTATCCCCATGATATGGGACTAAATAAAATATCACAAAAGCATATTCACTCATATATATTACAACACTCCCCCTTGAATATGCGTCTTCAAAATCTTGAATAATCTGCTAACTTGAAGTTGTCCCTTTTAAAACGTATATGATGATTGCTCCCCCTTGATTTGTTTCTCCTCTTTCTTGTTATCCTTACATTCATGTATGAAGAGAGATTTAGAAGAAATATGCCCCATCCTATCACCCATGATATAATTCACTTGAATCTGAGCCATGTAAATTGTTTTGTCTTCTTCATAAATAATATTTTACTGCATCAAAAGATGTTTGATACTTTTGGTTCAAAATATTGTCTCGTCAAAACCTTACTAAGAATAACCCGATGGGAAAAATCTTAGTGAAGGAAAAAGAGTACAATACAAAATGCCATATTTACTACGTCAAAAGTAGTATGATACATTTAGACCAATGTAATGCCTCATTAAAACTTTAATAAGAAAAACCCAGTGGGAAAAATCTTAAATAAGGAAAAAGAGTACATTATAACTTATTTTTGTATGTTACTTTTGGGTTAATACTTCTGGGTCATGACCCATGCCTCATTAAAACCTTACTAAGAAAACCCAATGGGGAAAAACTTAGTTAATGAAAAAAAGTGCATTATATCATATTTATGGATGCTCCCCCTGATTTAATAATTTCCTCTGAATTCGTATTCTTCTTTCAATAACTCATATTGCTTACAAATACTTCTTAATGAAGTTTTTTTTCCAAAACTTCATGTACATTTCCATGCTTCATACATGTTTTCTTATTTAAAATGCTTTCCTTTGTGATTTGTATGTTACTAATATTCATTTATGAATACACTTCAGGTGCTTTTAATTTTCTGTTTCAATCGGACTTGCATGTTGCAATACATATTTGATGAATAAGTCACCTTTCATTACTAAGCAGGAAGTAATCTACTCATCTTGAAGTATATCAAAATTTTCATTACAACAATACTTAGAAGAATGAAGTATATCAAGATTTTTATTACAAGAACACTAAGCAGGAAGTAATCTACTCACCTTGAAGTATATCATGGTTTTCATTACAACAATACTTAGAAGAATGTTGTAATCTATCATCCATGTTCTTGGTATTCTTTATAATAACAAATGTTATTTATGTTCTTTACGAACTTATATATTATAATAATTTTTTCATATCGCAACTTCCACTTCAATGGATATTAAGAGTTTCACTACAACAATTCTTGAAAGCAGGAAGTGATCTACTCATCATGAATTATTTCAAGATTTTCATCACAACAATACTTAAAAGAATGTTGTAGTCTACATTTCTTGCTCTTTATCACTACCAAAGTTATTTAAATTCTTCTGGAATTTGTATACTTTATCAATTCAATTATCTATGAAAATACAATGCTCATGGCACTTAACATGTTGTTGACACTTTATGGTGCTTCAGTAACTTCCGTGTGCTTTTGTCATTATATATATTTCTATTTTTATCTTATAAACTACAGGTTCATATCTTATGTACTACAGGTCCATATATCTTATTTAGGAGAATTTCATGATGGTCAATTATATTTCTCTCTAATATGGGATTTTTAATCCATTTATAAATAAGCATTTCATTATTTATTAATTTATCATCGATGATTATTTCTTGTTAGTTCTATACATGAATTATTGAGATATCAAAAATTATCATACTTTAGGTATCTAAACAACTTCAGGGGTTATTTTGACAACCATGTCATAAGTTTCTTTTAAAGCACCTTTATGTGTTTCTTTATGAACCCTCACCTCCTTTATTTTGCATCTTTATGACTTACTCCAAAGATATTTTGAAATGACTTTTATACCACATTTTCATCTGTGATTTACACCTTTTAATCCTTCGGGGATTCAAATGTATATTGGAAAAAGTCTGTTAGGGGCATAATTGATAATTTATGCAAGTTACTTAATACTATGCATAATTCTATATGTTAGCAAATATTTAACATCGATGATTCCTTTATCCTCCCCCTCAATGGTGACAAACATTGCCACTTTAAATAATAAACCTACTTTGGATTCATTTTTGATCCATTATAGCATCATAGCTAGCAAATACATTAGATGTATTTCAATTGTAGGAGGATAATGCTCTTATTAGTTGATAAGATGCATTCATATTGTATTGATTATACTCTTTCAGTGATCTAATGACTTGGAGGAATTTTCCATCATTTGAATATGCACATGACTTCAGGTCATTCAATATTGATGTCAATCGACTTTCTGAATTATAAAATAATATATGCATTTATAATATGAGCACATGACAACTTCAAGTTGTTAATTAAATATTCGCATATATGTGTATATACGTGCGTCCACGTATTACATATGCAATTGATTTGCATATTCTCTCTCATTCAAGTTATTAATTTTAGAACAAATTGTTTATAATGTTCCAATCATTAATTTTTGCTTATCAAGCAATGTCAATGTGAATCTTAAAGATCGTTTCATAATATCCAAAATATCTGATTTGGAACTGTATTGAACTTCTGGTTCAAATGAAATATATGAACAACTTCGAGTTGTTAATTCATATTGAACTTCTGGTTATAATAATATACAAACAATTTCAAGTCTGTTAAACTGTATTGAACTTCTGGTTCAACTATATTGAACTTCTGGTTCCACTGTATTGAACTTCTGGTTCCACTGTATTGAACTTCTGGTTCAAATAAAATATATAAACAACTTAAAGTTGTTAAAATTTATTCTTCAACATAATATGTAAATATAAATATATAAGTAAGATACAGCTCATTTTGAAAATTGTGAAATCTTTGGATATCATTTTTATTAATGTTATTATTTCACACAGTTTCAATAAAGCTTCAGGCTTTTAAATTATGAAGTATTTCAAGTTCATTGATTAAGGAACTTCAAGTTCCTATGCATATATATAAACATACATATTATATATAGTTTATTAATTTATGATGAACTTCTGGTTTTCAACCTTTTAACATACTTCTAATTTAGAAACTTTTACATTCTTGCTAATTGTCGAGATTTCAAACTTGTAAATTTCATCAAAAAGTTCCTTTTTTTTTCATATCCAAAAGTTCAGGTTTCAGATCTGATTTATACAACTTCTTCTATTACATTAGTTATTAGTTGCCAAATACATCGAATAATAATACATATGTCTGTTCTTTTTTCAAATACAAACATACATCATTTAACTTATAATAACTAATGCTTTTAACACATTTATAATAATATGGCAATACAATATATATTACCATAACGATGCACTTATTATAAAAAAACGGAAATAACCATTATACGGTCTAAATATATGAATCAAATAAATAAATTTAACCTAAATCAACATAATAAAATTTGGATCTAGCTACAGTATTGATCAACGACAAAACCGAAATAAATCACTTATAGTTGTATTGCATTCCCAATAATCATATTTTGTAAAAATACCATACATATGCATAATGTCTAATCGAGAATTGAGTAAAAGTGCATAATTATAGAACCAATATTTTACATTCTTTAATATGAATAATTCCATAAACTTGCAGATCTATACATAAAATTCACAACATAAAAATTACATGTTTTAGGTTCAAATTATACAATCCATATAAAAATCTTTTAGATCTTTCTTTTTATATCAAAATTATCTCTTACCATTATAGAAATTGTAGGTTCTAAATTTTTCATTTTTATAACAAAAATTACTTCTGCATACACTTCAGATGTGCTAAATTAAGATTAATATTTAAATCTTAGCTTATGATCTTCGAGATGAATATTTTCTTTAGTCATTGAATTTGCATTATCATCATATTTGAAAATATTTCAATGAAAATTCTTTTATAGACATATCAAAATATAATATCGCTTCTGGGATATTCCATAAACACCATTTAGAAAAAGTTTATGGATTTTTTTCTACAAATATTTTATCACCTTTAATTGTAGAAATCTCTTCTGGAGATATTTTATTATTTTCAAATAAACCGATCTCTTCTAAAAATATTTTACCATTTCAAAATATACAAATATCCTTTAAAGATATTCTGTTATCACCGCTTCTAGGATTTATCTCCTCCATAGATAAATATATACAAACTATTGAAATGTCATATCAATATACAAAAATGCATATCAAACCTTAAATGCACTAACAAAATTAAGTGCACTAAATAAAAATAAGATTCAAGAGAGAAAAGAAATCACTACTTCTGGAGTGTATGATATTCCTTCAGGGAACATATCTTTTATTTATGTAGTTGCAACGCAACAAAAAAAATTCTGACATCTATTCTAGGATGTTGGATTTGATATATAAAATTAAATCTCTAAAACATCTCTTCAAGAGATTAATATGCATATATCTTCACGATATTCAGTTAATATAAACTGTACATGAAAGATGTCAGTTAGATGAAACCCGTTTAGATATTTTCTATTGAATCCAACGTTATTATCACATATTATGATGTGTGTGTCTCTTTTAACTTCTTCTGGAAGTATAATCTTTTCATGTCACAACATTTAAGAAAGCTTCGGGCTTTAATTTTTTCTTCTTCTTCAACATATGAACTTCAGGTTCATATTATTTCAGATTCCAAAGAATTAATATAATTTATGATTTTTCATTTGTTTATTTTTCATAATTCACTTTTGGTGATATATCAATATTAGATCTGAACTTAATACGATCTTCTAGATACGTACTATATTTGTTTCTCTAAGAAACAATACAACATTTCTTCCCGAAATACGAATTATGTAACAAAATCAAATTAAATTCAATGAATTTATTTGAATAGAAAAGAACAAAAATTTGTCGAATCCAAAAGGATAAATCACTACAATCAACATCTCATTTTTAAATCATGTAGGGATCTCAAATGTATATAAATTGAGTATAATTTTGAGATCAACAGTATGATTACATTTAAAAAAAATCAGATTTATAATAGAGTGAGATCTATAATATGATTAACAAAACTAGAATCAGATCTCAAAGTGTAGATCTATATGAGTTCTAAAATTATAAGACTAAACAAACAATCTAGAAGACAACACAATAGATTTAAATCTAGAATGAGATGAGATCTAACAAAAATAGAGATTTGAAAAATCAAATCAATCAGGTTAGAAAAATAACCTACTGTTTTGAGATCTATAATTAGATCAGTTAGAGCTTCGTGCTGACAACGTGTTATAAAATAATATAGAACATATGTTAAACAAGAAACCATTATAGAGAACAGAAAAGATAGGGGAGAGACTTTTATTTCTATTACTTCAAGTATGTACATTTCTATTACGTCGGCTCCTTTTTATATAGGCTTTGGAGTTGATGTTAGACTTATTCCCATGATGTTAGAACTTCATGCTGACAGTGACGTGGATCATTATGATAAGAGATATGAGATTTAGGTGCGAATTTCATATGCAGTAAGCACATGCATATTACACTTAAACAAAGATAAAAAAAAAATGTTGTAAAACAAAGAATATATAAGTAATTAAGCAATTACTCACATATTAAGTCACAACGTACGTAAACTGGAAATAAATACATCATGCAACTAAGATTATATACGATGTATTTTTTTGTTTAATACTTTCTTACACCTATGTATCGATTCTCAGAAAAGGAATCTTACATCTTGGCTTTAACATGGATCTCATACGTTCCATATGTGGATCGTATCACATTGAATTTCGGATATGTTAAGACATAGTTCAATGACACAAAGTGCGGAAGTGTCTTCTTCATTTACGTACCCATCTTTGCAAAATGCTAATGCTAACCATTAATATCACAATCTTACAATATTCAAAAATTCAAGCTCTACACACGTGCGTAGCATGGGCTACACACTAGTTATATATTAAAATTGAATATTCTATATTACTGTAATATTAAAATAATAATATTTTTCAAAATTAAATCTTTTAAAATCCAAACTTTCCTGAAATCCACTATAAAAATAAATAAGATCATCACAATAATCCATTCGAGTTAAAAACATCGTTTATACATCTAATTCGAATTCACTTTTTGAATTTACTATTCAAAATTAATATTAAATTAAAACGCATCATTTCTAATTCAAAACTCTTTCAAATCAATTTCAACCTTTCCAGTAGCTATTTGAAATAGTACTAACTTCATTTCCAAATCATTTCGGATTTAAAAATCCAATTTTCATTTTCGCAACTTATTTATTTAAATGATATAATATTCATTTAAAATCCCAATCGAATTTGACTCAATCAATTCCTAAATAATTTCATATTCATGGTGTCAATTGTGTGAACAACAATAATAGCTTCAACCACAACAGTTCATTATCCATCAAACAACAGTCATAAGATAAGTGTTTATAATTTTTAACACTTAAATGTACATAAACAATATATATAACCATAAATAAACGTCTATCATCCACAAAGCAACCATAGCAACCACAAGCAATCAATATATAATCAGATAAGATTAGATAACTTTTATACTAGTTGAAGGAGTTCTCACCTTGAATTTTGATAGTTATGATAATAATTGCTTTTTGGATTAAATTAAACATGGTTTTAAATTAATCCAAAATACCAACTTGCTCCAAGTTCGACCAAATCAGGTTTGTTGTGAAGCTCCCGACTCCACGATTCCAATGGATCCAGTTTCGTCCAATTTTGAATTTGTATGAACAAAATATAATTGCACGAACATTGAAAATACATTAATTATTTTAATTAAAATATTATTTATTATTCATCACCTTCTTCCCCACATTTCCACATGCTCCACCCATTTCCGAGCTTGCTGCCACCGCCGCGGGGCCCCCGCCGCTGACCTGACACCACCTGCGCTACCTCGCATCCAAACCGCCACTATGCCATGATGGCCCCACCCCAAAATGCCACCGTCGTGCTAAACTCCCCTTGAACATCGAACATGTCGACTAGAAATTTGGCCACCACAGCAACCATCTCATGAAATTTGATATGCACCTTCACTTCACCAAGACGAAGAACTTTCCAGTTGGGGCCATCACCCATAGTTGACCACGTCGGTCGGAATTTGCAAAAACGTGTTCACTGCTACAAAAACTGCTCCACCTGTGATCATTTACCAATCCCGACCACCACAACCAAACCGGTAGTCTTATCTCCCCTCTCCAACTTCCTAGTTGGATACTTCATCTAACTCTCGATGGTTTGCTCACAATTCACCAAAATTCGAAAGTAATACGTTCCCTTTCAAACCTAGATTCCGGCGAACTCCGTTACCAATTCGCCACCAAATTTTTACAGCAAGTAGCCCTCACTATACACTACAACTTTCATGTTGGGACTTTCAGCTAATTATAATGGTTTGGAAGACATAAATTTTTAATGGAGGAGAGGGTTATTTGCAAAATGTGGAGGAGGAGGAAATGGGTTGAAGCTTCGGGGAATAGGGGTGCATTTATAGGGAAGAGTTTAGCTTGTCGCTGAAGCTTCTTTTAGTATCCTATCAGTTTTTATTCAACAATTGTCTCCGATCGTCGTTTAAAAATTCGCACGGGCACATATGAACTCCTTCGGGGTGAAAATTGATATGTAGCTACGGTCTGTCATTACAATCCTAATGAAACTTGTTTCATCGAATTCCGAGTCTGTTTGCTCAAAAAGTGCTAGTTTGAGCTCAAGTTATTGATCGATTCACATTTTAATTACGCATGGTTACAAAACAACTCCGAATGGCGCGAAATTTGAAATCTACCAATAATTTACTATTTTAGATCCGATAAAATTAGTTTCGTAAAAAATAGAGGTCATTTGAAAAATGGTTATTTTTAAGGCCTATGTATGTATTATAATAATATTTAATTCCAAAACTATTCAATTAAATATTAAACTAATTATTATTATCGTATATCCAAATAAACTTCTTATAGCTTCAAAATAAACTATATTGGATTTAAAACTAGATAATTCTATTTTTAAGTGAATTCGATATTCATTTTGTAATAAAATCTTTTTATTTTATTTAATTAATTGTTACGGTTTATAAATGATTCCATGGCGACTTTTTGGAAATTTGATTTAGACATAACTTACAATCTATACGACGAAATCTCGATTTTCCACATTTTTTAGAAAGCTATAGTTAAATGGATTCTAACGTTTCTTGTTTCAACAAATTCTAACTTATATTGGATTTTGTGCATCTATTTACAGTTCAAAATGTAATATTACAAACTACCGTGATGCTGCGAGCTCATTTTTAATTATATTATAAATTATACCTTCAAATGTTAAATTAAATATATTTCAACTCGTTAATTCTTAAAATAATTCATTTTAAATATTTAATATCCATTAATTATTTCTTAATAAAATATGGGTCGTTACACTATAACAACCGCAAGGAATCAATATATAACCATATCTCGATTATAATAACGTTTAAATCATTTCAAGGAGTTATCACCATGATTTTTGATCGTTATAATAACAATTGCTTTTGAGTTAAATTAAATGTGGGTTTAATTTAATCTAAAATTCCAGTTAGCTCCAATATCATCCAAATCAGTTTGTATACGAAGGATTCTCTACCATGATTCGAACGGATCCAGTTTCGTCCAATTCTGAGTTTATACGAACAAGATACATATGTTTAAGCATTGATCGATCGTTAAATTAATTACTTATATATTATAACCTTTAATCATCTTCCCCAAATCACGTTCAACCTTGCTCTTCCCCCCTTCGATCAGTGCTGCGCCACCCACGGTCGATTGGAGACCGAACAAACACCGTCGCCGCCTCCCCCACTCCAGGCCGCACCTTCACCGCCGGTGCTAACCCCCTTACCTGCCGCTGTCGTCACAAACTTCGAGCTCGACAGCGGGAGCTTGCGGGCGTCGCTACACACCACCAATCGACACCAAATTTGACCAGCACCACCGCCTTGCCACCACCTTCCATTCACTAGTTGGCCACTTTTCCTGAAAGTGACCACATCCACCAAAAATGCAAATATCTGATCGCTGCTACATAAAATGCTTCACCTCCGATCATGTCCAATTTGCTACCACCACATCCGCTTCCATGCCGAATGTAACACCCCGTAATTTGAACATAAAAATTCACAAATTAAAGTATACTTAATTAAGTGAAATGGGTTGCGCAGAGAAATATATATATATTGATATATATATATATAATTGAAAATTAAATAAATAAATATGCAAAAATGTTCAAAACAGCGAATTGGGAGAGGAGAATAACCGAACCGGCCGATTTTTGAGGTCGACCTGAGCTCGCTGGGTCGACTAGGGGTTAATCCAGGGTGTTTGGCTGTCAACCCGTGGGCCGATTCGCTCAAATGCAGATTTTGTATTTGAATGGTTCTCATGGTTCAGCTTTAATCTAAAGGCCCTAGATGATTCCTACACTTGACTTCTTCCCCAAGACATGCTTTGATGGCTTGGATTGAATCTAGGGTTAATCCTATGGCTAATACTATCCTAATCCTCTATAAAAAGACCCCTAAACCTAGCCTAAATCACTATTATTCAATCCTACAACTAAACTATGTCAAATTTGTTCCTCTCATGGCCTCCACTCTCATGCTAAAATTCCTAAACCTATTTCTATGAGAGATTGTGAGTTCATACAAGTGCTTTCAAACTTGTATGAGTGTTCTTAAGTTGCATTCTATCCAAAGTTGCAACCTTTTCTTGACCAAATAGCAAGGATCTTGCATGAGAGCTCATAAGCTTCATTCAAAGACAAAGTTGAAACCTTTCTTCTTCAAAGCAAGGATTTTTATTGATATTTGCTCAAGGGTTTCATTTGGAGCTTGTTCTTTTGGGGTTTTTGGGTGATAGCATGAATGGCTTCGTCTCAATCTTTGTTTTATATGTTGATTTGTGCCTTCATAGCATTGTAAGCCCTCTTCCTACTCTTAGATATTAACTTTAAACTTAATGTGACATGTTGTAAGTTGGGTTTGAACATTAAGTATGTTGCATGCTATCATGTTATGTATCCTATCATGACTAAAAAGTCATTATCTTGATCTTGTGGGCTTAAAGATATAAACTTTATGTTGAATGTTGCATTTTGGCAACATGAGAACTATCATATCCCTTATGATAGCTTACATGTGATGCCATATGCGAACTTCTAGCCATCTTTCTATGTCATTTATCACCATGATTCACCTATGTGCTAAGTTTGAGGTTGTGCATGTTTTTGAGGCCTAATAATGTAATATGCAAGTTAATGAACACATTTATAACTCATTTGCCACCATGTTTAACTTGTGGCCTTATACCCCTTTTGTCATGCCTTTGCCAAGTTCCTTCTTTTAATCCATTATGCGTTGTTGCGAATGTATATGCGAGTTTAAAGGCGTTGGGTTACGTTATGGGTAAAACTTTAATGACGTGAAACATGATTTGGGTAAATGGGTATAAACGTGACAACATGTAACTTTGGTTATGAGCATGGGACTTGAAAACTTGACACGTATGGGTTGTAAGTGTAACAAGACACTAGACCAAACATAAAAATGGCCAACTCGAGGTTGGGTTGAGTTTGTAGCATAAATCTACCCGAACCCGCCCGGCTTAACTAGTGGCTACAAACAATAGGATCCAATGTGAGAAGTTGGTCATGTCGCGCTTAAGACCCGAGGTTAGACTAGGTTGTGGTGTAAAACTACCCGGACCTGCCCGGCTTAACTAGTAACCACAACAAGGTCTAATGTGAGAGGTTAAGAGTGCATTAATTAAATTAATGCCACATGATAAGGTTAAGTAAAATTGACTAATGACACTTAACCGATATGACACGAATGGGTAGGTTAAGTGGGACTGGGCTTGATTTCTTAATGACACTTAACCATACAAGACAATTAGGGGATGGGGTTAAGTAATTTACGCTTAACTAATCCGACTGGGTAATTAGATGGGGTTAAGTAATCCACACTTAACTAATCTAAACACGGTAATTAGATGGGGTTAAGTAACCTTCACTTAACTAATCTAAACACGGTAATTCGGTGGGGTTAAGTTAAACACTTAACCAATCTAAATGCGTTAATTCAATGAGGTTAAGTAACCAATACTTAACCAATTTAACACGGTAATTTAATGGGGTTAAGTAACTTATACTTAACCAATTATACGTGATGATTTGATGAGGTTAAGTAACCTATACTTAACCAATCTAATAGGTGGATCTGATAGGGTTAAGTCACAAGACTTTTAAAAGTAGGCTTAACCATTGTAATACGATTAGTGGATGGGGTTAAGCTAACCCATGCTTAACCAATCCGACTCGATAATCTGATGGGATTAAGATAATCTATGCTTAATCAATCTAACATGATAATCTGATAGGGTTAAGACAAATAAATACTTAACCAATTTGACTTGATAAGGTTAAGTCATGAGCTTCTTGGTACACCTAACCAACCTGTAGGGCTAAGCCTTGAACTTGAGTACTTAGCCGATCTTGACATGATTCGTAGGCGGGTTAAGTCATGAACTTGGATAACAACACTTAACCCATTTGACAAAACCCTAGCTCAGGGGACTAGGTTGGAAATCGTAGTTAACAAGGATAACGGAAAGAGGAGCTAAGTGGTAAACCTTAGTTAAGGGTAACTAAGTAATAATTCTTAGCTAAGGACATGGACTAGTTCATAAAGAGATGAGTAACCTGGTACGGTAGGTCATCGCTTAGTAAACGAGGAGGAGCAAGTTATCTGACTTGGATAAAAGCTCCAGCGAACTGGGTGACGAAGCGGAAGCTTCGGGGAACGTGAGGGTACTCTTGGTATCCCTCTGTGAGATGGCGTGTGGTCCATGAAACCCGGCCTCACAGAGGTTAAGGTCTGCGGTAGAAGAGCCAAGAGTATGCCTTGGTTGCTATGCGAGCGACCTAAAGACTAGGATGGATTAGCGTGGAGTCGACGATACTTGATTTTGCCCCGGGATAGCATGTCGCCGACTACCTACCATCTTTAGTCAATCGTGTACGTACGGAAAGGCAGGGAACTCCCAAAAGACCATATACTAGCTATCAAGTTATGGGTGAGGTTGGCTATCTGGAAGTGGGCATCGATGGGCCTTAGTGTAGTTCTCATACATGATTTTTCTTGGATTGCCTTTCAGTAGTTGAGGGAGGGGTCACGTGGGACCATAGCCACGGGTACAAAAACAGACCTTGATATCTGCATCAGCAGACGACTTAAATCTCCCGACCGAGTTCCGTATTTCTTGATTTGCCCTGGCACGGAACTCGGATGGCACATTGAGGAACATGTGCGTCTAGACATGGAAAACGATTCACGATACATACGTGGGATAAAGGGCGCGGTTGACGGGTGGCGTAATCCCTAGTGGCCCTAGGTGGCTGAACTCAAACCGAGACACGGAAACGTTCATTAGGTAGCATAATCTCTAGTGGTCCTAGGTGGCATAAATCCTAAGTGAACGCACGATAGTTCATGGTAAGGAAACATAACTAGATCAAGGGTAGCAGTCCAAAATAACCTCAAGGATAAAACGTTTACATGGGAAAGCCCGTATGGCCTACGGCAAAGGACTGAACTTATACATGGAAAGAAACATACGAGTTGGGAAAACCTACATATGTTATATATTAGGTTAACATGGACCATTACATGATAGTGGGCAAGGGACATTCATAGTTAACACATGACGCAGGTTGGGATACTAGTACAAGGGGTGCAGAGCAAATATACATGTTAGAACCAGGGGAAATATACATGATAGATACCGTGGGATGTTATACAGGGTAGATACCTTGGGATAGTATACTTGATAGAAACCTGACAATGTGATACCTTGATTTATCTTGACACCGTAGTTTATCATGACACACTCGTGTATCTTGGTACAGTAGTTCATCCTGTTATTTTGGTTTAGCTTATCTGTCTTGTCATCATACTTATGTTCATCTCAGTTCCTCATGCCAGTTAACTTTACTAGTTTATATACTAATAGTAGATAGGGCTTACCAGTCTTTATGACTGACCCCGTTTTGTTTCGCCTCTTGTCTTCCGTTTCCCCCCCCCCCCACCCAGGTTACAGGGAGGAAATGCTATTGTTAGTTCGGACTTCTCCTGTTTGAAGGTCATCATGTATGGCTCGGACTTTTCTTGGCTATAGCTACTTTACTGTTTTACTTGGGGAATAATTTATGAAAAGGTTTTTATGCTTCTTTATTGTTGCAAGACAGGTTTTGATGTATTCTGATGTAAAAGGCTTTAGACCTTATTTTATAAGGTAATGAAATTTGTTTTACTTCCACTATTTTATATAAATATGTTCTGTCTTGTAATATTTCTGTGCATGTGTACCTCGATAATGCTTCACCAAACCTAGTGCATTCCCTTTGTGAGTGACCCTAGCGGAGGTGGGGTGTTACATTTGGTATCAGAGCAGAAGGTTACCAGACTGGGCAAAAGTTTTTAAAACCTTCTGAAAACTATTTGAAAAAAAAAACGTTTACAAAGAAGCATTTTTCAAGAAAAGTTTTTAAAGGCTATTCCCCAAAAGCCATTAGCACTGTCCTTTGTTTCCTTGATCGAATCTCTTTTCCTTTCTTTCCTCCATCTGTGGTCGCAGTTGTTCTAACTGTGACTAATCTTTGTCTAGCCATGTAGGTGTTTTCCCGTACGATGGAGGTGGATCTCGAGAGACCTGTTGCCGTGGATAAGAAGAGTAGGGATAAAGGACGAGAGCTTAAGGATAAGCAACTGTTGCTATGGCTTAGTCCATCAAGGAGGACAAGGACAAGATCATCGGAGAGGGCAATTGTACGCTCCCATTTCTAGGGTACCTAAAAGAAATGGTACCGTTTCTGGTAAAGGTTTAGTCGTTCTTTTCTATCATCCCGTCCAGACTTTGTCTTGATCATCGTATCATTTAAGTCTGCTTGGATAGTTGAGTCTCTGCACCTTAGTACTAGCATGGTAGAGGATCCTAGTTTTTGTCCCAAAATCTGGTTGGAGAGTCGGTCCATTTATTCATGACTTGTTGGATTTGAGAACGTCTATGCCAAGTGTTGAGATTAGAAGCAATACTTCTATTGTTGAGCCATGGATGGATTCTAGGGGTAAAGTGGTTATCCAGTAAGGAATACCATTCTCGGTTTTGGAAAGAGGGTAGTTAGACTCTTGACTTGCCTTGGTAATACCCTCGAAGTCCTGTGTAACCTTTTGGGTTCTGTCATGGTTAGTTACCTAGAATCTCATGATGCATTCGTTGGTAATCTGCTCGAGTAGAGTTCGCCACTAAGGCGAATGGTTCATTTCGCTAGTGCAAGAGTTGTCGAGATCACCCTAGTAGGTACACTTGGCAACAGGGATTGGCATCGGTAAACGAGATCCAAAATTCACTAGTGAATTTTGGAGAGCTTGCATGAGTACGTAGATATGGTTGAGCCAAGTATACTAGGGAAAGAATAAAGAATAAATGAAAGTGGAACGAGAGGCGACAGTGAAAAGAGTTCCGACTCATACCTTGGAAATAGGAATCAAGGAGCTACGAAATCATGAAGTCAAAGGCGGTCAAGGCACAATGGAATTAAGTTCGTGGAAATGCGGCTCAGACTCACGCATCATGTCTCTTTTTAAGAGTGTATCTTTGATCCTTGGTTCACCTGTAGGGCTTACTTGCATGCTATCGCTGGGTGGATATCCTCTCGGTCCTGTTTCTGTTACAAACCCCGTAAGGAGTTTGTCTTGTTTATCCCCTCGATCTTACCGTGAGAACCTTAGATAGAACTCTATGGATGTAAACATGTATTTGAAACATGTTATGATTGATATGGTTGCAAATGGTTGCAAGTGGTTGCTCGTGGATGCGTGAATACACGTTAGATACTAGATCGACGCACTCACATTTTGCATTGCATATGCACGAGTATTTATACTTGTTTGAATGTTAATGTGTTGTCATGCGGATGTTGCATATGAATGAATGTTTGTGCACGCATATAGTACTTATATGACTAGGACTATTCGCATACATGTTGGACTCATGGCACTAAACATATTTTGCATTAGAAAGATCATTCAGGCCTGATCATTAGCATTATTAGCTAAGGAGCATATACACACACGTTCTGCATATGTTCATATGGCATTAGAAATCGTCTAAGGACAATGGTTGCATGTGGATGATGTTTTGAGTAGATGGATGATGGATAGTAGGATACGTTCTTCCTAACTTGGAGATTTCGGGGACGAAATCCTTTAAGGAGGGGAGAATGTAACACCCCGTAATTTGAACATAAAAATTCACAAATTAAAGTATACTTAATTAAGTGAAATGGGTTGCGCAGAGAAATATATATATTGATATATATATATAATTGAAAATTAAATAAATAAATATGCAAAAATGTTCAAAACAGCGAATTGGGAGAGGAGAATAACCGAACCGGCCGATTTTTGAGGTCGACCCGAGCTCGCTGGGTCGACTAGGGGTTAATCCAGGGTGTTTGGCTGTCAACCAGTGGGCCGATTCGCTCAAATGCAGATTTTGCATTTGAATGGTTCTCATGGTTCAGCTTTAATCTAAAGGCCCTAGATGATTCCTACACTTGACTTCTTCCCCAAGACATGCTTTGATGGCTTGGATTGAATCTAGGGTTAATCCTATGGCTAATACTATCCTAATCCTCTATAAAAAGACCCCTAAACCTAGCCTAAATCACTATTATTCAATCCTACAACTAAACTATGTCAAATTTGTTCCTCTCATGGCCTCCACTCTCATGCTAAAATTCCTAAGCCTATTTCTATGAGAGATTGTGAGTTCATACAAGTGCTTTCAAACTTGTTTGAGTGTTCTTAAGTTGCATTCTAGCCAAAGTTGCAACCTTTTCTTGACCAAAAAGCAAGGATCTTGCATGAGAGCTCATAAGCTTCATTCAAAGCCAAAGTTGAAACCTTTCTTCTTCAAAGCAAGGATTTTTATTGATATTTGCTCAAGGGTTTCATTTGGAGCTTGTTCTTTTGGGGGTTTTGGGTGATAGCATGAATGGCTTCGTCTCAATCTTTGTTTTATATGTTGATTTGTGCCTTCATAGCATTGTAAGCCCTCTTCCTACTCTTAGATATTAACTTTAAACTTAATGTGACATGTTGTAAGTTGGGTTTGAACATTAAGTATGTTGCATGCTACCATGTTATGTATCCTATCATGACTAAAAAGTCATTATCTTGATCTTGTGGGCTTAAAGATATAAACTTTATGTTGAATGTTGCATTTTGGCAACATGAGAACTATCATATCCCTTATGATAGCTTACATGTGATGCCATATGCGAACTTCTAGCCATCTTTCTATGTCATTTATCACCATGATTCACCTATGTGCTAAGTTTGAGGTTGTGCATGTTTTTGAGGCCTAATAATGTAATATGCAAGTTAATGAACACGTTTATACCTCATTTGCCACCATGTTTAACTTGTGGCCTTATACCCCTTTTGTCATGCATTTGCCAAGTTCCTTCTTTTAATCCATTATGCGTTGTTGCGAATGTATATGCGAGTTTAAAGGCGTTGGGTTACGTTATGGGTAAAACTTTAATGACGTGAAACATGATTTGGGTAAATGGGTATAAACGTGACAACATGTAACTTTGGCTATGAGCATGGGACTTGAAAACTTGACACGTATGGGTTGTAAGTGTAACAAGACACTAGACCAAACATAAAAATGGCCAACTCGAGGTTGGGTTGAGTTTGTAGCATAAATCTACCCGGACCCGCCCGGCTTAACTAGTGGCTACAAACAATAGGATCCAATGTGAGAAGTTGGTCATGTCGCGCTTAAGACCCGAGGTTAGACTAGGTTGTGGTGTAAAACTACCCGGACCCGCCCGGCTTAACTAGTAACCACAACAAGGTCTAATGTGAGAGGTTAAGAGTGCATTAATTAAATTAATGCCACATGATAAGGTTAAGTAAAATTGACTAATGACACTTAACCGAGATGACACGAATGGGTAGGTTAAGTGGGACTGGGCTTGATTTCTTAATGACACTTAACCATACAAGACAATTAGGGGATGGGGTTAAGTAATTTACGCTTAACTAATCCGACTGGGTAATTAGATGGGGTTAAGTAATCCACACTTAACTAATATAAACACGGTAATTAGATGGGGTTAAGTAACCTTCACTTAACTAATCTAAACACGGTAATTCGGTGGGGTTAAGTTAAACACTTAACCAATCTAAATGCGTTAATTCAATGAGGTTAAGTAACCAATACTTAACCAATTTAACACGGTAATTTAATGGGGTTAAGTAACTTATACTTAACCAATTATACGTGATGATTTGATGAGGTTAAGTAACCTATACTTAACCAATCTAATAGGTGGATCTGATAGGGTTAAGTCGCAAGACTTTTAAAAGTAGGCTTAACCATTGTAATACGATTAGTGGATGGGGTTAAGCTAACCCATGCTTAACCAATCCGACTCGATAATCTGATGGGATTAAGATAATCTATGCTTAATCAATCTAACATGATAATCTGATAGGGTTAAGACAAATAAATACTTAACCAATTTGACTTGATAAGGTTAAGTCATGAGCTTCTTGGTACACCTAACCAACCTATAGGGCTAAGCCTTGAACTTGAGTACTTAGCCGATCTTGACATGATTCGTAGGCGGGTTAAGTCATGAACTTGGATAACAACACTTAACCCATTTGACAAAACCCTAGCTCAGGGGACTAGGTTGGAAATCGTAGTTAACAAGGATAACGGAAAGAGGAGCTAAGTGGTAAACCTTAGTTAAGGGTAACTAAGTAATAATTCTTAGCTAAGGACATGGACTAGTTCATAAAGAGATGAGTAACCTGGTACGGTAGGTCATCGCTTAGTATACGAGGAGGAGCAAGTTATCTGACTTGGATAAAAGCTCCAGCGAACTGGGTGACGAAGCGGAAGCTTCGGGGAACGTGAGGGTACTCTTGGTATCCCTCTGTGAGGTGGCGTGTGGTCCATTAAACCCGACCTCACAGAGGTTAAGGTCTGCGGTAGAAGAGCTAAGAGTATGCCTTGGTTGCTATGCGAGCGACCTAAAGACTAGGATGGATTAGCGTGGAGTCGACGATACTTGATTTTGCCCCGGGATAGCATGTCGTCGACTACCTACCATCTTTAGTCAATCGTGTACGTACGGAAAGGCAGGGAACTCCCAAAAGACCATATACTAGCTATCAAGTTATGGGTGAGGTTGGCTATCTGGAAGTGGGCATCGATGGGCCTTAGTGTAGTTCTCATACATGATTTTTCTTGGATTGCCTTTCAGTAGTTGAGGGAGGGGTCACGTGGGACCATAGCCACGGGTACAAAAACAGACCTTGATATCTGCATCAGCAGACGACTTAAATCTCCCGACTGAGTTCCGTATTTCTTGATTTGCCCTGGCACGGAACTCGGATGGCACATTGAGGAACATGTGCGTCTAGACATGGAAAACGATTCACGATACATACGTGGGATAAAGGGCGTGGTTGACGGGTGGCATAATCCCTAGAGGCCCTAGGTGGCTGAACCCAAACCGAGACACGGAAACGTTCATTAGGTAGCATAATCCCTAGTGGTCCTAGGTGGCATAAATCCTAAGTGAATGCGCGATAGTTCATGGTAAGGAAACATAACTAGATCAAGGGTAGCAGTCCAAAATAACCTCAAGGATAAAACGTTTACATGGGAAAGCCCGTATGGCCTACGGCAAAGGACTGAACTTATACATGGAAAGAAACATACGAGTTGGGAAAACCTACATATGCTATATATTAGGTTGACATGGACCTTTACATGACATTGGGCAAGGGACATTCATAGTTAACACATGACGCGGGTTGGGATACTAGTACAAGGGGTGCAGAGCAAATATACATGTTAGAACCAGGGGAAATATACATGATAGATACTGTGGGACGTTATACAGGGTAGATACCTTGGGATAGTATACTTGATAGAAACCTGACAATGTGATACCTTGATTTATCTTGACACCGTAGTTTATCATGACACACTCGTGTATCTTGGTACAGTAGTTCATCCTGTTATTTTGGTTTAGCTTATCTGTCTTGTCATCATACTTATGTTCATCTCAGTTCCTCATGCCAGTTAACTTTACTAGTTTATATACTAATAGTAGATATGGCTTACCAGTCTTTATGACTGACCCCGTTTTGTTTCGCCTCTTGTCTTCCGTTTCCCCCCCCCCCCCCCCCTCCCCCAAGTTACAGGGAGGAAATGCTATTGTTAGTTCAGACTTCTCCTGTTTGAAGGTCATCATGTATGGTTCGGACTTTTCTTGGCTATGGCTACTTTACTGTTTTACTTGGGGAATAATTTATGAAAAGGTTTTTATGCTTCTTTATTGTTGCAAGACAGGTTTTGATGTATTCTGATGTAAAAGGCTTTAGACCTTATTTTATAAGGTAATGAAATTTGTTTTACTTCCGCTGTTTTATATATATATGTTCTGTCTTGTAATATTTCTGTGCATGTGTACCTCGATAATGCTTCACCAAACCTAGTGCATTCCCTTTGTGAGTGACCCTAGCGGAGGTGGGGTGTTACACCGAACCCCCAACTACAAACTTGTTGCCCTCTCCCTCTTCTCCAACTTCCTAGTTGACCACTTCGTCCAACTTTCGACCGTTTTCACACAAAACATCAAAATTTGAAACTAGCTACGTCATGGTCGTGGTGAGATTCTGGCCAACTCCAACATCCAAACGCCATCAAAATTTTTGCTGTAGGTAGCTCTGAACATCCTCTACAACTTTTATGTCAGAAGTTTCTTCCGATTCATCACTGTTTGGAAGATAAACATTAAAAAGGGACATATTTACAAATATGTAGACTGAAATTTTGGTTTATGGAAAGGGTGGAGGAGGGGGTATATTTACATGGTAGGGGTTAACTTATGGGTGAAGCTTCGTATATATTACTTTATTGCTACGTGTCTATCGCTATCTCCATTCGTCATTTAAAAATTCGCATGGCACATACGAACTCCGTTCGTGGTGAAAATTGATAGGTAGCTATGGTTTATCATTATGGTCCTAATGAAATTTATTTCATCTAAATCCGAGTCCGTTTGCTCAAGTAGTATTAGTTCGAGCTCAAATTATTGACATATGTATTTACATTGAACGTTTATATCTCACACTACCTCATACTAACTCCAATTAACCCGAGATTTAGAATCTTACAATAAATTATCATTACGGATCCGATAAAATTGGTTTCGTAGAAATCCGAGATCATTTGCAAAATTTCTATATTTCCATATTCAATTAAATCGATAAAATATAATTTAAATTCAATATAATCAAATTCTTTGAAAAACAAATTATACTTACCGTATATATCCAAAAAAAACTTTAGAATAAACTATACTTGGATCTTTTTTGAATAAAGATTCTCTTCTTTTTTCCCTCTAGAGGTCTCTTATCCCCTTGTAATTATAACTTACAATTAGTATAAATGACTTGTTTTATATACATGAAATAGAAATGTTGTAATTTAAAATTTATACGCTCTAATGCCAATTACGAGCAATATATGTTTTGTCTGAAAAATGGGTTGGAACACAAACTATTTTACTAGGAGAACAGATTATATATTCTGAAAAAGAATTTCGAGTTACCGACTATGTCAAATACTTTATTTTTATTTGAAAGAAATTTAAATTTTAGATATCTGCATATTTTTTCAATTGTTTGGGATAATACTCCGTAATAAAGGGTAAATATGTTTGTTGTACTGTAGATCCAATACCTGTACATGTACATATTAACCATGTATGAATATATACAGGGCCGGTCCTAGGTCATGTTGGGCCATGGACAAAATTCAAAATAAGGCATTTCCATACAATTACAAGTAACATTTTCAAACAATAATAATTACATATAAATAATATGAAATAACTATCATTTTCAAAGAAAATTAATTTGTTCTTAACATCTCCAAAAGTATCAAACTTACAACTTTTTTTAACAAATATAAGCAATAAATCAGACAATAAGATGATTAAAAAGTTTCTCTTAACACATTTTTCAAAGCGAAATCGTTGACTATATTTTCGTATTCAATTTTTCTTGAAGGAGATTAACCACGGAAGGATCGATTTGTATGCTTTTCATCATGTAAGAATGAACTCCCAAGCGAATATGATTCATATGTGAACTCAGTGTAATTGGAGCACAAAATAAAAATAAAAATAATGCATGTTAGAACATGCACACTCGCACCTTGAGCTCATTTCAGCGCTGGATTAAGCATATTAAAGTCAACTGCCATTTATCCTCTTCATAAGCTTATAGCAAATAAATAAGTATCTAATACATGATCAACAGTTATGTTTGCAGAAAGGTTATTCAAACAATAAAGCAATAGGCTTAATGTTATGGAAATCAAAGAAAATTATGACAATACTTATTAACCTTAGGCAATTTCAAGATCACAGAGGACAGCATGCATTAAAATTTAAGAACCAAATGTTCTAAATTTTATAAAGACAATGCAATGAAGAAAATAAGACAGTAGTTAAAAAAAATCAAATCTAAAACATACCTTGTAATTGAATTCTATAATTTGAAAGGAAACAATATGTGAATCTCCTTTGATTCTAGATAAGTGGTGGAGTATATGAAATTTTAGAGCTTTGAAGATTGCAAGAGAGATAAAATTAGAGGATGGAAAGAAATCCGAATTAAAAAGACATTGGGATAGAGATGAAATCATCTTCATTGAATGCATCCAAAAGTTGTCATTTGGAATAAAAGCGAAAATTGAAATTTGCGTTTTCTGCTCCAACTTTTGTTCACCGCTTCGGCTTTCGGTTCTGTGCATGATTCGATGATTATTAGGGTTTGCTTGACTGGGCCAGTGGGCTTCAAAATTAAGATGCATACAAAGGTAATTGAAGAAATTGTTCCCTTATGAATATTGGGCCCTGGGTTGTCGCCCAGGGTGCCCATGCCAAGGGCCGACACTGAATATATATTATATTACACGTACACTGCAGGCATATGTGTGTATTTGGATATATTCGTACAAAACAATAAAATATGGATTTGATTAAAAATATTTATCTATCGCATTGTGGAATTATAAAATTTTGTTTTATTTAATTAAGTAAAATAAGCATATAGAAATAATTAAACTTAGTAGACTCCAAATGATCCAAATATGTTTTTTTTCCTTTCTGCAAATTTTACCTACGTCCAACCGGCCTTGATCCGAAAATACTTCATAGACGTTGTGTACATTTTTATAATTTTATTGTATTAACACATTGATGTTTGTGTTACTAATATAAGATAGCGGGGATGATCGTTTGGTTGATTATGTCGGTCTAACGATAAAAATCATTAGTACAACTAACGATGGGCGGTTAATACACATATGACGATACTTGGTGTAATTGAATCATGTGATGTTTGGGGTTGACATTTTTACAATCCCAGCACTTCCAATAGGGAAATACCTTTGAATTTCATCATTAGATGCATTTTCGCATTATTCCGACACGAAATATTCAGGTCCTAGAGCAAGATTAAAAAAAAAAACCAAACAAAAACTTGGTCGAAATCTAGTGTTAAAAATATCCCTTTAAGAAGTAGGGATGAACATTTATCAGTTGAAACCAATTAAACCAGCAAAACCAATTAAGTTTGGTCAGTTTGATTTGATTTTGTAGGTTAATTAGTTGGTTTTGGTTTTTATTTTTATATTAATCTGGTTTATTAGTCGGATTTGGTTTTTACTTACAAACCGAGCCAACCATTTAAACAACAACAACTACAACAAAGCCATATATCCCAAACAAGTTGAGGTTGACTAGATATGGAACCCAAAATTAAAATAAAATTAATAATAATGATTATATATATAAGGGTTTAAAATAACCAAACAGATAAAAAGTCGTCCGATAAAGTTTTTTTTTAAATAACAATAATAATAAAGTAAAAAGGTTTAATAAAAGTGAAATAAAGTATAAAATAATTAAAAAAAAAAACTAAGGTTCTAGTACATGAATTGCCAACTTCCATGCACTCCTATCAACTACCAGCTTTTCAGATAAACTCGAATTACTTAAACCTCTTTTTATTATCTCCTCCCATGTCATTTTAGGTCGACCTCTACCTCTCTTTGGGCCTTCCGCGCGGCCTATAATTCCAACGCGCACATGTGCACCGTATGGTGTTGGATATGTCCAAACCATCTCAAGCGGTGTTGGACTAACTTCTCTTTAATAGGTGCAACTCCAAGTTTTTCCCGAATATCCTCATTTCTAATCCAATCTCGTATGGTATACCCATAACTCCAGCGCAACATCCGCATCTCTGCTACACTTATCTTCTGGACGTGTTGCCTCTTGGTAGGCCAACATTCTGCGCCATATAACATTGCAGACCTGATTGCTGTCCTATAGAACTTTCCTTTAAGTTTCCGATGAATCTTCCTATCACGGAGAATGCTAGATGCTAGTCGTCATTTCACCCATCCTGCTTGAATTCTAAAACTAACATCTTTATCAATCTCCCCATCAAACTGCAACATATATCTTAAGAACCAACCAATTAAACAAAATTCAAAAAATTATTTATTTTAAAATTAAAAAAGTACTACTAACAATGTTATTGTTTACAATATTTCCATAACATTAAAAAAAAATCATATTAACATTTAAAAAAAAAAGAGTTTGTTTTCTAAAACATTTGCATTATACGAACTCAATTAGCTGCTTTTGTTCTATGTTATATCTACAACTAGAAGATTTATTTCATTTAGGATAAACCAAATAAACGACCCAAACCGAACCAAATATTATCGGTTCGATTCGTTTTGGTTTCGAAAAATATAATAAAAAATATGGGACAAAAAATAAATTCACTTGGTTTCAAACTTGGTACAAACCAAAACCATCATTCTTTTTGGTTCACACAACCTTTTTTTTACCTGTAGGTCTACAACAAGATGATATTTTGTTCAGGGCGGGCGACGTGAACTCTGATTCGATCCGGGTATTCAATCCCGCCGCTGAGATGCTCAGTTTACTCCTTAACCTTGATAGGAAGATAGACGACTCATTCAAAAATGAATGCAAAAGGGTAAGGCACTTTGGATGAACTAATACGAATGGGTGTAAGCCTTGCTGTTCGGAAACACCCAGTGACCACACTGAGAGAGACGAAAGCACAGATAATGCCAGTTGGCGAATTGGCGTTAGACACTGTGGGATTTTACGAAAAACCAACCTAACTCAGTTTGATTTGCTTCAGTTTATGTTTATTGAATGGTTTATTTGATTTTAACATTTTAGATCGGTTTCAAGTGGAAGTCTGAACATAATGGTCACATCGAGAGGATGATTAAATTTTAGGCCTCACAACGTTTTTGGCCCATCATCAAACCGCCTAATTTCTCAATACTCATTTCTGGATTCCCGCCATTTCCACCCTAATTTTCCTGAACCCTAACCCTAACAATTTTTCATCCACACTTAAGCTGAAACCGAATCCCTAATCGGATGCGACAAGACAAATAGACGATGCCAGTACCCATTAGAGAAGAAGCTGCAGAAAACCCTAATCAAATCCCGGTCTAGAACTGAGAAAAATGATTTTGGAAACTACATAAGCTTACGGTTACTAGGTAAAGTTCAAGGCAAAGATTCTCTTACTGATTTAATTGAATTTCTTGGACCATATCTAGTTTCCTGCTAGTGAGTTATGTATTTGGTTATGGGTTTTGTCACTTTTGTTCTGAATTCGATGATTTTTTTATTCTTTCTTTTAGTAATTTTTTTTGTAGTCATCTTGCCAGAAGAAGCATTTAGTATTGCGAGGCGATCATCTGAATCTGATGCTAGAAAGGTTAGTTTTTGAATTTGCAAATTCGAACCTATAGGTTGAAGGTTCTAGTTAGTTGATAAAGATTCATAATACTCAGCACACATTTGGAGTAACTTTTAGGGATGGATGTATGTATATTGACATTTTCCCTTAAGCTTAAGCATAGAACTGTTCTTGTGGTAAACAAGAAACGTGACTATATATGTTACTTTAGTTAGCTAGCTCCTCGGAAGCAAATGACTTTAATACATGATCGTATAAGATATACAAATTGGAGCTGGTTTGGTTGTAATTATCATGTCTGTGGAACATAATTTGGTTCTCATAATGTTCGCATACGTAAGTACAGACACAAAGTCAAAACTAGTAACATTTACGCATACACTAAGGGGCTGAATTGTTGAATTCAAATATGGTATGAAACAAGTTTCCACTCCATCTAATATAGAAACTATTGCAAAATACAGCAATTTCGTATGATTTGTGAAACTAGCATGCTTGTGTAAGTTGATGATGTACAAAAATGAGAGTAAATTTTATTCAAGCTTATATTTAAGCGCAGATAAGAGAATAGCTTTGGAGAAACTAATATCCTTAACAAAAAGGAAAGGAACATGTGGTTACTTTCACTTCCGCTAATACTTCCTTGTCAAGGAGATAAATGATCCCCATTGCAGAGGATCAAAACTGGGTCACCCACGTGACTGGTGGGAATATTGACCACTATAGTGCAACAACATTAATGCTTGTCAGATTGAAACATATACAACTTAAATTTTTAATAGTGTATCATCATGCTTTTCAATTTCTTCAATGAAAAGGTAATTTTGTGTTTGAACTATTACATATTCAGTTCTCCAAAGATACTTCAAACATGTGTGATGGTTCCATGTCATTACTAATTAATTATATTTTTTCTGCATGCAACAGACGTTATGATGAGAAAACTAATTTCACTTCAGTTAATATATAAATTCATATCAAGATGATATTTGTTTGTTAGAATGCTCGTATAACATGATAATGCATAAGCCATGAGAGCCATGTGATAAGAAATACGTTTACTTGAACATAAACATATGCATTCTATATAAGAGAACAAACCATTGATAAAGAAATAACTAGATTATCATGGTTTATAAATGTTATAACAAGCCAATTTATAGAATTTAACAAAAATAATAAAGAGATAAAGTAGACTGAGATAATTTTACATATTAAATTCCAAATTTTATATTACTTTTTCACCATTATTATGTAAACATGCTTCTTATATTCCTTTAATCTATAAGTTCACTAGATTGAGCAACAGTGAACTTGTAGCGCCTGTAGACGTAGGCATGCATTTTTGGTTATCATGCAAATAATTCAGAATCGGTCACTGGCAATGGACTTTCTTTAGTGTTTCTATCGAGATTCGATCTTTGACTATGGCCCTTTTGTTAATGCTTCCATGAAGATTCGAGATCTCTTAGTATGTAAATGCTTTCACTATTTGATTATTGATATACGCTAACAACACAATCACCAATAACATAGTGATAAGTATTTCCATTCGTCATGCAAACGATCCGATTTTGGTTTCCAAGTGAAATGAGCATATTTTAATGTTTATCGGTGTTCTTTAACTATAAAATATTCCATAATGAGTAGCAAGTTCGTGTGTGCTTATTACTTCTGTTAATAATTATATGATATGATTACTGTTTCCATTTTATGTTGAGTAAAAATGAAGTGTTTTTGTGGTGAGTATTTTTATTTCTCATGCAAGTAACTTAGGTTAGATCGTCGGAACAACATCTACATCAGTATAAAATAGCATTACTAAAGAAAGTAGTCTTACGAAGTTCATACTTTATTTTTATTTACTAAATGGCAAGTGTCTGAGAGAGTAACCATTTTTTGTTTGATTCTTATATTGTTTATAGTAAAAATAATAATAATCTTCATTATCTTAAAATAAATCGCTCACTGTATTTGGTTTAGTTTTAAAGTGTTCCATAAATATATAGGAAAACTAACATTTACATTAAATAATCATATTTATACTAATGTGTCCTATTATATTTTTAAAAACAAGTTTCTTTTGTTAATTTTACACTTACATTTAGGGTTGTTAGGTCTATTTTAGATGTTATTAAAATAATTATAAAACAACATTAACTTAGTTAAATGTTAACATTGAATGGAATAATTTTTCACTTACACTTAGGGCTGTTATGGCAATGTTAAATGTTATCGATGCAAGAAAAATTTCACTGTACCAATACTATATATAAGTCAAAAATGACCACCAATACTTTACTGTTACCATTGGTATAAAATTAATGGGTAAATCGCTAACTGATAATGACAAATTTATCAATATATAAAGAAATCCCATAGGATTTTGATAATGATAATAATTATTTATTTCATTACTAGTTCAATCCCTATGAATGATTACATCAATATTTTGATTTATTTTAGTTGATAAATTCATAACACATTTTCTATAATATTATGAGATATTAAAGTTGCTAATTTTAGATTTTCAAATTTAAAAAAAATTAATAATAATGTCATGAATAATACTAGAAATACCTTAAATCCAACATTTCTTCAAGATTGTTAATGATTGGAATTAACTAATGTAGTGAAATAATATTAATATGACCAGTAAAATTACCGTTATTGCTGGTTTTCTCTTTTCTTTACTGCTAAATATACTGCTATCAATGATAAATTTATTCTTGTTGTACCTATATAGTGATGTAGCTTAATGTTAGTATGATAATGGTTTACAATTGCCATAAAAGTCGTACTTACACTAGGAAAATTAAAAGACAATCTCCATGGCTGGTTGGATGGTTATGCATCAATAGTTTAAGAGAAAAGTGTAGAGTTTTGTCACGTGGATGGCATACAACCATGGTCTGAGGTTTTGGAAGGAGTTTTAAAATTCTAAATTTCTAATCACCTTGGTTGGATTGCCAAAGCTGAAAAGCTATTATATAATTTTGTGTATTTATCAGAGTTTTTAAATTCCTATTTATATAAACATATTTAGTATCATTAATCATTTTGTATGTAGTGATAGTTTTCAAATTTCGATTTCGTTTTGGAATGTTCGAAAATTTCGTTTTATTTCCAGTTTACAAATTCCGGTACTTTCGCAGTGAATATTCACTAATAATAAAAATTCTTAATTTTCTAATTTGTATAAACAAATTTAATATCACTAATCATTTCGTGTCTAGTGAATTATGGTCTATGTTTTCTTATCAATGCCAATTGTTGTACCGTAATAACAAAGAACATTATTTTTTGCACTGATCAAGCTGACTAAGTTCTACAATTAGGAATTATTGAACAGCCCAGCCAATGAATCAACCACTTAGATTTATAGTCCAACCCATGTTAACAATCCCCTCACCCAAAACAACGCATCGTTCTTCTTTGTTTTGATGATCGCGCCCCTCAAATTTCATGTCGATAAAACTGAGAAAAAAATAATGAAACGATGGATGCTAAAATAAACTGTGTAGTTCGATTGTACCCATTTCAACTTCTTCCTACTTCACAAATGGTAAATGCTAAGGTAGCGTTTGGTATTGTATTTTTAGTTTTCGATTTTCGTCCATGTAAAAATGCGCACATCACACGTATATCGTGAAAAACAATCATTTTAGAAAACAATGTTAACATACAAAATATAGAAAACTTATATTTATTTATCATGTTTTGACAAATAAGAGAAGCACGAAATACAATCCATCCTTCCATCGTTGATCCGTTCCCTCCGCAGTCCCAACAATCTTCCTTGCATCCTTTGCGTCATTCCTCCATGCCTTTCATATTTTGTAATTATTGCTGAAAACTCAAAATGAGAAAGATGATTTTCTTTTAAAGGACAAACTTAAAGAAATTTTTGGTGAAAAGTATACGAAGTTTGGTTTTTAGGGAGAATGACATATTCTAGTGCAAAAGTGGAATTCAGGGGGTCCACCGTCTTTTCCTCTTTTACGCTGAAATGTGTCATTTTGGCTAAATTCCAAACTATGCATGCTTTTCCCCAAAATTTTGGTCAAGTTTGTCCTTTAGCCTATTTTCCACAACGGAAAACTCATTTTAAACCAAACACTAGCTTTCTTTCATTTTTTAAACCCTACATCCCGAAATGGGATTTTCCTCTAGACTGGTCCGGTGGATGCTGGAACCGGAACCGGAACCGGAACCAGAACGAAATCACCGATATTCCAATGTGCCGGCCGGAACTTCAAACCATGGTATTTATCGGTTTCTTTCTTTCTATGTTTTACCATTGTTAATTTGCAGTCATTTATAGTCAGTCCATTTCCATGTAACTTTTTCCGTATCTGGTTGTTTGTTTAGATTTTACTATACTTTTTTAGTTCCTAATGTACCTCGTGGTAGTTGTAAATGCATTACTTGCTAGATCACTTTGTGTTTAAACTCTAGCTAGATAATATGAGTCATTGGTTGGATTGAACATCCTATGCATACCTTGTTACGTTGGTTTTTAGGCCACACATATTCGTTATTTTATTTCAGTTTCTGGGTAGTAGGTGTCTTACATAAGTAATTATTTTGCAGTTTTAATATGTTGAATAGATAATAACAGAAAAATTCTAGACTAGTGACACAGAATTTAAACTTAGATAATGCGCGCCACATTACAGAGGTGAATCAATGCTTACTAGGTCATTTTTTTTTTTTTTAAATGAATCTCAGAGCTTAGATAATATGAAAGCGTCATTAAAGTTAGCTACCCTATGTGTGTACCATGTCATGTTGGATTCATTCTACATCTAAAAAACTATATTATGCATATTTATTATTGTATTTTCAATTTACTTGATACCCAGTGTGAGTAACTAAACTACAATTTTTATATCTTACAGAGAGCTGTATCATTTAACTAATATCTCAAAAGAAGCACATATGCATTACTTTTTCCCACCTCGAATTTTAATAAGAGCAGCTTATTTCTGTTTAACATCTGAACAAATAAGCCATGCAGCTGGTTGAAAACTTTCCATCTTAGAGAAGGAAATATCCTTTATTTGTATCTCGAATTAAAGCACAAACACTATATATATATATATATATATATATATATATATATATATATATATATATATATATGTATGTATGTATGTATGTATGTATGCACTACTTGTCCGCACCAGTAGCCCAGCAGTTAAGGATTTTGTGCTACGGTAACAGTGGCGTGAGTTCGAAACCCGGAATGACATTCTAAGAGTTACCATGTGCATACGCTAGGATTAGTCACTTATGTGGTGCTCGCGGACCGGGCTAGGTGCACTAGAGAGAGTTTTACGACTCCGGTTGGTTTTCCTCCTGAACAAATTCAAAAAAAAAAAAAAAAAAAAAAAAAAGCACTAGTTCTTACCTAAAGTTTGATACAGCCATCTCAGCTTTTCTACGAAGAACCAGTGAGTCCGTTGTGTCTACCTTTTTTTCTCATATGGTAACTTGTGTTGCTGGAAGTTTTTTCTATCTTAAACTAGTTATACAGTGCTAATCCCACCAGTAAATAATAGCATATAAGCAATTTTAGCGTATGTTGTTGGCAGCTTCTTCCTTATTAGCTTTGACAGTCACATTTTGGTATGCCAAATAGCTGAACTGCCAGCAGAGCACCTCCAGATGTTAATTCATAATATATAGGCATTTATACTTGAACAAAGAAGATGTATAACATAATACAAAGTAGCATATGGATTTCTCTACGATTGTGAAGTTGATTGTAATGTTGTTCGAGTTGCTGACGATATATTCACTAATCAGATTCTTTTCATATTTTTAACTTGCTGATATGTATAAATAGCCTGTTCAATTCTGGGTCTTTAAGCTTACCTATACCTTTTCCATTCCAAATGTCCGCATTGTAGTTGTAAATGAAATACTTGATAGGTCAAAATATTTCATTTCTGAACTTAGATTGAATCTACATTGGGGCTAAACATTCTATGTGTGCACCATCTTATGGCAAATTTTGTTTAACAAAAAAGCTAAAGCTTATGCATATTTGATACTTTATTTTCAGCTTGATGCGGATAAGTAACTATTTATGCTTATTTTATGTCTTATAAAAATGAAGTCCGCTGTTAGATTCTCAAAAGAAAGCATGTACGCGTTTCCTTTTCATATCCCCATTTTTTAATCAGATTCTTTTCATATTTTTAACTTGCTGATATGTATAAATAGCCTGTTCAATTCTGGGTCTTTAAGCTTACCTATACCTTTTCCATTCCAAATGTCCGCATTGTAGTTGTAAATGAAATACTTGATAGGTCAAAATATTTCATTTCTGAACTTAGATTGAATCTACATTGGGGCTAAACATTCTATGTGTGCACCATCTTATGGCAAATTTTGTTTAACAAAAAAGCTAAAGCTTATGCATATTTGATACTTTATTTTCAGCTTGATGCGGATAAGTAACTATTTATGCTTATTTTATGTCTTATAAAAATGAAGTCCGCTGTTAGATTCTCAAAAGAAAGCATGTACGCGTTTCCTTTTCATATCCCCATTTTTTAATTAGATCATCTTAAATTTATTTAGCATCCAATAATAGCCATGCCACGCAGTATCCTTTTTTTGTATCTTGATAGGAAATAATGAATACACACTATGAATGTTAAAGATTTTCTCTGTTCAAGATTAAAGAGGTTTGTTCGATTTTCATTTATGATATGAATAAAGGTTTAAAAAATGTACAAATTGTGTTTGTTTGAATTGTTTGATGGTTTCTTATTCGTCGGTTGTCTTGTTCGTTCATGTTAATAATATAAGACAGGTTAATTATAATTTTCTTAAAAATATGAACAAATTAGGATTATTTATTTATTTCAAGGTTGAGTTTCTCTAAATGTGAAGCATTTGTGCAAACAAAAATATATTATATCTACTGCGAGAAACTGATTTGCTTGATTTAGCATGTAACAATATTGATGATTTTACAGTTACAAACTTACAATGATAACAAACACCAGCACATTTACTGATGATTTTAGTGGACATGCTTACGTTTATTTGATGAAAAAGAAAAACATGTCTGGGAAAAGAGAAGAAATTGGCCCATGCAGGTCTCGAACCTGCGACCTTCGCGTTATTAGCACGACGCTCTAACCAACTGAGCTAATGGGCCAGTTGTTTAAGCTGGAAACTTGCAAGTATCAGTCGAGATATTGGGTATTTAATAGATGATTAAGTAATTAATTATCTAATCATGACTTATATGTAAATGCTGAACATTTCATTCAAAATAATTTTAGACTATTTAGTTTTGTTGTTGATGATGTGTTTTTCATCATCATTTTTGTCTTTTTCTCAAATGATTGAAATTGATCACACAAATTTTTTGGGCTTTTTTATACAATAAAATCAACTTGAGGTTATCTTTAACGCAGCATAAACAATTGAAATTGGATGTGTATCAGGGAATCATGCAAAAACAATTCTTTTTTATCAATGTTAAAGAAAGATTAATGATTGATAGGGTCACTGACAGGGTGCTCTGGTGGAAATTCATGTTCTGATTATCATCAAAATAAGTGTTAGATGTTTGCTAATAATTTCTTCAGATAAATCTCTTTTGTGTGTGTGTGTGCGCGTGTTCAGGATAACCGTCTCATGTATATTTCATTATGATCCCCCTCTCTTCAGAATCTCTCCCCATTTTTGCAGTTTAATTAAGACAAAACCACATCTACTTCTTTCTCTATTCTCCCTTGAATTTGTCCCTGGTTTTTCCAAGTTAATTGACAATTTCTAATCAATTTGGATATTCTAGGTGGCTAAGTGCAAAGCATTCGTCCGAAGCAAAAATGACTGAACATTAACTGAATTCTTTGTTTGACAAATTTGCAAGAGTTGAGAAGGTCAGTATTATTAAAGATAGGGCGATTGATGCAACCTGAATCACGCAATGGCAACAGGGAAAGACATTTGGAGAAGAGAGAGAGAGAAAAAAAAAAAAAAAAAAAATGAAGAAAACAGCAAGTGAGAAGAATTTTCGATTGGGACTTGTTTTCGAAACAATTTCGCATTTGGGATTGATTTTCAAACTTATTGCCAAACATGACTGGTTCGTGCAGAGTCAACAGTTTTTGTAGCTATCAGAATTTGAAGCAACTCATAGTTGCGCTTT
Organism: Allium sativum; assembly: GCA_030737875.1. Classification (NCBI taxonomy): domain Eukaryota; kingdom Viridiplantae; phylum Streptophyta; class Magnoliopsida; order Asparagales; family Amaryllidaceae; genus Allium; species Allium sativum. The sequence continues at coordinate 942,973,530 of CM060918.1, forward strand.
TTCATTTTTTTCAGTTTTTTTTTAATAGGTGCAACTTTGAGTTGCGCCCATATGACTTGCAAATTTTACTATACAACTGCCTTGCTTGTTTTTTCTTATTATATGGGTGCAACTTTGAATTGCGCCTAACTGAACAGAAAAAAGTGCAACTTTGAGTTGCTCCAAATTCTGCAGTTACAAAATACGCTGACATGACTGTTGATTGGGCAGAAACCAGCCTAGTTTGCTAATAAGTTTGAAAATAGGCCTTAACCGCCAAATAGTTTCAAAAACTATTGTCATTACTACTGTCAGTCATTCATTCATTCATTACTACTGTCATTACTGCTGCATATATAGCCAATTACATCATGTTTCTTTGTAACAAGTGTCGCTGCAATCACCAATGTTTTTTGTAATTTAATCGTAACCAATCATTTGTAACAGAAAGTTTTCAGAAATAAAATTGCTTACACAGTCAATAAATAATTCGCTGTCGAAGTTTCTGAAGAAAAGTTGCACGGCTTTATTCATTAGCATACAGTCCTTGGTGGCTGCAACATATGTGAGCGATGGCGTTTATGTCTAGATAGTGTGACATCAGGTGGTGTAGAGTGCTGTATCAGCGGCCAAGACTTCATGAGGTTGGTCTTAACTGGGATTCAATACCGTGGTGGTTTCAGTTGAGTCTAAGTTTCTTTTTTCTTTCTTCTGGTGCTTAATGCAGCTTGTTGTTTTTTGATATGTCTGACCGGAGGGAGAGGACTGCCAGGAGTTAGCCCCCTCCCCCCTTTTATAATATAATTTTTTGGAGTTGAATTGGTAGGGTCTGCATTTGCTTTTGTGGCATTTTGTGAATCGGGGATTTAACATATGTTCAATTGCTTTAGTTTGAAATTTGATAAGCTGAGTAAGTATCGTGTCATTGTTCTTAATTATGTGAGGAAATGCTGATGAACAAAGAAATTGGAAAGATGAAATCTATTTTGAATGGATGATACGCTAATGCCTCTTTAGTTGTTCAAAGTGATTGAAATGGGGATATAACTAAAGTGACAGAGAACATATTGCTGGTTCCAAAGGAAAAATAAATAATAATGGAAAAACATGGTTGGAGGAAATGCATTTTGTTGTACGTGTAACTTGTTGGTCATCAGCTATCATAATTGTTATTACCCTATCAAGTAACAACTTTAGAACATTTAAAGCTAAAATAATGATCAGACTTCTTGTTTCTTGCTTTCCGCTGTTATTACACTAATATTTGACACTGTAATAATGTTGCTATGTTTGTATTTGATTTATTTTTTATTTTTATTAAAAAAAAAAAATTCCAATTCAGAACAACACAAATGTTCTAATATTTAGTTCCACTGCAGGTTTCACTATTAAAGTGACATTAGGTGATTGCCTAATTGGGTAAAAGAGAATATAATTTCTAGACATGAGCAACGGCCTTGTCAATGGACTTGGCCCCTGAAGATGAAATGGTCATTCCTTTGTGTAACCTTGTGAAGAATGCAGCTGAACCATATCTATCATGTGCAAGTTTGATGCGTTAGAATTGGATGTAGATTCCAGATGAAGTTTACATTTTTTACCAGTTGTAAATGCGAAAGTAGTTGACATACCACTAAGATAATATTTGCGCTTAACCACAAAAATAATTTTGAATAAGTGCTTTTGCGGTAAGCAATAATAAGACATTTAGTGGATTATTTAAACTGGGCATTTAAACTGAGTGAGAAGTTTAACAGAAAATGCGTTTATGACTTCAAACGGTGCATTTGAATGAGATATTTAAATGAAGTATTTTAATTTGTGATTTTTGATTTAACTGTTATACAATTAATTAATTAATTTGTTGTGTAAAATTTGTTTAATTAACATAAAACAATAATACAGAAACTGAAATAAATACATATAATTATACAATACATACGCATATAAATTTAATAATAAAATCAATAAGTGTAGCTCTATTGTAATTATTTCACCTCTTATGTTATTTCTAACGGTTGTCATTTTGATGTTCCCGTGCCAATGAACCCCTTCATGTGTACTGTTTATTTTTCGTATTGTAATATTCCTCTAAATACTGTTTAGGAGTAAGATCAGTATCATCGTTGTTGACGAGGGGAATTGGTTAATACTCGTCAACACCCGATTGTTAATGGATCACGTAAACACAAAGTGCTTAAAAGTAAATAACACTGAATTTTATAGTGGTTCGACAAGTTGTGCATACGACCACTTCGAGGTAATTTTTTTTATATTATGGTCTACAAAGTTACAAGTACAATCTTACTTCTTCTTATGTTAACTAAGTATGAAACAAGAGTAGCAAGACCCTTGTTTCTTCTCCCCCTAGACCAAAAGCCCAAGAGAGAAGCTTCTAAGTCCAAGCTATATCAAAATGTGCTAAGTAATTCAAATGTTCAAATGTATCCAAAAGAGCAAGCAAAGAGCCAAATAGTTGAAGGAAATCTTCCAAGATGAAGTTTAGCAAGCCCATTAAAGTCTTCAAAGTCCAAATAGCCATGGTGGAAGCTATTAACAAGCTCCAACGTCAAGAAAACTGAATGCGCCAGCCCAGCCAAAAGAATCTCGAAATAATTCAAGGCAGGGGCTATTTATAGGTGAGGGGATACGAGAATTCATATCCCGAGATTTCCTATCCTAGGATCGGTCTGAATCCTGAGAGTTCATCATTCTCCATGCTTCAAGTCAAAGCACGCGAATCCAATCTACTTCGTATCCCAGGCAGGTGCGAAATATCCAAACCAATGCCACATACGAAACGATGATTTCATACTCGACGTCTTTCCCGAATTCACGAACGCCTCTCTTCCAATACGTATCCCCACCTTCGTATTCGGGGATACAAATTTTCTTGGAGACGAAAAACAAATCAAAGCAAAACCGAAGGGAGAAAAGAAGAGCATCGATCCCATGCCTTAATATGTTTTGCACCATGATTCTATGGATATGAAATCTACTTCAGAAAGCCGGATACGAGCTGTCGAAACCATGAGTGGGATACGAAAATCCCTCAATGAGCCCGAATACGAAATGTAGATCTCATATTGCCAAAGTAACGCTGATCCCAAGCGTGTAAGTCACATTGGGATACGAAACTCCCATCGAACCGAGAATGTCGATCCCAAAACCATGTCGATCCCAAAACCATGTCGATCCAGATTCTCAACTTCACAATAGTGGTGGCGTGGCTTCACCGGGTTGTAACGACCCAAAAATCTGGGCCAGTTTAAAATTTTTATTTTGGCAATTTTAGCGAATTGTGATTATTTAAAATGAATGATTTTAAATAATATCGACGAGAAATTTGTTTTGAATATATTTAGAACGTATATATTATATACGTCGTCATTAGAATATATAATAATTATTTATAATTATAAAAGGAATTGAAAATGGCGCGGTAGTTCGATAATTCGATTTCAAACTTCAATTGAATGTACCGGGTGCAAAACAATCCGGATTTTAGTGAAACCAAAAACATTAGGATCTAGTTGATAATATCTTTCCAACGAATCCGAATAATCAAGATTTCATAGCGGGAATCAAAAGATACGTCCAGTTGAAAATTCTGAATAGTCGCTATGGAATTCAGGCCCTTAAAAATAGACATTTTGCAAACGACCTCGGATTTCGACGAAACCACTTTTGTTGGGTCCGTGATGTAAAATTATTGCTAGGTTTCAAATTTCATAATTTTTCGAATCAATATGTGAGCGTGGCAAAGGAAAACGCGTTTGACCGGTTTCAGTTGATTTTAATCGACTGGAAATTGGCTATTTTTCCAGCGGTCTTAGAATTCGATGAAACTAGTTTTGTTAGGACCGTATCGTCAATACGAAGCTAGAAAATATTTTTATGGGATTTATAGAGTTAGTATGTGACCCCGGTAATTCGAAATGTACGTTTAAAATTCAGTATAATGATTTAAATGTAAATTCAGCGAAACCAGGTCGTAACGATCGAATTGGCCTATGTAACATATCCCATTGTGTTCGGAATGGAGGTATTACGCTATGGGCGACTGTCGTTGGGTCTTGATTCGAGTTCGAATCAGAAATCAACATTTTGGGAGAATAAAATGAAAAATAATAATTAAATATATGTAAATTAGCCCTTTATTTTCTCTTCATTCTCTCTCCCCCTTTACAGTTATTTTCAACGAAATAAAAAAAAAGAAAAAGAAAAAAAGAAAGAGGACGACGGAGGAATCCCCGTCGCTCGTCGGCGCCTCCAGCCGCCGGAGGCACTCCACCACCGCGCCGCCTCCCCTCCATCACCCCCTCCTTCCTCCTCTCCCCTCGCAGCTCTCCCTCCTCTCGAACGAGAAGCGCAACCCCCCTCGATGACACCCGATCCCAAAACCCTAGCACAGCCAGGAGGCTGCCGCACCCCAGAACGCTGGAGCCTGAAACCGCTCCACCCCCTCATCACCACCTCGGCCGACGGCGCCTCCCTAGCTCCACCTCCCGAGCGCAACACCCCCCCTTTTTTTGTTCTGGAAGAAAAAGAAAACAACAATGTGAGTTATTTATTAATTTCTTTTCATCTTTATAAATAAAAATAGGATTTTTAATTAAATAAAAATAGGATTTTTATCTAGAAGAATAATATATAAAGTCTAGATTGTTTATAGAATAAAAAGGTTATGGTTTTAGTTATATAAAAATATATTTTTGTCATGAAAGGTTGAATATTTTTATCATGAAAGGTTGTATATTTTTATTGTAGAAAAGTTGTATTTTTAATAAGTTATAAATATTAGATTTTTAAGAATGGTCAGATTTTTAATAATAGAAAGGTGAGTGTTTATTTTAAGTTATTTAGTTTACATAAAATCTGAAAATGAAAAGGCCTTTGATTAGAAAATATAATAGCGATATGAGAAGATATGATTTTTATGAAAGCAAAGATAGGATCTTTCCTTGTATAAGAAAATATTTTTAGAAATGTAAAAATACGGTTTTTACATATAGATAGCGAAGTAAAAATTCGATTTTTGTATATGGAATAGCATAGTAAAAATTCGATTTTTATATATTGAACATCGAAGTAAAAATGTGATTTTTATATATTGAACATCGAAGTAAAAATGTGATTTTTATATATTGAACATCGAAGTAAAAATGTGATTTTTATATATGTAGAGAATACGGGCAGTGAACAGTGGTAAGAGGCAGAACGACGAAGATTTCTACATAAGAAGAGTCGTGGCGTTGGATAGCTATCTGTGAGAATTTCTCACCTTTCAATTTCTTTTTCTACTTATATATATATACTAGGATGCAGACGGTGCTTAGTAGCACCCGACACAATCGTCCACAGACCATGGACTTGTTTGTTTGATTGCAAAAATTAGTTAGATTATTTGACTGAAATTGAATTGTGTGGTGAAATGAATTGATTTGATGATGTGTGAATGGCATGGGCCTTCACTAGACCGGGGATAAGGCTAGGCCTTGTCCCGTTTCTAGTATCGTGCCGTTATGCCGCCGAAATTTTCTAAAATAAGTTAGAAAAATAAAAATATCATTTTATTTAAAGAATGAACCGAATAGAAATTCATATGTTGGAATAAAATGTTTTATCGTTAAAAATATAATTTTTAACGTGAACGTGAATAAATAAATATTCATTTACAAACCAGACGGTTTGTTTATGTACACCTATTTGAAGGACATTGATTGGGTCGATAAATTTTACACATCGCCCAACTGCACAAATAAAATATGCGTTTGATTATTTGAAACCCCACACGGGTGTTGGGATGAAATTTGAAGTTCACTCATCCTGATTGATTAAATATGTCGATCGATTGATTGACAGGCTGTTATAAGCGTTATATATCTATATTTGATGCTTATACAGTGTAGTGCACTTTGGTTGATGGTTGATTATTTTTCAATGCTATTATATACATGTGTTGTATGAAAATCCATATAATTAATTTTATATGGTGATTGATTGGGCCTCATTCCAATTTAGAAAATAAAGAATATTATAACATAAAAGTTCATGTGTTGACTGCACTCATTCGTTGAGATTAGTCATGTGTTGAACGAAATATTTTAATAATAAAATTTGCATCTTTATCAATATAAAATAAAGGTTCATGTGTTGACTGTACTCATCCGTTGAGATTAGTCATGTGTTGAACGAAATAATTTAACAAAAATTGTCACACGTGGACAGTACTCATTCGTTGAGATTAGTCGTGTGTTGACAAAAATAAATATTCATTTGTTGAATAGAATATTTGAAAATAGAAATATATGAAGCCGTGTTGGTTAGGTTGACGCCATTTTGACGTGAACGATATTTATATCGATTTTATTCATTTTAAAATGCATATTGAAAAGTGATTTCGAAAACGCATATTTTGAAACGATTTCGAAATGAATTGAATATATAATGAATTCGAATTGAATGGAAAACGAATTTGATTTCAATTGAATAGCAAACGAAACGAATTCGAATTTAATTGAATAGATAACGAATTGGAATTGAATATAAAACCAATTCGAATTGAATTGAAAACGAATTCGAATTGAATTGGAAACAAATTGAAATGAATTCAAATTGAATTGAAATTTGAATTGAATAGAAATGAATTTTAAACCGAATTTATAAAGAAGAATTCAATTTTGCTTTGAATTGAAATGGAAGTTGAAATGAATTTTGAAACGAATTTAAAAACTATTTATAAAATTCGTTTTAAATAGAAATCAACGAAATATATATTATATATATTATATATATAATATAATGGCCTGAATAGAACACGCCGCGCCGCGGCAGTTCGCGAATTTCGACCATTTATTTCAAACGGACATTACGGGAGATCCGACCATCGGATTCTCCTAAAACTGGAACCGTTGGGTTCGTGTCGAAAAGAGCTTTCTAATGAATATTAGAAATTTGAAATCTAACGGTTGGATTTGGAGTTATGTCCAAATCAAATTCGAAAAAGGTCGCTGTAAGTGCAGTTCGATGGCCGTTGATGGAAATCGACTGTACGGGCCTTGATAAAATTATTAAAACTAGTAATAATTTATGTAAAATCATATGAAATGATTTAGAAAGAATTGGGATGAAAAACTCCATATTTGAAAAGATAAAAATAGATTTTTATCGAAATAAACTAGTTTTGAACTAGGATTATAATTCTATTTATTTTTAAATAAATAAATTGAATTTGAAATGGTTTTGAAAATAACCAGAATTTCCAATGATTGCATTGGAATGGATTTGAATCAAAATTATCTTCAGAATATTTCGATGTTGGATTTCGTGATTATACAGGTGTTGTGATGGAAATTTGAAAGATATAGATATATATATCGTTATTTCCAATACGATATTTGTTGGTCGTAGAATTTGATATTGAATATAAGCCAGGATATTTTCTATTCAAAGCCTTGTATTTAATATCAAATGTGATTTGGGTTTGTCGTGAATGGTGTCTTCATTAACACTGTTCTTAAGCCCAATAGAGGAAAAAGATTAGATCTTTTTATTTAGATTTAATGAAGTATACCAATTAAATAATATTTAATTGATATTGATTTTTGGGTTTATCGTGAGCAGTGTTTTAAATAACACTCGTTCTTTAACCCGATAATTAATGGAATGTGACTTTGGGTTTATCGTGAATCGTGTTTTAAATGACACGGATTCATCTCCCCCACTTAAAACTTTTCGTCCCCGAAAAGGAACAAAGTCGAAAGTGGTTTGATTAATCAACTCTACGTTCGATCTGGCTTTAATTCTCCAATTTTTCAGTTTCTGAGAATTTTCAAATTTACAAAAATTTGGCTAACACCCTAAATTTTTGAAAAATTTCGCCATAACCTCCCCTGCAACGGGAGCATCGGGGAATTTCAAATAGCTTCCCCGGTCCTTCTAATCTCAAAAAGAAAAAGAAAAAGCCAAGCGGCTAGCCAATAGGCTCATAAAATCATCATCACCCAAACAAAACAGTAAATTATGTAGTAAACATGTACCTATTTGTCGGGCAAACAAATTTTATTCTCTGCTCTAGCCTCTTTGCTATGACCTGTTCAAGGTAAGTACAAGTATATGCAAGCAAACGCAACCAATTTTCAATATAATTCAATATTTGGTTCAATTAGGCTAAATGGCTAAAATTTAGCAAATAAATAAACAAACAACACAATCATCAATCAATTAGTGGATTAGAGTTTTCAAATTGATAACTTTGATACATAGTCAAAAATCAGATTTTTGATGCCAAATCACAACAATAGGCCTTTCTAATTTTGGTTCTCACACCAGTCAATAGGAAATATATAGATATCACACCTTCGAAACACGAATACCAATTCTGATGATGTTCGAACTATCATCAGAATCATCTCCGGGCGACTAGAGTGTGATTCTATATCTATCCAATATATTAAAACTTCAAATACACGTTTGCAAGGCGTATATGCAAAATCTTTATATACTGGACTGTCCTAATCAATATAAAATAAATAATCAAATACGAATAGTTGATTTAGATTTTCAAAACAAAAATTATTTTTATTTTAAAAATATACTCTTCATACTCGTCCTAGGATACTACTGATCCCATCTCTAACGAGTCATTCCATTGGATATTGCTAATCCAATATCTGATGAATTCTTTCGTATGGTTCTAATGTGCCTTGTTCTCGAGCTCTGTAAACCAAAGCTCTGATACCAACTGTGACGAGAAGGAATTTCGCTCGGTCCGAACCAGTCGCTAAACCGATTCAGACCGGTCGAAACGCCCTATCGTTTGAGAACACGACAAAATAGAACGCATACAAAAGAACATTTCATTGTATATTACAACAATGCATCAGAATACCAGAATATACAGAGTATAAATGAATAAATATTACACAGAAATATCAGAGATTACAATAAATTACATAGCAGCGAAAAATAATACAATACCCAACTAGAAGAGATATACGGATACAAAGCTTTCCGGATATCGTTCCAGCTGTAAACCAGGATCCTGTGAATATAAATCTGCAAAACCAAAACTACTAGCTGCCCGTGTCAAAATAAGGGCACCCAGAGTTTAGGTTAAAACAATAAACTCCAGGTCAGTCATGTGACTGGTGTGAGAACTAAAACAGTTATTAATCTTTATTTTTAAAGTTAGGTAAATCAAGAGACCACGCCGTATAACACGGAACGGGTTTCCTCCCAAGAATACCAGTGCATAAAACAACAGCGCAATGCTAAAATAAAGAAAAATGAAGCTATTATAAGACCCAGGTCCTATCACACAATGCAACGCAAGCCGAGGGATAGGGTTTTTACCTTATAATAGCCAAGAATGCTTGATACGTTTAAAACAAATCATTTGATACTATAATAAGTGCATAGTGTATAAAACAACTTCAAATCATAAGTATCAATCATAGGCGGCATGAATGCCCCATACCACTATGTCGCCATATATAGGTTATACAATCAAAATCGCAAAGTCACGTATTTGGAAATTGGATTTCCATCTATGAACCGAGGCAAAAGATAGTCCTCAACCGATTCGAGACTGCCTAGCCCGAGTCTCAGGATCAGAACGCATCGACCCTTGGAGCGACAGGGCCGGTCCACCGATGTGGATTAAAATGCCTGAGCACTACGTTTCGCCGCCCTTTGGGGCGTAAGCGAGCCAACAAATGACTCCATCGGACCCGGATCGTCCGATCTAACCGAGGCGCCTCGCAACAGCAACAACCACATAAGTCAAACTCGTCAGGGCGTGTAAAACCACTGACGCCACTTTTAGCTAGGAGGAAACGTAGGCCCTCCCTGAGGTCCTTCTCCCGTTTTTGGTTCATACCGGGTGTGAAACTCGCGAAGCAAACGTTACACAAAGCTATGCCACAAAGGCCGTACTTTGATCATCACCACAAGACTTTGCTTTTCAACAAAAGCCTCGATCAATTGCCACTTAGGCATGCCACACAGGCAATTCACTCCATGCGTTTGATATCCATCAATATATAACCCCTGAGCTCGTACGTCTCAGAGAAGGGCGTTAAGCAAGAGAATAAATTCTCCGCCGCCAAACAGATATATATTTAATAGAGATCAATCACACGGACTAAAATCCAATGTCAGACACACAGTCCATTTACAAGTCCGTTCTGGGTCTGAACGAAACCGGAGGCACCTAGTACCCCGCATATCCATCGATCTCCAAGCACGTCTGGATGATCACCAACTGTTTCCATCTTCTTGGTTGTACAGCCCAATCAAGATCATCAGTCGGGTCGAGTTGGTCGAACTGAGAATATCGATCTGAAGTGTGATGTTTGTGGGTGAAGGCCGAATCGAGCTTCACTGACCCGGAATTAAAACCATATTTCCAACCTTTTGAGCACTTCGCGACTTCGACCAAATCGTCTTGCAATTCCACGCGTTCGTACTCAAATCCTGAGTTCATACAAAAACATAAATCTGTCGTCTGACTGCCTTGCCAAAATGCAGGTCAACATTTGTCCCACAAAACATGTCTTTCTTGAAAATGGAAAACATATTTTGAATTATCCAGAAATCCATGATTCCATAAGCCGGGATTTGCGAGAAGTCAGAATAGATGTGGCACCCCCGCGTCTATTAATGTCACTCTTAAGAGAATGCATTAAGTTTTGTGAAGCGCAATAGGTAAACAATAACTAAAATTCACAAGACAAATATAAATAGGAAACGGAAAATTAACTTTTATTATTAAAAGTAAAACGTTGTTCCAAACCAGTTACATAATCAAATACCAAATACTTTAAATAAAACCATCAGTCTTATGATGACAAACATCAGAGTACAATGATGCAAAACCATATCCATTTTTACAAGCCATAACAAAGTAGAAAGATAATCAAAGCTGTACATCAAATCAGAAGAAGTCCTGATCCAAGCTGAAAGAAATCCTAATCACTGCGGAGTACTACCACCCTGAGGACCTGAGGGGGGGGGGGGGGGGGGAAGGAAGAGAAAAAAGCGAAACAAAATAGGTTAGACGTAAAGCATTCGAGTTCCATTGATTTTTAGTATATGCATAAAATAGAGGTATCAAGATAGATAAATAAGACTGAATGAGAAAGTACAGTAGCATACAAATACAAAACAGCAAGATACAACAATGATTGAGTAAAGCTTCTCTTTTATATCCTAAGAACAAGTTTTTCTCTGCAGCAATACTAGTATATCAGGATTAGGTGTTACCCTAATTACATAACAGGATTAGATGTTACCCTAATTGCATAACATGACTAGGTGTTACCCTAATTACATAACAGGATTAAGTGTTACCCTAATTACATAACAAGATTAGGTGTTACCCTAATTACATAATAGGATTAGGCGTTACCCTAATTACATAGCAGAATTAGGTGTTACCCTAATTACCACCCATGCTATCGGCTCCCTACTACGTAAATACCCCGTGTGATCCCCGGTAGTAGGGTGTATCACTCCCTAACCGGCAACGAATAGAACCCAGACCTATTTACTTGTGTTACACCGTCTTAGTTTCCCTAATCGGACCCATGCACGCTCAAGACTCCGCCGGAACGCGCCCGTACCGGCCTTCCTCTTTTTGAACCTCTTACTATCAAGTTCAGTAAAGCGTGTCCTGGCCCTTACCTAGTGCGAGACCCTCTAACAATATACCAATAGGGATACCGACTGATATGAGTTCCACACAACAAGATTGACACAAGCCAAACCCCCTAAGCTTGTGCTGCCATATAACTAGGATTTAAGAGTCCTGAAAACCCGATACAACAGTAGATAGAGGGACCTCTTAGCTTATTAATAATCAGGTTTGACTTAGCAAGTTTAAGTTCATTAATAAGCATGGTTGTATTATGACATTTTTCTGTAAATGTTTTTATGTGTACAATCCCTTCCCCAAAACAAGCACCTACCCAAACGTATATATACACTACAATAATTCAGTTTACTTAACCTACATCTGGTACTTAAATTTTCTTAGCAAGTTCTTTACTTCATCTCTGTATTAAGTCCAATCTAACATGTATACATATACGCATATTCTTCCTTTTGATTATATTCCCAATTTACAGTCAAAAGTCCTCAACTTATAATATGCCCAAATTCTCCTTTTTCAATGTCATTTCATATTATCCCAAATTCAGTTACACGCAATCTTAAATCGGAAATGACCAAGGCTCTCAAGGGCCTAGGTTCAGCGTAAATAAAAGGGAAAAGTAGAAGGAGAAGAACAAAATCAAATCAACTATATAAAATATACATATAAACAAGGCTGGAAATAAATTAAACGACTGAATAGGGATAAGAAAGATAGATATGTGTGAACATAACTGATTAATCAACTGATAGTTAAAGAACATTCATTACTGTAATAACTGCATAGATGAATAACAATAAAAGAACAGTATAGAAAATAACTTATAGGTACTATATGTTCTAGATACAATTTTATTTACTGTCATAATACATTTCTAGATATTAGATTTGAAAGTAACTTGTACTCATAGGGCTAGGTATTAAGTTTATAATTAGTTCTTGAAAAAGGTTGTATATTGATTGCAAATCTTGAATTTTCTCCATTAATCTAACTTTTAGCATCGTCTCCCTATTTTATTAATTTATTTAGATTATAGCCATGGAGGTGGAAAGAGGTGAAGAATAGTTATATGTACATAAAATGAGAGAGATCCCCTATTTATAGATTAACTGAGCTAACTCTTAACCGTTAGATTTTTGGGCTTTAAATCTAGCCATACAACTTATTCAACGAACCTAATATACAAAACTATCCAAATACATTGTCCAGAATCGGGTTTGCATTCGTTTGGGTCGACCCCCACCTACCGTGTCGACCTATGGGTCGACCCCTCTTGACATGGGTCAACCTAGGTCGAGATGGGTCGTCCCATGACCATTGTTCCTGCCCTAATTTTTCTGTTTGAATGTAATTTATATTCTCTCTCTCTCTATATATATATCAATCCTCTTAGGTATATATCTTTCTTATACGTTATTCGATTTACACAAAATAATACTCATTTTATTGTCTTTATTGTACGGTTATGGTGTATTAAATTATGGGGTGTTACAATAGAACTCCTATAGCCAAAAAACCAGAAGAGTGCAATCACGCCGGACCGTACTAACCAGAAGATCATAATCGTGTCATTTCGTATTTAGATGAAAACCATAATATCAAAGCCAAATGAATTCGATGATCGCTTCAGATCGTATTACAAGAGATAACCAAAACCAAAATAACGGAGAGTCGAGAAACCGAAGAAACCTGAAATCCAGAAAACTAGAGTAACCAATAACCAGATGATCGGATAAATCCAAAAGCTAGAATAACCATATGTGGTATAGTCCATATCTGCACAAAACTGAGCGAATCGTTCTGCTAAGACTTGACATAACGACTCGAAACCAAACGAGTAAAGTGCTTACTCGCCAAAAGTCCGGGTGTCCTTGGCAAGACCTAGCAAGACGACCGAGGATAGCCAGATGAGTTGCATGCCAAGACCTGACAAGGCAACCAAAAACCAAATAGGTAGGGCCTTACCCGCCACTAGACCGAGGCCTTGCCAAGTCCTGACAAGACGCCCATCCATTCCTAAGCAACATTCTTACTTGGGGACTAGATTTTTATACTTTGCGAGCAAAGACATTACTACACCAGGTCCTTAGAGTTCAAAATTCCAATTTCATACTTCGCAAGTAACGTCTTACAAAGCGAAGTAATTTTATTAAAGTTTTCATGGGTTTGAGTTTTTAACAAAGCAAGAGGAAAATCTAATGGTTTATCGCCGAGCAGAGAGCACGCCTAAGGGTTAAGACCAAATCATGTACGTGGGTAATTCGACTTAGCTATTTTCGATTTCAAGTTCATAAAGTCCTATTAAGTTTTGAAGGGGACTATTTATAGTCGAGCATAGAGCATGCCTAGGGGTCAAACTGGTCCCCGTACATGGGCAGGTCGACTTAGCCGTCCTAAACAAGAAAAAGAAATATAAACGATGAAGATTGGACGGTTTATCGCCCGCAAAGAGCGCTCCTAGGGATTAAGACCTAATCCTGTACATGGGTAGGTAGGTTTAGACCTCCAAACCCCTTAGCCATATAACTAGGGATGAGTGCAGGAGACCAGTCGGTTTCTTGTCCACAAAGAGCATGCTTGGGGATTAAGACTTAATCCAGTACACGGGTAGACAGACTTAGGTCCTCCAAAATCCTACAATCATGAAAACCAAAATAGGTTAATTATTAGGCAGATAGTTCATAGTCAGGTACAGAGCATGCTTAGGGATTAAGACCTAATTTCGTGCATATGTGATCCGACTTGGAATAATCTATAACCGAAAACCAGAGATATAATATCCATAAGCACAATATCTAGGAGGCCGGAGCCGATAAAATAAAATCCAAAGACGAAAGGGCAAAATTCCAATCATTGCATAACCAAGATATATAAGCCAAAATCCCAGATAAACATAGAGTCATGTCTAGAAGCCAAAAAACCAAAAACGTAAGTGCCAGAATCCAAAAGATAGAAAGCCAAAAGATCAAAAACCGGAGAATCAAAATCCAAAGTGCAAAAGTTGCAGAACCAAGGAGCTAGAAAATCGAATAGACGAAGAACCATAAAGCGAAAAAACCACAATTCCAGGGAATCCAAAAAACCCAGAGAGGGCGCGTCAATCGATGACCAAACCACCAAGGCTAGTCCTCGGTCTATTCTTATTCCAAGCCAGAGTAGGCAACTGTTCCTGTTCCGACCCTACAGCACGACTCCGAACATATTCTGCCAGCTCGCCGCACCTGACGCGCTCTTCAATCATGTCTCGAAGATTCCTGCAATTGTTTGTGTTATAACCATCCAGGTTGTGAAACAATGGCTACTAGAATCCCTCTCCCTCTGAGTTGACTCAATTGCGGGAGGCTTCCTAAAGGGAGAAACCGGGTGAACTTCCAAATAAATCTCCTTCAGAGTACGATTAAGCTTTGCGTATAAAGGTAATTTGGGTTGGTTCCACTGATACACATTCCGATCATTTTGAGGAGCAGCCTTTCCTTTGCCTTTTCCACAGTTGGATGATCCTTCGCCCTTAGCAGGATTAACCTCGGGAATTTTCTTGTCAATTCTTGCATCCTTTTCCATTAGAGATTGATCTTCTTCGAAGTAGAATTCACCAAGGTCCTATGGTAGATCCCGTTGAAGCGAGATCTTAAAATCTATCTTTTCTAGAACATCAGAAACAACAGCCATAAGAACCATCGACGGGTCTAGTCGATCGACCGAAGCCACAACTACTTGAACCTCTCCAAAAACTTCCACAAATTACCATCTTTCCTTTGCTTAATCGCCGTTAGAGTCATCACGTTCTTGGATCGGGTAATGTGAACGCTGAACTGTTCGATGGATTTCCCAACCAAAACGTTCCAACTATTCATTGATTTATTTTCCAACCGCAAAAACCACATGGCAGCAATATCCGTAAAACAGAGTGGGAAGCGCTTTACCATAATATTCTCCAACGATGAAATCACTTCCATGTGGTGCATATAGCTCATCAAGTGAACGGCCGGATCCTTCTTCCTGTCAAATGCCTCCAACACCGATAAATTGAAATCCGTTAGGTTCTGAGAATTCCGAATATCCTGAATGAATGGACTGCGAGTAACATAATCCAATTCTGAAAGAGACGCTCCACCTGAAATATATCATCTAATGACATCAGTGATATGACTACCACTTCCACTACCAAGCAAACGATCCCAGTTGTTCAATCCTACACCGGTGCCCCAGTGTTAAGTCTAGAATAGCAAGCTGCTCAGCCCTAATAAGAACATTTGGCTCAACCCTAGCCTGAGGTGCTGCCATCGACACAAACCTAACTTCTAGAACTACGAGATTCGCTGCATCCAAACCTGCATGCATCGACGCTTGAGCGATATTCACAACATTACCAGCCCTAGAGCCCGAGACCTGGCCAACCCGAACCGAACGTCCTTCGGGATTAGGGCACTACCCTCGAGTCTAGCTGATCCGATATACGATCCGCAGATTGGTGTCGACACAAGGTTGTTCTTTGGGAATTACCCCTAAGTCCCGAGCCAAATCTTGACTTACACTCACACTTATTCCCATAATATTATGTAGGCCTCACGGCCTTCCAAAACCTTCGAGCCGAGCGAGAAGAGTATTTACAATTGCTTCCTGCCTTGGGAAAGTCTCTTATTGTTGTTTTAATCACGAAGTCAAATACTTAACCATTCCTTCGATATCCTCTCGAGTAACATAATTCGACGGGTGTCCAGTAGAGGATACTTCCTGACTTTCCTCTACTCCCGCTCCTTCCGAACGAGCTAAAGTGATTTATTTCCTTTTAGCCATTGCTAAATCCAAGCCGAATCCTTAGAAATACAAAGTTTCACTCCCCTTTCTGGCACTCCAAAATATCAACGAGGGAAATTGGTCAACACTCGCAAACACCCGATTGTTAATGGGTGTGCAACTAATCCAAATGCAGAGTGCTGAAAAGTAATTAACATGGAATTTTATAGTGGTTCAGCAAGTTGTGCCTACGTCCATCCGAGGTAATTTTTTTTATATTATGGTTTACAAAGTTACCAGTACAATCCTTTTTCTTATTCATATGTCTACAAAGTATGGAACAAGAGTAGCAAGATCCTTGTTTCTTCCCCACCAAGAACAAAAGCCCAAGAGAGAAGCTTCTATGTCAAAAAGCTTCTAAGTCCAAGTTGTGCCAAAATGTGCTAAGTAGTTCTAATGTTCAAATGTATCCAAAAGAGGAAGCCAAGAACCAAAGAGTTGAAGGAAATCTTCCAAGATGAAGTTTCACAAGCCCATGAGAGTCTCCAAAGTCCTAGTATCCATGGTGGAAGCCATTAACAAGCTCAAAAGATAAGAAAACCGAATGCAGCAGTCCAGCCAAAAGAATCCCGAAATAATCCAAGGCATGGGCTATTTATAGGTGAGGGGAAATGAGAATTCGTATCCCAGGGGGTTTCGTATCCTGGGATCGGTACCGATCTGAGGACCGGTCTGAATCCCGGGAGTTCATCATTTTCCCATGCTTCAAGCCGAAGCACGTGAATCTAATCTACTTTGTATCCCAAGCGAATGCGAAATGTCCAAACCAATGTTAGATACAAAATTATGGTTCTGTACTCCGCACCTTTCCCGAATTCACTATGCCACTGTCCCAATTCATATCCCCATATTCGTATTCGGGGATACGAATTTCCAATCGAACCAAAACCATAGGGAGAAAATAAGAGCACCGATCCCCTGCCTTAACATGTTTTGCACCACGATTCCGTGGATACAAAATCTACTTCAGAAAGTCGGGTATAAACTGCCGAAACCATGAGTAGGACACGGTAATCCCTCGACGAGCCCTAATACGAAATGCAGATTTCGTATTGCAAAGTAACGTTGATCCCACGCGTGTAAGCCACATTGGGATACAAAACTCCCATTGAACCTAGAATGTCAATCCCAAAACCATGCCGATCTAAATTCTCATCTTCACATTAATGGTGACGTGGCTTCATCGATCCGAGTTGGTCGAACCGAGAATATCGATCCGAAGTGTGATATTTGTGAGTGAAGGTCTAACCAAGCTTCAACAACCCGAAATCAAAGCAAATTTCCAATCTTTTGAGCACTTCGCGACTTCGACCAAATCGCCTCGCACTTCCACGGGTCCGTACTCAAATTGTAACATCCAATATTTAATGTATATTTAATTTTCAAATTTAAATGAATTAAATGGGATAATATTTGATAAAAATCAAATTTTGTTGATTTAAGGATGATGATTGTTGAATTTAATATAAAAAATATATTTTATTAAGATATATTTGAAGATGTTGAAATGTGAAAGTTAATATTTTTATAATACTTAGATTTGAGTGGTTTAAGTAAAAAAATAAATAAATTCCAAACTTATTTCGTAAATCGGGAAATTCCGAGTTGTTAAAATAACTGAAATTCAAGTTTAAATTCAATTATTCAAATTGGGAACTTAAACTTGTGAAATCGATGTATAAAATTTATTTAAGTTGAAATTTAATTTAAATAAAATTTTATTTATGTTTAAATTGAATTTAAGTAGTTAATCAAATAATTGGATATTTTAATAATTAATTGATGATGGAATTTAACAATTTTGGCGACTGCCCCGAAATTCGACGAAACTGGCGCCATTGGATCCGGAACGGTGAATTATTGTGGGATTTCAATTTGCGTTACAATCCGATTTACCGTTTGATCGTACGAGAGAAAATGTGAAGAGATCAATATAATAGGATAATTGGGTGTTTCTTATATTTGAACCTTATATATGTATAAAACTTAAGTCCATGACCACCTCATCAGCAATCTTTCCATCATACGTATAATTTTTCTACACCCAACCTTCTCTAATGGCTGAAATCAATTTCAAAAACCCTAGATCAAAAGGAAATACAAGCTTCAAAATAAAATCTCTTCAAACCCTATCAAATTATATACCAAATCAAAGCTCGTGATGATAGGAAGCAACGGGTATGGTTAGTTTCGACATGCAGTGGAGGATCGAGCCGGAAATTGTCAGTCAAAGGTGCTGGAATCGAATTTATGAAATCAAAATTGGGCCTTTTTGATTCGCGAGCTAATCGAAGAAACTGTGATTGGGGTATCGGAGAGGAAGGCCATACGAGGCTAGCGGTGGTGTTCGATTGACCAATAGTGGTCGTGGGTGGCCGAAAAGGGGAATTTAGGGTTTGAAAACTCTTGGGTTTGTGGTTTCGCCGGCGGTCAAAGGCTCGACCGGAGGGGGTCTCGTGGATATTGGATGGTGCGCCTCGGTGGTGGGAAGAGATTGGTGGTGGCCTCGTGCTCGCAAGTGGTCGGAACGGGGAGTTATCGGTGGTCAAAGCTACGTTGTAGAATGGGTTTTCCACGATGAAGCTCCTGTTCACGGAGAGAGAAACGCGAGCGGGATTCTTTGAAGAGGGGAGCTGACGTGTCCAAGTGAGATAGGGTGAGGATTAATTATATTAATTTTTATATTTAAAATTCAAATAGAAAAACGCTGATAACTTTCTCTTTTTAACTCTGTTTTACGCACGGTTTGTTGAATTGGGATCGTAGCGAGATTGCGGACGTTTTGGCACTGGTTTGGCTGCATTTAGAGACTATGAAATTTTGGCCTTTGGTTGGACATTCGTTTGATTTAAAGACCAAAAGGTGAGTGATTCTTCGCTCACGAATAACTAAAATTTTCCCATATTTATCAAATTAAATTGTGAAATAAGTTGGTTGCATGGTTGTGTTTGATGGGTGAAGGGTTGCTTAAATTTGGCGTGCATGTGTGTTACATGCAATGAAAATCGATAATTAGTTATTTAAATTTAATCTAAATTTCTAGTTAGAAAATCTTGACACCTGTTAACCAGTGACATGACTTAATATTTACCATGGAATAAAATGGTTGTGATGGATGCCTTGGTTGATTTGATTACTGGATGAATATTGCTTGAAATTGTTCTGTCATTCAGTACATGATGTTGTATGCTCATTTGACGATTAATCCCAATTTTACCCTTGATGTCACGGGCATTGAATCAACCAGGGGTTAATCAATTTGAAATAAATTAAGAACACAGAGTGAAATGATAAATCTCTGTGACCCTGATTTGGATTGAAATGATGGATCCATCCCTGAATATGAGAAATTAAATTTAAAAATCACTTGGCCATAGGGTAGCAAATTATATATGGGCATCGGTTGGTTAAATGATTTTTAATATTTGAAATTCTTTTTGATGGAGATTTTATTTAAAGAAATATGTTGATAACCGATAAATATATTTTCTTTAAAGAACTGAACCTTGGAAGCGTATTGAAATGGTTAAGGGAAATTTTCCCCTAAACAAATGAGGAATATTTCAAATTGGGATTATATATGATTTGTAATTATTTGATTTAATACGATTTGGAATTATTTAAATAAATGATGTAGGTTTGAATGTAATAAATCCTCATCGAATTTAATTTTGGGAATAAAGGCAATTGATGATACGCGGGGTTGGTTAACTCTAAATGAATATGGATTTGAATTTTCTTAATCGAAAGATTGGTTTGAATGGTGTTGTAACTAGATATGAAAATTTAATGAAGTCAATCAAGACTGGAGTGTATATTTCAAGTTATTGGAATTGGGAGGAAAAACAATCATGATCTAAAGATTTATTTTATTAAAACTATACATATATCGTTGTTTTACAAACAGATTTGCATTATATTATTAAAAGCTATTTTGTAAAATTTTGTAAATCATATACTATTTTGTTTATAAATAAATTTTACTATATGTTATTATTTGAATTATTTTAGTAAAGTTTATGTATTTATATGTATAACAGTTTAAATTAGCTTGTTATATTCTAACTATTTTTATTTCATACAAATTTTTATATAAAGTTTTTATTTACAATTATTTATTCTTCTAGTTATATTACGTAATTTGTGAATTCTTCCAATGGAAATTGTTGATTTAAACCATGATTCAGATGAAGTTATATTCTACTGAATGTAAATCGATTATAAAACGATTATAATATTCTTATATTCTACTTGAATATATGGGGGTCTCCAAGATGATTTAATGGGTTGTTATGAAAATATATATTCCATTTGAATATGAATGGATTCTAACCATAAATCAATTTTTGTGAAATATTATATGATTATAATATAATGAAATGAATAAATTCTAGTTTAGAATATAAATCGGGTTGGAATGGTTATGATACGTTGATATGAAATTATATTCTTTTGAATATAAATATGGTTCGAAACAAAATATGATATTTGATATGAAAACGAACCTTTGAGAAATGTAAAAGAACCAACCGTTGTAGAAAACGTAAGCGTTGGTTGTTAAAGAGACCGGAGTCGACATAAGGCATACTCACTGTCAGTGTCGTTACCACTTTGACAAATGTGAACGTTATGACGTATCCAGAATGAGTATGATGACTTAGAGGCAATTATTGAAACGAAGAAGATGAACGCTGACGAAATAGCCTTGACCTTCGGGTCAGAATTGAAATGACTAAAACATGAGCTATACCGTGACTAATTGAGATAACACCTTTGATCGGACACACTTCTTCGATACTATTCCTATGACTATGATGATGATGATAATTTGGGCCCATTTATGATTTTGGGAGTGTGATCCGAGGTGGGCGGTAGTTGCTGCTATGCGTTACCACCGGTCCGGGAGTGCAATTGGTAGAATCCTACCCTGGGCATTTCCTCGAGTGCCTTGTCATATTTATCCATATCGAGCCCCATACGATTTTGATTTAGCATTGCCTTCTATGGAGTGCCCTCTGATAACACCAGTACAGTGAATTTACGGTACTATATAGACTGTTGGTGCCTGTAAACGGTATAAGGGTAATATGGTAATCCCGCTTACGCTATTTTTATGATATTTACTTTACTGGATAAACACTATCATAATAGCGTATTATACTACGTATGTATTAGTTTAACGGATCCTCGAGAGATGGAAAAATCCCGTAACATCTCTTGAGTTACTGCACCCATGACACTGATGATATTTCGTATTTTGATTTGACTAATATGAGAATGATTTAGTGTTGATCCGAGTGTTTGCTGTGTTTTCTCTTTATGCAATATGCTCGGGTCAGTAGACGTTTGCAGTTACCGAAGATGACAGTGCCTTGGAGATCGAAGATGAAGATTGGTATATATCTATTATATATATATATTTCCGCTGTCATGTTAAGTATATATGCTTATGTGTAACACTGATTTATCATTTGTACGTTATAGTCAAATGTATATATTCCAATTGTTTTAACTACTATTTGTTTATTTTATGTTGTCCTTCCGCTGTGAGATTCTGTGATTTGGTTTTTCTCTTTTTCTTTTTCCTTTTTCTTCTTTCCCCAATAACTACCTGTATTTGCGATTTGTATGGGTCGACATGTTTGGATTATTGTCGATTTGAACGGTCAAAAATATGGGTCGTTACATTTGGTATCAGAGCGATGGGTAGCGATAACGTTGGCTCTGTTTGGGAATTAACTCATTATAGATAGGGTTAGTAGTGCCCTATAATGAGTTTGAGTGACATGAGAGAGCGTACTTGTATTTTTGATATAAAGTGATTTATGTTATGTTGACTTATTCTGTTGAATATTTATGGGTTCTGGTCGGTATATGGGATGCCATAGAATCGATAGGAATTCCTAAATAATCGAATGGAATGAATTGACATAATATGGTTTTCAAATATATTTTATATATATTATATATACTATTAGTGGTTTTAAGTGTATAAGCATTGGTCGTTGGAAGGTAATAATATTAAGTTGTTATCTATTATGGTCGGTTGAATAATAAATATAATAAGAGATAATTAATAGGTGTTGGAATTTAATGGTTTTAGAAAATATTTGAAATGAAATGATACCTTAAGTATAATTGGGTGAGAAAGGTTTGAGATTGAAATAGAAATGAACCTGAAACTTGATCCTGGGGTACTTCTGAAATAGTTTTGTCAATTTTTGAAATAATATCGTATTATAAGTATTTCAGAAAGGAATGGTTTAAAGGATTTTAAAAGAAATAAGTGTGTAATCCCTTCTCGGACATCAGAAATGACTTCGGTAACGAGTGCACGCATTATCGACGTTTATTATGAAGTGTCTAAGTGGGGGAGACCATTCCGTACTTTCATAACTTGTTGAAAAGAATTTTGGATATAATTTCCAAGGGTATGTAAAGTGGAGTTCAAAATTTAACTAGGATTGATTTTTTTTTGTTTTGTTAACTAAAGTTTGGATTTCAGTTTATGGTATGTTTTCTATGGATTTTATAAATACATTTGCATTTTAAACTTGGTTTATAAAACCCATGATCAAGCAATTTAAGTTCATCCTAACTAACTACATCGATTCAAGATTAATTTTCTTGATTCATTGGAGTTTTAGACTTTGAAATTATGGAATGGATTTAAGAACTAAGGGGTCGCCACGGAATTCTTAAATATGGATGATAATGAGGGAAACAAACCCCAACTTTGGTTAGTAAGGGTGTTAGAAGAAATTTAAATTAACCGCGAAATAAATTCAACTCAAGTCAACTAGAATAGATTGGAGGATTAGGTTGTGTAAAAAAAACAATGGTGATAACTCATGGCATGGCTGATTTATAAGATACTAAGTTAGTCGAGAGGGAATTCAAAGGAATTTATGTTATTGATGGAATGTGAATGGTCGATAAACTAAACGGAGAAAGTAAAAGATGAATTAGTGTACAGGTGAAATGAAGACATAAAACCTGAATGGATTAAACCTCTGTTGGTCAATATATCGAATATAAACCTAAGTATAAATGATGAAAAGAATGGATTGTAAAACATTTTATCAGATGAAGTATAACTTAATTCGTAGAGAAATCGAGTTAAATAAAGTAACTTAGGAAATCAGATAAGAATAGTTTGAAAACTAAGTATAAAAAAATTTGAGTTATGAACTGGCCTTGATTCAATTTGGGACTTGGAAGCCTAATTAATGAATTGAGTTAAGGGAATAATTTAAATTAAAAATTGAAAAATGGAAATACGAAAGGGGAAAAGGGTATGAATGGAAGTGCCAAACAAAAGAAATATGATGCAAGTAAAAAAATTTGGTTCATTCAGATTAAAATAATCGTTAAACAAATCCATTGCTCGGATAATAACGATTGAGAACTAAGAATAAACTTGAGTAGTGAATAGCCATAATTCAATTTATGATTAGTAAGTCAACTAATAAATTTGTGTTAATGGGAT
The DNA here is from genome assembly GCA_030737875.1 of Allium sativum. Classification (NCBI taxonomy): domain Eukaryota; kingdom Viridiplantae; phylum Streptophyta; class Magnoliopsida; order Asparagales; family Amaryllidaceae; genus Allium; species Allium sativum. The sequence goes on from CM060918.1 coordinate 942,997,451, forward strand.
AAGTTGATTTAAAATGAAAAATGAAAAAAAGGGATAAGTAATGAAGTTTGGTAAATCGACCAGGGTTAATGAATTAACGATTCAATATACTCAAGTTAGATCGGAGAGTAAAATGAATTCAAGTTTAACAAGAATGAATACTTAGAATGAAATGGGAAAATGGATAGTTGGATTGAGTAAGCATGGTTTAATTCTTATTAACGACCAATGACTAGTTAAATGGAAATGAATACATATAAAAATATATATAAGTAGATAAGAAATGGTTAAACCATTGCAATGGGTGAATGAATAATAACAAAATCTAAATAAAAATCAGCAATTGTATATAAACCCATTTCTTGGATTATGAAGTAAGTATAGATGATTGAATGGACGAACAAGAGAAAATAAATGGATGGATTGAAATTGAACTTAAGTAAGATGGACGGTAATGAAATATAAGTGAATGGAATAAAATTCGTTTAATATAAGTGAAATGAACATGAATATATTTAAGTAATAAAGCGTGAATCACATTATGTTCTTAATGGGCGATAACCCCTTTTTGAGGGTTAAGTGTTGCTTAAACTTTTGAAATCCAAAAAAATTGAAACTACAAATAATTAAACCGATGTGATGTGAAAATCTGAAATTTTCAATGGGCTGAAGTAAAATAGCCATAACTTTTGAATGGATGATCGAAATTTAGCGATTCCAGACTTTTTGGAAACCTCAGAAACTGGACTAAAACGTTTGTTAATAAAGCCTTGTCAAATTTTCAAGTTTGTTTGGTTGAAATCCAAGCGTTAGTTGTAATTCAACGCGCATAAAATAAAAATCTGAAGCGCATGTTGATATTGTTTTGGTCATAACTTCCTAACGAAGCGTCGGATTTTAGTGTGCGAGTACAAATCGGAGAACCCGTGATCTGAACTAAAACTTTTCCTTATTGTGCTATGTAAAATTCTGAGATTTAAAGGGGTAAAAACTGGGTTGAACAACTCAGACCTGCATTTTCAGTGTTTGGGCTGAGGTGTTCGCCTCCACTAAAATAGTCATAACTTTTGAACGAATTATCTGAATTCGACGAATCCGGACAATTCGGAAAGCCTGAAGGAAATGCAACAACTTTTGCCTATGCTTTGGTCAAATTCCATCATTTAAAGGTTGATAATCTACGATTAGTTCGCTGGCTTGTCGCTAATACTTTGGTTTTATAGTTGAAATGTTTAGATATATGTTGTGTAAGTTGCATGCATTTGCTATGTATTGTTTGTATGTTGGATTCTTATTCCTATGTGAGTATGTAGCAGGTGGAGGGAAGTCGCGCTACGCTTAGGAGCTCTCTTGCGCTAAATACTAAGTGCTAAGGTAAGTAAAAATGTAAATAAATGCTACAGAAAGGTACGTAATTATGTTATGAGGTTTTAGTGGTTTTATATTTTTTTTCCCTATTTTTAGGATGCCTCATCGAATGATGAGATGTATATTTGGATTTATATATGTATTGTGATTTTTTCGGACCTCTCCGTACAAGGGAGATGCTGCCGAAATTTTCCGTGATTTCGGGAGTTAGAAAAATTTATGAAATTTTACAACTATATGACTTATCTTATAAATGCTATTTTATAAGTATGTATATGAAAGTATGATTTGTTTAATACCTTATTTCGTTCTCTTTTCGAGGACGAAAAGATTTTAAATGTGGGAGAATGTAACATCCCATATTTTATGTATATTTAATTTTCAAATTTAAATGGGTTAATATTTGATCAAAATCAAATTTTGTTGATTTAAGGATGATGATTGTTGAATTTAATATAAACAAATTCTTTTATTAAGATATATTTGAAGATGTTGAAATGTGAAAGTTAATATTTTAATAATAATTAGATTTGAGTGGTTTAAGTTAAAAAAAAATTTAAATTCCAAATTTATTTGGTATATCGGGAAATTCCGAGTTGTTAAAATAACTGAAATTCAAGTTTAAATTCAGTTATTCAAATTGGGAACTTAAACTTGTGAAATCGATGTATAAAATTTATTTAAGTTGAAATTTAATTTAAATAAAAATTTATTTATATTTAAATTGAATTTAAGCAGTTAATCGAATAATTGGTTATTTTAATAGTTAATTGACGATGGAATTTAACTATTTTGGCGACTGTCTCGGAATTCGATGAAACTAGCGCCATTGGATCCGGAACGGTGAATTACTGTAGGATTTCAATTTGTGTTACAATTCGATTTACCGTTTGATCATACGAGAGAAAATGTGAAGAGATCAATATAATAGGATAATTGGGTGTTTCTTATATTTGAACCTTATATATGTATGAAACATAAGTCCACGACCACCTCATCGGCCATCTTTCCATCATACGTATAATTTTTCTACACCCAACCTTCTCTAATGGCTGAAATCAATTTCAAAAACCCTAGATCAAAAGGAAATACAAGCTTCAAAATAAAATCTCTTCAAACCCTATCAAATTATATACCAAATCGAAGCTCGTGACGATAGGAAGCTACGGGTATGGTTAATTTCGACATGCAGTGGAGGATCTAGTCGAAAATTGTCAGTCAAAGGTGCTGGAATCGAATTTATGAAATCAAAATTGGGCCTTTTTGATTCGCGAGCTAATCGAAGAAACTGGGATCTGGGTATCGGAGAGGAAGGCCATACGAGGCTAGCGGTGGTGTTCGATTGACCAACAGTGGTCGTGGGTGGCCGGAAAGGGGAATTTAGGGTTCGAAAACCCTTGGGTTTGTGGTTTCCCGGCGGTCAAAGGCTCAACCGGTGGGGGTCTCGTGGATATTGGGTGGTGCGCCTCGGTGGTGGGAAGAGATTGGTAGTGGCCTCGTGCTCGCAGGTGGTCGGAACGGGGAGTTATCGGTTGTCAAAGCTACGGTGTAGAATGAGTTTTCCACGATGAAGCTCCTGTTCACGGAGAGAGAAACGCGAGCGGGATTCTTTGAAGAGGGGGAGCTGACGTGTCCAAGTGAGATAGGGTGAGGATTAATTATATTAATTTTTATATATTTAAAATTCAAATAGAAAAACGCTGATAACTTTCTCGTTTTAACACGGGTTTACGCACGGTTTGTTGTGTTGGGATCGTGGCAAGATTGCAGATGTTTTGGAACTGGTTGGCTGCATTTAGAGACTATGAAATTTTGGGCATTGGTTGGACGTTCGTCTGATTTAAAGACCAAAAGGTGAGTGATTCTTCGCACACGAATAACCGAATTTTTTCCATATTTATCGAATTAAATTGTGAAATAAGTTGGTTGCATGGTTGTGTTTGATTGGTGAAGGGTTGCTTAAATTTGACGTGCAAGTGTGTTACATGCAATGAAAATCGATAATTAGTTATTTAAATTTAATTTAAATTTCTAGTTAAAAATCCTGACACCTATTATCCAGTGACATGACTTAATATTTACCATGGAATAAAATGGTTGTGATGGATGCCTTGGTTGATTTGATTACTGGATGAATATTGCTTGAAATTGTTCTGTCATTCAGTACATGATGTTGTATGCTCATTTGACAATTAATCCCAATTTTACCCTTGATGTCACGGGCATTGAATCAACCCGGGGTTAATCAATTTGAAATAAATTAAGAACACAGAGTGAAATGATAAATCTCTGTGACCCTGATTTGGATTGAAATGATGGATCCATCCCTGAATATCGAGAAATTGAATTTAAAAATCACTTGGCCATAGGGTAGCAAATTATATATGGGCATCGGTTGATTAAATGATTTTTAATATTTGAAATTCTTTTCGATGGAGATTTTATTTAAAGAAATATGTTGATAACCGATAAATATATTTTCTTTAAAGATCTGAACCTTGGAAGTGTATTGAAATGGTTAAGGGAATTTCCCCCCAAAACAAATGAGGAATATTTTAAAGTGGGATTATATATGATTTGGAATTATTTGATTTAATACGATTTGGAATTATTCAAATAAATGATGTAGGTTTGAATGTAATAAATCCTCATTGAATTTAATTTTGGGAATAAATTAATTGATGGTACGCAGGGTTGGTTAACTCTAAATGAATATGGATTTGAATTTTCTTAATCGAAAGATTGGTTTGAATGGTGTTGAAACTAGATATGAAAATTTAATGAAGTCCATTAAGACTGGAGTGTAGATTTCAAGTTATTGGAATTGGGAGGAAAAACAATCATGGTTTAAAGATTTATTTTATTAAAACTATACATATATCGTTGTTTTACAAACAGATTTGCATTTTATTATTAAAAGCTATTTTTAAAATTTTGTAAATCATATACTATTTTGTTTATAAATAACTTTTACTATATGTTATTATTTGAATTATTTTAGTAAAGTTTATGTATTTATATGTATAACAGTTTAAATTAGCTTGTTATAATCTAACTATTTTTATTTCATACAAATTTTTATATAAAGATTTTATTTATAATTATCTATTCTTGTAATTATATTACATAATTTGTGAATTCTTCCAATGGAAATTGTTGATTTAAACCATGATTCAAATGAAATTATATTCTATTGAATGTAAATCGATTATAAAATGATTATAATATTCTTATATTCTACTTGAATATAAGTGGGTCTCCAAAATGATTTAATGGGTTGTTATGAAAATATATATTCCATTTGAATATGAATGGATTCTAACCATAAATCGATTTTTGTGAAATATTATTTGATTATAATATAATGAAATGAATATATTCTAGTTTAGAATATAAATCAGTTTGGAATGGTTATGATACGTTGATATGAAATTATATTCTTTTGAATATAAATATGGTTCGAAACAAAATATGATATTTGATACGAAAACGAACCTTTGAGAAATGTAAAAGAATCAACCGATGTAGAAGACGTAAGCGTTGGTTGTTAAAGAGACCGGAGTCGACATAAGGCATACTCTCTATCAGTGTCGTTACCACTTTGACAACTGTGAATGTTATGACGTATCCGGAATGAGTATGATGACTTAGAGGCAATTACTGAATCGAAGAAGATGAACGATGACGAAATAGCCCTGGCCTTCAGGTCAGAATTGAAATGACTAAAACAGGAGCTATACCGTGACTAATTGAGGTGGCACCTTTGATCAGACACACATCTTCGATACTATTCCTGTGACTATGATGATGATTTGGGCCCATATATGATTTTGGAGTGTGATCCGAGGTAGGCGGTAGTGGCTACTATGCGTTACCACCGGTCCGGGAGTGCAATTGGTAGAACCTACCCTGGGCATTGCCTCGAGTGCCTTGTCATATTTATCCATATCGAGCCCCATACGATTTTGATTTAGCATTGCCTTCTATGGAGTGCCCTCTGGTAACACCAGTACGGCGAATTTACGGTACTGTATAGACTGTTGGTGCCTGTAAACGACATAAGGGTAATATGGTAATCCTGCTTACGCTATTTTTATGATATTTACTTTACTGGATAGACACTATCATAATAGCATATTATACTATGTATGTATTAGTTTAACGGATCCTCGAGAGATGGAAAAATCCCGCAACATCTCTTGAGTTACTATACCCATGACACTGATGTTATTTCGTATTTTGATTTGACTAATATGAGAATGATTTAGTGCTGATCCGAGTGTTTGTTGTGTTTTCTTTTTATGCAATACGCTCAGGTCAGCAGATGTTTGCAGTTACCGAAGATGACAGTGCCTTGGAGATCGAAGACAAAGATTGGTATATATGTAATATATATATGTGTATTTCCGCTGTCATGTTAAGTATATCTGCTTATGTGTAACACTGATTTATTATTTGTACGTTATAGTCAAATGTATATATTCGAATTGTTTTAATGCTATCTGTTTATTTTATGTTGTCTTTCCGCTGTGAGATTCTGTGATTTGGTTTTTCTCCTTTTCTTTTTTCCCCAATAACTACTTGTATTTGCGATTTGTATGGATCGACATGTGTGGATTATTGTCGATTTGAACGGTCAAAAATATGGGTCGTTGCATAAATCATGGGTACTTAGAAAACCATAATTCCGTCGTGTGATTGCCTTACCAAAAATCGGGTCAACAATCATGATAAGTCATAAAATTGGATTATTTGTGTTGTATTTTCATATGTAATTATATACAGCCATTGTATTTATTATAATTTTTACTTGCATTTCAAATGATTATGTCAGTATATTCTTCAAAATGATGATTTTTTATTTTCATATTCCAAATGTTCTCTCAATTATCGTTCTTAAACTCGAATGGCAGAATTAAAGTTTTCATTTACCGATTTTGGTTGGTTTTCCCTTTTTTGTAAATATAGAATATGATACCTAACATTACGATACGGTGGTTAAAATCAAATTTGAAGCGAAATACCAAAACCAACTACATAATACTATTTAGTTGGAGGATGAAGAAAATTTAAGCTTCTATCATATACAATCGAGTTAAAAATTCTACTGTCATGCGCAATAACTTCTTGTTAGCTACAACATATTTAAACAGTAAATCAAACGAGCATGCAACTAAGATATTATGTATTGCATATCCTTTTCACGATCAATATATGATACAACTCGATATTGAGGTAGGTATGTCACTACGTGTGTACATAAAATACATAAATGTAAATAAACATTTGAAAACAGACATGTACTAATTTAGTTTATAATGTTTTGAAACATATTTTATGTTGTATGTATACAATTTATAATATTTATATTTGCATATACTTGGACAACATATAATACATACTAAATGAGCTAATGTGTCTATTGCAATGTAATTCCTAATATCTATATATGACAATTGCACCCTTCATGGATCATTCTATTATACATGCACACACATGCGCATACATATATAAAATATATGATACATGTATATAAACTCAATCTAATCAAATCAATTTCATATTACAAAATATTTACAACAACAACAACAAAGCCATATATCCCAAACAAGTTGGGGTTGGCTAGATATGGAACCCAAAATTAAAATAAAATTAATAATGATGATAATATATATATATATAAAAAGGGTTTAAAATAACCAATCAAATAAAAAGTCGTCCGATAAAGGTTTTTTTTAAATAATAATAATAATAAGTAAAAATGTTCAATAAAAGTGAAATAAAATCTAAAATAGTAATAAAAAGTAAAAGGTTCAGTAAACGTGAAATAAAGTCTTAAAAAAACCTATGGTTCTAGTACATGGATTGCCAATTTCCATGCACTCCTATCAACTACCAGCTCTTCCGATAAACTCCAGTTACTTAAATCTCTCTTTATTATCTCCTCTCATGTCATTTTAGGTCGACCTCTACCTCTCTTTGGGCCTTCGGCGCGGCCTAGAATTCCAGTGCGTATAGGTGCATCGTATGGTCTACGTTGGATATGTCCAAACCATCTCAAGCGGTATTGGACTAACTTCTCTTCAATAGGTGCAACTCCAAGTTATTCCCGAATATCCTCATTTCTAATCCGATCTCGTCTGGTATGCCCACAACTCCAACGCAGCATTCGCATCTCTGCTATACTTATCTTCTGGACGTGTTGCCTCTTAGTAGGCCAACATATATGATTTCATTTGGATATTATCTAAAAAGATTAGACTTCATACGGCCAATAAATATCAAACAGGGTACAAAATTTGAAATTCACTTATACTTTTAGCTGCGGGCCAAACCAGTTTTTAAAGAATATCACAATCAAAATAACAATCCAAATGAACATTGTAGTTGCGCAGTTAAAGTGCTTAGCGGTTCTATAATTTTGGAGGTGAAAAAAGTTATAGTGAGAATAAAGCGGAAGTGAAAAAAGCTTCATCGGATATAAAACCACATATTTAAAGTTAATTTATTCTCATTCCCATACCATTTTGTGTAGCAAAAAATATATATTGTTTAATCTTCTAGAAAAAAATAAAGAATGTCGTGATATACGTTGTATACTAAATTTGTAACTTATATTATGCATATTCGGCTTAAAAAGATCTTTACCCTAAAAAAATTTGATTTAATTAAAAGGTAGCTGGTCAAATCAACCTTTTTAGATAGATGTTTCTAAAACATGGCGACTGAAGAATGTTATACACTATAATAGGATTTTTTAGGCTTTAATGATATAACTACATGAATCTCAAAACTGCAATATATGTCACCATCAAAAAGACCTGTCTAGCCAAGTCATCAGTCTGCATCAACTTTATACGTCTAATATGAGAAAGTCGCACTACTCAATACCACTGAAAGTAGGGACCAATTTCCACATAAGAAGTGTCCCTTCTCTTCTTTCTCCTTCTTTGAACATGTAATTTTTGGACTTGACATTTTCAAGCCTACATAAGATCTTGAGTACTATTTAACAGATGAAGAAGAGTAATTAGACATAAACTATTAGGATTTCCTCGCATGCTGTTATAGTAGGAATGACGGTTTGAATAAATAATCCCACATCACGGAATAAATTGAAGGAGTAGAGTGTATATATATATATATATAAGTTAGTCGGCACGTAACATTAGACATTCCTTTTGTTACAAGGATGTGTGTGCCAACTCATATGCATGCTCCATATGCGGAAGGAAGGAGTTTTATTTCGACCACCGTTACATAAGTGGTATAAGAGCCGAAGGGTACAGACTGGGCCATGCAAAGAAGGCAGTGCTCTCAAAAAGATTCTCATAAGATGCAAGTCAAGGGGGAGACTTTAGGATTGTCTCGCATGCTGTTAAGGTAGGAATGATGATTTGAATAAATTGTCTCACATCACGAAATAAATTGAAGGAGTGTAGTATACATATTAGTTGGTAGGCACGTAACATCTGGGATTCCTTTTGTTACAAGGATGTGTGTGCCAAATCATACGCATATGTCATATGCATGAGGAGGGAGAGTTTTGTTCCGTCCGTCGTTACATAACAGTGGTATCAAAGCTGAAGGTTACGAACTGGGACATGCATGTATGACACTTCTCTCAAATGATACTTGTAGGATGCGATTCAAGGGGGGAGACTACTAGGACTGCCTCGCATGTTGTTAAGGTAGGAATGACGGTCTGAATAAATAGTCCCACATCACAGAATAAATTGAAGGAGTTGAATATATGTATGAGTTAGTAGGCATGTAACAATAGGGATTTCTCTTGTTACAAGAATGTGTGTGCCAACTCATATGCGTGCTCCCTATGCTGAAAGGTAGAGAGGCTTCGTTCCAACGGACGTTATATAACATATTTTTTGACATACGGATCAATAGAAACAAAAATACTAAAAAATTGCATATGAGCCTTATTTTTGAAATATTGGATGACGAGGAAAAATGACTACTGCTTTTTATAGTTGAATTAATGTGTGTGTATGATAGAATTTTTTTAATCTTCTGCATAAGATGCGGTTGGACTTTGAACATTTGTGCACTAGTAGTTAAGTGTGTCAGCATATTTAAAATTTACATAGATATACTTTTATCTTTTTATAGCAATTTGATTTTTGAGTGTCAGACCAAAGTTGTTATAATAGTAATATTAAATTTAGTTACTTTAAGAGTTCAAAAACATTAATATTAATTTCCGCTTGCAATATTGAATCTATCTTTAAATGGGGAATTTTGTATGTAAGCCAAAATATATAGGAAATCTTTTGAATTTGTAGAGAAAAATATAGTTGGCTTGGTATTGTATGTAACAAGGTTGGTGATTTAAATGGTTATACTACTTATGATGGTAACAAATACCATGTCACACATATTTATTATTATCCTAGATATGCTTATATATTTTGGTGAAAATCAAAGATGATGTCCTTGAGGAAAATAAAACATAAAACATGAAAGTGGAAACGTAGTGATGATTCATAATAAAGCATAAATTTTAATTACTGTTGGAGTATTTCTCAAATTATCTCGCTTTGTTTTGTAAACACGGTTCCGTTCATCATGCATGCCCACTCATACATAATAACAAAATGGTATCGTTGAAGGATTTTTTTTTATAATATTCATTGAAATGATTAGCGTGTGCTGATTAGTTCAACTTTTCCTTTATTGGTGATAATGTGATGTATACTTGTTACATATTATGTAGAGCTCATTTTGAAAAATAAATTTGTTTCCCTGCATGAGTTATGGTTTAATAGAAACCTAAGTTATTAGGACTTAAAGTTTGATATTGTTTTGGCATGTTGTCGAAAATTGGATGGTAAAAGAATGAAAAAAGCATTTAAAGTGTGTTTTCATAAGTTATTGTCTTAAGGATATGGCTTATAGATTTTGGATACAATTGAATTTACGAGATCAAAAGTGGGATATATTGAATGCTAGTATAATTCTCAAATTCTTTTTTTTTTTTTGAGAATACATTAGTATTATCAAGTAGAAAACATTTTGAGATCGACAATAATAGTAGTGAAGACTATACTTCTACTCCAAGAAACAAGGATATCTTGGTACCATATGAAGATACTAACAGTAAAAGAGTAGGACTGAAATGAGATTGTGGTCCGAACTGTATAACATACCTATTGAAGTTAATAAGGATGATACCATGCCTAAATATGTAATAAATATAGATAATAATTCTATAACATATTCTAATGCTATGAATTCCAAAGATATAATTTTTTGGAAAACGCCATCAGTGATGAAATGAATTTGATTCAGTCAAAGCAAACTTGGATCCCGATTTACTTACCTATTGGTGCTAAACCAATATAATGTAACGGTGTTCAATAAAAAGTTGAAAATAAATGGAACCATCAATAGGTTTAAGGTTAGACTAGTTATTAAGGGTTGTAGTAAAGATTTATATTAGATTACTTTGATATGTATGGTTTTTTAAAAACCCATATCCATTTATAAATAAGTTATACACCTAATGGATGTGAAAATTGCTTTTATAAATGAATATTTAGAAGAAGAGATATACATGAAACAACTGAGGGTCCAAATATGCCGCGAAAAGAAATTCTATAAACTGGAGAAATCTTTCTATGATCTGAAGCAAGCACTCATGCAATGAAATGACAAGTTTGATAAAATGGTATTGTCACATGATTTTCATTAGTAATTGTGTGATTATAGCAACAAATAGAACCTATTATGGTACAATATGTGTATGTGTAATGACATTCTTATATCTGAATCCAGAATATTTTTTGAGAAAGAAACAAAAAGTTTATATCCTCTATTGTTGGTATTAAAGAATTATGATAATTAGATGTAGCAAGAACTAAAATCATAAGAGTGGAGATATTAGACAAATTTCTCCATTGGAAAGTTCCTCCAAAAGTACAGTCATTACATTGACAAATCAATACCAACTCCATCAGATTCTACTACTAAACTAGAAAAAATATACCAATTGAACTACTTGAGTACAATTAGTATTTAATATTTTTGAAATGATTTGTATGCTATTATATGCATCCCCATAGATGATACATTTCCAACAAAATGTATAAATGTACATATGAATAATCAAGTGATGGAAAAATTCCAACAAAATTAACATATATTGAAAGCACAATATAACAAAACATACCAAAATAATCAAATAATTCATATAGACAAATGGATGATATAATTTTAATCAAAATGTCCTATACAAGCCTTGAACCTAGCATGATGCTCTAAACATTTGAGAAAATGTGCCATCTACCATGGTATTTAAGTATTTATGAAAAAAATTAGCCATTTGAAACATAACTAGGTAATTATCAACTTGATTTGAGCCGTATGTAAATATTATAACATCTCATTCGAAAATAAAGTAGACTAATATGTTTGGTTGGTGTTGATGTATTCTCATCATCATTTTTATTTTCTTAAATGATTTAAATTGACCTTATGAGTCCTTTTTGGTAATTTGTACGATAAGATCAGTTAGAGCGTATCTTCAACATGGAAAAATTATTGAAGTTAATGGTACTTCGATGATTATGTAGAATCAATTCTTTCATTGAAGTTAAATATTAAGATTGATGTAGATCTGACAAAAAGTTTGAGTCAAGTCATGTTAAGTTTGGTCAAAATCAACTAGACCCGTTTCATGATCCATCCTATTTGATTTATTTATAAAAGGTCAGAAGACCCAACCTGCTTCTCATATAGGTAACTGATTTAATATACTTAAAAAGTTACAAAATGGAAAATGTCTAATAGATATATGTCGATTCCAAAAAATTTATCATTGTATTAGTGTAATGACCCGGAATTTTGGCGACCTTGGTTATCCCATATACAACACATATCGAACATCCAAGGGTCGAAAATACCGGATGATTAATGAAAGAAATTAGAGGGTGAGGAAGGATAAGATAGAAACTTAGAATAGAAGAAGAAGAAGAAGAACACAACATCAGAGTAACACAAACCTCACAACGGAACGAATAACATATGATAGATAACATAACTTTGAAATATAACAGTTATGTATGCAATAGCACTTATCAGAGTACAACACTTACAACACAGCGGAAATAAACTATAGCTATATGATCTTGAAGCCTCCTGCTCCAAGCTCTCCAAGTATATCTGTAAATTCCTGACTACTTGACTGCCCGTACAAAATTGGTCACCCAAGAGTTTAGGGAAAACAAAACAAAATAAACTTCGGGTCAGTCATGGGACTGGTATGAGTAAAACAATTTAAAACGGTTTGACAAGTAAATGATATCTCATAAGACCACGCCGTATAACGGAACGGGTTTTCCCTTATGAGAATCTAAAATATCTTTATATCAAAACCTTTTGATATTATAATAATGTCTATCAACCACAATATAATAATCATCTAGCAGAAACGCTTTCATCTCACGTTCTGCATATATAGTATACAATCAAAACCGCAAGCAAGTATTGGGCAATGGATTTCCAACTATGACAAGGTATTGAACCACCTTTTGCTAGTGTACCTCTAGAAAGGAATACACTGGGTTCAATAAGAACATCTCGCAACCCGGCCACACATGACCGACCACTCATTTCGCTTGAGTGTATCGAATGTATATCACCAACGGTTGGGATCAGCAACCGTTTCCCGAATGGGACAGCATCAACAATAGATTTTTAGAAGTAAATGAAACTCTAGATCAGGTGATTATACACCATACTTCGGAGCGACCGACTTAGCCATGCTGCCTGCCCGATTTCTGTCATTTACCGGATGTGAGGCTAGAGGTTACGCCTTATCATCACATCAAATTCACTTCGAATGCCACATTGTCAGATCCATCGAAAATCACTAATTGACGTATACAACAGTGCATTATGTGTTAGCTAAAGAAGTTTCCTTCTCCGCTTCCACTCTTGGTACGGTTGAAGAAATCAATGTATGTGACCTTTCTGGAAATACTCTGTCAGATATTCATCTATACAAGTCATCCATGAACAGGATGAACCAAAGGCACTATTCAGTACATCCATCTTAGGCACTGTTATCTAAGACTTATACAACAACCCTTGCACTTTACCCCGTCTTCAATTTTCTTTGGCATATATGATTCGCAACGCTTATGCCAATACAGAGTGGTTCTTTGGATAATAATCCAACCGGTCTCTCCATATTAACAACGTTAAAATGGTCAAAACTTCGATAGTCTGTGATTTAACCATCAAAGGAAAACAGGTATGCAAACAACGATATTATTTCCAAATGGAAATTCTATCAATCAATCATCAATCATTTATATATATATATATATTACCTTATTTTCTATGTTTAGAAAATATATGTTATTAACACTGGAAAACATTTCCATTGTTTATTTACATATCACTATCATTTCACAACTATCAGTCCCTGACTGTAAACTTGTAGGAGAACAATTCTCTAAGTATAAACCCCGAAGGCTGAAACCAACATCAGATCGATACTCAGAAAACTATTCAACTTAACTAATCTCTAGTCAGTTTCTAATCTTGTTTAACTCTATTTCTTAACCTCTATTCGATTAACTCAAATTCGAATAACTAATATTCGATCAATTCTTATTGATTTACTCTAACTGATTAACTCTAACTGATTTAACTCTTTTAACTCTATTTGATTAAACTATATTCGAATAACTCCCTTTTAACTCTATTTATTTAACAAATAAATATCTCCTTTTAATTCTATTTATTTATACAAATACATATCTCCTTATCTCATCCTATTTATTTTACAAATAAATAATCCATTATCTTATTTATTTACTAAATAAATAATTCACTTTATAAATATTCTCTTTTTAGTATTCACTTTGACAAATTCCCCTTTCCTCCAAATCCCGGTATGTTATGGTGTTTAACATATCAAATTACGATGTCCAATATCGTCCATACACACACAATCAACAACAAGTTATAATTCACATCATATATCAAAATATATGAAAAACAATAAAATAACTATTGAGGAATCCAGTCGGATTCTTCCAACCTGTTTCCCTGCATCCATAGATGTTACACAATAAAATCAACATCACTTTCAGTTCCATATGATATATTCTAATAAACAGAATCTATATAGAAATTCAACTAACTGACTAGCAGTTCAATCAAACGGTCAACATACAATCAATCAGACAATTTTAAACAGTTCTAAAAATACATTACAAAAATATAACTGTTCAGAGTTGGTGAGATTTACTCACATTTGCAGTTCATCGTTAATAACGATAATCATCGCTTGATTCAGACGGGCAATTTATTTTGCAATAAATTGTAACGAGCCCCAATCCACTCCCAGTCAGTTCCAGTTGTAGCTCTCGTCCATACGGTCCCAACGGATCTGACCGTTCATCGATCTAATTCTGTAAGCATAAGATATTACGTTTATAAGTTATGACATGAATTTACTTTCTATTCAATTAAATTAAAGGAGAAAATGGGCTTTATAAATCCAAACAGGCCCACCTTCACACTTAAAAACCCGGGACCGAACTCTCTTCCTTCTCCATCCCGATTAGAATGATTTCAGAAAACCCATAAACACCATATGCGATGGCCTTCCCTTCCACGAATCTCTTAACCCATAAACGCAGCAATCAAATTGTAAATCTCCATAACTGGTCTTATATTCATCATCCAACTCAATGTCTTTTTATTTTTAAACAAATTCAAAACCAGAATTATACCACTGCCAATCCCAAAGTATTAATTTCCTAGAACATCACCTTCTCGACTTCATTTGAACCCCTTTTACGGTCTCAGCACCCATGCAATTGATTTCACCATCGTATTCATCATGGTCACAAATGAACATAACAGCGAATCCCTCAAGATACGTATGCACCACTACAAGAAACAAGGCAAACCCATCTGCACAATTTCAAATACGATACTGCTAATTCGAACACTGTTGAAACAAGGAACCACTCATCCTCAGTCCCCTTTGACTTTGCCCTTGACCGACCTCTGTCACCACGTCGGCCACCAGTCTACGTTCGCACCCCACCCCAGAATTCAACTCGACTTCCACCAGTGCAAAAATAGAAGACTACGGACCCAAACAAAAATCGTGAACCGCTGCTTTCAATGTTCATTGCCCGGTGACTCACTGCGATCGAAGTTTCCCCCTAACCATTGTCAAACTGACCCTCACACCCCCATGTGTTCGTTGGCGAACTCGTTTCAGCTCCAGCTTCCTCAAATCGCGGACGGTTATTGCTGAAGAAGCTCGAACTCCATACTCTCTCGCACTCAGACAGACTTATCGAAAAAATTTCAGAGCATACAAATTTGATGTGGTTGAAATCGTTCGATTTCATTTAGGTTTAAGCCGATTTAATCTTTGCTGAAAGAAGTTATGGTGGCGGCTCACGTTTTTGTTTAGGAGGAAATGAAAATAAGGTTAAGTTAAGGGGTGGTGTATTTATAATAGAAGGATACTTAAACTAAGGTAATAAAATAGGCTACGTAGCGTGAGTATTAACCACAACCGTTTGTATTTATAAGGGTATAAATATCTAGATGTTTTCCTTTATTTTATGAAGTTCCCTGTACCTTACTATATAAGATTTCGTTCACCTACGGACAGATAAAAAATATAGTCGTGTCCAGCATTGCACCACGATTCCAAAAATATAAAAATGTCGGTAGGTTAACTCATATTGTGGAACCCCAAAAATATTGATTAAGGGTGCAAAACACTATGAAATAAAAAGTTGCTTATTTAATTAATTAAACATTACAGTAAAATTCTAAAAATTAAATTATCGTTATGTCTCAAAAGAACCTTGTCTAAATTCAAACCCGATATTCAAATATTTTTAAATAACCGTTATGGCCACGAACGAATATATCGTTGTTTTTTTGAATATTTGATTTGGACATAAATAAAAATCTACACGACGAAATCCCGGTTTTTCTCTTCCACTAGAAAGATATACTCCACCAGCTCCGTACATTTTTTGTTTCACAGAAATCCGATTTAAAACGAATCCTGTACATTTAGTTGAAGTTCCAATCGCCAAATTACGAACTGCAGCGCCATTTCAAGCTCGATTATAATTATAATACGTTCAAACTGTCATTCAAATAATATATTTGTTATTCTAATTCAATTCTGAACTGAAATATATATTTTGAATTTCCTAATTCACACCATATCGCCATTTCAGCCAATTCTGATTAATCAAAAATTAAATATATTATTTAATTTATTATTTTAATTAAATATTCACCATTATTTAATTCAACGACCATTAAATCCTCTTAATCACCTTTTAAATAATTAAATAAATTAATTACTATATCGCTAAAGATGCGGGTCATTACATTCTTCCCCACTTAAAATAATTTCGCCCTTGTAATTGCTAAGGTAGAAAAAAACCCTATCGACTGGTTAGAACTTATCTGTTCACTTCTTAACTTCAGTTTCAACTGAACCAATTTAATTTCAATTAAATATTAATTAATCCTTATTAACGAAAAATTTCAAAAATCCTCAAAATTTTCTAACACCTTTACTTTTCGAAAAATTTCGCCAACACCTCCTTTGTACTGGTCAATTGGTCAAACTCCAATTCGCCTCTCTGGGCCATCTCCAAACCAAAAGAAAATCAAACAGCCAAGCGGCTTGCCAATTTGGCTCATCAAAACCTCATACCCAATATATAATATAAACTGCTACCTTTTTGTCGGGCATATCATTATATCCTTTTCATCTGCTGTTAATTCAGCATATACCAATGCCATCCCTATCAAACTCTAATCACTTTTATCTCCAACACAACCATTAGCTTTTAACCAAGCCAAATTCCATTTCAAATTCAAGTATGATGCTTGATTTTAAACTCATAATCCCTTAATTTGGTTCTAATTCAAATTCAACTCAATTTAATTACCATTGAACCGGCTTTATCTTTAATTCCCATTTGCTTTCACAAATTTGTGTTTAATTTGTTCTTAATTCAAACAGTCTTTCCCTGGGAGTTTTTAAACAGTTTACTCTTTTCAAAAATCAAATTTTCCTGTTTGAAATTCAACACAACTTGTCTTTCCCAAAACAAATCCAAAACAGTTTCTCTGGTAGTAATTCGTCACTTGCAACTCGAAAATGAATACTAATGATGCAGCTGTCATCATCAGAATCTATTTCCCAGCGATCGAAATGAGTTCAATACTATAAACCATTTCTAAACATTTCCACTTTGAAATCCATTTCAAAATATAATTCACACTGCTTGTAAAACAATTTAAAATCTCCCAGGCTCTTAAATTTTCCTTATTTTTAATCCAAATCCATTTACAAACACTTATCCAATTCTCCAGAGTTTTAATTCAATTTCTGGTTTAAATTTCAGATTTAACTCATCTGATTTCACGTATTTCACTTATATGAATTCTGATTGGTTATTTACATAACCATTTAATTTATAATCCTACTCGATTATAATAACAACCAATATATCCAATATATTATAATTTTGATATATATCTTCTTTGTATCAAGATATACCTTGGGTAAACTTATTTTAATTTACCCTCTTTTCAAAACATATCGTGTTGACCCATCGTATTCGAGTATTTATAAACTCCTACCGATACAGTGGATCAAACTGATCGACCAGAACTCATAAACGACTCAACCAATAAATTTCCACAATATAAAACCATTTTTATATCAAATAACAAATACGTTTACTCGTATATATACACTCAAACTCAATCTAGGGTATTACTAACCCTATCTCTACCGAGTCACGCCACAGAGCCAAGGTAATTACTTAACCTTATGCTCTTATACCAACTGTAATGACCCAGAATTTTGGCGACCTTGGTTATCCCATATACAACACATATCGAACATCCAAGGGTGGAAAATACCAGATGATTAATGAAAGAAATTAGAGGGTGAGGAAAGATAAGATAGAAACTTGGAATAGAAGAAGAAGAACACAACATCAGAGTAACACGAACCTCACAGCGGAACAAATAACATATAATAGATAACATAACTTTGAAATATAACAGTTATGTATAAAATAGCACTTATCAGAGTACAAAACTTACAACACAGCGGAAATAAACTTTAGCTATATGATCTTGAAGCCTCCTGCTCCAAGCTCTCCAAGTATATCTGTAAATTCTTGACTACTTGACAGCCCATACAAAATTGGTCACCCAAGAGTTTAGGGAAAACAAAACAAAATAAACTCCAGGTCAGTCATGGGACTAGTATGAGTAAAACAATTTAAAACGGTTTGAACAAGTAAACGATATCCCATAAGACCACGCCGTATAACAGAACGGGTTCTCCCTTATGAGAATCTAAAATATCTTTATATCAAAACCTTTTGATAATATAATAATGTCTATAAACCACAATATAATAATCATCTAGCAGAAACACTTTCATCTCACGTTCTGCATATATAGTATACAATCAAAACCGCAAGCACGTATTGGGTAATGGATTTCCAACTATGACAAGGTATGGAACCACCTTTCGCTAGTGTACCTCTAGAAAGGAATACACTGGGTTCAACAAGAACATCTTGCAACCCGGCCACACATTACCGACCACTCATTTCGCTTGAGTGTATCGAATGTATATCACCAACCGTTTCCCGAATGGGACAACATCAACAATAGATTTTTAGAAGTAAATGAAACTCTAGATTAGGTGATTATACACCCTACTTCGGAGCGACCAACTTATCCATGTTGCTTGCCCGATTTCTGTCATTTACCGGATGTGAGGCTAGAGGTTACGCCTTATCATCACATCAGATTCACTTCGAATGCCACATTGTCAGATCCATCGAAAATCACTAATTGACGTCTACAACAGTGCATTATGTGCTAGCTAAAGAAGTTTCCTTCTCCGCTTCCACTCTTGGTACGGTTGAAGAAATCAATGTACGTGACCTTTCTGGAAATACTTTGTCAGACATTCATCTATACAAGTCATCCAGGAACAGGATGAACCGAAGGCACTATTCAGTACATCCATCATAGGCACTGTTATCTAAGACTTATACAACAGCCCTTGCACTTTACCCCATCTTCAATTTTCTTTGGCATATATGATTCACAACGCTTATGCCAATACAGAGTGGTTCTTTGGATAATAATCCAACCGGTCTCTCCATATTAATAACGTTAAAATGGTCAAAACTTCGATAGTCTGTGATTTAACC
The DNA here is from genome assembly GCA_030737875.1 of Allium sativum. Lineage (NCBI taxonomy): Eukaryota > Viridiplantae > Streptophyta > Magnoliopsida > Asparagales > Amaryllidaceae > Allium > Allium sativum. The sequence continues at coordinate 943,017,070 of CM060918.1, forward strand.
ATCAAAGAAAAACAGGTGTGCAAACAACGATATTATTTCCAAATGGAAATTCTACCAATCAATCATCAATCATATATATATATATATATCTATATATATATATATTTCCTTATTTTCTATGTTTAGAAAATATACGTTATTAACACTGGAAAACATTTCCATTGTTTATTTACATATTACTATCATTTCACAACCATCAGTCCCTGACTGTAAACTAGTAGGAGAACAATTCTCTAAGTATAAACCCCGAAGGCCGAAACCAACATCAGATCAATACTCAGAAAACTATTCAATTTAACTAATCTCTAGTCAGTTTCTAATCTTGTTTAACTCTATTTCTTTACCTCTATTCAATTAACTCTATTTATTAACTCAAATTCGAATAACTAATATTCGATTAATTCTTATTAATTTACTCTAACTGATTAACTCTAACTGATTTAACTCTTTTAACTCTATTTGATTAAACTATATTCGAATAAATCCCTTTTAACTCTATTTATTTAACAAATAAATATCTCCTTTTAATTCTATTTATTTATACAAGTACACATCTCCTTATCTCATCCTATTTATTTTACAAATAAATAATCCGTTATCTTATCTTATTTATTTACTAAATAAATAATTCACTTTATAAACATTCTCTTTTTAGTATTCACTTTGACAAATTCCCCTTTCCTCCAAATCCTGGTAGGTTATGGTGTTTAACATATCAAATTACGATGTCCAATATCGTCCATACACACACAATCAACAACAAGTTATAACTCACATCATATATCAAAATATATGAAAAACAATAAAATAACTATTGAGGAATCCAGTCGGATTCCTCCAACCTGTTTCCCTATATCCACAAATGTTACACAATAAAATCAACATCACTTTCAGTTCCATATGATATATTCTGATAAACAGAATCAATATAGAAATTCAACTAACTGACTAGTAGTTCAATCAAACGGTCAACATACAGTCAATCAGACAATTTTAAACAGTTCTAAATATACGTTACAAAAATATAACTGTTCAGAGTTGGTGAGATTTACTCACATTTGCAGTTCATCGTTAATAACGATAATCATCGCTTGATTCAGACAGACAGTTTATTTTGCAATAAATTGTAACAAGCCCCAATCCACTCCCAGTCAGTTCCAGTGTGTAGCTCTCGTCCATACGGTCCCAACAGATTTGACCGTTCGTCGATCTAATTACGTAAGCATAAGATATTACGTTTATAAGTTATGACATGAATTTACTTTCTATTCAATTAAATTAAAGGAGAAAATGGGCTTTATAAATCCAAACAGGCCCATCTTCACACTTAAAAACCCAGGACTGAACTCTCTCCCTTCTCGATCCCGATTAGAATGATTTTAGAAAACCCATAAACACCATATGCGATGGCCTTCATTTCCACGAATCTCTTAACCCATAAACGCAGCAATCAAATTGTAAATCTCCACAACTGGTCTTATTTTCATCATCCAACTCAATGTCTTTTTATTTTTATTTTTAAACAAATTCAAAACCAGAATTATACAACTGCCATTCCCAATGTATTAATTTCCTTGAACGTCACCTTCTCGAATTCATTTGAACCGCTTTTACGGTCTCAGCACCACGCAATTGATTTCACCATCGTATTCATCATGGTCACAAATGAACATAACAGTGAATCCCTCAAGATACGTATGCACCACTACAAGAAACAAGGCAAACCCATCTGCACAATTTCAAATACGATACTGCTAATTCAAACACTGTTGAAACAACGAACCACTCATCCTCAGTCTCCTTTGACTTTGCCCTTGACCGGCCTCTGTCACCACGTCGGCCACCAGTCTACGTTCGCACCCCACCCCGGAATTCAACTCGACTTCCATCGGTGCAAAAATAGAAGACTACGAACCCAAACAAAAATCGTGAACCGCTGCTTTCAATGTTCACTGCCCGGTGACTCACAGCGATCGAAGTTCTCCCTAACCATTGTCAAACTGACCCTCGCACCCCCATGTGTTCGTTGGCGAACTCGTTTCAGCTCCAGCTTCCTCAAATCGCGGACGGTTATTGTTGAAGAAGCTCGAACTCCATACTCTCTCGCACTTAGACAGACTTATCGAACAAATTTCAGAGCATACAAATTAGATGTGGTTGAAATCGTTCGATTTCATTTAGGTTTAAGCCGATTTAATCTTTGCTGAAAGAAGTTATGGTGGCGACTCACGTTTTTGTTCAGGAGGAAATGAAAATAAGGTTAAGTTAAGGGGTGGTGTATTTATAATAGAAGGATACTTAAACTAAGGTAATAAAATAGGCTTCGTAGCGTGAGTATTAACCACAACCGTTTGTATTTATAAGGGTATAAATATCTAGATGTTTTCCTTTATTTTATGAAGTTCCCCGTACCTTACTATATAAGATTTCGTTCACCTACTGACAGATAAAAAAATATAGTCATGTCCAGCATTGCACCACGATTCCAAAAATATAAAAATGTCGGTAGGTTAACTCATATTGTGGAACCCCAAAAATATTGATTAAGGGTGCAAAACACTCTCAAATAAAAAGTTGCTTATTTAATTAATTAAAAATTACAGTAAAATTCTAAAAATTAAATTATCGTTATGTCTCAAAAGAACCTTGTCTAAATTCAAACCCGATATTCAAATATTTTTAAATAACCGTTATGGCCACGAACGAATATACCGTTGTTTTTCGGAATATTTGATTTGGACATAAATTAAAATCTACATGACGAAATCCCGGTTTTTCTCTTCCACTGGAAAGATATACTCCACCAGCTCCGTACGTTTCTTGTTTCACAGAAATCCGATTTAAAACGAATCATGTACATTCAGTTGAAGTTCTAATCGCCAAATTGCGAACTGCAGCGCCATTTCAAGCTCGATTATAATTATATTATAATTCTACGTTCAAACTGTCGTTCAAATAATATATTTGTTATTCTAATTCAATTCTGAACTGAAATATATATTTTGAATTTCCCAATTCACACCATATCGCCATTTCAGCCAATTCTGTTATTTCAAAAATTAAATATATTATTTAATTTATTATTTTAATTAAATATTTACCATTATTTAATTCAACGACCATTAAATCCTCTTAATCACCTTTTAAATAATTAAATAAATTAATTATTATATCGCTAAAGATGCGGGTCATTACAATTAGAACTTCAGACGATGTATATAACATCAGGCCCTCAGTTACCCAAAAATAATATAAAATGCATGACAAAACACTTTAAAATTTCACCTTTAGAACATGAGTCCGCATATGTTACATGAGGTTAACTTCGAAATTAATTTAACATAAAAAGCATCATGTAGTGATCTTCCTAAACAAAAATATGTGGTTTGCTTTCTTTTAAAATTCTTTTGATCATTATTACACTATGCATGTAAACGGATTCATGCATAGTGTTATATATTTTCTGGAATCCTATGCCATTTTGAGTTCTAGACATAAATAATATATAATTTTCATTTAAACTTGAACAGACATATGCTATGTGCACACGGTTATTGTTGCACCATAGTCATTCTAGTTAATAACGATAAGGTTATCATCATCATATTAAATAGAGCTTGTCGCATGTATGGATTTAACAAAATTCGATGATGAGAAATTCTTGTTACTTGTTAGTCATAAAGAATGAAGAGCCAAGTTTTATCATCTTACCAATCCTAAAGGATTTTTCACCTTAGGTGAATAAAGAACACCCGTTTCCATTATTGACAACAATCATTTCCAAATGCAACATGTAAGTATATGTGTTTGGAGATAGCTGGAGGTCAGTCTGTGAGAAAAACCGCAATAAGTAGTCAAGTCTAGAAAAGTAAGAAACCTACCAAGTCATATATGGATGCAATGTATGCAAAGAATCTTTTCATTTTCGACGGATTGTCCAATGGAGACACCTTAGAATGTGAGCTAGCTTCCACATCAGAAATAAGAAAGTCTTGAAGGATGACATATGCTTTCTCTTGTAAAGTGATTAACAATCTCTTTTGAAAGAATATTGGTCTTCGAAGCCCTTTTCTTCAGAGGAGGAGGGAAGCTTTACTAGTAGTGGGAACTTCCTTTGGGGGAGTCTTCTTAACGTCTGTCTTTCGACCTACGATGCTGTTAGGTGATATTGTTCCATAAATATAGCAATCATAAAGAAAAATGCTTTATGCACCATTTCCTTTGAAAGCACTGTAAAACAATTAAAGAAATTGTAACATCCCAGAATTTTAGCGATTTAATAATTAATTAATTTAATTACTTTAATATATTGGTTTGATAATTTAAATAGTTTGAATTCGAATATTTCGAATATTTAAGTTAATATAAATAGTGAATAATAGATTTAATTACTGAAATTGTGGGAATTGGCTGAATTGGCAATGTTGGGTGAATTGGATAAATTTAATAGAATTAATTCAGTTTAGAATTGAATTATAATAATGAATATATTTTTAAACTATAGTTGAACGTATTAATTATAATATAATTATAAACGAACTCGTAACGTCACCGTAGTTTGTAATATTGAGTTTTGAACTTCAATTCGATATACAGAATCCATTTTAAGTCGGAATTCAGTGAAACAAGAAATGTTTGAATCTGTTAAGCTATATTTTTCTAATGGAAGTGAAAAATTAAGATTTTGTTTTATAGATTATAAGTTATGTCCAAATCAAAATTTCAGAAAGTCGGTATAGAAATGTTTATAAGCCATAACTGCTTATTTAATATAATAAATTATTGATTTTGAATTTGGATATGATTTCTGAGACGTATACTTAATTTGATTTATAGAATTTTTCTGTAATTTTTATTTTGGAAAATTATCAACTTTTTATTTAATGTATTTTGTACCCTGAATCAACATTATTGGAACTTCACAGAATAAGTTAACTTGTCTATATTATTATGTTTTAGAATCGCGGCACCTTGCTTGTCATTATCATGTTTTTATTTTTTTCCATAGCAGTCGATAAATAAAAATAGTTCGTTGTAACAGGTACCGCATTAATGTTAATTACATATACATAAATTTTAAATAAATGCACTATGCTAAAGAATACAATTGATATCACGAATGCTTTCTCCAATTTAACATCCAAAATAATAAAATTGATGATTTTGAGTTTCAAGGAAATAATCATCGTTGTTGCACCATGCAACACAATATAAGCATTATGTAGGCTAAAACTACAAACTAGAACTATACAAGCATGCTAACACAAATGATCAACTTTCAACATCCTACTTGAAACAATACTGGGAAGGGATAACATTCCAATAAATGCACAAACACTTTACATATGTGATATGATACAAATACAATTAAAACACACTGTTTGTAAATAGTGTTGTACTTGTAAATTTAAAATCTGGTTATACTGAAATATACAGAATAAAAATCTCCTTATAACTACTGAGTAGTCAATAGTAGCTTAAACTACCAGCAATGGGCACTAAGGCAACATTCATACGATCTAATATCACAACCCTTTAACCCAATTTTGGCAAACATATGTATTTCATGATGTTTACGTAAATTATAGATGTGTAGGGAATCAACTACCGATGCTTTCAAATATGTTTAAATGTTAAGTAAACTAATCGGGATTGAGAAAATCAGTATACATAAAAGTATTTGCGTGTTTCCTTCATGTTGAAGCCGATAGCATGCTTACTGAAGATCCCAGCTACCCTAGGAGCGCGACTACTACATGAAAAATTAAATCAAAATATGTATCCTACCCTAAGCTACCGGAGATAATTCAATACAGAGTATAACATTTCAAAATCAACAGCTACACTAGAAATGAAAATTCATCTCAGTGCAGGCACAATACTTCTTGCCAAAGTGACCATGAATTTTCAGTTCATAGCCTGCTTTCTTCTTTTCAGCTACCTATGATCCCAAACCGTGCATACCAAGGCATTGGTAGGTGTAAATATAGGCGGCCATCAACCAAGACCAGTGCAAAAATGGGAACACAAGTCCAAATTGAAAAATAATGCATATAAATTCAGTAAAAATTCAAAGTAAATTCAGTAAAGTCTCAAACAAATATCCTTGTAACCCTGATAACTCATTCTTCAGTACTGGGCACTTTTTATTGGGTTCGAGACCAGTTCCTGTAAATGAGTTTTGGTGCGTGCGAGTTCACTTCATGGATGCCTAAGGGGCAACGCTCAGGAAGGGCAAGTGATTGGCATTGGTGGCAAAGGAAACGGATGACCGTAATTGTGGCTATGGATGGTCAGTGGTTGGTTGTATTCTCCTTGAAGGAGTTGTGCGTAACTTTTTATCTACAGAGAAGAAGAAGCCCGTGATCGAAGAGACGAAGGACGAGGGAGGCATGAGTATGGGGATAACCTAGGGAGGTACAAGATCAGCCAGAAAGAAGTGGAGTTCAATGAAAGTTTCGGATGGTTTGGGCGTTGGCAAACGAAAATCGTTCGGTGGTGTGAGTTGTCTGGTTTGCATATGGGGAGATAGATATTGTTATGAGGAGGATAATGGATATTTTTATTGGAATTTTTATTGAGGATAGGAAGAGAAGTTTGAAGACAAAGAATTGGCAATGGCTTTCATTTTTCTAAAGTTGGAATTTTTCACAAGGGAGAAGATGAAGCTGTAGGAGGGCTTGTGTGGATTTTAAGAGCGATATTAGGCCAGAAATTAAGTGGTGAGCCCAATATAAAAATAAAAATTTAACTTAAACTAATTTTAATAACAAATTAACTTTAAATTTTAATATCTAATACATACGTTATCAGAAATTCGCAAATTTGTATTCGTTGCGATCTTATGGATGAGGGCTACACAATGGAACTGTTTTGGAGGCAACTGGAGGCATTTAGAGCTTGTTTGGGTTTATGGAGAAATAAAACACCTAAACAGAACTGTTGAACGTTTATCGTTATTCAACGATAAACGACTAAAGGTGATTAAACTCACTAACTCTGTCCAGTTTAGGATTTTATAAATGTTATTTAATATTGATGTAAATGTTGAATGCTTTGTGTGATGGTTGTTTGGATAAATTGCGAATTAATTGGTTGAATTTATAGATTTAGTTATATATACAAACAGTTGATTAAATACTAATCCTATTTATAATAATATTTAATATTAACATGAAATTGTGTTATTTATGTTGATCAATGTCTATGGATGCAGGGAAACAAGTTGGAAGGATCCAACTGGATTGCTCAACAATTATATTGTTGTTTTTCATATATATAGCATTATATGATGTGTCAAATAATCGGTGATGGATTATGGTGTGTTTTGGAATGTTTAAGCACATTGATTTGAAATAACTGGTATTTAAATACCGTTAAATATATTCAAATATATTGGAAAAGAAATTTGGGTTTTAATAAGGGAAAAAACTATTTTTAAATAGAAGTTCAATTTCGAATAAACTAGAGTATAATAACTTGTTTTAATTATATTAAAACAAGTAGTTCGATTTATAAAAGATGTTTAGAAATAATAGAATAATTATTATTAAATAATTTTAAAGTATGAGGATGAATTAAGGAAGGGAAAATTGGAAAATCATTTCAAGAGAAAACGATGAAATTATTTCGATATTTGAAATGTAAATAAGATTGAAATATATCTGTAAGGATATATAATTAGAATTTGACTGTGTCGAAAATAATTTATCTTTATAATTTTTATATAATGAAATCCAGAAGTTAACGAGATAATTAATATTGGGATTTATTATTCGATATGAAATCGAGATTAAGTTATAACTTATAAAAATGAGTTTATGAAATGAAATATGAAGTATGGATTTATAAATAACAAGATAAATGGAATTTTAAACTAAAATGATATTTATTATTTAAATCCAGATTTGATTTAATAAAATGAGCCCATATTTCTATAAAGAAATAACATTCACATCTTAAAGTTAAAAATGGTTTAGAAGCAAACGGTTTGCAAATCGGAATGGTGAAAAAAGGAAATTGGTAAATGTAGGAAGTAATCAATTCAAAAGTGAATATAGAATTTTGGGTTGACCTGAAACAATGAGTCTATTCTAAAGTGCAGAACGTTAATAGAATATAGATTATGCATAAGAGAGTTTTAAGTTGAAATTCAATTATATCAAATCCAAGAAAATAATATATACCTTCCGTTTTTAGATGAAGATTATTTATTTAATTAATTTAGATAAATATCATTTATTTGTTCAAAGTAACGAATCAGAGTTGTATTTTAATGTTAATTTTTTTGGGAAACAGGGATTTTAATGCTATCGTTATAATCAATATTTTCTGTAAAAAAATGGATTTGTAAACCAAATCCAAGAGTTGCGTAAGAAATGATTTGACAAGGAATTAAGAAATGGAATTAAGGAAATTAGAAACTGACTGGAGACTAGTTAAGCTGAACGACTTTCTGAGTGTTGATCCGATGTTGGTCTCGGCCTTCGGGGTTAATACTTAGGAAGTTGTTCTCTTACTAGTTTACGATTAGGAATTAATGGATGTGAAAGAGTAGTGATGCGTGAATAAGATATGGAAATGTTTTCCAAAGTTAATAACCTATATGTTCGGAATATGGGAAATAAAGAGTTGTGAATATATGGAAACGTTTTCGAGAAACCGTGAGAGGCTAAGTGAGGTGGAAAATATTCGGGTAAAGATATTAAAGAGAAATGGGGAAATGAAATGATGATTGATCGGTAAGATTTCCATTTGAAAATAAGACCGTGGTTTATATGTATGTTTTCCTTTGATAGTTAAATAACTGACTATCAAAGTTTTTGACCATTTTTCCATTGTCAATACGGAGAGACCGGGATCAGATTTATTATCTGAAAACCACTCTGTATGGGTGTTAGCATTGCGAATCAAATATGCTGAAGTTAATTGAAGACGGGGGTTATGAAAGGGTTTTTCTATCGATCATAGTTAGAAATTGCCTAAGATGGGTTTACAGAATAGTGCCTTCGGTTTGTCTAGTCCTAGGACAATGTGTATGGACAAATATCTGACAGAGTATATCTAATAAATCGCATAGGTTGTTGGTGGCGGAGAAATTTGTTTCTCTTAACTTTATACCCATGATATTTTTGGGGGAAATCAATTTGTGATTTGGCGGGTATGATGATGTGGCATTCAGAGGAAATGAAGGTGGATCTGTCAAAATACGTTGTAACCTCAAGCCTCATCAATCGGGAAATGACAAAAATCGAGGAGGCTGCATGGCTAAGTGGGTCGCACCAAATAGGGTATATTGTCACCATCTAGAGAATGCTTATATTTGTTATTTCTTTTCATTTCTGTATCTCCTAGAAACAGTTATGTTAGTATACCAATCGTAAGATGACAATTTATTTGGAACATTCAAGCGAAATGAATGGCCGATCATGTGTGGCTAAGTTACAAGATGTTCTAGTTGAAATCCAGTGTATCCCCTCTAGAGTACATTGATCGAAAGGTGGTTTCATACCTTGTCATAGTTGGAAATCTAGTCTCTAATAAGAGCTCGCGGCTTTGATTTGTATATTATATATGTGGAACGTAAGATGCAAGTGTTCTACTAGATTGTTATTTATTTGTATTAGACACTATTATAATATCAGGAAAGTATTGATTTTAAAAAATGTCTTAGGTTATCGTAAGGTAAAAACCATCCATATTTATGTGTGGATAGGTCTTACAATTATCTTTTCTTTTGAAAAGGATTTTGAAAAGTTAAACTGAATGATTGGAGTTTACTCACACTAGTCCTTGTTTCTAGCGTAAGCTGGGAGATGCGTGCTACGGGTTCTCGCTTCGCGTTAGGTAGCGAACGGGAGACTCTTACCCCTACATGTCCCGAAAATGTGGGTTGCTCGAGTCGAGAGGCTGGCCATAAAACAAGGTGTTAGGTTACCTCAGTAAGCCATAGTGGGATGTTAGCCTGCTACCTGGAGGATGAGAGGATGGTTGAAAAGTCTACTTGAAAATCCTTGGGTTGTTACAGTGGTATCAGAGCTGAAGGTTGAGTAATTACCTTGGCTCTTTAGCGTAAGTCGATAGAGATGAGATTAGTAATATCCTTGATTGAGTTTGAGTGTATATATATGAGCAAACGTATTTGTAGATTTTATAAAAACGGTTTTACATTGTGGAGATTTACTGGTTGAGTGGCTTATGAATTCAGGTTGATGGTGGGGCACCACAATGCCAATTGGGATTTCTAAACACTTGAATACGATGAACTGACACGGTATGTCTTTTAAAGTGGGTTAATGAAATAATTTTACCCAAATTATATTTTGATATAAAAGAAGTATATATACTGGAATTATTATATTTGATGTGACGTTTGTTATTATAATCGAATAAGATTATATTTGAGATGGTTATTGAAACACCCCACCCTCCATTAAGGTCACTCACAAGCGACTGCCTTAACTTTGGTGGAGGTTTGTAAGTAAAAGTCATAGATAAAACACAAGACAGATATAAACACATATATATATATATATATAAGCAGTGGAAAACATCAGACTTTTATTTCATAAAATACTTGTTCATACAACACATTTCCATAATTGTCTCATAACAACTTCCAAAACATTACAACATCATTTCTGTCTTGGTTTTTAAATAAAGAAGCATAAAATGTGATTAAAATTGCATAAATCCCCATAGGGTGTGACCAACAGCCATAGCCAAGGAAAGAGACTCCAACCCGTACATCAACTATCTTGAAGCTTTTAAAGAATCTGACTAAGCTGAGTTATTTCCTCCCTGCGGAACTGGGGGGGAGGGGGGGGGGGGAGGAAGAAAAGAAGACGAAAGAAAATAGGGTCAGACATAAAGCCTGGTAAGTCTAGTGACTCTTCAGTATGAGAATAAGAATAAGGGCATGATAGGTATAAACTGGAAACAGGAAAGTATCATAAACTAAGATGAAGTAGTTTTGAAACGAATATACTATCGCACCGCACACTATATCTCTGCACCTACTTGTATTATCTTAACTATCACCCCATGCTGGAGGTAAAGTGATCCCCTTTTCTAAAGATCGGCTCCTACTCGCATAATCATCTGTGTCTTACGGCCCCCAGAGATTGTAGATACCTATGCTGGCCCCACCATGGGGTGTATCAAGTCCCGTGGTGGCGACCTGACATAAACCTTAGAATGCATAGGTCATACTACTGGTGCCCTCAGTGCCCTATTTGTTTGCTCCGAAGTGTGTGCATGCCCTTACTCCGTTAGAACCCACACTGTTGCACCCACCGCCGTCGCTTTGACCGCTTACAATCAGCCCAGTAATCGTGCCCCACCCTGCCTAGTTTCAGGGTACCATGATACCTAATTGGGTTACTGCTGAAATGGGTCCCCGTTACTAGGGTTTTCTAGTCAAACATGCTAAGTGGTTAAGTGTCTGTACTTACCTAACCCCACCCATCAATTTCATTAACATGTTGAATTGGTTAAGTGTTTTAGTTAACTTAACCCTACCATCCTGACTTGTCTGTCCTTAGCCTTTTAAAGCACCGACCACTCACATTAGACAGATATTGTTACGGTTACTGGATGTGTCGGTCGGTTGCGGGCAGATTTACACCATAACTCAGTCTAACCTCAGGTCCTTATTGGGTTCAATGCTTAACCACCCACATTGGATAGTTATTGTTGTGACTACTGGACAGCCGGGCGGGTCCGGGCAGATTTACATCACAACTCAATCCAACCTCGTGTTAAGCATATTCGTATTTTCTAAATTTACATATTTGTCTTTATTTCTGAATATATGTAAATTTGTCAACAATTAAATGTTATGGCCCACATTCCAAGTTTAACATTTTTGGTATAAGAATTTATACCGTTTAAATGCCACCAATTTTGGCATGTGACAAACATGCCAATTTCATATATTTTTATGTCAAGTTTTATTAATATTCCCAATGTTACCCCGTTTAAACATTAGGCTAAGAATCTTAGCCTAATTTTCGTTCGCATAGTCTTAACATATAATATTAGGCTAAAAACTTAGCCTAATTTAGCGCACACAAATAGGCATAAGGGAATTCATAAACATAACATAAGTGTAAACTTGGCATAGTCAATGTGAACATCATAGGTGTGAACTTGCAAAATAGCCAACATGAATGTCATAGATGTGAACTTGCAAAATAGTCAATATACATATATATGAATTTGCAACATAGCCTAAATCAATTTTACACATATGTGAATTTGTATTGAAATAAGGGTCTAACCAATTAGGTGTCATATGAATTAACATATGATTTAGACAACATAAGTCTAAACTTGTTTTTGGATCTAGGCATAACATCGAACATCACTAGCACATGACAAGAATATGACATTTTCATAAATATGTATAACTTTATGACAAGGGTGTGAACTAGATCCAATCGCATATCCAATTACAACATGAAACATGTACTAAAGTGGATCTTGACATAGATCAAATTATAAACTTGCAACTTTTGTATAAACATAGGGGCATGTATATGAACATAACCATTTAGGCATAAAGATTTCTAGCATAAAGTATATACATGAGGTTCTAATCACAAACGACCTATATAATCACATTAACATGAACTATACAACTTGCTTGTGATGTTATTGTCATTCTAAAAGTACAATAGGATCAACATCAATCTTAATTATACCACAAAAATCCCAATTTCATTCGCAACATAATCATTTCAATACATAGATAAGAATTAACATCGTCGTTACATAATAGCACATTTCCACTTCCAATTTACATCGAATCAAGTCTTAGTTTTATTCTCATCGGAAAAATCACTATACTTACAACGAACGATGAACTTGGATTCTGGATTCTAAATTTGATATGCTTTCCTTTGGGTAGACTAACGTTGTTTTGATTCGTGTTTTGCTTTAGTATTGGCTTGTCTCTAGGCTTTCTAACTAACGACCACTCCTAGTTTCTTTCTAGCAGCATGACGGCTTTAGTATTATATTATTTGTGTGAATTTAGGGTTAGACTTGAGTTGTATTTATAGAATTTCAATCTAATTAGAGCCGTCGATGAAGCTAGAGTAAATCCAGACCATTCATCTCAAGAGAAGCCAATCAGAAAGTGACATGTAAGCCCTAGTGACTCAGCAAAGCCTCAAAATTCGACCAGACCCTGACCAGGCCAGCCAGGGCCTGACCAACAGGTCTTTCTGGGTGGGGCGCACTTGGCAGGTGCGCCAGTGCTAAAATTGTACTGGCGCACTTCCCAAGTGCGCCAGTTCAATTTTGTTCTGGCGCACTTCCCAAGTGCGCCAGTTCAATTTTGTTCTGGCGCACTTCCCAAGTGCGCCAGTGCATTCTGACCCGTTTCTGGTTTTTCTGCCCAACTTCGTTCGTCCATATCTTCTTCATACGATATCTGTTTTACGCAAACTTGGACTCTATCTCAAGCAGAATTTCGAGACAAACGCAATGGCGTAACCTATTTCCCTTGATTTCATCATTAAAATTAATTATACTTTAATTTGTTAAGTTACAGTTAACAGAAAATTCGGGGTGTTACATTCTCCCCTCCTTAAAGGATTTCGTCCCCTAAATCTTCAAGTCTAGGAGAACGTAAGTCCTAACATCTAATCGTCCATCTACTCAACCAACAAACACAGGCGTCCATTGTCCTTAAAAGACTTCTAATGCTTTATGATTATATGCACAGCGTGTGTATATGTCCTTAACTAATGCAAAATCAGGCGGTCTACTGATCCAGTTGACCTCCTTAATGCAAATCATGTAAGTGTCATGAATCCATTATGTATGAAAATTTGTCCTTACTCAAAATTCTACATGAGTGCGCAACCATCAATACAAATGCGACATCCATATGACAACATATCAAGTTTCAACCACATACCAATATGAATACGTATATGCATATGCAGTATGAAGTGATTGAGCCGATCTAAAACCTAGGTTGTGTGTGTATATGCATCCACGAGCAACCACTTGCAACCACTTGCAGCCATCAACCATAACATGTTTCAAATACATGTTTACATCCAAAGGGGTTTCTACCTAAGGATAAAGGATAATATCGAGGAGATATACCTAAAAAGATAGATACAAGCACAACTTAAGGAAAAAGAGAGGTCAAAGATGTACCCTCAAAAAGAAAAGGGTAGGCCGCGCGTATTCTATCCTCAGTTTCCCAAGTCGCATCTTCCTCGGCGTCGCTCCACTGAACCTTAACGAGCTTCACTTCGCGGTTGCGTAGCTTTTTGATTTCAGTTCCTATGATTCGAGTTGGGACTCTCCTCACATTTGCTTCGCATTCCACTTCGGCTTCTTCTAGAATGCTTGGCTCCACCACTTCCGCTGATTCATGTAGACATTTCCGGAGATGAGAAACGTGAAAGGCGTTGTGAATTCTAGCCAATCTTTCAGGCAGATCTACTCTATAAGCCATTTTCCCAATCTTCTCGATGATAGGGAACGGTCCTATAAATCTTGGTGCTTGCTTTCCTGCGGATCCAAACCGAACGACGTTCCTTAAAGGGGATACCTTAAGGAAAACCCTGTCCCCAACCTCAAATTCAAGGTCGGTCCTTCTTTTGTTGGCATATGATTTATGTCTGTCTTGGGAAGTCTTCATTCTCCTTCGTATCAAGTCCACTTTTTCTGAGGTCTCTCTAATCATGTCTGGCCCAAGTATAATCTTGTCAGTGGACTCCCACCAACAAGTTGGTGATCGACAAGGTCTTCCATACAAAGCTTCGAAGGGCGCCATACCGATGGTGGCTTGGTAACTGTTGTTATAGGCGAATTCCACTAAAGGAAGGTGATCCTCCCAAGTCCCTCCGAAGTCAAGAATGCACAGTCTTAGAAGATCATCTAGTACTCTATTCACCCTTTCTGTCTGACCATCAGTTTGGCGGTGATAGGCTGTGCTCAAACATAACTGTGTGCCGACAGCTTCTTGCAGACTCCGCCAAAATTCGCTCGTGAAGATGGGGTCTCTGTCACTTACTATGCTGGAGGGTATTCCATGGAGTCAAACTATTTCCTTGAGATAAAGAGAAGCTAGAGACGAAGCATTCCTTCTATTCTTGATAGGTATAAAGTGGGCGCTTTTAGTAAGCCTGTCCACTATTACCCAAATGCTAGTATTGCCTCTTCTTGACCTAGGCAACCCGTCAATGAAGCCCATTGAAATGCTATCCCACTTCCATTGCTGGACTTCTAGAGGATGAAGCAGTCCTCCAGGTTTCTTTTGTTCCGCCTTGACCTGTTGGCATGTCACGCACTTAGAAACGAAATCTGCCAGGTCCTTCTTCATGCCGCCCCAATAGAAAGCTCTCTTTACGTCCTTATACGTCTTGTCTCCACCTGGGTGTATTGTCATCTTGGAATGACGTGCCTCCTCCAGAACCTTCTTCACAAAATCCTTAGCTTGTGGGACGCATAGTCTTCCATCTCGCCTTAGCCAACCCTTATCATTGATGGAGTACCTATTGAGGTGACTGGAAGTTTCACCCCTAATTAGTTGATCAATCACATCCACAAGCTGTGGGTCTTCTCATTGTGCGCCCCCTATTGAGTCCAAGAGAGTAGGGCATACTTCGAGAGATGCTAACAAACCCGGTACAAAATCCGAGGAGGGCCTAAAGTCAAAACTGTCTATATACTCCAAGCTTTGCCTTTCTACAAAGAGAGGGCTTAAGGTCAGTTTCTTTCGGCTCAACGCGTCTGCTACTACGTTGCCTTTGCTAGGAGTATAGGAAATATCAAAATCATACGAGGCAAGGAACTCCATCCACCTTTGCTGCCTTAAGTTAAGATCTTTCTGCGAGAAAAGATACTTCAACGATTTATGGTTAGTATATAATTCGAATTTCTCACCTAGGAGATAATAGCGCCAAGACTTAAGCGCAAAGACGATGGCGGACAACTCAAGATCGTGGGTTGGGTAGTTCTTTTCATGCGCTTTCAATTGTCTTCCACCATAAGCTACTACCCTCCCTTCTTGCGTCAGAACAACGCCTAGCCCCGTACCACAAGCATCCGTATATACTGTGAACATTTTGCTTCCATCTGGCAAAGTCAGAACTGGAGCTGTTGTGAGAGCACTTTTTAATCGTTGGAAAGCAAACTCGCAATCCAAATCCCAAGTGAACGCCAGATTCTTCTTTGTTAGCCTTGTGAGTGGAGCTGAGATTTTCGCGAAATCCCTAATGAACTTTTGGTAAAAACCGGCTAGCCCAAGAAAGCTTCGAACTTCGGTTGCATTTCTTGGTGTCTTCCAATCTTGCACTGCCACCACTTTCGCGGGGTCCATAGCCAACCCCTCTTTGGACGCTATATGCCCCAGAAATCTTACTTCCTTTCTCCAAAAATGGCACTTGGAGAATTTGGCTCTTAGCTAATGTGCACGGAGAGTATCCATGATCTCTTTCAGATGCTGAGCATGTTCTTCCTCATTCTTTGAGAAGATCAAGATATCATCTACGAAGACCACCACGAACTTATTGAGGAATTCTCTGAACACCCTGCTCATCAGGTATACGAAATAAGCGGGTGCGTTCGTCAAACCGAACGGCATGACAAGCCACTCGAAGAAACCATCTGGGGTTCTGAATGCCGTTTTATCAATGCTATCTTCAGCTACCCTTAGCTGATGGAACCCAATAGCCTGATCAAGTTGGGAGAAGACCGACGCACCTACAAGCTGATCAAACAAATCGTCTATTCGGGGAAGCGGGTGTCTATTCTTTTTAGTCAGCATGTTTAGCTCCCTATAGTCCACACAAAGATGTACTGAACCATCTGCTTTGGTGGCGAACACCACCGGAGCACCCCATTCCGAGATACTCCTTCTTATAAACCCCTTCTCGAGAAGCTCCTTAACTTGCTTACTGAGCTCCTTTCTCTCCTTTGGAGCCATGTGTTTAACAGGCAGAGCTACGGGCTTTGCATTATCAACAAGATATATGCGGAAGTCTATTGGAGGTAAGCCTTTCACCTCTTCAAAGACATCCGGATATTCCTGCACTACTCTAACCGACTGCAAATTCTCAACGGAAGCGTCAAGCAACTCTAGATAACTAAGCATAACAACACTCAAGGGATTACCGGAAATTTCTAGAGTGTTACTGAGCCGAGTCAAGAGCCTAAAGACTCTTTTCTCACAATCAAGAATGGCACCATTACTGGATAACCAGTCCATGCCTAAGATCAGTCCATACCCTGAGAAGCTCAAAACAAAGGCACTACATCTAAATTCAACACTTAGAATAGAAATTTTCAAATCCAAGAAAACCATCGACAAATAAGCCGAGCCCCCAATTGGATTTGAAACAACCAAGGGATCTTCTACCATACTAGTGTCTAGGTGCAGAGATTCTACTAAAGCAGATGAAATAAAGGAGTGTGATGCACCAGAATCAAAGAGAGTGCGAACTGGATGATCATACCGATAAACTAAACTTTCTACAGAAACATTTCTACCTAAGTTTCTCAAGATAGAATTGAGAAGATAAGCAGGATAAAACAAAGCATCTAGGAGAAGAAGTTAAATATGTACCCCCTGAAGGTCCTTCTTGCGGGCCTTGCCCTTGCTTCTTAGGGCAGTTCTTGCGGATATATCCAGTATCACCACACTGAAAGCATGTTCCGCTCTTCCTCTTCTTCTTTCTACAATCGTGGACTATATGCCCAACAATGCCATAGAAATAACATTTCCTTTTCTCAAGTGCCTTATTATTATTGTTGTGGTCCTTTCCTCCTTGACTATTATCCGTCTTCTTGTTCTGCGATTCTTCCGCTTGCTGTTTCACGTAGAGGAGGAGGAGTAAAAGCATCTGTAGCTGGGGAGTAAGGTCCCCAAACATGCTGAAACGAAAAGGAAAGATTCAAGACAAAAGGATAGATAGATAGTGCATATGGCTTTTGGGGGATTATGCCTTTTAAAATATCAAAACTTTTCTTGAAAATGCTTCATTAAACTTCTTTTTGAAAATAGTTTCAAAAACTTTTATCTAGTCTGGTGAATCTATGCTCTGATACCAAGTGAAACACCCCACCCTCCATTAAGGTCACTCACAAGGGACTGCCTTAACTTTGGTCGAGATTTGTAAGTAAAAGTCATAGACAAAACACAAGACAGATATAAACACACACACACACACACACACACACACACACACATATATATATAAGCAGCGGAAAACATCAGACTTTTATTTCATAAAATACTTGCTCATACAACACATTTCCATAATTGTCTCATAACAACTTCCAAAACATTACAACATCATTTCTATCTTGGTTTTTAAATAAAGAAGCATAAAACGTGATTAAAACTGCATAAATCCCCATAGGGTATGACCAACAGCCATAGCCAAGGAAAGAGACTCCAAACCGTACATCAACTATCTTGAAGCTTTTAAAGAATCTGACTAAGCTGAGTTATTTCCTCCCTGTGGACCTGGGGAGGGGGGAACGGAAGAAAAGAAGACGAAAGAAAATAGGGTCAGACATAAAGCCTGGTAAGTCTAGTGACTCTTCAGTATGAGAATAAGAATAAGGGCATGATAGGTATAAACTGGAAACAGGAAAGTATCATAAACTAAGATGAAGTAGTTTTGAAACGAATATACTATCGCACCCCACACTATATCTCTGCACCTACTTGTATTATCTTAACTATCACCCCATGCTGGAGGTAAAGTGATCCCCTTTTCTAAAGATCGGCTCCTACTCGCATAATCATCTGTGTCTTACGACCCCCAGAGATTGTAGATACCTATGCTGGCCCCACCATGGGGTGTATCAAGTCCCATGGTGGCGACCCGACACAAACCTTAGAATGCATAGGTTATACTACTGGTGCCTCCAGTGCCCTGTTTATCTGCTCCGAAGTGTGTGCACGCCCGCACTCCATTAGAACCCACACTGTTGCACCCACCGCCGTCGCTTTGACCGCTTACAATCAGCCCAGTAATCGTGCCCCACCTTGCCTAGCTTCAGGGTACCATGATACCAAATTGGGTTACTGCTGAAATGGGTCCTCGTTACTAGGGTTTTCTAGTCAAACATGCTAAGCGGTTAAGTGTCTGTATTTACCTAACCCCACCCATCAATTTCATTAACATGTTGAATTGGTTAAGTGTTTTAGTTAACTTAACCCTACCATCCTGACTTGTCTGTCCTTATCCTTTTAAAGCACCGACCACTCACATTAAACAGATATTGTTACAGTTACTGGATGTGCCGGTCGGTTCCGGGCAGATTCACACCGTAACTCAGTCTAACCTCGGGTCCTTATTGGGCTCAATGCTTAACCACCCACATTGGATAGGTATTGTTGTGACTACTGGACATCCGGGCGGGTCCGGGTAGATTTACATCACAACTCAATCCAACCTCATGTTAAGCATATTCGTATTTTCTAAATTTACATATTTGTCTTTATTTCTGAATATATGTAAATTTGTCAATAATTAAATGTTATGGCCCACATTCCAAGTTTAACATTTTTGGTATAAGAATTTATACCGTTTAAATGCCACCAATTTTGGCATGTGACAAACATGCCAATTTCATATATTTTATGTCAAGTTTTATTAATATTCGCAACGTTACCCCGTTTAAACATCAGGCTAAGAATCTTAGCCTAATTTTCGTTCGCATAGTCTTAACATATAATATTAGGCTAAAAACTTAGCCTAATTTAGCGCACACAAATAGGCATAAGGGAATTCATAAATATAAACATAACATAGGTGTAAACTTGGCATAGTCAATATGAACATCATAGGTGTGAACTTTCAAAATAGCCAACATGAATGTCATAGATGTGAACTTGCAAAATAGTCAATATACATATATGTGAATTTGCAACATAGCCTAAATCAATTTTACATATATGTGAATTTGCATTGAAATAAGGGTCTAACCAATTAGGTGTCACATGAATTAGCATATGATTTAGACAACATAAGTCTAAACTTGTTTTTGGATCTAGGCATAACATCGAACATCACTAGCACATGACAAGAATATGACATTTTCATAAATATGTATAACTTTATGACAAGGGTGTGAACTAGATCCAATCGCATATCCAATTACAACATGAAACATGTACTAAAGTGGATCTTGACATAGATCAAATTAGAAACTTGCAACTTTTGTATAAACATAAGGGCATGTATATGAACATAACCATTTAGGCATAAAGATTTCTAGCATAAAGTATATACATGAGGTTCTAATCACAAACGACCTATATAATCACATGAACATGAACTATACAACTTGCTTGTGATGTTATTGTCATTCTAAAAGTACAATAGGATCAACATCAATCTTAATTATACCACAAACATCCCAATTTCATTCGCAACACAATCATTTCAATACATAGATAAGAATTATCATTGTCGTTACATAATAGCACAATTCCACTTCCAATTTACATCGAATCAAGTCTTAGTTTTATTCTCATCGGAAAAATCACTATACTTAAAACGAACGACGAACTTGGATTCTGGATTCTGAATTCTGAATTTGATATGCTTTCCTTTGGGTAGACTAACGTTGTTTTGATTTGTGTTTTGCTTTAGTATTGGCTTGTTTCTAGGCTTTCTAACTAACGACCACTCCTAGTTTCTTTCTAGCAGCATGACGACTTTAGTATTATATTATTTGTGTGAATTTAGGGTTAAACTTGAGTTGTATTTATAGAATTTCAATCTAATTAGAGCCGTCGATGAAGCTAGAGTGAATCCAGACCATCCATCCCAAGAGAAGCCAATCAGAAAGTGACATGTAAGCCCTCGTGACTCAGCCAAGCCTCAGAATTCGACCAGACCCTGACCAGGCCAGCCAGGGCCTGACCAACAGGTCTTTCTGGCCTGGGCGCACTTGGCAGGTGCGCCAGTGCTAAAATTGTACTGGCGCACTTCCCAAGTGCGCCAGTTCAATTTTGTTCTGGCGCACTTCCCAAGTGCGCCAGTGCATTCTGACCCGTTTCTGGTTTTTCTGCCCAACTTCGTTCGTCCATATCTTCTTCATACGTTATCCATTTTATGCAAACTTGGACTCTATCTCAAGCATAATTTCGAGACGAACGTAATGGCGTAACCCATTTCCCTTGATTTCATCATTTAGAATTAATTATACTTTGATTTGTTAAGTTACAATTAACAGAAAATTCGGGGTGTTACAATTATATATAAAACTCTGGAAACTTGAGAAAAAGGGTGTAAATGAATTTTTGATTTGATATATGGAAATTTTAAGATCCTGGTTGAATTAGTAAATGTTTACCAATCATTTTAAAGGATATTTTGAAATAATTTCAAAGTGAAAATCTTTAAAAATGAGATTTTGAAGTGATATAGTATTGAACTCACTTCGATAGCTGGAAAATAATTCTGATAATGATTGCAACATCATCAGTGTTCATTTTCGAATTTCTAAGTGATAGTTAACTACCAAAGATTTTGTTTTTGAATTGTTTTGATGAAATAAGTTGTTTAAAATTTCAAATATTTTGAATTTCTATCATTATATATAAATATATATGATTTCAAACTGATTTGAAAAAAATCCTGGAATTTGAATTCTGAAATTTAAAATTTAACTTATTAGGTTAAATAGATTGAGAATGGTAAAAGTGAATGAATTGATTAAAATTTGACTTAAACTAAGTTAAATGAAATTGGATTGAGTTACAATTAATCTGGAATTGAATTGGATTGTTGAATAGTAACTTGGGATGTGATTGGATTGATGAGTTAAGAGTTGGAATTGAAATTTGAAATGGATTTCGGTTGGGATATAAGCGAATGATTGGATTTGAGGATAAGTTAACTAGAGATGAATTGGAAATGCATTTGTATGTGCTGAAGGGGTATCAAATTGAAGAGAAAGAGTTGAATGCCCGACAAAAAGGTACTAGTTTATATATTATATTGAGTATGAGATTTTTGTGAGCAATTTTAACAAGTCACTTGGCTATTTGATTTTCTTTTGGATTGGAGAAGACCTAGGGAGGCGAGTTGTAGCTGTACCGATTGAGCTGCGCAAAGGAGACGCTGGCGAAATTTTTCAGGAATTTAAGATGTTGGAAAATTTTCAGAGTTTTTGGAAATTTTTGTCAATATAAATAATTAATATTTTAATTGGAATCAAATTGGTTCAGTTGAAACTAAAAGGAGAAAACAAAAGATTTTAATGTAGTTAATAAGGTTTATAGCATTTCCCGACTTTGCAATTTCGGGGACGAAATTCTCATAAGGGGAAAGGAACGTTACGTCCCGGAATTAAAGAAATTTAATAATTAATTTATTTAATTATTTTAATATATTGGTTTGATAATTTAAATAGTTTGAATCCAAATATTTCAGATATTTAAGTTAATATAAATAGTGAATAATAGATTTAATTTTCGAAATAGTCGGAAATGGCTGAATTGGCAATGTTGTGTGAATTGGATAAATTTAATAAAATTAATTCTGTTTAGAATTGAATTATAATAACAAATATAATTTTAAACGATAGCTGAACGTATTAATTATAATATAATTATAAACGAACTCGTAACGTCGCGGTAGTTCGTAATATTGATTTTTGAACTTCAATTGAATATACATAATCCGTTTTAAGTCAGAATTCTGTGAAACAAGAAACGTTTGAATTTGTTAAGATATATTTTTCTAATGGAAGTGAAAAATTGAGATTTCGTCGTATTGATTGTAAGTTATGTCCAAACCAAAATTTTAGAAAGTTGCTATAGAAACGTTTATATGCCATAACGTTTATTTAATATAATAAATCATTGGTTCCGAATTTGGATATGATTCTGAGACGTATACTTAATTTAATTTATAGAATTTTTCTGTAATTTTTATTTTGGAAAATAAGCAACTTTTTATTTAACGTATTTTGCACCCTGAATCAACATTATTGGAACTTCAAAGAATAAGTTAACTTGTCTATATTATTATATTTTTAGAATCGTGGCACCTTGCTTGTCACGATTATGCTTTAATTTTTGGCCATAGCAGTCGATAAATAAACGAAGTTCGTTGCAACAAGTACCTCATTAATGTTAATTAAATATACATGATTAATAAATAAATAAAAGCACTATGCTAAAGAATACAATTGATATCATGAATGCTTTCTCCAATTTAACATCCAAAATAATAAAATTGATGATTTTGAGTTTCATGGAAATAATCATCGTTGTTACACCATGCAACACAATATAAGCATTATGTTGGCTAAAACTGCAAACTAGAACTATACAAGCATGCTAACACAAATGATCAACTTTCAACATCCTACTGGAAACAGTACTGGGAAGGGATAACATTCCAATAAATGCACTAACACTTTACATATGTGATATGATACAAATAAAATTAATACGCATTGTTTGTACGTAGTGTTGTACTTGTGAATTTAAAATCTGGTTATACTGAAATATACAGAATACAAAATCTCCGTATAACTACCGAGTAGTCAATAGTAGCTTAAACTACCAGGAATGGGCACTAAGGCAACATTCAGACGATCTAGTATCACAACCCTTGAACCTAATTTTGGCAAACATACGTTTTACATGATGTTTACGTAAATTACAGGTGTGTAGGGAATCAACTACCGACGCTTTTAAATATGGTTAAATGTCAAGAAAACTAATTGGGATTGAGGTTAATTAGTATACATAAAAGTACTTGCGTATTTCCTTCATGCTGAAGCCAATAACATGCCTACCGATGACACCAGCTACCCTAGGAGCGCGACTACTACATGAAAAATTAAACCTAAATTTGTATCCTACCCTAAGCCACCGAAGACAATTCAATACAGTGTCTAACCTTTCAAAATCAGCAGCTACACTAGAAATGAAAATTCATCTCAGTGCAGACACAAGACTTCTTGCCAAAGTAACCATGAATTTTCAATTCATACCCTGCTTTCTTCTTCTCAACTATCCAAACCGTGCATACCAAGGCATTGGAAGGTATAAATACATGCGGCCATCAACCCAGACTAGTGTAGAAATGGGAACACAAGTCCAGATTAGAAAATAATTCATATAAATTCAGTAAATACTCAAAGTAAATTCAGTAAAATCTCAAACAAATATCCTTGTAACCCTGATAACTCGTTCTTCAATACTGGACACTTTTTGTTGGGTTCGAGAGTAGTTCCTGTAACTGAGTTTTAGTGCGTGCGAGTTCGCTTCATGGATGCCTAAGGGGTAGTGCTCAGGAAGGGCAAGTGATTGGCATTGGTGGCAAAGGAAACAAATTACCATGATGGTGGCTATGGACGGTAAGTGGTTGGTAGTATTCTTCTTGAAAGAGTTGTGCGTAACTTTTTATCTACAGAGAAGAAGAAGCCCGCGATAGAAGAGACGAAGGACGGGTTTGGCATGAGTATGGTGATAACCTAGGGAGGAACGAGATCGGTTGGAAAGGAGTGGAGTTCGGTAGAAGATTCGGATGGTGTGTGGAATGAAAATTGTTAAGGTGGTGCGAGTGGGCTAGTTTGCATATGGGGAGACAGAGATTGTTATGACGAGGATAATGGATATTTTTATTGGAATTTTTTAAGGATAGGAAGAGTAGTTTAAAGACAAATAATTGGCAATTGGCTTTTGTTTTTCTGGAGTTGGAATTAAGGGAGAAAACGAAGCTGTAGGAGGGCTTGCATGGATTTTAAGAGGGATATTGGGCCGGAAATTAAGTGGTGAGCCCAATTTAAAAATAAAAATTTAGTTTCAACTAATTTTAACAACATACTAACTTTAAATTTTAATATCTAATACTTACGTTATCAAAATTTCGTAAATTAGGATCCGTTGGGATCGTATGGACGAGGGCTACACAATGGAACTGGTTTGGAGCCATTTGGAACTCGTTTAGATTTATGACGAACTAAAACACCTGAACAAAACTGTTGAACGTTTATCGTTATTCAATGATAAATGACCAAAGGTGAGTAAACTCACCAACTCTGTCCAGTTTATGATTTTATAAACATTATTTAACATTTATAAAAATGATTAAATGCTGTGTGTGATGGTTGTTTGGATAAATTGCGAATTAATTGGTTGAATTTATTGATTTAGTTATATATATAAACAGTTGATTGAATATTAATCCTATTTATAATAATATTTCATATTAATATGAAATTGTGTTATTTATGTTGATTAACGTCGGTGGATGCAGGGAAACAGGATGGAAAGATCCAACTGGATTCCTCAACAATTATATTGTTGTTTTTCATATATATTGCATTATATGATGTAACAAATAATCGGTGATGGAAAAGAAATTTGTGTTTTAAAAAGGGAAAAATCTATTTTTAAATAGAAGCTGAATTTCGTATAAACTAGAATATATTAACTTGTTCTAATTATATTAAAAAAGTAGTTCGATTTATAAAAGATGTTTAGAAATAAAGTAAAATAATTAATATTAAATAATTTAAAATATGAGGATGAATTTAGGAAGGGAAAGTTGGAAAATCATTTAAAAAGAAAACGATGAAATTATTTTGATGTTCGAAATGTAAATAAGATTGAAGTAAATTTGTAAGGATTTATTATTGGAATTTGACTATGTCGAATATTATAAAAAATTAACTTATCTTTATAAATTATATATAATGAAATCCAGAAGTTGACAAGATAATTAATATTAGGATTATTATTTAATATGAAATCAAGATTAAGTTATAACTTATAAACATGAGTTGATGAAATGAAATATGAAGTAAAGATTTATAAATAACAAGATAAATGGAATTTTAAACTGAAATGGTATTTATTATTTAAATCAAGATTTGATTTAATAAAATGAGTCCATATTTCTTTAAAGAAATAATATTCACATTTAAAAGTGAATAATGGTTTAGAAGCAAACGGTTTGCGAATCCAAAGGTGAAAAGGAAAGTGGTAAATGTGGAAAGTGATAAATTCAAAAGTGAATTTAGAAATTTGGGTTGACCTAAAACAATAAGTCTATTCTAAGGTTCGGAACGTTAATCTAATATAGATTATTCATCAGAGAGTTATAAGTTGAAATTCGATTATATCAAATCCAGGAAAATAATATTTACCTTCCTTTTTAGATGAAGATTATTTATTTAATTAATTTAAATAAATATCATTTATTTATTCAAAGTAACGGATCAGTGTTATATTTTGAAGTTAAATTTTTTAGGAATAGGGATTTTAATGATGTCGTTATAATTAATATTTTATATAAAAAAAAGTGGATTCGTAAACCAAATCCAAGAGTTACATAAGAAATGATTTGATAAGGAATGAAGAAATGGGATTAAGGAAATTAGAAACTGACTGGAGACTAGTTAAGTTGAACGACTTTCTAAGTGTTGATCTGATGTTGGTTTCGTATTTCGGGGTTAATACTTAGGAAGTTGTACTCTTACTAGTTTACGGTTAGGGACTGATGGATGTGAAAGAATAGTGATGCATGAATAATAAAAAGATATGTTTTTCAAAGTTAGTAACGTATATTTTCGAAATATGGGAAATAAGGAGTTGTGATATATGGAAACGTTTTCCAAGAAATCGTAAGAGGCTAAGTGAGTTGGAAAAATATTCGGGTAAAGATATTAAAGGGAAATGGGGAAATGAAATAATGATTGATCGGTAAGATTTCCATTTGGAAATACGACCGTTGTTTATATTATGTTTTCCTTTGACAGTTAAATAACCGACTATCAAAGTTTTTGTCCATTTTCCCTTTGTTGATACGGAGAGACCGGGATCAGATTTATTATCTGAAAACCACTCTATATGTGCGTTAGTGTTACGAATCAAATATGCTGAAGTTAATTGAAGACGAAGGTTATGTGTAACGACCCGAACTTCATCGTAAAGGAAAGCCCAGATTGAGTTGAGGACAAGACAAATCAGAACACAAACAGAAGAACATTTCATCGCTTATTACAACAATTTACATCAGAGTACAAGAATATATAGAGTATGAATAATTTATGAATTGTAAAATATCAGAGATTAAAATACATTACATAGCAGCGGAAAATAATACATAACACAACTGAAACACATATACGGATACAGAGCTTTCTAAATATCATTCCAGCTGTAACCAGGATCCTGTGAATATAAATCTGCAGGACCAAAACTACTAGCTACCCGTGTGGAAAATAGGGGCACTCAGAGTTTAGGTTAAAACAATAAACTCCAGGTCAGTCATTTGACTGGTGTGAGAACTAAAATAGTTATTGAATCTTTACTTTAAAAATAAAGTAAATCCAAGGACCACGCCGTATAACACGGAACGAGTTTCTTCCCAAGAATACGAGTGCATATAACAAAACAGCGCGGTGCTTTTTGAAAAAATGAAGCTATTATAAGACTCAGGTCCCATCACACAATGCAGTGCAAGCCGGAGGATAGAGTTTTACCCTACAATACCCAAACATGCATGATACGTTTAAAACAAATCATTTTGATACTATTATAGTGTAAAGTGTATA
The DNA here is from genome assembly GCA_030737875.1 of Allium sativum. Taxonomy (NCBI): domain Eukaryota; kingdom Viridiplantae; phylum Streptophyta; class Magnoliopsida; order Asparagales; family Amaryllidaceae; genus Allium; species Allium sativum. The sequence continues at coordinate 943,044,637 of CM060918.1, forward strand.
AAGACAACTTCAAATGTAAATGTATCAATCATAGACGGCATAGTATCCATGCTACTATGTCGCCTATACTAGGCTCTATAAATAAAATCGAAATGTCACGTATTGGAAATTGGATTTTCGTCATGAGTCTAGGCAAGGGATGTACTCCTTTCCGCTTCTAGACACTCTAGCAAATGCCTCGGGACTACACACTCTGGGTAACCCCTGGATCTTGCAGGGCCGATCCTCTCTTATGTTTGAGGATTGGCAATTCCTGAACACACATTTCCCGATCCTATAGGACCTATCCATCGGCTCCGTGGAGACCAATATAACCGAGGCGCCTCGCATTCCAACAACCACAAAGGTAAAAATAATATGAATGTCAGGGCTTGCAAAACCCCTACACCACCCATAGCTAGAAAGAAACGTCATGTTCTCCCTGTGGTCCCTTATCCCGTTTTTGACTCATACCGAGGTGTGAGGCCCGCAAATTAACGCTATACACAAAGCTATGCTATATTAAAGTCGTGCTTTGATCATTAACCACAAGACCCAACTTTTCAATATAAGCCTTGATCATTTGCATCTCAGCATGCCACACAGGCAATTCACGCCATGCGACTGATGTCTATCGCTATATATAACCTCTGAGCTCATACGTCTCAGAGAAGGGCGTTAAGCAAGAGAATAAATTCTCCATCGCAAAACATATATATATTTAATAGAGATCAATCAACACAGAATAAAATCCAATGTCAGACACACATCCATTTACAAGTTCGTTCTGGGTCTGAACGAAACCGGAGGCACCTTATTCCTCGTCCCATATGTCCAATACAGGAGAGAGGTCCTCGCATATCCGGTCGATCTCCAAGTACGTCTGGACGATCACCATTTATTACCTCGTCTTGGGTGTACAGCCCAATCAAGACATCAGTAATCATCCAAATGATGTGAAGACCTCCGGTCTTCAACCACCGTCTTCATCGTCGACTTATTGTCTAATCAGTTATTCAGAATCGGTATAAACCCGGCTTTTCCGAATAACTCGCGTATATAATAAACAAGTGTTATAAAAACACAACATACGCCTCATTCCAATTCTGAATATTCTTTTATTTAAATATTCATATCCTTTGGGAAAGGTTGCCATTAATTTTATCAAAGATAAATTCTTTAAATTTATTCTTTAATCTTCCTTTGGATATCAATTCAAACCATATTAAGGTTTTCCAAACTAGTCAAGATTAGCGCACCTTACCGAAGTAATCATTTGTTTAATTTCCCAATCCTAACCTATTCATCCCATGGAGCGAAACTGGTCATACTCCGTATCTAACACCACAGTGTCATTAGTAAATATTAATTACCATTTCACGTTCAAATCTAATTTATGATTTAACTATCGCTAGGAGCAAAACTGGTGATACTCCATTCTCGATCATCTCCCAAATTTGATAATTTAAATTATCAATTCCCATTTCAATCTAATTAAAGATTCATTAAAACTCCACTTAGTTTTAATCTTCCCAAAAATCAATATTAATGATTATTTAACTTTGGAAACACAAACATGCCGCATCGACAATCTACACTGTACTATTGATTTCTGCCGATATATAACCTCTAAGCTCGTACGTCTTAGAGAAGGGTGTTAAGCAAGAGAATAAATTCTCCGCCACCAAACATATATATATATATTCAGCAAAGATCAGCCATATAGTTCGAAATACAACGATCGACATGTAATCCTGTCTTTAACTAGGTTAAAGAACCAATGTCATTTAAAACACAGTTCACAATAAACCCAAATCCTCTTCCATAAAAATGGAATCTTCTCGAAAAAACAGATCAATATATAATCGATATCAATTTTCGTATCCGACTAATAATATAAATGGAATAACAACAAAGCCTTTTAAATTCCATATATATTAACAATCTTCCTCAACAGAAGCTCATTTCGATTATTATCAAATTGAGTTCCAATCAATTCTAGTTTAATATATTAAATAGGAAAATTTTACTTTGAAAATTTTCCGTTAAATCTTAATAAAAATATTTATAAATTCCAAATCACATTTCACCATAAATCGGGTTAAAGAACGAATGTCGTTAACAACACAGTACACAATAAACCCAATTCACATTCCATTTTCATTTCCAAATAAATGTTAATTAAATGGTAAATCTTCTTCAAATCTTAATTAAAAGATTTATTCTTTTCACACTGGGTTTAAGAATGGTGTTAATAAAGACACCATTCACGACAAACTTAAAATCCAATTCAGTATTAAATACAAGGCTCTGAATAGAAATTATATCAGCTTATACTCAATATCAAATTCTGAAATCAATAAATATCGTATTGGGAATAACGATATACATATATCTTCCAAATTTCCATAACAATATCCGTATAATCACGAAATCCAATATCGAAATATTCCGAAGATGATTTCAATTCAAATCCACTCTAATTCATATATTGGAGACTCTGGTTATATTTAAAAACCCATTCTCAATCCAATTTATTCATTTAAAAATAATTGGATTTTAATTCTAGTTAATAACTAGTTCATTTCGATAAAAATATATTTTTATCTTTTCAAATATGGAATTTTTCATCCCAATTCTTTCCAAATCATTTATTATGATTTTACACTAATTACTGATATCTTTAATAATTTTATCAAGGCCCGTACAGTCGATTTCCATAAACGGTCATCGAACTGCACTTACAGCAACCTTTTCCAAATTTTATTTGGACATAATTCCAAATCCAACCGTTAGATTGCAAATTCCTTATATTTTTTGGAAAGCTCTTTTCGATACGAACCGAATGGTTCCGGCTTTAGGAGAATCCGACGGTCGGATCTCCCGTAATGTCAATTCGAAGTCAATGGTCGAAATTCGCGAACTGCCACGGCGCGACGCGTTCTATTCCGGCCATTAAATATATATATTTTGTCGATTTCCACTTAAAACGTATTTTATAAATCGTTTTAAATTCGTTTTCAAAACGATTTCAACTTCATATTCAATTTTAAAACAAAATTGAATATTCCATATCATTAATACATAAATGATAATATTTTCAAAACATTAGCTTACGAAATCATTTCCTTTTCGATATTCATTATAAAAATGAATAAAATCGATATAAATATCATTCACGTCAAAATGGCGTTAACCTAACCAATACGGCTTTATATATTTTAATATATTCGTGTCCACCCCAAATCGGACAGCAAAATTAGATTTTGATCTTTCACTGAATATTATTTTAAAATATTCGTTATTTTAAAATATTCATTATTTTTGAACTGGAATCAGACACAGTCAATTACCATATAATGTTATTTATATAGATTTCATACAACACATGTATATAACAATAATGATAAACAATCAACCATCATCCACAGTGCATTCTACACTTCATAAGCATTAAATATAAATATTTAACGGTTATAACAGTCTATCAACCAAACGATCGACATACCACTGAACAAATGGGATTAGTGTACGTCAAATATCATCCCAACACCCGTGTGGGGTTTCAATCAACAAACATAGATTTTATTTGTGCAGTTGGGCGATGTGTAAAGTTTATCATCCCAATCAATATCAGTCAAATGTGTGTACATAAAAAAATCGTCCGATTTGTAAATGATATTTATTTTATTCATATACTCGTTAAAAATTATATTTTAATGATCTAATATTTTATACAACATATGAATATTCTATTCAGTTCATTTATCAATAAAAATGGCATTTTTATTGTTTTAATATATTTTAGAAAATTTTGGCGGCATAACGGTGCGATACTAGAACCGGGATAAGGTCTAGCCTTATCCCTCGCCTAATAATGGCTCGCGCCATAAACAAACCAAATCATATCAATTCATTTCACATCCCAAACCAATCCAAGCAAATAAATCAACCAAACCAAACAATCAAACAAGTCGTCATGGTTTGTGGACGACGGGGAGCAGTTCATATATGCAGTTGTAAAATAAATAACTCTACAAATAAAATTATAGTGAGAAGTTCTGACCATTGGGATCCATTCCTCTATTCCTTATTTCTGAACGGTTCGGATTTGCCCGAAATTCCAACGCAGTCTTTTCTACGCTGTTCATATTAAAGTGTGATGTCCCGTATTTTTACGGTATTATAATTAATTAATTTAATTATTTAAATAATGATTTAGAGGATTATGTAACGACCCAAGGATTTTTGACCCGAAAATCGACATAAAATCACCATGTCGACTATTCAAGAATCGAAAACACTGGATTGTTATTAGAAAGAATTTAGAGGATGAGAAAAGAAAGAAAGAAATATTAGAATAGAAGAAGGAAGAAGAACACATCAGAATCTCACAGTGGAACGAGTAAAATATGATATATCAAATCTCTTTATACAAAGAAAACTGTATATACATACCAATCATCAAAGTACGACATATATCTGTCACAGCGGAAATACACTTTATATATCTAACGGTGAAGCCTCCTGCTTCTAGCTCCAGAACTCCAGCGAAGACCTAACCTATAAATATACTTGGTCTGACCCGAGCACATTTGAAGCAAAGCAAAATTCACCTAGGTCAGTTTGGAATACTTTCAGTGATAAATTCACAGCACAAACAACTTGTTTAACTTTGGAAAATCCTTTTCGAAATCAAAGGATAATAGTAAGACCGGTCCACACATAAACAAGGATGGTTTTTACCTTACTATGACCCAAAACAGTTTTGAAATCAATATCTTTTCAGATATTATAATAATGTCTATCAAATCACAAATAAATATCAATATAGTAGAACGCTTGCATCTTACGCTATACATATATAGTATACAATCAAAATCACAGGCTCGTATTGGAGAATGAATTCCAACTATGGCAAGGTATGGGACCGCCTTCAGACAATGTATCTCCGGAGATGAATACATTGGGGTTCAATAAGAACGTCTTGCAACCCGACTCACACATGACCAGTCCCTCATTTGTTTTGAGAGTACCGAATATATCATCACCATGGTGGGGGCCAGCCAACCGAACCGATAACATGCATACAATTAAAATAAAAGGGACAACCGAAGGCATTTGATTTCTCCAGATCAGGTAATGATATACCCTAATGGGTGCGACCTATATAGCCATGATGCCTACCCGATTTTGTGCCATTTCCCGGTTGATGAGGCTAGAGGTTACGCTTATCCTTCAAAATAGTATATCTCCATCCACTTTGAATGCCACATTGTCAGATCCTCCAGAAATCACTTAATTGATTCCCACAAAAATACTCCAGTTGTTAGGCTAAAGAAGTTTCCCTTCTATGCCATCAACTTGGTACGTTTTGAAGAAAACAACGTATGCGATCCCTTTGGAAATACTTTGTCAGACATTCGTCCATACAAATCATCCAGGAACATGATGAACCGAAGGCACTCTCCTACCGCATCCTAGGAATCACCTTATAGATTAGTAGCGAGTAGTCCTTACAAATCCGTAGAATTTAACCACGACAGAGTCACAATATACCTCCGGCCGCTAAACAAGAGATTATAAGTAACCCTTCCGTTTTATAAATATCTACGGTCTTCAATTTACTCCGTCACTATCTCTTTCAAGTTAGTCGCGTTCGCACAGTTGATTCGAAGTGGTTTTGGGTCTAGTTCCCATCCCGGTCTCTTCGAAACAACATGTCAAAAAGGTTCAGGAATAATATTCATTTGATAGTCAGTGTTTTAACTATCAAATAATAATGATGTTGTTCAGTACGTTGGCAGCTCAGGTCTTTTAAAATGACATATTTCATTTAAAACTATTCCATCAATTCTTATGATCGATTTCACATTCTTACTTCAAATCCCATTGTTCTCGTTATATTGAAAACAATAGTGTATCTTTATTTACCAGACTTTATTCATTCCTTTATTTCAAAACCTCGTTATATATTCGCTAAATCCTTTCCATTTCCTTTACTTGGAAAATCCCTATATATTCTTATTTTAAACGTATTAAATAGATTCATTCTTCGACTTGGGTCCGATGATGTTAAAATATAAATCGTTTACTTTAAAGTTTACTGATTTCTTATTTGTATTCAAAATCTTTCAATTAACATTGCCAAATTTTCTTTGGAGTAACAAATTCCAAACTTCACTCTTTATTTCCTTTGCCAAGGAAGATTACTATATTTCAATAAACTTCTAGTATTACCCTTTTTCCTAGGAATAACGTTTGCATTTTCAAAACCCTTACGTACTTCTTATTATTGAAAAATATCACCATAGTTTATAAATCCTCTTCCCATTTCCTTTATTACTGCAAGTATCGTTATATTTCTACTTAAAAAAGGGCATAGGTTTAATTAACAAATCCCCCTTATTTCAATTTAAAACATTTCACTTAAACCAACTCTTAGGTGTAAAAATCATCGCTTTGGGTAAAAAATCCTCTTTACAACTTTGTTTGTATGCTTTGAATTAAACTTCGAGTTCTTACCATAATTCCTTTATTTTATTTAAAATAAAAGAAATTCCAATTTCTAAATACTCGCTTTAGTTAACATCATTAAATAAAAATAGTTATCTTTACGATTCACTAAAACTAGCCTCGTTAGTTCTTTTTTAAAGGTTATTTAAATGGTAAATTTATAAATCATAATTAACTCGATGATCACTTCTCTACCACACAACTAATATTATCTCTCGATAATAATGAAGCCGTTCAAGTTAGGGTATTTTAATTACCTCTCAGACCTTGACCGACGACACTCTTATCTTAAGATAATAGTAGTTCGCCACCCGACCATCTATTATTCTATTCCCATTTCCACTATTTTAATTAAACGACTTAATTAATTTAAAACGTCACTTAATTGTTTTATAAAAACAATTATCTAATTTCACTAACCCGTATGTTAGTTTTTGACCACAGTTTACAAATCTCGTTAACGACATTAAAATTCTTATTATAAGATATATTTAATAACTTCTATTAAAACATGATTATAAAAGTATAAATATATTTAAAATCTATCATTTAAATGAAATAAATTTGAAACTTTAATTTAGTTATACAATAAATTTATAACTTTATACTACGTCACTTTGCCTGACGGCAGAACGACGTTTTAAATGGTACATTTTAGGCCTTCACTGCCAACCACTTAATCAATATTGTCGATTGATTAAAATCACATCACGGTTAATATCCATTCAACCATCACTATCTGAACAGGTTTAAATGTCAATTGGGGTTCAAACAGTTCATGTGTAAACCATAAAAAAATAAACAACATACAAAATATTTTGAGGAATCCAGTCGGATCCCTCCAACCTGTTCTTCCCTGCATCACAGACTGTTATAACTTTTCATGACAATATATAATTTAAAATAAATAAATGACGATCATATAATGAACAACAACCATTAAATCAACCATTAGCAACCAAAGCAGCAAATCAACCAATTTGTATTTTTATATGGATTTATCACATCATAGCAGTCCAGAAGAGTGTGAGAATTAACTCACCAGTTTATACGGTTGACGCGTTTGTTCCATTCAATTTCAATCGAGCGTTTAAAATTGACTGAAAATCCAACTGTGTCGAATGGATTCCAAGTCAGCATCATCGTCTAGATCTCATATCTTCGATCCCAACGGATCCTGTTTCATTAAATTCCATGCACAATGAATTTGTTATCGCGATTTAAACTATAACGTTTAATTTATAAACTATAATATAATTAACCTTAAAAAAACTGATTATCCTAATTAGTTACCACGTCAGCATCTCACGCGGTTCTTCCTGCTCCTTAGTTCGAGCCCGATGCTTTCTTCAATCCCTCCCCTTTCTGTACAATCACGATGCCATCCTCAACCACAGTTCGACACCAATAAGTTCACCACGCCGCCTCATCCAACGCCTGGACCCACCCCGACACTTCCACCGCAACCACCACCATCTAGCCTTCGTTCGCCCTGAATCCCCGTCCACTCACATCAACCATAACGCCTGAAAAACCCAATTGAACGGAATCCGTTCATTCAGCAATCGCCGACACTATAGGCCACTAGGGCCCACCAGACCACCGCCATCCTCATCGTTGACCACCCCCGCACCTTTTTGCTTCAGGCCACCTAGCCTTCGCTCGCCCTGAATCCCCGTCCGCTCACATCAACCATAAAGCCTGAAAAACCCAATTGAACGGAATCCGTTCATTCAGCAACCGCCGATACTATAGGCCACTAGGGCCCACCAGACCACCACTATCCTCTTCTTTGACCAACCCCGCACCTTTTTGCTTCAGGCCTTCACTGTAACACCCCACCTCCGCTAGGGTCACTCACAAAGGGAATGCCCTAGTTTTGGAGGGGAATTATCTAGTAAACAGACATAGAGATAACACAAGATAGAACATAGATAAAATAGAGTATATAAAGCAGCGGATATAAACTTTAAAACCAAATCTCATTACTGAAAAATAGAGTCAAAACCTCTTACATCAAAATGCTAAGTCATTATTTCATTACATCAAGTTCTAAAGAAGCAAAGTACTTAAAACAACATAAGTAAAATATTATTCCCTAAAAAGTGCATGAGTGCAGCCATAGCATAGCTCAAGACCAAACCGTACATGAGCTGTCAGAATGCAAGCAAAGTCCAAGCTAAGAGCTAGAGTTTCCTCCCTGAGAACCTAGGGGGGGGGGGAACGAAAGTCAAAGAGGCAAAAGAAAACGGGTCAGTTAAAAAGACTGGTAAGCCCTAGTGACTATCAGCATAGAAACTAGTAAAGTTAACAAGACATGAATAAACTGGAATTAAACATAGGAATGATGATAAGTCCGACATGATAACTAAGCTAACAAGATAACTCAAGTCTAACATTGCGTATTCAAGGTTCGCCATACCAACTATACTGGTATACTAATCCCGTGTCAACTATAAATCAAGAAATAACCCCTTGGCCCAATATCGTGAAGTGACCCAATTCGGGGTCCAACGGTATGATCTAATCGATCGGCTCCCTACAAGTCTAGCTCGTCGTGTGTCTGTGTCATACGGCCCTATCACGAATGTAGTCACCTGTGCTAGGTCCACCTTAGGGTGTATCAAGCCCTAGGGTGCCAACCACCGACACGAATCAAGAATGCACAGATAATCCTACTGATGCCCAATGCCTGCTTTTTCAACTCCGGACTAAGTGCACGACCCTAGTCCGCCTGAACCTATAATGGCGCACCAACTCAGCCGTCGTTCTGGTCGCTTACAATCAGCCCAACAATCGTGCCCCACCCTGCCTAGTCCCAGGGTACCGTGATACATCTAGTGGGTTACTGCTGAAAAGGACAGCGTAACTAGGGTTTCGTTCAGCAGGTTAAGTTGTCATTTAAAATCAATACTTAACCCCATCTACGTGTCATGTAAAATTGACTAAGTGTGTCGTTCTAGTTCAAGACTTAGTCCTACAAATCATGTGTCAGGTTGGTTAAGTGTGTTCAAGCGGTTCATGACTTAACCCTTTCAAATCAACGTGTCAAATTGGTTAAGTATATTCAAGTGGTCCATGACTTAACCCTATCCAGTGGCATTAATTTACTTAAAGCACCCCTAACCTCTCACATTAGACTTGGTTATGGTTACTGGATGTGCCGGGCGGGTCCGGGCAGTTTTACACCATAACCTAGTCTAACCTCGGGTTTCGAGTGCGATATGACCAACTACTCACATTGGGTCCTATTGTTTGCAGTTACTGGGTTCGCCGGGCGGTTCCGGGCAGATTTATACTGCAAACTCAACCCAACCTCGAGTTGGCCACGTTCAAGTTATCTAAGTGTCATGTCCCAAGTTCATATTTTCAAGTATAATTTCATGTCAAGTTCATGTTCCTATCCAAGCTCAAGTTATAACGATATTCATGTTTTCAAGTTCATACTAAATTCAGGTTTTCCTAAACTACCCAAATCGCATCCCCAACGCTCGTGAATTCGAATCAAGGCAATAGATGTAACTAGGGAATAACATAACAAGGATGGGTATAAAGTGGCAAAGGTGATTTCAAGGCAAGCATGGTGTAACTTGAGATATGATCATAACATCACTGGCATATGAAATAGGGTGATAAACATAGCAATAAATGACATAAGATGATAATCCTAAACTTGTGACTAGCAATAGTTTCAACATCACAACATCACAAGCATGTTAAAATAATGATAGGGTTTAGGTTATGACATGAACAGGCCCCTAAATCAAGTTCTTATCAGTATTCCACAAATCAAGGTTCAATATGAACGGTACTAGGTTCAAGGTGAATAGATCTAGGGTGAACAAGAGTAGATCTAAAATAATAGATCAAAAAGGAATAGTCATAGATCAAAGATATACAAGAGTACGTCTCAAGTAGTTATCATGTTTATGTTCAACTTCAATTTACACATGTCCATATTAAGTTTAGAGTTTAGATCTAAGAGTAACTGGGGCTTACAGATCGTGGTTTTTGAGAACTAAGAACAGAAATTGTCGTAGGATCGTTGTTGAGATGTTGATTTATTCCCTTGAATTGTTGTAGAAACGTTGGCCTTCGATTTGGATCTAGTTTGAATGTTTAAGCTTCAAGTTGGAGGCGGCGCCATGGTTCAAGAGGAGACTTAGCAGCATAATGGTGTTAGAAAGATTTGTTGTGGATTAGCCTAGGTCTTAGGGTGTTTTTATAGTTGCAACAACTAGTTTAGGCCATAGTATAAACCCTAGAATCGATCTGAACCGCCAAAAATCGTCACAGGCCCTCAAACAAGGCAACAGGGTCAAGCAGGAGCAACCAGGCCCAAACCAGGTTCAGGGACCAGGTCGACACCCAAGTCGACTGCGCAGTCGACCTGGTCCTGGGGGTGCCGACTGCCTAGTCGACCTGGGGTGCTGGGCGGGAAATTTCCCGCCCAGTCTGTCTGGGTTTTGAAATTCGAATTTGAACTCGAATTCGAACTGTTTTAAACTTTGAAAATTTCTGAAACTTTGGGGAGCCATAACTTGGTCATACGGACTCCGATTTTCGAAAACTCGGACTAGATTTCATGCAGAATTCCGAGACGAACGCAATGGCGCAACCCGTTTCCCTTGGTTCTTATTTTAAAATTTAATTCTTCCTAGATTTATGGTTATAACACGTTATCAAAATACGGGTTGTTACATTCTCCCCTCCTTAAAGGATTTCGTCCCCGAAATCTCTAAGTTAGGAAGAACGTATCCTACCATCCATCATCCATCTACTCAAAACATCATCCACAAGCAAACATTGTCCTTAAGAGATTTCTAATGCTGTATGAACATATGCAGAAAGTGTGTGTATATGTTCCTTATATAATGCAAATGATAAGGCCTGATTGATCTTTCTAATGCAAAATATGTTTAGTGTCATGAATCCAACATGTATGCAAATAATCCTAGTCACGTAAGCACTATATGTGTGCACAAACATTCATCCATATGCAACATTCATATGATAACACATTCAATTTCATCCATAAATAAGTATAAACACTCATGCATATGCAATATGAAAATGTGTCTGAGCCGATCTAGTGCCTAATGTGTGTTATGCAACCACGAGCAATCACTTGCAACCACTTGCAACCATTCACAAACATCAAGAATAACATGTTTCAAATACATGTTTACATTCATAGGATTCTACCTAAGGTTCTCAAGACATGATCGAAAGGATATACAAGATAAAGCAGAGTATCTAGGGAAAAGAAGTTAAAGATGTACCCCTAGAAGGTCCTTCTTGCGGGGCTTGCCCTTGCTTCTTAGGGCAGTTCTTGCTGATGTGTCCAGTTTCACCGCATTGAAAACATGCTCCTATCTTCATCTTCTTCTTCCTACAGTCCTGGACTATATGCCCGTCAATACCACAGAAGTTGCATTTTCTTTTCTCACGTGACTTGTCATTCTTGTTGTTGCTGTTCTTTCCTCCTTTCTCGGAGTCTCCCTTTCTTGTCTTAAGACTCATTCGCCTTGACCTTCTTCTTTCCATTCTCGTCTTCTTCATGAAGTAGGGCCATATTCACCAAGCTTTCAAAGGTCGCCCCCATGGGTACATGAGTCATGGCCATAGTGTGGAGTGGCTCGCTCAATCCTCAAGCAAAGCGTAGAGCCTTCTTCTCAGCCGTGTTGACTAAGTCCAAACCAAACCGAGCAAGCTGATTAAACTTATTCACGTATTCCCTAACTGACATGTCCCCTTGCTTGAGTGCCAGGAACCTCTCCATCTGAAGACTCGCTTCTGCGGATGATAAAAACTTAAGCCCAAACCTCTCTCTAAAGTCTGCCCAAGTCTCAATTGGCCTGGTAGCATTCGTGACTTCCCACCAAAATGCGGCTTCCTCTTTCAACAACCATGCTGCCAACTGAACTTTCCTATGATCCTCCATATCGAAAATAACAAACAAGTCTTCAGTCTCTTTTAGCCAGTTTCGCGCCTCAATGAAGGTTTCAGTTCCAACGAAGTTCTTGCCGCCCATTCCTATAAAGTCCTTGCATATTTTGGCGAAGGCGGTACCCGAAGGAGGAGGAGGAGGAACCGTCGCCACCGGGGGAGGAGGAGGAGGGATATCTGCTGGGCCCGCGCCGTTGGCCCTAGCTTCCAAGTATCTTTGGAACAAGCCAGGTATGGGTACTCCCTCAGGAAGGTTAAGATCAGACATGCTGAAAAGCGAAAAGGAAAAAGATTCAAACGAGGAAACAAAGGAAAGTGCTAATGGCTTTTGGGGAATAGCCTTTTCTTAAAAATAAAACTTTTCTTGAAAAATGCTTCTTTATAAACGGTTTTGAAAATAGTTTCAGAAGGTTTTTAAAACTTTTGCCCAGTCTGGTAATCTTCTGCTCTGATACCAAATGTAACACCCCACCTCCGCTAGGGTCACTCACAAAGGGAATGCCCTAGTTTTGGAGGGGTATTATCTAGTAAACAGGCACAGAGATAACACAAGACAGAACATAGATAAAATAGAGTATATAAAGCAGCGGATATAAACTTTAAAACCAAATCTCATTACTGAAAAATAGAGTCAAAACCTCTTACATCAAAATGCCAAGTCATTATTTCATTACATCAAGTTCTAAAGAAGCAAAGTACTTAAAACAACATAAGTAAAATATTATTCCCCAAAAAGTGCATGAGTGCAGCCATAGCATAGCTCAAGACCAAACCGTACATGAGCTGTCAGAAAGCAAGCAAAGTCCAAGCTAAGAGCTAGAGTTTCCTCCCTGAGAACCTTGGGGGGGGGGGGGGAACGAAAGACAAAGAGGCGAAAGAAAACGGGTCAGTCAAAAAGACTGGTAAGCCCTAGTGACTATCAGCATAGAAACTAGTAAAGTTAACAAGACATGAATAAACTGGAATTAAACATAGGAATGATGATAAGTCTGACATGATAACTAAGCTAACAAGATAACTCAAGTCTAACATTGCGTATTCAAGGTTCGCCATACCAACTATACTGGTATACTAATCCCGTGTCAACTATAAATCAAGAAATAATCCCTTGGCCCAATATCGTGAAGTGACCCAATTCGGGGTCCAACGGTATGATCTAATCGATCGGCTCCCTACAAGTCTAGCTCATCGTGTGTCTGTGTCATACGGCCCTATCATGAATGTAGTCACCTGTGCTAGGACCACCATAGGGTGTATCAAGCCCTAGGGTGCCAACCACCGACACGAATCAAGAATGCACAGATAATCCTACTGATGCCCAATGCCTGCTTTTTCAACTCCGGACTAAGTGCACGACCCTAGTCCACCTGAACCTACAATGGCGCACCAACTCAGCCGTCGTTCTGGTCGCTTACAATCAGCCCAGCAATCGTGCCCCACCCTGCCTAGTCCCAGGGTACCGTGATACATCTAGTGGGTTACTGCTGAAAAGGACCGCGTAACTAGGGTTTCGTTCAGCAGGTTAAGTTGTCATTTCAAATCGAGACTTAACCCCATCTACGTGTCATGTCAAATTGACTAAGTGTGTCGTTCTAGTTCAAGACTTAGTCCTACGAATCATGTGCCAGGTTGGTTAAGTGTGTTCAAGCGGTTCATGACTTAACCCTATCAAATCAACGTGTCAAATTGGTTAAGTATATTCAAGTGGTCCATGACTTAACCCTATCCAGTGGCATTAATTTACTTAATGCACCCCTAACCTCTCACATTAGACTTGGTTATGGTTACTGGATGTGCCGGGCGGGTCCGGGCAGTTTTACACCATAACCTAGTCTAACCTCGGGTTTCGAGTGCGATATGACCAACTACTCACATTGGGTCCTATTGTTTGCAGTTACTGGATTCGCCGGGCGGTTCCGGGCAGATTTATACTGCAAACTCAACCCAACCTCGAGTTGGCCACGTTCAAGTTATCTAAGTGTCATGTCCCAAATTCATATTTTCAAGTATAATTTCATTTCAAGTTCATGTTCCTATCCAAGCTCAAGTTATAACGATATTCATGTTTTCAAGTTCATACTAAATTCAGGTTTTCCTAAACTACCCAAATCGCATCCCCAACGCTCGTGAATTCGAATCAAGGCAATAGATGTAACTAGGGAATAACATAACAAGGATGGGTATAAAGTGGCAAAGGTGATTTCAAGGCAAGCATGGTGTAACTTGAGATATGATCATAACATCACTGGCATATGAAATAGGGTGATAAACATAGCAATAAATGACATAAGATGATAATCCTAAACTTGTGACTAGCAATAGTTTCAACATCACAACATCACAGGCATGTTAAAATAATGATAGGGTTTAGGTTATGACATGAACAGGCCCCTAAATCAAGTTCTTATCAGTATTCCACAAATCAAGGTTCAATATGAACGGTACTAGGTTCAAGGTGAATAGATCTAGGGTGAACAAGAGTAGATCTAAAATAATAGATCAAAAAGGAATAGTCATAGATCAAAGATATACAAGAGTACGTCTCAAGTAGTTATCATGTTTATGTTCAACTTCAATTTACACATGTCCATATTAAGTTTAGAGTTTAGATCTAAGAGTAACTGGGGCTTACAGATCGTGGTTTTTGAGAACAAAGAACAGAAATTGTCGTAGGATCGTTGTTGAGATGTTGATTTATTCCCTTGAATTGTTGTAGAAACGTTGGCCTTCGATTTCGATCTAGTTTGAATGTTTAAGCTTCAAGTTGGAGGCGGCGGCCATGGTTCAAAAGGAGACTTAGCAGCATAATGGTGTTAGAAAGATTTGTTGTGGATTAGCCTAGGTCTTAGGGTGTTTTTATAGTTGCAACAACTAGTTTAGGCCATAGTATAAACCCTAGAATCGATCTGAACCGCCAAAAATCGTCACAGGCCCTCAAACAAGGCAACAGGGTCAAGCAGGAGCAACCAGGCCCAAACCAGGTTCAGGGACCAGGTCGACACCCAAGTTGACTGCGCAGTCGACCTGGTCCTGGGGGTGCCGACTGCCCAGTCGACTCCCCAGTCGACCTGGGGTGCTGGGCGGGAAATTTCCCGCCCAGTCTGTCTGGGTTTTGAAATTCGAATTTGAACTCGAATTCGAACTGTTTTGAACTCTGAAAATTTCTAAAACTTTGGGGAGCCATAACTTGGTCATACGGACTCCGATTTTCAAAAACTCAGACTCGATTTCATGCAGAATTCCGAGACGAACGCAATGGCGCAACCCGTTTCCCTTGGTTCTTATTTTAAAATTTAATTCTGCCTAGATTTATGGTTATAACACGTTATCAAAATACGGGTTGTTACATTCACCCCCCTCGTCACCTCGTCAGGCCATAATCACCTCAAAACCAATGCCAGCTTTGAAAAACAACCCAAAAACCGTACCCTCCGATCAACTCTCAAATTCCGGCGACTCCGGAAGCCATTGGACCTCTAACCAGTACCAAATTAAAGCCTTGCTCCTCCTCTTCAAATCCCCTCATATCTGAGCTCCTAAAATCGACCCTATCTCCTCAATTTTACCAAAGAATGGAACTTGTTTATTTCGGTTTTTGTGAAATTCTAGCCACCACAGGTGACCGTTCACCCCTAACTTTTTACAGCAGCTCGGCATCGAGCCGATCTACAACTTTGCTTTGGATTGCCATAGCAAATTCTCGACGGATTTGGAGAAATAAATTAATTTGTAACCAGGGTTTTTTTGTGAAATAGGTTGAAGAAAAATGAAGATTGATGGATTTTCTGGTTTTTTAGTGTATATATAGTTGTAAAAATTATTATTTTAACTTGATGTGACGAGGTGCGCTGACTAACGATTTTTATTTCATGTCTATCGCAATTTCCGAACGTTGTTTATTCGCTCCTGTGCTCACAAACAATCCCCATTCGTGACGAGAATGGACGTCATAGTATAATTTGGCGATACTGTCCTAATGAAACTTGTCTCGTCAAATTCCGAGTCCGTTTGCTCAAACGACGCTCGTTTACGCCCAAATGGTCATTATATTTACATTTTATTTTGTCACGCTCACAGAATAACCCCGATTGACGCGCAACTTGAAATCTAGCAATAATTTATAGTTGCGGCCCCAATAAAATTTGTTTTGTCGAAAACGAAGGTCGTTTGAATAAAGTCCCTTTTAAAAAGTCCAATTCACATTAAAATAAACCAATTTAAAAATACCTCAATATAATAATATTAAAATATTACAATTGACCATACTTAACCAGAATTTCATATAATACCAAAATAAAATAACTCAGGTTGAGTTTCAAGCCAATTCGATATTAAAAATATTCAAAAACCCCTTATTTTATAAAATAAATCGATATAATATATAAAGGAATTCCACAGCGACTATTTTAAAATTTGATTTGGACATAAAATAAAATTTACAATAAGAAAACTCAATTTTTCTCTTGCATTAGAAAAATATTATCCAACAGATTCGGATGTTTCTTGTTTCAGGAAAATCCGACTCATATTAGGCCCTGTACAACCATTTAAAGTTCAAAACCCCATTTTACGAACTGCCGTGCCGCTGCAGCTCGTTTTATAATTAAATTATAAATTAAACATTCTGGCATCGTTTAAATAAATGAATCGTTATTATAATTCAATATAAACAAATATTTACCATTTTGAATTGTTCGCTCACATTATTTGGTAAATTCAACATTTCTCAAATATTTTGAAAATAAACTATTTCTATATTATTTATATTAATAACATTTTCAAAATAAATAATTAGACTCGATTATTTAAATTCAAATCATTATTTTAAATAATAAAATAATTCGAATAATTGGCCAGAAAATGCGGGACGTTATAGATTAAATGGTCGTTGAATTAAATAATAGTGAATATTTAATTAAAATAATAATTAAATAATATATTTAGTTCTGAAATGATCAGAATTAGCTGAAATGGAAATATAGTGTGAATTGGGCAATTCAAAACATATAATTCAGTTTAAATTTGAATTACGATAACGAATATATTTAATTAACAAATTTAGAGCATATAAATTATATTATAATTATAATCGAGCTCGAAATGGCGCTGTAGTTCGTAAATTGGCGATTCGAACTTCAAACAAATATACAAAATCCGTTTTAAGTCGGATTTCTATGAAACAAGAAATGTTCAGAGTTGATGAAGTATATTTTTCTAATAGAAGAGAAAAATCGGGATTTCGTCGTGTAGATTTTGAGTTATGTCCAATTCAAATTTTGGAAAAGTGGCTATGGTATTCCTTTATAATTTATATCGATTTATTTATATTATAAAAGGAATTTAATATAAATCGAAGATCGATATAATTGGGAACTTTGAAATATCGAGCTGTAAATTAAGTTAGAAATATATTAGAGCTGTATGATATCGTATATGAATATATATATACGATAATATTAATTTATTAATATTTAATTTATTTATTTTTAAATATATTTAAAAAGGGTTTATTTAGAACTTTAAAAATAGTCAGTTTTGCAAACAACCTCTGTATTCGACGAAACTAGTCTCGTTGGGTCCGTAATGTCAAACTCTAGTTGTATGTCCATTTTCATGATTTTTGGATATATTATGTGATCACAGGAATTTCTAGAAGACAAATAAATTAGAAAATGGTTTGAAGAGGATATTTTAAACTAATAAGAAAATATCTAAAAGTTAAGCACCCCTAACTTAATCCCTTAATCTAATTTCCCATATCTCTCATGGTCAAAAAGGAAGCCACGCACTTCATTTCTCAGCCGCCAATTCCTTCTCAAAGAAAAGCAAATCGTGTTCTTCTTATATCCACCAAAAATCAAACGATAATCCTTGAATCATTCTAACCTAGAATTTTCTCTCTGCTCAAACCATTTTTGAGCCGCCATCATTTTTTTTCCAAAGCAAGAAAACGTGAAACCGATCTTTTCAAAAATTCATAGAAAGTAAGACAAAAACCCTAAAATGTTGAAATCAATTGTTTTGAGCTCGTGGAAGCAAGAGCTTTCCACTGATGACCTTCATTTGGGGTGCGATGCAATTTGGGGAAGCCTCATTTTCAAACACCGTGCTAGGGCTGAGGGTGGCCATCGACATGGTGGGAGTTGGGTCGTTTTGTTGTGGTCAATGGGTTTCTCGCGAGGAGGCACAGCTGGTGGTGTCGACGAGAGGGACTCCAGTGCTGAGTCATGAAAAGCGATGGCGTTAGTCGATTGGGAAGGCAACAGGTCGGTTTCAAGGTGGGGGTGTCGAACTCAGTTTGGTGGTGACTACCGGATGCGGGTAGCGAAGAGGAGATGGTTTGCAGGGGTGACAGGGTTGGTCGGTGACCGGAGCGATGAACGGAGGTGGTCAAACGTTGGTCAAAATCGGGTTTGGTTAGGCATAGGAGCGGGATTTCTGTTTCTTCGATCGTGGAAGATGTAAATAGCGGGTTGGGTTTACACCATGGGTTTATGGGGCGAGATTCAAGGTAAGGCCCAGTTTTAAGAGAAAGAAGAAATAATAAAAGAAAAGTTAAAGCCCAATTTATATAATAGTGTATTAAAACTTGTAATATTGATAACTTCCGCATACGATATCAGAATTTGACGAAACAAGATCCAACAGGATCGTATGGACGACGACAACGCCATGGAACTGACTGGGAGTGAATCATAGCTCGTTACAATTTATAGCAAAATAAATTGTCCGTTTGAATCAATCGATGGTTATCGTTATTAACGATGATCGTCCAATGTGAGTAAAACTCACCAACTCTACCAGTTCATATTTTTATAACGTATATTTAAAGCTGATAAACGATGATTGATTGCTGTGTATTGACTGTTTGGTTGAACTGCTAAGTAATTGGTTGAAATTATAGTCTGGTTATATATATATATGTATAAACTGATTCTGTTTAGCAGAATATTTCATAGTGAATTGAAATTGATGTCAGGTCGGAGGAATCCAACTGGATTCCTCAACATTTATTTTACTGTTTTTCATATATTGTAATATATGATGTGATATATAATCTGTGTTGATTACGTGTGTTCAATGATATCGATCATTGTTATTTGGGTATTTTAAATACCGTAAGAAATACTGGAATGTAGAAAAGGAGATTTTCAAAGTGTATTTTGAAAATAAATTATTTATATAAAATCAATGGATTTTATATATAAAAGGAAAAGGGTTTTATAAAAGAAAATAATTATAAAATCAACGGATGTTGAAAAGGAAATATTTGCAAAACATTTACAAATAGAATTGAAAAGGAAATATTTGTAAAATATTCACAAATAGAATTGAAAAGAAAATATTTATAAAACATTTACAAATAGATTATAAATGGAAATATTTATTTATGAAATAGATAGAGTTATAAAAAGAATTATTTATTTAGAAAATAAATAGAATTGAAAAGGAAATATTTATTTAGAAAATAAATAGATTATAAAAGGAAATACTTGAAAAATGAATAGAATTGTACAAAAAGAGAATTTTACACTAGGAAGGTTTAGACCCGTGCTTTGCACACAGGTATAACAGAATATGAATTCAAAGTGAACATCTAAGAGAAATATGTTTTAACAGATAAAGTAAGGAGATTTATTTACAAATAAGGTTTTATAAATTAAGTAAAATATTTATCGTTGGATAAATATTAATATATAAGTCAGGACTTATATAGAGAAGTAAGAATCGATTTCAACATCGATATTTGAAACTGAATATGGACGAAGAGTAAGTTGGATAGGGTTAACCAATTAGAGTTAACCTGTTAAAGTTAATAAGTTAGACTTAATCGATTAGAGTTAAATTGAACAAGAGTTATTCAAATAGTGTTAATCGAACAAGAGGTTATCGAATATTAGTTATTCGAATAGAGTTAAAAGGAGTTATCGAATATTAGTTATTCGAATAGAGTTAAAAGGAGTTAATCGAATATAGTTATTTGAAGAGAGATTATCGAATATAGTTATTTGAAGAGAGATTATCGAATATAGTTATTCGAAGAGAGTTAATCGAATGTAAATCATTCGAAGAGAGTTAATCTAATGTAAATCATTCAAAGAGAGTTAATCGAATGTAGTTATTCGAAGAGAGATTATCGAATGTAGTTATTCGAAGAG
This sequence comes from Allium sativum, assembly GCA_030737875.1. Taxonomy (NCBI): domain Eukaryota; kingdom Viridiplantae; phylum Streptophyta; class Magnoliopsida; order Asparagales; family Amaryllidaceae; genus Allium; species Allium sativum. The sequence goes on from CM060918.1 coordinate 943,065,240, forward strand.
AGAATATCGAATATAGTTATTCGAAGAAAGAGTTATCGAATATAGTTTATTCGAAAAGGAGTTATCGAATAGATATTATTCGAAAGATGGTTATATATTGAAATTCGATTATATCGAATTTTGGAAAGTGCACTTTCCGTTTTTAATCAAGATTTAACGATTTCTTTATAAATTATCTATTTAGTTATTAAGTTAAATTAAGGAATAAAAGTTATATTTTGAAGTTAGATATTTCAGAAGAAGGGATTATAACGTTATAGCTATAATCAATGTTTTAAAATAAAGAAGTGGATTCGTAAATAGAATCCGAGGGTTACATAAGGAAGTTTGTTAAAGATTTAAAAGGTGAACTTTGTCTATTTCGAGGTTAAAGATGTTGTTCAGTTAAGGTCTGAGAGGTAGTTATACCCCAACTTGATTGACGCCATTTTTAACTTAAGGAATGGTTAAGGTTCGATAGTGAAGGTTGGTTAAGTGAAATTAATTAATCAGTGTAATGTTTGAGTTGGCAAAATGATGTTTTATTTAAATATCTGTTTAAATCCAAGAAATGAATTTTGGAAACATTTTCCAAATAAAATCAGAGATATTTTCAAATCATAGAAAATGAAATGTTGGATGGTAAAGAATACTGGAAAGACAGTGATACATGAAAAAAAGATGGAAATGTTTTCCGATGATTAATAACACATATTTTCTAAATTTAGAAAATAAGGAATGTTGAATTTATAGGAAATAAATTAATGAAAAAAAGAGATAAACGTTGAATGATGACTGATCGATAGAATTTCCATCTGGAAATAATATCGATGTTTGCACATGTGTTTTTCTTTGATAGTTAACCCACCGACTATCGAAGTTTTTGACCATTTTTCCTTTGTCAATATGAAGAGACCGGGATCAGATTCATCATCTGAAAACCACTCTGTATGGGCGTTAGCGTTGCGATCAAATATGATGAAGATAATTGAAGACGAAATTATGCAAGGGCTGTCCTGTTTACAGAATAGTGCCTTCGGTTTTTCTAAGTCCCAGGACAACCTGTATGGAAGAATGTCTGATAGAGTATATTTAATGGATCATGTAAGTTGATCTCTTCAAGCGTATGCACGTCTGGTGGCGAAGGAATTCGTTTCTCTTAGCTGTATATCCGTTGTATTTTCGGGGAAATCAATTTGTGATTTGGCGGGTATGACGATGTGACATTCAAAGTAAATAAATGTGTGATCTGTCAGAGATAAGCGAGGCCTCTAGCCTCACAACCGGGAAATGACAAAAATCGGGCAGGCAACATGGCTAAGTGGTTGGCTGCCAAGTAGGGTGTATTATCACCTATCTATAGATATTCATTTCATTCTATAATCTGTTGTCGATGTTGTCCCATTCGAGAAACGGCTGCTGATCCCAACCGTTGGTGATATACATTCGATACACTCAGGCGAAATGAGTGGTCGGTCATGTATGGCCGAGTTGCAAGATGTTCTTGTTGAACCCAGTGTATTCCTCTCTAGAGGTACACTATCAGAAGGTGATTCCATACCTTGTCATAGTTGGAAATCCATTACCCAATAAGTGCTCGTGGTTTTGATTGTATACTATATATGTGGAACGTGAGATGAAAGCGTTCTGCAAAATGATTATTATATTGTAGTTGATAGACACTATTATAATATCAAAAGAGAGTTTTGATATAAAAGTTGATCATTTTTTTCAAAAGGATTTTAAAAGTTAAATCAAATGTTTTGGATTCTCATAAGGGAAAAACCCGTTCCGTTATACGGCGTGGTCATATGAGATATCGTTTAATTGCTCAAACTGTTTTAATCTATTTTACTCACACCAGTCCCTTGACTGACCCAGAGTAATTTTGTTTTGTTTTCCCTAAACACTTGGTTGCCCAATTTTGTACGGGCAATCAAGTAGTCAGGATTTTACAGATATACTTGGAGAGCTTGGAGCAGGAGGATTCAGGATTATATAACTATTTTTTATTCCGCTGTGTTGTAAGTGTTGTACTCTGATAATGTTACTCTATACATATACTGATTTTATTTCAGAGATATGTATCTGTTATATATTGTTCGTTCTGTTGTGAGATTCGTGTTTACTCTGATGTTGTATGTTCTTCTTCTTCTTTTATTCTAAGTTTCTATCTTATCTATTCTCACCATGTAATTTCTTTCATGGACTATCCGGTGTTTTCGAAGCTTGAATAGTCGACATAGTGTTGTATGCCGAAATCCAGGATCGAAAATTCCCCGGGTCGTTACAGTGGTATCAGATCTTAAGGTTAAGTGATTACCTTGGCTCTATGGCGTGACTCGGTAGAGATGGGGTTAGTAATAACCTTGATTGAGTTAAGTGTATATATACGAGTAAACGTTTTTGTTATTTGGTATAAAAACTATTTTATATTGTGGAGATTAATTGGTTGAGTTGTTTATAAGTTCTGGTCGATCCGTTTGATCCACTGTATCGGTAGGAGTTTCTAAACACTCGAATACGATGGGTCGACACGATATGTTTTGAATAGAGGGTAAATGAAAATAAGTTTACCCAAAGTATATTTTGATATAGAGAAGATATATATATTGGATTTACTGGTTGTTATCATAATCGAGTAAGATTATAAATTAAATGTTTATGTAAATAACCAATCAGAATTCATATAAGTGAAATATATGAAATCAAAATGAAGTAAATCTGAATTTAAATCAGAATTGAAATTAAAACCCTAGATATTTGGAAAAGTGTTTGTAAATGGATTTGGAATTAATATATGAGAATTTTAAAATCCTGGGAGATTTTAAATTGTTTTACAAGCATTGTGAACGGTACTTTGAAATGTATTTCAAAATAGAAGTGTTTAGAAATCGTTTTGAAAGTGATATAGTATTGAACTCATTTCGATAACTGGAAAATAGATTTCGATGATGATCATGACATCATCGGTGTTCATTTTTGAGTGTATCAGTGACAGATTACTACCAAGGATTTCGTTTTGAATTGTTTTGAGAAAAACAAGTGTTTTGAATCCTTAAAAGGAAAGTTTGATTTTTGAGAAAAGCAAAGATGTTTAAAACCCCAGGAAGAGATTGTTCAAATTTAAAACAAATTTAAATAGAAATTTGTGAAACCGAGCTGGAATTGAATTGAAAACCAATTAAGTGGAAATTGAATTGGATTAGAATGATATCAAGAAAATTGGATTTGTGACATAGGAATCTGAAATGGTATTGGATTGATGAGTTAAGAATTTGAAAATCGAGAATGGAACTTCGATTTGAAATTGAATTTGGCTTGGATAAGCGAATGGTTGTGTTGGAGATAAAAGTGATTTGAGTTTGATTGGGATAACGTTTAAATATGTTGAATTGGTAGCAGATATGAAAGATGGAATGATATGCCCGACAAAAAGGTACAAGTTTATATTTGGTATAAGCATGAGATTTATGAGCCGATTGGCTGTTTGATTTTCTTTAAGGATGGAGAAGGCCCAGAGAGGCGAGTTATAGTTGTACCAATTGAGCCGTACAAAGGAGGTGCTGGCGAAATTTTTCAGAAATTTATGGAATTAGAAAAATTTCAGGATTTTTGAAAATTTTCGATAATAAGAATTAATTAGTATTTTAATTGAAATTAAATTGGTTCAGTGGAAACTGAAGTTAAAAAATAAATTCGTATCAGTCAATAGGGTTTGTTTCCTACCTTAGCAATTTCGAGGACAATTATTTTAAGGGGGAAAGAATGTAATGTCCCATATTTTTATGGTATTATAATTAATTTATTTAAATAATGATTTAGAGGATTAAATGGTCGTTGAATTAAATAATAGTGAATATTTAGTTAAAATAATAATTAAATAATATATTTAATTCTGAAATAATCAAAATTAGTTGAAATGACAATTGTTAGACCAAAAAATGGTCCTAACACCCAAATTGTCGTAATTAGAGCATAGGACATGAAGAAATAACTAAAAATAAGAGAAAAAGCAAGACAACATGATTTTTATAGTGGTTCGGCGTTAACGAGCCTACGTCCACTTCATATTTTATCATTTCATTCACAGATTACAATTACAATAAAGATTGTCTCTGAATCATTCGAATTCAATGAATGATTCTCTCTGAGTTCATTGATTTTATTGAGGAAGATGGTGGTTATTCATGGGCAAGTGTTAGCCATGGCAGCCATGGATGTTGAGATGCCAAAAGTCCCTTGAAAATGCTCCCTCGAGGTGTATTTATAGCTGTAGGAAAGCCTATATGGTGATCAGGTCATGGTAAGACACGTGGCACCCGATCCGCGAAAGTAGGAGCGGTCATAGCCTTAAGAATAGGTCAACATTCATGCATAGAAGCAGGTTCGGTCCAGGCGGTTCATGACCATGTTATGCACCATGGATCGGGTCGTGGTCATAAGGGGCTCCACGGTCGGATCATGGATCATGGGTGTGTCAAGTTGCGATCGTGATGAGGGCGAGCTGAGGGGGGCGATCCGATGAGGGGCGAGCCGGTCCAGGAGGTGATGCTTCGTCACTTCATCCAAATGATTGCCAGATTACACTCATTCACGGAAAAGGGCGTAACTTTTAAACCTTAAGGCCGATTGGGCCAAACGAAGGCTCTACTTGAAGCTAATTCAGAGGGCTATAAGTTTTTATGTGTTTAGATCCAAATGAAGTAGTTTGATAGGAGTTTCAGGCCAGTTTATACTGATGCTCGAGGGTGATGCCATTCCACCATTTCAACCAAGCGATTGCTGATCAATTCATGTTCGTATTCAAATCCTTTGCTTTGGGTAGCCTAGTCACAAGGAAGGCTAACATTTTTCCCCCCAAAGTACATCTTATCGCAGGTGAGATGTGCTTTGAATATGTTGAGCTAAATCTCTGGAACGTCATTTATCCTTGAGAAGGCTTTATCCAACTGTTGCATTGCTTCCCTGGGAGCTAGTCAGGCCAAGTTCCATGGAAGGAGTATTTGAGATGATCAAGAAATTGTTTAAACCTTCTCGAATCAAAAGATCTAATTCATCCGTCAGAAGTCATGCTAAATCGTCGGCTCCCGAGCGTGATTCTACACGCACAGGTCGTTGCCAAACAACATCATCATTCTATGCAAGCCAAGCACGTGGTAGGGTTGGACTTTCTTTTTCATATGAGCCAATGTATGAAGTAGCCACCCAAGTCATGGGGCAATGTAAGAATCTTTGGGCTCTGAGCTAACAACTGGACTGTTGGAACGAAGCATATCAGAATCAGCATATGAATTTGTCATTTGTACTCAAGTTTGGATTATCGTGATATCTTGGTATTGATCCAGGATCTTAAAATCACATTGAATCGTAACAGTAAGGAATCTGGGAGCTATGATCACTCTGGAATGTAGTCGACGGAATCCACAATTGTTAGGGATCATTTCTTAATCCCATATTCACATATGAAGTAGTCAGTAAGGGATGTTGTTAAAATCATGTGGACCAGTGCCTATAGGATCGTCACCATCGCAAGGTAGTAGATATGTTTGTCACACCTTCCATCCGGTGTAGTTTGACTCTTTAAGTTCACATTAGATCCGCAATTTAGCTCGCTTGGTCTGGGAAGATGAATCAGGTCATACTCTGGAGGCATAACGTACATGTTTTGAATCTCATTCCATGCCAGGATGGTCTTTAGAGTTAGTCTACGAATCGACACTTGTGCTCTCAGTGCCATCGGAGGACAAGCAAAGTCAGGGCTTATGCCCCCAGCATCGATGGGGGTTAAAGTAAGTCAATCAGGATTCCAATCTTCAGGGTCTTATACTTCCAGTCATTGCATCGGGTAAGAGTTACTAGTTCAGCAATCTTAGTCGACCCAAGACATTCTATACTCTCTCTCGATTCAGTAAGAGTTGGTGCTATATACGCAAATTTTTGAATTATATTTTCTTTGATATCGTCTCTACTCTTTAGTCGGATAGTGAGGATTGCCTCATCGGACATCAGCGAATTCGGTTACTCCCATTGGATCAATTGTGAAGTTAAGTAAGCTTGCTAAATGCGAGTGGATAAATATCGTTATGCAGTTAGTTGGGCCCCTCCGTTTATGTTTCAGCATAGTATGAAGTGGTCGTCACAGTCTTGTTGAGTCTCTTTCTCATGCTCGGTTAAATGAAGCTTGACAAACAAGATCATGAGCTTGATTAGTGGTATAGATTCTCTTTGGAATTGCACATTCTTGTCATTGTTTTCCAGGGCTTCTCCTTTGTCCTTATCGTTTCAGGAATTGGAAGGTGCTCCATTCTTCATTCGGAAAAGCATTTTGATCATTCTTCTCGATGTTAACACCTTTTTGTCATGAAAGTCTATCCAACTCAGGGTTGAATTCATCAAAGTCTCTAAGCAAGTCTCGTTTTGGCGAAAAATCAAAATCTATGGGAATACCAGGATATTCTGATGTCCTATGTGAAAAGACTATGATGGTCGTTACCTGAAACACCCCACCTCCGTTAAGGTCACTCAAAAAGGGAATGCCTAAATTTTGGTGGAGGTTTATAAGTAAAAGACACAGATAAAACACAAGACATATATAAACACATATAAATAAGCAGCGGAAAAACCAACAGACTTTTATTATAATAAATACGTGTTCATACAGAACATTTCCAACATTGTCTCAAAACAAACTTCCAATTATTACAACCATAATAATATCTTGATTTTAAAAGTTAAAGAAGTATGAAACATAAATAAAGCTGCATAATCCCCATAAATGATATCCAAAGCCATGGTCCAAATGAAAGAAATCCAAGCAATACATTCTCTCTCTTCAAGCTGGATGAAAAAACTGACTAAGCTGCGGTGTTTCCTCCCTGTGGACCTGGGGGGGGGGGGGACGGAAGAAAAGAAGACGAAAGGAAAATGGGTCAGAATAAGTCTGGTAAGTCTAGCTATATTCCTAGAATGTTAATAATAAAAAGATCATGACTTGCATAACGTGAGAACATGACGATATCAGGAAAATAGACTATCCTAGAACTAGATAAGGTGTCCTAAAACAAACATCCCTTCGCACCCTATTTTAAATCTCTATCTTTGCACCTACTAATTCTTATACCAACAGGCACCCCGTGATTGGGGTGAAGTGATCCCTTTCTCTTTCTTTAAAAGATCGGCTCCTACTCATATATTCACATGTGTCCTACGACCCTATATGGTAGATACCTATGCTGGCCCCACCATGGGGTGTATCAAGTCCCATGGTGGCGGCCCCGACACAATTCTAGCATGCATAGGGTATACTACTGATGCTCCAGTGCCCTGACTTGTCTGCTCCAGAGTGTGTGCACGCCCGCACTCTGTTAGAACCCACACTATGCACCAACCGCCGTCGCTTTTGACCGCTTACAGTCAACCTAGTAATCGTGCCCCACCTTGCCTAGTTCAGGGTACCATGATACCTAATTGGGTTACTGCTGAAACGGGTCCTCGTTACTAGGTTTTCTAGTCAAACATGTTCAGCGGTTAAGTGTCTGAATGAACCTAACCCCCACCCATCCAAATTATTTAACATGTTGAATTTGGTTAAGTATTTATTAAATTGACTTAACCCTATCAGACCTAACTCAGCTCTAATTGTCTTATTAGAGCACCAAGCTCTCAGATTAAACAGATATTGTTGTGGCTGCCTGTACGCCGGTTGGGTCCGGGCAGTCTTACGCCACAACTCAATTTAACCTCGGGTCTTTATTGGGTCCCATGCCTTAACCTCTCACATTGGATAGCTATTGTTGTGACAACTGGACAGCCGGGCGGGTCCGGGCAGGTTTACGTCACAACTCAATCAAACCTCGGGTTAAGCGCGTTCGTATTTTCTAATTTACATTTTAATTATGTAAATTAGTCAAATTCAAATTACTGTCACATTCATTTCCAATTAATCTCATTAATTAAGGTAATTAATGCCTTTTTATTCCATAAATCACTTATGTGATTAATGACCAATATGTAAATTAGAAAATATTCAAATTACTGTCACATTCATTTCCAATTAATCTCATTAATTAAGGTAATTAGTGCCTTTTTATGCCATAAATCACTTATGTTATTAATGACCAATTTATGGCAAGTTTTCCTAAAATTATTATTTTAACCCAACGTTACCCCGTCCAATATTAGGCTAACCATCTCAGCTTAATTTACGTTCGCATGATTTTTGGTGTAAAGTATTAGGCTAAAAACTTAGCCTAATTTAATATACGCAAATTGGCATAAATTAGCATAAACATGACAAGGGTATAACTTTGGTATTGATGGCATAATCAATATGAACTTAATAGGGTGTACTTGCAAAATAACTAACATGAACATTTTAGGGGTGAACTTGCAAAATAACTAACATGAACATTATAATGTCATAGGTACAAACTTGCAAAAAGACTAACATAAACATTATAATGTCATAGGTATGAACTTGCACTTATAGGCTAACTCAACATATATGTGTTTTTTAACATAGGCCATATTAACAACATACATGAGAATTAGCAATATGAACTAATCCATATACATATGTTAATTTGCAACATAGGAAAATCAACATACGTATACGTGAGTTAGCAACATAGGCTAATCAACATACACATGTGTTAATTAGTAACATAGATTTAAACATACTTGCAAATTAATCCCAACATATGATAAGTGTGAACATGGCATAAGTTTTGCATAAACATGAACATATAGATTTGACAATTGGTCGCATAACTTTACTACATAAACTTGCATAATAAACTACACAATTCTCATAAGATGTTACAATCCAAGTCCATGCTTATACAAATAATCTAATCCAATAATCGCAAATTTAACATGATAATAGAATCAAGTCACTAGCATAGATTAATATTATAAAACATAATAAACATCATACTTAATAATTCTCAATTCAACATGATAATAGAATCAAATCACAAACGTATATTAATAACATAACGAGTATTGTACTATTATCATTTCATCGCAACACATGATATTCATATTAATTCGCATTCTACAAATGTAGCTAAACTTACAATCGTAGACGGTCTTGTTTTCTGAGTTCTGAAATTCTGAATTTGCAAAGCTTTCCTTTGGAAAGACGTTGCTTTGATTCTAATTTGTTGTTGCTTTTTAATATTTAAGTTTGTATTCGCTATGTTGTTCGTCTCTTTCAAGTGGAGGCTCCCTCTAGTTCTCAGCAGACAGCATGGTGGCTCCAATTCTTTTTTTTTTTTGTGAATTTTTAGTTTGAGACCTAGGGTCTTTTTATAGAGTTGCAAGTTAATTTGAGCCGTCGATGAATCTAGGGTTAACCAGAGCCGTCCGTTGTAAAGAGAAGCCAATTATGTTCACCATTTCTTTCTTAATGTACATTTACTATTATTTGTCAATCCATATAAATACGTACACATTAGATACATCTCCCCTTTACACATTTATTATTAATTTTGTATGCACATTAGATACATCTCCCCTTTACACATTTATTATTATTCTTATATGCACATTAGATACATCTCCCCTTTACACATTTATTTTTTGTATTATCAACTTTAGTGTTAACAGAAATACGGGGTGTTACATTCTCCCCTCCTTAAAGGATTTCGTCCCCGAAATCTCCAAGTCTAGGAGAACATATATCCTACCATCCAAATGTCCATCTACTCAATCATCAAACACGAGCGTCCATTGTCCTTAAAAGACTTCTAATGCTTCATGATCATATGCATCGTGTGTGTACATGTCCTTATCTAATGCAAAAATTAGGCGGTCTACTGATTCAGTTGACCTCCTTAATGCAAATTTTGTAAGTGTCATGAATCCATTATGTATGCAAACTTTTTCCTATTCATAATTCTACATGAGTGCGCAATCATCCAAACAAATGCGACATCCATATGACAACATATTATGCTTCAACCATATACAAACATAAACACATATATGCATATGCAATATGAAGTGACTGAGCCGATCTAAAACTCTAGATTGTGTGTGTATATGCATCCACGAGCAACCACTAGCAAACATTTGCAACCACTTGCAACCATCATCCATGACATGTTTCAATTACATGTTTACATCCAAAGGGGTTCCCACCTAAGGATAAAAGGGTAAGGTCGGGGAGATATACCTAAAAAGATAGATACTAACATGACTTTAAGGAAAAAGAGAGATCAAAAATGTACCCTAAAAAAGAAAAGGGTAGGCTGCGCGTATTCTATCCTCAGTTTCCCAAGTCGCGTCTTCCTCGGCGTCGCTCCACTAAACTTTGACGAGTTTGACTTCGCGGTTGCGTAGCTTTTTCACTTCAGTTCCTAAGATGCGAGTTGGAACTTTCCTCACAGTTGCTTCGCATTCTACTTCAGCTTCTTCTAGAATGTTTGGCTCTACCACTTCCGCTGACTCATGTAGATACTTCCGGAGGTGAGAAACATGTAAGACGTTGTGAACTCCGGCCAGTCACTCGGGTAACTCTAACCTGTAGGCCATCTTCCCAATTTTCTCGATGATAGGAAACGGCCCTACAAATCTTGGTGCTAGCTTCCCTGTGGATCCAAAGCGAACGACGTTCCTTAAAGGAGATACCTTAAGGAAAACCCTGTCCCCAACCTCAAATTCAAGGTCGGTCCTTCTCTTGTCTACGTAGGATTTTTGTCTGTCTTGGGCAGTCTTCATTATTCTCCGTATTAAGTCTACTTTCTCTGAAGTCTCTCGGATCATATCTGGTCCAAGTATGAGCTTGTCAGTAGACTCCCACCAACAAGTGGGCGATCGGCACGGTCTTCCATATAAAGCTTCGAAGGGCGCAATTCTGATGGTGGCTTGGTAGCTGTTGTTGTAGGCAAATTCCACCAAAGGAAGATGGTCCTCCCAAGTCTCTCCAAAGTCAAGGACGCAAAGTCTCAAAAGGTCTTCCAAAATCATGTTCACCCTTTCCGTCTGACCATCGGTTTGGGGGTGATAGGCCGTGCTCAAACATAATTGTGTGCCTACAGCTTCTTGCAGACTCCGCCAAAACTCGCTTGTGAAGATAGGATCTCTGTCGCTAATAATGCTGGATGGTATTCCATGGAGTCGAATTATCTCCTTAAGATAAAGAGATGCTAGAGACGAGGCAGTCCTTCTACTCTTGACAGGTAAAAAGTGGGCGCTTTTAGTAAGCCTATCCACTATTACCCAAATGCTAGTGTTGCCTCTTCTAGACCTAGGCAGCCCATCATTGAAGTCCATTGAAATGCTATCCCACTTCCACTGTGGGACCTCTAGAGGATGGAGCAGACCGCCAGGCTTCTTCTGTTCCGCCTTGACTTGTTGGCAAATCATGCACTTAGAAATAAAATCTGCCACGTCCTTCTTCATGACACTCCAAAAGAAAACTCTCTTTAAGTCCTTGTACATTTTGTCCCCGCCTGGATGTATTGTCATCTTGGAATGATGTGCCTCCTCAAGAACTTTCTTCACCAACTCCTTTGCCTGTGGGATGCATAGTCTTCCATCCCATTTTAACCACCCTTTGTCGTCGATGGTGTATCTATCGAGGTGACTAGAAGTCTCACCCCTGACGATCTTATCAACCACTTCTACAAGCTGAGGGTCTTCTCGTTGTGCGGTCCCTATTGAGTCTAAGAGAGTGGGCCGCACTTCTAGCGATGCTAACAGACCGGGTACAAAATCAGAGGAGGGCCTAAAGTCAAAACTGGCTATAAACTCTAGGCTTCGCCTTTCAACAAATAGCAGGCTCAATGTTAGCTTCTTTCTACTCAAGGCATCTGCGACTACGTTGCCCTTGCCAGGAGTGTATGAAATCTCGAAATCATACGAGGCAAGAAACTCCATCCACCTTTGTTGCCTTAAGTTAAGGTCCTTCTGCGAGAAGAGATACTTCAAAGATTTATGGTCAGTATATAGTTCAAATTTCTCACCTAGGAGATAGTGGTGCCAAGACTTAAGCGCAAAGATGATGGCGGCCAACTCAAGGTCGTGGGTTGGGTAGTTCCTTTCATGAACTTTCAACTGTCTTCCGCCGTAAGCTACTACCCTTCCTTCTTGCATTAGGACAACGCCTAGTCCTGTCCCGCATGCATCCGTGTATACTGTAAACATTTTGCTTCCATCCGGCAAGGTCAGAACTGGGGCTGTTGTAAGAGCCCTTTTTAAGCGTTGGAAAGCAAACTCGCAATCCAAATCCCAAGAGAAAACTAGATTCTTCTTTGTTAGACTTGTAAGAGGAGCTGAGATTTTTGCAAAATCTCTGATGAACTTCCGATAAAAGCCTGCAAGCCCGAGGAAGCTTCGGACCTCGGTTGCATTCCTTGGTGCCTTCCAATCTTGCACCGCTACTACTTTTGCGGGGTCTACAGCTAACCCCTCTTTGGACACTATATGCCCAAGAAATCTCACTTCTTCTCTCCAAAAGTGGCACTTGGAGAATTTAGCTTTTAACTGATGTGTTCTAAGAGTCTCCATGATTGCCTTTAGGTGCTGAGCATGCTCTTCCTCATTTTTTTGAGAAGATCAAAATATCGTCTATGAAGACCACCACGAATTTATTGAGGAAATCTCTGAACACCCAACTCATTAGGTCCACGAAGTAAGCGGGTGCGTTTGTCAAGCCAAAAGGCATGACAAGCCACTCAAAGAACCCGTCTGGGGTTCTGAAAGCTGTCTTATCGATGCTATCATCAGCTACCCTTAGCTGATGAAATCCGGTCGCCAAATCAAGTTGGGAGAAAACCGACGCTCCTACATGTTGTTCAAACAAATCGTTAATTCTGGGGAGAGGGTGCCTTTTCTTTTTAGTCAGCTTGTTTAGCTCCCTATAGTCAACACATAGACGAAGTGAACCATCCGCCTTTGTAGCGAACACCACTGGAGTGCCCCATTCTGAAATGCTCCGCCTAATGAACCCCTTTTCTAAAAGCTCTTTATTCTGCTTACTGAGCTCTTTCCTTTCCCTAGGAGCCATGTTCCTAACAGGCAAAGCAACGGGCTTCGCATTGTCAACAAGATAGATGCGGAAGTCTATTTCCCGTTTCGGAGGTAAGCCCTTCACCTCATCAAAGACATCCGAATATTCTCGGACCACCTTAACTGACTGCAAATTCTCAACAGAAGTGTCAAGCGATTCAAGATAACTAAGCATAACCACATTCGAGGGATTACAAGTAATTTCCAGAGTGCTACCGAGTTGGGTTAAAAGCCTAACCACTCTTTTCTCACAATCAAGGATGCACCATTATTGGATAGCCAGTCCATGCCCAAAATCAATCCATACCCCGAGAAGCCCAAAACAAAGGTACTACATCTAAATTCTACACTTAGAATAGAGATTTTCAAATTCATACAGATCATTGACAAATAAGCTGGGCCTCCAATTGGATTGGAGACAACCAAGGGATCCTCTACCATACTAGTTTCTAGGTGCAGAGATTCTACTAAAGCAGATGAAATAAAGGAGTGTGATGCACCAGAATCAAATAAAGTGCGAACTGGGTGATCATAAAGATAAACTACACTTTCTACAGAAGTATTTCTACCTCGATGTTGCAGAGGAGGTGCCTCCAGTGCATGAAATTGTCCACCCGAAGTGGATGCAGCTTTCTGCGCCTGCCCTCGCCTCTTAGGGCAGTCCTTAGCTATGTGTCATGTTTCTCCACAATGAAAACAACCACCATTCATCTTTGCCTTCTTCTTCCTGCAGTCTTTCACCACATGTCCAACCACACCATAGAAATTACACTTTCTTGTTTCGCGAGCTTTGTTGTTTTTCCCGCCCTTCTTAAGGTTTGTTTTCTTAGGCTATAAAGCTTCTTTCTTTCCCTGAGACCCTTCCGCCTTTGTCTCCTTCTTGCCTTTATCCTCCTCATGTAGTAACGCCATCTGTACCAGCCTTTCATATGTAGCTCCCATAGGTATATGGGTCATGGCCAGGCTATAAAGCGGCTCATTCAGTCCCTTGACAAAGCGGAGAGCCTTCTTGTGTTGGTTGTTGACTAGGTCCAGTCTGAACCTAGCTAGCTGATCAAACTGGTTGACATACTCTTTGACGGTCATACTCCCTTGCTTAAGGGATAGGAACCTCTCCATTTGAAGACTTCTCTCAGCTTCTGAAAGGAATTTCAGCTCAAATCCAAATCTGAAATCTTCCCACGTTTCTACTGGTCTTTCTGCATTGGTGACTTCCCACCAATAGGAAGCCTCTCCTTTGAGCAACCACACTGCCAGTCTTACCTTCTGCTTGTCTTCTACCTCGAAGATAAAGAAAAGATCTTCGGTCTCTTTTAGCCAGTTCCTGGCTGCTATGAAGGACTCGGTTCCATGAAAGTCTTTCCCACCCATAGCTTTAAAATCTCTACAAGTCTTGGCAAAAGCATTTCCTCTCGGAGGAGGAGGAGGAGGGGGAATTTCAGCAACTGGGGGAGGAGGAGGAATTGCTGCAGCTGGGGGAGGAAGATTCGCTGGGCCCGCCTCATTGGCTCTAGCTTCCAAGTACCTTCTAAACAAACCAGGTACAGTCACACCTTCTGGAAGGTTAAATTCTCCCGACATGCTGAAACGAAAAAGGAAAGATTCAAAACAAAGGATAGATAATTCACATGGCTTTGGGGGATTATGCCTTTCTAAAACTATAAAACAATTCTTTTTCTTGAAAAATGCTTCTTTAAATTTTAATTTGAATATAGTTTCAAAAACTTTTTATCTGGTCTGGTAAACCTATGCTCTGATACCAAGTGAAACACCCCACCTCCGTTAAGGTCACTCACAAAGGGAATGCCTTAATTTTGGTGGAGGTTTATAAGTAAAAGACACAGGTAAAACACAAGACAAATATAAACACATATAAATAAGCAGCGGAAAAACCAACAGACTTTTATTATCATAAATACGTGTTCATACAGGACATTTCCAACATTGTCTCAAAACAAACTTCCAATTATTACAACCATAATACTGTCTTGATTTTAAAAGTTAAAGAAGCATGAAACATAAATAAAGCTGCATAATCCCCATAAATGATATCCAAACCCATGGTCCAAATGAAAGAAATCCAAGCAATACATTCTCTCTCTTCAAGCTGGATGAAAAAACTGACTAAGCTGCGGTGTTTCCTCCCTGTGGACCTGGGGGGGGGGGGGGGGAACGGAAGAAAAGAAGACGAAAGGAAAATGGGTCAGACATAAGTCTGGTAAGTCTAGCTATATTCCTAGAATGTTAATAATAAAAAGATCATGAATTGCATAAAGTGAGAACAGGACGATATCAGGATAATAAACTATCCTAAAACTAGATAAGGTGTCCTAAAACGAACATCCCTTCGCACCCTATTTTAAATCTCTATCTCTGCACCTACTAATTCTTATAATAACAGGCACCCCGTGATTGGGGTGAAGTGATCCCTTTCTCTTTATTTAAAAGATCGACTCCTACTCGTATATTCACATGTGTCCTACGACCCTATATGGTAGATACCAATGTTGGTCCCACCATGGGGTGTATCAAGTCCCATGGTGGCGGCCTCGACACAATTCTAACATGCATAGGGTTACTGATGCTCCAGTGCCCTGACTTGTCTGCTCCAGAGTGTGTGCACGCCCGCACTCTGTTAGAACCCACACTATGCACCAACCGCCGTCGCTTTTGACCGCTTACAATCAGCCTAGTAATCGTGCCCCACCCTGCCCAGTTCAGGGTACCATGATACCTAATTGGGTTACTGCTAAAACGGGTCCCCGTTACTAGGTTTTCTAGTCAAACATGTTAAGTGGTTAAGTGTCTGAATGAACCTAACCCCCACCCATCCAAATTATTTAACATGTTGAATTTGGTTAAGTATTTACTAAATTGACTTAACCCTATCAGTCCTAACTCAGCTCTAATTGTCTTATTAGAGCACCAACCTCTCAGATTAGACAGATATTGTTGTGGCTTCCTGTATGCCAGTTGGGTCCGGGCAGTCTTACGCCACAACTCAGTTTAACCTCGTGTCTTTATTGGGCCCCATGCCTTAACCTCTCACATTGGATAGCTATTGTTGTGACAACTGGACAGCCGGGCGGGTCCGGGCAGGTATACGTCACAACTCAATCCAACCTCGGGTTAAGCGCGTTCGTATTTTCTAATTTACATTTTAATTATGTAAATTATTCAAATTCAAATTACTGTCACATTCATTTCCAATTAATCTCATTAATTAAGGTAATTAATGCCTTTTTATGCCATAAATCACTTATGTGATTAATGACCAATATGTAAATTAGAAAATATTCAAATTACTGTCACATTCATTTCCAATTAATCTTATTAATTAAGGTAATTAATGCCTTTTTATGCCATAAATCACTTATGTGATTAATGACCAATTTATGGCAAGTTTTCCTAAAATTATCATTTTAACCCAACGTTACCCCGTCCAATATTAGGCTATCCATCTCAGCCTAATTTACGTTCGCATGATTTTTGGTGTAAAGTATTAGGCTAAAAACTTAGCCTAATTTAATATACGCAAATTGGCATAAATTAGCATAAACATGACAAGGGTATAACTTTGGTATTGATGGCATAATAAATATGAACATAATAGGGTGTACTTGCAAAATAACTAACATGAACATTTTAGGGGTGAACTTGCAAAATAACTAACATGAACATTATAATGTCATAGGTACAAACTTGCAAAAAGACAAACTAGCAAAAAGACTAACATAAACATTATAATTTCATAGGTATGAACTTACACTTAAAGGCTAACTCAACATATATGTGTTTTTTAACATAGGACATATTAACAACATATATGAGAATTAGCAATATGAACTAATCCATATATATATGTTAATTTGCAACATAGGCAAATCAACATACGTATATGTGAGTTAGCAACATAGGCTAATCAACATACACATGTGTTAATTAGTAACATAGATTTAAACATACTTGCAAATTAATCCCAACATATGATAAGTGTGAACATGGCATAAGTTTTGCATAAACATGAACATATAGATTTGACAATTGGTTGATAACTTCACAACATAAACTTGCATAATAAACTACACAATTCTCATAAGATGTTACAATCCAAGTCCATGCTTATACAAATAATCTAATCCAATAATCGCAAATTTAACATGATAATAGAATCAAGTCACTGGCATAGATTAATATTATAAAACATAATAAACATCGTACTTAATAATTCTCAATTCAACATGATAATAGAATCAAATCACAAACGTATATTAATAACATAACGAGTATCGTACTATTATCATTTCATCGCAACACATGATATTCATATTAATTCGCATTCTAAAAATGTAGCTAAACTTACAATCGTAGGCGGTCTTGTTTTCTGAGTTCTGAAATTCTGAATTTGCAAAGCTTTCCTTTGGGAAGACGTTGCTTTGATTCTAATTTGTTGTTGATTTTTAATCTTTTAGTTTGTATTCGCTATGTTGTTCGTCTCTTTCAAGTGGAGGCTCCCTCTAGTTCTCAGCAGACAGCATGGTGGCTCCAATTCTTATTTTATTTTTTTGTGAATTTTTATTTTGAGACCTAGGGTCTTTTTATAGAGTTGCAAGTTAATTTGAGCCGTCGATGAAGCTAGGGTTAACCAGAGCCGTCCGTTGTAAAGAGAAGCCAATTATGTTCACCATTTCTTTCTTAATGTACATTTACTATTATTTGTCAATCCATATAAATACGTACGCATTAGATACATCTCCCCTTTACACATTTATTATTAATTTTGTATGCACATTAGATACATCTCCCCTTTACACATTTATTATTATTCTTGTATGCACATTAGATACATCTCCCCTTTACACATTTATTTTTTGTATTAGCAACTTTAGTGTTAACAGAAATACGAGGTGTTATATTACCCACATCATCGTGAGAAGTACCGCTTCTCGAGAGGTGCCGAATCAAACTGGCGAGCAGGTTGCCGTCAAAGAATTGATGCACATTATTAAGATCATGGCTGGTGCCCCCAGCATCGAATCTGAGATTTTAAATGGGGTCTTTGCTGAGTTCTTGTTTCTGCTTCGATATTGCCCCTGGGTCATAGTTCGAGTTATTCGACCCGACCAGGTTCCTGATCTTCGAATTGTCGCGTTCTTGCTTGGAGCTGAGCATGAAATATCGCTCGAGTATCCATTCGGGTTGGAGCTAATGCTAGTCGTGCATGACCTGAGTTTGTTACAATTCTTGCATTCTCATCTAGGATGTTGCAGGTAGTTGTTCTATTGACCATGTTTCCATCCATTATTTTTTGAATCGGAGCCGCATGCTGCATGCCTGCTGGTTGGCTCATGTTCAACCCGAGCTGATGATTGCTATCTGACTGTGCCAAGTTCGTTATTGCTTGAATTTCGATTTTATCATTTCCAGCGAATTGATGGTTGCTGCTTGGCCTTCTGATTCGGCGCTGGCGCCTCTAGCGTGAA
This sequence comes from Allium sativum, assembly GCA_030737875.1. Taxonomy (NCBI): domain Eukaryota; kingdom Viridiplantae; phylum Streptophyta; class Magnoliopsida; order Asparagales; family Amaryllidaceae; genus Allium; species Allium sativum. The sequence continues at coordinate 943,083,719 of CM060918.1, forward strand.
TTCTTGAAATAGGTAAAGGCCGGCCTCGGCTTCTTGGTTCTACATGAGTAGTAGCCGTCAATCAGGCTTCTATCATTCAATTCTGAATATAGACATCGAGTAGTAAAACTATGCTGCCTAAGGCTCATATTTCGTGCCCCTATCCATGGGGGTTTTGTTCTGAGTAGTAGACTTCGAATCCATGTATTTCATACTCCCTCTTCGCATCATGAGTCAGAGTTGGGTGAAAATCGATATGTTGGTACTCGGTCCATGCTAATGTCTTGTCTCCTATCCAGACCCTAATTGCTGCATAGGATATGCCTAGCCTTATCTGAACTTTCCAGTCTGGAAGTTAGTTTGGACTAGCGAATGGACATTCTCTCTGCATCCGTTTCGTGGACCTCAAGGGGCCTGTAAAGATCACAATATAAGTTAAATACAAGCACGTAAGCTATGCCGTTTGTGAATATTTTCATTGGTTATGCCTTCAGTTCAGGGGTAACGGCATAAGACAGATAGTCGGATCAATTCCCTTTCAAATTTAGACGAAGGATGGCATATTCTGGATAGTTGGGGAAATCTTTAATCCTGAATGCCACGATCGTGCCAGATCGTATTATGACCGGAAAACCAACAACCGCTCAGGATCGTATTAAGGCCGGATAGAAATCCAAAAATCCCAGGGCTTCACCGGGTCCTTCTCAGTCGCGAATATTAAGTCGCATGACATATCACTGAATAATTCATTCTCAAGGCTTCCTTTCGGTCGCCGCCTTGAATTGCGTAGGAAGTTTAGCATTGGGCATTTGTGTCAGCCTCCTTCACGTCCCCCTTTAGTTGCTTTCTACTGGTCTGTCATTGTTGTTGCAAGTGCGGCCCTCGCGTTTTGTTTAGCTTTGTTCTACGAACTTGCACTTGGTAAATGAAATTTTGTTTCTTTCGCATTATCCTGCACCTGCGAGCATTCCATAAGCAAATAGTTCGTGAAACATTATAAGTTATCAATGCAACTATAAATGAAAATGCACTAAAGTAGCATGTATGTATGGGTATGACCCCAATCAATCATTAACTTAGTGCCTGGTCAGGGCTTGTTGAGGATTGATTAGGACCATAACTGTGTTGCCCCCATGTCCGAACATGGAGGATTCGGGCTCCGCTTTCATTCTTTTTCCCAGTCGTGTAACAAGATAGGAGCCCTTGAGTGGAATGTGTCATCATGCCTTTATACTCTCCCGATCCTTCAGCGGGGTAAGAGTTCTTGTGGCGCTAAGTGTTTAGCACCTTTATACTCTCCCGATCCTTCAGCGGGTTAGAGTTCGAGCTCGGTTCTTAGTCTGCTCACCAATCCTTCAGCGGGGCAGAAGTTCTGGGGGCGCTAAGTCTCTAGCGCCTTTATACTCTCCCAATCCTTCAGCGGGGTGGAGTGTATTTCGAGGCGGTTTTAGTCACGGTGCACCTTTATGCCTCATGGACATTCTCTCTGGTCCTTTATACTCTCTCTTGAATCATGAGAGTTAGAGTGGTTCAGGAGAACAGTCATATCATTCGCCCCGACGTTCCTTCTACACTCTAGTTCAAAGAGTGGGACTCTGCCGTTTCGGGTGTCGTTCTCGACATCGGTTCTGGTCCATGCTCCACGCTTCATTCTAACGAAGGGAGCTCTTCGGACAAGTGGTCGGGTCACACTCATCCTAGGTTTATATTTCTATCCAAGCTCTGTGGATAGCATCAGTCAGTCAAACAGTTGGGAAACATTTGCCATGGCTTTGTGTTCCTCCAAACAATCTATGGGAGGAGTAGTTGGCACCAAACTTCGGGTACCTGCATCATTCATATCATATGAGTTAGTCATGTCAATAACTCAAGAGGCATGTAAAAGCAAATTTCATGATTTAAAAATAAGAATATTAATGGGCACTGCTGCCCCCTATCAGGATTCATGTAATATGGTGGCATCGAGGATAGGATCGAGCCATATAAATGGTCAAACCGCGTCCATCTGTAGTCGGATTCCGACTTTACAATTCGATGATTTATGTGCAATTGTCTTTTGGTCTGCCACGTATGAGCCTAGGATTGGATGGTCATCTCGGATCCACCTTAAGCTATACAACTTTCTTTAGATGGAGGGCGTGGTTTTGCAAATGAGCAGTCCAGCCGGGCCTGTTACAACAATGCTCCATAACTCTGCACGCGGGTGTTAAAAGTCTGATCAGTACCAGATCTGAGGTACCTACACAATCCATATATAAATTTTCTGAGTTAATTACATCAATTACTCATAAAGCATGCAAATACAAGAGTCATGGTTAAAGAATAATCCTGTTAAAGGGATGAATATCATTCGGAGCGGAAATAACGTTGCATTTTCTTTGTCGGTTAACAATGCCTTATCCTGTCTCTACCAGGGGATGGCTGCCAGAATCTTAAGATGATGATGAATATCTTTTCAAATTATTTCGGGGCCACAGTTTCAAGAAAAATTAGACCTCGATCAGGGTCTTGGAGTGCTAAGGTCGCATCTCCTTTCAATCGCCTTCTTGTCCTCATGCCAAGGGCAAGGATTGAGTGTCAGGAAGTCATGGTTGTGTCTCTAATGGTAGCATATTGTAACACCCCGTGTATTCTATAACTGTGGAATTAACAAATTAAAGTATAATTAATTTGAAATCAAAGAACTAAGAGAAACGGGATACGCCATTGCGTTCGTCTCGGAAAAATACACGAAATAGAGTCCGAGTTTTCGAAAAACGGAGTCCGTATGAAGAAGATATAGCCTTCGGAAGTTTCTGAATCAAGTTTAAAATTAAAAATCGGGCCCAATTGGCCAGGGCGGGAAAAGTCCCGCCTAAGACACCCAGGTCGACTGGGCTGTCGACCTGGTCTAGCCAGGTCGACAGGGTTGTCGACAGGGCTGTCGACCTGGTCCAGAGCCAGGTCGAACCCAGCCCAACCTGGCTGGCCTATTCTATGTTGGTCGATTTTCTGCAGTCTGCTTTGTCATTAGGGCTAGGTGGCAGGCTCTAATTGGTCTCTCCTTAGGATGAAAGGCTACGATCAATCCAAGCGACATCAATGGTCCTAATCATTTCATAATCCCTATAAAAATGACCCTGGACTCTACCTAGGTTTCCTACACAATTCTCTAGCCTCCGTTGCTCTCTTCTTCTAATAAAAAAATAAAAATGGCGTCTCTGCTCTGCTGGAATTAAAACTAGAAGATAATCAACATCAGCCTAAGCAACTCAATTCAAACTAGAGATTAAAGTTTCTGCAAAGATTCTACAACAAGTTAAAGTTCTTTCTTTAATCCAATCAAGGCAAGTACAGTTATTCTCCACTATAAACGTTAATTATAATTTTGATATGCATTTAAAACTGAGTTTGAGGTTGTATATATATTCTCTTCTGTTGGATCTGTTTTCTGTGACTGTTCTGTATTCCTTTCTTCTTTTCTGTTTCTATAGCCAGGCTACCACGAGCCTGTGCCCAATCTCATAAAGAGATTAACGTATGAACGCAAAATTTGGGACAATTAATGAACGATGCGAAATTTGACAAGACTAAATTGAATGTATGACTTTAGGTCTGAGGCATAAAATATATTGGACATATGCATAAATTTGACTATGAACATATAATTTATGCATGTTGTATGCATAGTTATGTTGTAATTTTAGAACTGAAATTAATGAGCATATGTTGTAAACTAGATTTGGGGTCTATGCATATTCTATGATAGAAGAAAAGAGGAACCATTGTAAGATTACATATGATTTGAGATTTTGGACAAAATGCACATAAAAGTCAAGATATGATTTTTAGAAGATATGATTTAAAGATTTGCATTGTTGGGTATAGTTTGCATAAGGATTCATGACTCAAAAAGAAGAAGATATGGAAACTTAGGTGTAAAGATTTACATTAATTAGGATATCTATTATTGTGATTACACCTAAATAAGGATTTTTGGATATATGGCATGCATTGAAATTAATGGTTATATTTGGTATAATTTATATGTGAATCTGCTGTAAAATGCTAGTTTAACAAAAATTGGAACATATGTTATATGGCAAATTATGTCCATATTCTGCGCTTATGCAAACATGGAGTATATGTTGTGAATCATGACAATTATGTAAGCATATGAATTTAGGCCAATTTATGATTGGGCAAGGCATGTAAATAGAACTTTTAGAAATATTAAATTGCTAAATCTGCTAATTTGTCAAGTTGCCTAAACTACTAGTTTTGTTATATTGCCTAGACTGCTAATTAGATTGAAATGCCTAATCTGTTAAATTTGTCGGTTGAAATGCCTAACCTGTTATATGCCAAAATCTGCTAAGTTGCTAAATCTGTTAAATCCGTTAAGTCATATAAAATTTGTTATCTGCTATGTTGATATAATCATCCTGTTATTGATATAATCTGAATTGGCATATATATTAGGCATGCGCATAAACGGTAAATTATTAATTAATTGGCCGCAAAGATAAACATGGCTAACTCGAGGTTAGAATGAGTTTGCGGCGTAAATCTGCCCGGAACCGCCCGGCACATCCAGTGGCCGCAAACAATAGGTTCTAATGTGAGAAGTTAGTCATAACATGCGTAAGACACGAGGTTAGGTCTGGCTTGTGGCAGAAGTCTGCCCGGAACCGCCCGGCATATCCAGCGGCCACAAGCTACCGACCTAATGTGAGAGGTCTGTGCATTAATAATTAATTAATGCAAATCTAAGATAAGAATGACGTCTAAAACGTATTGGGGAAAAATAGGGTTAAACCAAAGGGATTAATAGATGTAGTAAAACCCGTCCATGAATCTGTAGGGCCAATACAAAGTTAGACAAATCTGAAAAATCTGTACATCTGATCTGTTAGTCTAAAAACTTGTTAACTTAATCTATGAACTAGTAAATCCGAATTCTGTATGTCTGAACTTGTAAACAAGTTAATCTGAGATCTGTTAGTCTGGGGACACAAGGTTAGGAGGGGAATTACTTGTGTCATCTGTTGTTTAGGACCCATATTAGTCAGTAACCCTTTCTGGTATCAAAACTTTGACCCAACAGTAGGTAGGGTCCGGGCACGCTTACTGAACTAATTATAAGTGGTTCATTCTGATAATGGCGAGGGGTGTTGATGGCGCATTCCAACCGGGTCATGTGCGTGCATGGATCCCGGTCTGCCTCTGAGGATGTAAGACGCCGTGACATCTGTAAATAGGTCTGTGCCAATTGGTTGTCACTTTAGGGAGTGATACACCCTACTGTGGGGCCGACACATGATATTTATGTATTAGGGAGCCGATCGCTTGGGGTAGGGTTTTAGGGTACGCTTAGTTCTGTCTGTTTCTGTTGGTACCGTCTGTTTCTGTTGGGTGGTAACACCTGTCTGTTTCTGTGTGGTACCGTCTGTTCGGGTGGTAAAGGCCCATTACTAGTGTACACTTAATTCCACATTCTGTCTCCATAGGGATAAATCTGTTTCTTCTGTCTGTTTCTGATCGGGTAGTAAAGCCCATTATTAGCATTCTGTTTCTGTTAAAGTATTCTGTACCCGTTCCTGCTTCAATTTAGACATTAGGGTGACACCTAATTCTGCTATACTAGTATTAGTGCAGAGAAGTGTAAATCAATAGTTTATATCATTCTGTTTTTCTGTTATATCTGCTACACCTGTTATAGTTATCTCACATCCAGTTTTATGTTCATATCATATTATTATTATCTGTTCATATGCTGAAAGTCACTGGGCTTGCCAGACTTTTTGTCTGACCCTTGTTGTTTCGCCCCCTTTCTTCCGTTCCCCCCAGGTTATCCAAGAAGGAAAAATACTTTAGCTTGATCCGGATTTCTCTTTGCTTGAAGTGCTTAAAGTATGGCTTGGCTCTGTATAGCTTCCGTTCCATGGGGATTATGATTTTAAACTATGTGTTTTGAAGGCTTTTGTACAAGACTGATATTTTGTACTTGAATTCTGAAATTGAAAGGATGTAAACATATTAATTCCTGTTTCTGCTGTAATAAAGTTAAAATTTTTCAAGTACTGTTTTTATCTGTCTTGTAAGTTTCTGTTCTGTTTACTAAAATGCTCCACCAAAGTTAAGGCATTCCCTTTGTGAGTGACCTTAACGGAGGTGGGGTGTTACACTTGGTATCAGAGCTGAAGGTTACCAGATTGGGTAAAGTTTTTGAAAACTGTTTTCAAAAAGATTTTGAAAGGAAGTATTTTCAAAAATAAAGCTTATTTTGAAAAACATGATCCCCAAGAGCCATATATCTTTCTTTCAGTCCTTTTTGTATTGAACCTTTCCTTTTTCGTTCCAGCATGTCTGAAGCATCTGAGATACCAGAGGGTGTTCATGTACCCAGTTGGTTTCGTCAATATCTTGAGGCTAGGACCGCCGCTGCAGGTCCAGCAAATGATCCCCCTCCTCCACCCCCTCCTCGTGCAATTGCTTTCTCAAAGATCTGTAGAGATTTTAGGGCCATGGGTGGGAAGGATTTCAAAGGAACTGAATCATTCGTAGAAGCAAGGAATTGGCTCAAAGAAACTGAGGATCTGTTCGTTATCTTCGAGGTGGACGATAGGCAGAAGGTACAGTTGGCAGTATGGCTGCTCAAAGACGAAGCTTCCTACTGGTGGGAAGTCACTAACGCCGAGAGGCCGGTTGAGACATGGATGGATTTCAGAACAAGGTTTGAGACAAAATTTCTCTCGCAAGCTGAACGAAGTTTACAATTGGAAAAGTTCTTGTCTCTTAAGCAAGGAAGTATGACGATCAAGGAATACGTCAACCAATTCAACCAACTAGCAAGATTCGGATTGGATTTAGTCAACACTCAGCATAAAAAGGCTCTCCGCTTTGTTAAAGGATTGAATGAGCCACTGCACAGCCTAGCCATGACCCATGTACCCATGGGAGCAACTTACGAGAAATTGGTGGATATGGCACTACTGCACGAGGAAGACAAGGGCCCGAAAGAGACAAAGAAGGAAGAACCACAGAATAAGAAAGCGGGGCCCAAAAAGGAAACACAAAAGAAGGATGAGAAGTCTGAAGATAAGAAGGGGAAAAAGTGCTTTACTTGTGGGAGCTCAACTCATCTGAACAAGGATTGCAGAAAAAGGAAGGGTGCTTGCTTCAACTGTGGGGAGATGGGACACTTCACTAGGGACTGCCCGAAGAGACGAGGACAAGGAGGGCAGGCGAACACTCTTGAGGCTAGTGGCTAGGATAGAAATAGGAAAATTTCTATAGTAGGTTTAATTTCTTTATCTGATTATGGAGTTAAGACTTTTTCTGATTCTGGTATTTTGATTTTGTAATCGATACTCTGCACTTTAATACTAGTATTATTTCTGAATTCCGCTATAGACTCAGACCCATAAGGGTTATGGATCATCTGTTTGAGATTGGGGTTTGAGGGATATCTGTGTTAGGCGTCAAGTATGACGCATACATTCTGAGTTTTCGTGGGGTATGATTTTATCATGCTTAGCTTCCTAAGAATCATTAGGTAACCTGATCTGTACCAGTAGTCTGTAAATATCTAAATACTTTTTATAGGATTTCCAGTTTTGACATTGTCTAAAGAAGGTACTCCTCTGGGTGTCAATTTGATATTGGTTTCGGTCTTTGGGGCCGATACTTAGGACCCATGTCTAATGGGAACCAAATTTTCGTTCTATCTGTACTCGCTTCCATCATTCGACTGTATCCTATCGATCGAATATTTGAACCTTAGGCAGAAACTAATGGGTGTAAACATGTGTTTGAGACATGTTATGTTTGATGGTTGCAAGTGGATGCAAGTGGTTGCTAGTGGTTGCCCGTGGATGCATATACACACACTAGGCACTAGATCGGCTCGAAAACACTCTCATACTGCATATGGATGGGTGAGCATTTTTTTTCAATTCTTGTGGATGCAAAATGGTTGATTCAGCACATGGATGTTTCATTTGAGTGAATGGTTGTGCACTCATATAGAAATAATATATATATCATCAGAATTCTATTGCATACATGTTGGACTCATGGCACTGACATAATTCGCATTAAGGAGGTCAACTGAATCAGTAGACCGCCTGATTTTGCATTAGATAAGGAACATATACACACACTTTTGCATATGTTCATACAACATTAGAAGTTTTCTAAGGACAATGGATGCTTGTGGATGATGGTTGAGTAGATGGGTGATTGGATGGTAGGACGCATTCTTCTTAACTTGAAGATTTCGGGGACGAAATCCTTTTAAGTGGGGGAGAATGTAACACCCCGTGTATTCTATAACTGTGGAATTAACAAATTAAAGTATAATTAATTTGAAATCAAAGAACTAAGAGAAACAGGATACGCCATTGCGTTCGTCTCGGAAAAATACGCGAAATAGAGTCCGAGTTTTCGAAAAACGGAGTCCGTATGAAGAAGATATAGCCTTCGGAAGTTTCTGAATCAAGTTTAAAATTAAAATCGGGCCCAATTGGCCAGGGCGGGAAAAGTCCCGCCTAAGACACCCAGGTCGACTGGGCTGTCGACCTGGTATAGCCAGGTCGACAGGGCTGTCGACAGGGCTGTCGACATGGTCCAGAGCCAGGTCGAACCCAGCCCAACCTGGCTGGCCTATTCTATGTTGGTCGATTTTCTGCAGTCTGCTTTGTCATTAGGGCTAGGTGGCAGGCTCTAATTGGTCTCTCCTTAGGATGAAAGGCTACGATCAATCCAAGCGACATCAATGGTCCTAATCATTTCATAACCCCTATAAAAATGACCCTGGACTCTACCTAGGTTTCCTACACAATTCTCTAGCCTCCATTGCTCTCTTCTTCTAATAAAAAAATAAAAATGGCGTCTCTGCTCTGCTGGAATTAAAACTAGAAGATAATCAACATCAGCCTAAGCAACTCAATTCAAACTAGAGATTAAAGTTTCTGCAAAGATTCTACAACAAGTTAAAGTTCTTTCTTTAATCCAATCAAGGCAAGTACAGTTATTCTCCGCTATAAACGTTAATTATAATTTTGATATACATTTAAAACTGAGTTTGAGGTTGTATATATATTCTCTTCTGTTGGATCTGTTTTCTGTGACTGTTCTGTATTCCTTTCTTCTTTTCTGTTTCTATAGCCAGGCTACCACGAGCCTGTGCCCAATCTCATAAAGAGATTAACGTATGAACGCAAAATTTGGGACAATTAATGAACGATGCGAAATTTGACAAGACTAAATTGAATGTATGACTTTAGGTCTGAGGCATAAAATATATTGGACATATGCATAAATTTGACTATGAACATATAATTTATGCATGTTGTATGCATAGTTATGTTGTAATTTTAGAACTGAAATTAATGAGCATATGTTGTAAACTAGATTTGGGGTCTATGCATATTCTATGATAGAAGAAAAGAGGAACCATTGTAAGATTACATATGATTTGAGATTTTGGACAAAATGCACATAAAAGTCAAGATATGATTTTTAGAAGATATGATTTAAAGATTTGTATTGTTGGGTATAGTTTGCATAAGGATTCATGACTCAAAAAGAAGAAGATATGGAAACTTAGGTGTAAAGATTTACATTAATTAGGATATCTATTATTGTGATTACACCTAAATAAGGATTTTTGGATATATGGCATGCATTGAAATTAATGGTTATATTTGGTATAATTTATATGTGAATCTGCTGTAAAATGCTAGTTTAACAAAAATTGGAACATATGTTATATGGCAAATTATGTCCATATTCTGCGCTTATGCAAACATGGAGTATATGTTGTGAATCATGACAATTATGTAAGCATATGAATTTAGGCCAATTTATGATTGGGCAAGGCATATAAATAGAACTTTTAGAAATATTAAATTGCTAAATCTGCTAATTTGTCAAGTTGCCTAAACTACTAGTTTTGTTATATTGCCTAGACTGCTAATTAGATTGAAATGCCTAATCTGTTAAATTTGTCGGTTGAAATGCCTAACCTGTTATATGCCAAAATCTGCTAAGTTGCTAAATCTGTTAAATCCGTTAAGTCATATAAAATTTGTTATCTGCTATGTTGATATAATCATCCTGTTATTGATATAATCTGAATTGGCATATATATTGGGCGTGCGCATAAACGGTAAATTATTAATTAATTGGCCGCAAAGATAAACATGGCTAACTCGAGGTTAGAATTAGTTTGCGGCGTAAATCTGCCCGGAACCGCCCGGCACATCCAGTGGCCGCAAACAATAGGTTCTAATGTGAGAAGTTAGTCATAACATGCGTAAGACACGAGGTTAGGTCTGGCTTGTGGCAGAAGTCTGCCCGTAACCGCCCGGCATATCCAACGGCCACAAGCTACCGACCTAATGTGAGAGGTCTGTGCATTAATAATTAATTAATGCAAATCTAAGATAAGAATGACGTCTAAAACGTATTGGGGAAAAATAGGGTTAAACCAAAGGGATTAATAGATGTAGTAAAACCCGTCCATGAATCTGTAGGCCCAATACAAAGTTAGACAAATCTGAAAAATCTGTACTTCTGATCTGTTAGTCTGAAAACTTGTTACCTTAATCTATGAACTAGTAAATCCGAATTCTGTATGTCTGAACTTGTAAACAAGTTAATCTGAGATCTGTTAGTCTGGGGACACAAGGTTAGGAGGGGAATTACTTGTGTCATCTGTTGTTTGGGACCCATATTAGTCAGTAACCCTTTCTGGTATCAAAACTTTGACCCAACAGTAGGTAGGGTCCGGGCACGCTTACTGAACTAATTATAAGTGGTTCATTCTGATAATGGCGAGGGGTGTTGATGGCGCGTTCCAACCGGGTCATGTGCGTGCATGGATCCCGGTCTGCCTCTGAGGATGTAAGACGCCGTGACATCTGTAAATAGGTCTGTGCCAATTGGTTGTCACTTTAGGGAGTGATACACCCTACTGTGGGGCTGACACAGGATATTTATGTATTAGGGAGCCGATCGCTTGGGGTAGGGTTTTAGGGTACGCTTAGTTCTGTCTGTTTCTGTTGGTACCGTCTGTTTCTATTGGGTGGTAACACCTGTCTGTTTCTGTGTGGTACCGTCTGTTCGGGTGGTAAAGGCCCATTACTAGTGTACACCTAATTCCACATTCTGTCTCCATAGGGATAAATCTGTTTCTTCTTCTGTCTGTTTCTGATCGGGTAGTAAAGGCCCATTATTAGCATTCTGTTTCTGTTAAAGTATTCTGTACCCGTTCCTGCTTCAATTTAGACATTAGGGTGACACCTAATTCTGCTATACTAGTATTAGTGCAGAGAAGTGTAAATCAATAGTTTATATCATTCTGTTTTTCTGTTATATCTGCTACACCTGTTATAGTTATCTCACATCCAGTTTTATGTTCATATCATATTATTATTATCTGTTCATATGCTGAAAGTCACTGGGCTTGCCAGACTTTTTGTCTGACCCTTGTTGTTTCGCCCCCTTTCTTCCGTCCCCCCAGGTTATCCAAGAAGGGAAAATACTTTAGCTTGATCCGGATTTCTCTTTGCTTGAAGTGCTTAAAGTATGGCTTGGCTCTGTATAGCTTCCGTTCCATGGGGATTATGATTTTAAACTATGTGTTTTGAAGGCTTTTGTACAAGACTGATATTTTGTACTTGAATTCTGAAATTGAAAGGATGTAAACATATTAATTCCTGTTTCCGCTGTAATAAAGTTAAAATTTTTCAAGTACTGTTTTTATCTGTCTTGTAAGTTTCTGTTCTATTTACTAAAATGCTCCACCAAAGTTAAGGCATTCCCTTTGTGAGTGACCTTAACGGAGGTGGGGTGTTACACATATCATTGCATTGGTGTTAGGATGGCAATTGGCATGAGAACAATGGATTCATGCTTATAGAAACTTTTGCACTTTCTATGCTAGGAAATAGGATGCCGCTGCTGGTGAAATAGTCATATCTCATAAATTTGCTGATATGTCTTCGATCCCATATCGGGGACAAGAAGATGGTATGCATACAATCATTCAACATTTAGGCTTAAGTGTTCCAAACCTTTATCTTTCCAATCTTCGAGCAAGACTAAGGCAGTCGGTTACACAAATCTAGGATGCATCTGCCTTGAATCAGATGTAATCTCGAGCGAACCGCGCTCGAATTTCCGGTTGCTCCCAGCGTTTGGGGCACGATTTTGCATGGCATATAATCGATGAAGGGAGTGGAAGTGTGAATCTCTACTTTCTGATTCCAAAAGATCGCTCATTAGAGGTTTCATTCATATATATCTACCTTCAAGCGGGAAGTTAATTAGTGATTTTGTCGAATCATTCAGGGTGGTGAATTCAGCAATGGGGCTTGTTGGTGTCTGCCTTGGGACAACCTTCCAGGGAATAAAAGCAGTATCGACTTGCATGTCATATCTCGAGGCATAAAGAATGATGGCACACCTTTCACTTTACCTTGCTAGATGCATTCCGTGCTGCAGGAAGCTTATCATGGAATTATCCACGACTTTCTCCCGGGTTCGGTCTCCAACGCTGGATCAACTTCCATCTGATCAATGGTTGGATTTTATAGTGTCTCGATGGGGATCATCTCCATCTTTTCTGGATTGTCGAAACCTTCTAACTTGGTCAGATTATCCGCCTTATGGTCTTCTGTGTGCGGAATCTGAGGTATGTTGTAACATTCCAATCCATCCAACAGCTCTTCTACTGGTTCTAGGTAAGTTGCGAGTTGTGGTTTCTTCGACTGGAATTCCTTTCAACCCGTCCTTCAAGGGTTATCTGCAAAACTCTGGCGTTGGATCGCTGATCATTTCTTGCACCGTCTATATACAGTTTCCAGGTGCTTGATTTCATCTTTCATTTTGAGGCACCATTTTCTATTAGCGTTCTTTGACGAGGACGGGATTTGATACCCGAGCGGGATGTGTGGCATATCATATAAAACCATTGCCTCTCAGCCTTCCGACTTCTTCTTTCAAGGCAGATGCTCCCCTGGATCGAGCATACGTCTTGCTTGCTTGGCAAGAGCAAACTTCAGGTTTATACTTGACAAATGACTCATAATTTATGGTAGAATCCCGCGAATATTAGCAAGGGTCCAAGCGAACACATCCAGGCTCGCCTGTAGAAAGCATGTCAGATCCCTTGTTCAAAAGAGGTCTAAATGAGACCCAATTTCAAGACCTTAGTCAGGTCAGTGTCACCAATCAGAACATGTGCAGTTGCGTCACTAGATGTCACCCTGCTGCATCCCGAATCACCATCCTCTCTGGGAACAATGTCTTCGGGCAGATCATCAGGCAATTCCTTTTGTGATGCTCCATTTATTCGCAATATTGACACCTCCTTCACACTCCATTTCATCTGGAGGGGAAGCGTCTTTGGGTTTCACGCCATGTCTGTTGCGTAGCATAGTCCATCCGGCCAAATAGTCGCCTTCTCCAATAACTTGGTCACCATAGACCATTTCCACTCCATCTTCGGTTGGGATATTTAGCAATAGGCACTAGGGTCTAATGCAGGCTCTGAATTCTGTTGGAGCTGGTCTATCTGGACCTTGATCATATAAGCTGCTTTGATTCCAAACTCTCGTCACTTGACCAAGGTCATATGATGGCTGGTGAGCAGTCAAGGTTGCTATCTTCCGGGCAAGGATCCCAAGGTCCAATCATGGCTTGTAGCGGTTCAACCGGTATCTGACTCTGGGTACCAAAGTGTATTGATCTAACCCTTATTCGATGGCAATCAATCTCTCTCGATACGGTTGAAATCAAATAGGCACTGCAAAGGTTAGCTGAGCTATTCAGGGAGCAAACCACGGGACATATGTTTTTCACCATGCCATTCAAGCAAAGGGTAACTTTGTAGTGCTAGGATCCTTACTTGCTATTGGGTATCCCATTATTGAGAATCATGGTCATTGGGATCTTCTGAGTCATATTTAGAATAGTGTCCGGATTGTTCTATGTCAATGCCATTTGGGATTCCGCCGGTTGGACAGGTTTAAGTCACATAAACTAGGTGATCACTACTCGTTCAGGAGCATCATCAGTTGCATTGGGGAAATCTGTACACCATCAGAGCTCTGGAAGAGGAGGTTGCCAAGAGGTAATCATTATCTCATATACTGTTATAGTCGGAATGCCCAATCTTCTCAATAGCTCCTCGTATTGAATAACATCAGTAAATATGTGTTATGGCTCTAGGGAGAATTCCCATCGTTGCCAATTTGCTGTCGATTTCCTCGGACTATCTACTGAATCTCGATTGATAAGCCTTAGTGATTATTGCAGGACAAAACGTACTCCGAGCCGAAGGCGAGCCGTGCTCCGAGCCGAAAGCGAGGCCGTCAGCGGGTCCGGGCGCAGCGCCGGTGGGGGTCGGGGGCCCCACAGTCCCGACAGCGATCGACCTAACCGGTTAGGTCGAAAATGTGGGCACCGCACGATTTTTTCGATTTCAGAAGATGGAGCCTTTTCTGAAATGATCTGAAAATCGCATTTTTCTCAAAAACTGCCACTTTTTCGGGTCGGGTCGTGACCCTTGTTTGTCGTCACTTTTTTGAGTCGTGGTTCGCCATTGTCCTCCTGTTCGTGGTTCGCTGAACTTCATCGGGTCGTGGTCCAGCTTGGCGATCGGGATCCTCCAACCTTCCAGCTCCAGATCGGTTCGTGATCCTCACTGAGGGGTCGGGTCGGATATGCCTCCACGAGCCAGTTGAATATGCCCTCATGAGCAGATTGAATGGACTTGTCACGAGCTGGTTACATGTGTTTGTACGTTCCACGAGCCATCATCACGAGCCATGAGCCATCATCACGAACCAATTCCATGGCCCTTCATCACGAGCCCTGTTCACGAACCCTTCGACCTGCTCCTGCAAACCATCTGTTCGCTCCTCATTTGCTCGGGAAGCTTGCGATTTCTTACTTCTTTTACGAGCCGTGAAGTTATAATTTTACCAAAATCACTAAAATCTTCCAAAATGGTAGAAACGCGGACTGTTTTCTTCGGACTTTCAAATCCAAATAGTAGAATAGCAATCCGATAGGCTAAGAATTCAATTCTCAGTGAAAGCACCAAAATGTTAGACCAAAAAATGGTCCTAACACCCCAATTGTCATATTTAGAGCATAGGACATGAAGAAATAACAAAAAAATAAGAGAAAAAGCAAGACAATAGGATTTTTATAGTGGTTCGGCGTTAAAGAGCCTACGTCCACTTCATATTTTCTCATTTCATTCACAAATTAAAATTACAATAAAGATTGTCTCTCAATCATTCGAATTCAATGAATAATTCTCTCTGAATTCATTGATTTTATTGAGAAAGATGGTGGTTATTGATGGGGAAGTGTTAGCCATGGCAGCCATGGATGTTGAGATGCCAAAAGTCCCTTGAAAATGCTCCCTCGAGGTGTATTTATAGTTGTAGGAAAGCCCATATGGTGATCAGGTCATGGTAGGACACGTGGAACCCGATCCGGGAAAGTAGGAGCGGTCATAGCCTTAAGAATAGGTCAACATTCATGCATAAAAGCATGTTCGGTCTAGGCGGTTCGTGACCATGTTGTGCACCACGGATCGGGTCGTGGTCATGAGCGGCTCCACGAGTCGGACCGTGGATCATGGGTGTGTCACGAACGGATCGTGATGAGGGCGAGCCGAGAGGGGCGATCCGATGAGGGGCGAGCTAGTCCAGGAGGTGATGCTTCGTCACTTCATCCAAATGAGTGCCAGATTACACTCATTCACGGAAACGGGCGTAACTTTCAAACTGTAAGTCCGATTGGGCCAAACGAAAGCTCTACCTGAAGCTAATTCAGAGGGCTACAAGTATTTGATGTGTTTAGATCCAAATGAAGTAGTTTGATAGGAGTTTCAGGCCAGTTTATACTAATGTTGCGATTTTGACCAAACCGCCCTTTGTCTTCTAATGATGCGTTCAATGCCGGAGGGTGATGCTATTCCACCATTTCAACTGAGCGATTGCTGATCAATTCATGTTCGTATTCAAATCCTTTGATTTGGGTAGCCTGGTCACAAGGCAGGCTAACAACAATATAGCATGAATTGGAAATTCAAAATATATAATTCAGTTTAAATTTGAATTACGATAACGACTATATTTAATTAACGAAGTTAGAGCAAGTAAATTATATTATAATTATAATCGAACTCGAAATAGCGCTGCAGTTCGTAAATTGGTGATTCGAACTTCAAACGAATTTACAGAATCCATTTTAAGTCGGATTTTTGTGAAACAAGAAACGTTCAGAGCTGGTGAAGTATATTTTTCTAATGGAAGAGAAAAATCGGGATTTCGTCGTGTAGATTTTGAGTTATGTCCAAATCAAATTTTGGAAAAGTCGCTATGGAATTCCTTTATAATGTATATCGATTTATTTATATTATAAAAGGAATTTATTATAAATCGAATATCGATATAATTGGGAACTTTGAAATATCGAGGTGTAAATTCAGTTAGAAATATATTAGAGCTGTATGATATCGTATATGAATATATATACAATAACATTAATTTATTAATATTTAATTTAATTATTTTTAAATATATTTATATTTAAAAAGGGTTTATTTAGAACTTTAAAATAGTTAGTTTTGCAAATGACCTCTGTATTCGACGAAACTAGTCTCGTTGGGTCCATAATGTCAAACTCTAGTTGTATGTCCATTTTCATGATTTTTGGATATATTATGTGATCACATGAATTTCTGGAAGACAAATAAATCAGAAAATGTTTGAAGAGGATATTTTAAACTAATAAGAAATTATCTAAAAGTTAAGCACCCTTAACTTAATCCCTTAATCTAATTTCCCATTTCTTTCACGGTCAAAAAGGAAGCCACACACTTCATTTCTCAGCTGCCAATTCCTTCTCAAAGAAAAGCAAATCGTGTTCTTCTTATATCCACCAAAAATCAAACGATAATCCTTAAATCATTCTAACCTAGAATTTTCTCTCTGCTCAAACGATTCTCGAGCCGCCATCATTTTTTCCAAACCAAGAAAACGTGAAACCGATCTCTTCAAAAATACATAGAAA
Organism: Allium sativum; assembly: GCA_030737875.1. Classification (NCBI taxonomy): domain Eukaryota; kingdom Viridiplantae; phylum Streptophyta; class Magnoliopsida; order Asparagales; family Amaryllidaceae; genus Allium; species Allium sativum. The sequence continues at coordinate 943,100,780 of CM060918.1, forward strand.
GTAAAACAAAAATCCTAAAATGTTGAAATCAATTGTTTTGAGCTCGTGGAAGCAAGAGCATTCCATTGATGACCTTCGTTTAGGGTGCGATGCAATTTGGGGAAGCCTCATTTTCGAACACCGTGCTAGGGCTGAGGGTGGCCATCAACACGGTGGGAGTTGGGTCGTTTTGCTATGGTCAGTGGGTTTCTCGCGAGGAGGCACAGCTGGTGGTGTAAATGAGAGGGACTCCAGTGCTGAGTTGTGAAAACCGACGACGGTAGTCGATTGGGAAGGCAGCAGGTCGGTTTCAAGGTGGGGGTGTCGAACTCAGTTTGGTGGTGACTGCCGGATGCGGGTAGCGAAGAGGAGATGGTTTGTAGGGGATATGGGGTTGGTCGGTGACCAGAGCGACGAACGGAGGTGGTCAAACGTTGGTCAAAATCTGGTTTGGTTAGGCAGAGGAGCGGGATTACTGTTTCTTCGATCATGGAAGATATAAATAACGGGTTGGGTTTACACCGTGGGTTCATGGGCCGAGATTCAAGGTAAGGCCCAGTTTTAAGAAGAAAAAAAGAAATAATAAAAGAAAAGTTAAAGCCCAATTTATATAATAATGTATTAAAACTTGTAATATTGATAACTTCCACATACGATATCAGAATTTGATGAAACAAGATCGACAGGATCGTATGGACGACGACAACGCCATGGAACTGACTGGGAGTGAATCAGAGCTTGTTACAATTTATAGTAAAACAAATTGTCCGTCTGAATCAAGCGATGGTTATCGTTATTAACGATGATCGTCCAATGTGAGTAAAACTCACCAACTCTACCAGTTCATATTTTTATAACGTATATTTAAAACTGATAAATGATGATTGATTACTGTGTATTGACTGTTTGGTTGAACTGCTAAGTAATTGGTTGAAATTATAGTCTAGTTATATATATATATAAATTGATTCTGCTTAGCAGAATATTTCATAGTGAAATGAAATTGATGTCAATTATATTGTTTAACATCTCTGGATGCAGGGAAACAGGTGGAGGAATCCACCTGGATTCCTCAACATTTATTTTACTATTTCTCATATATTGTAATATATGATGTGATATATAATATGTGTTGATTACGTGTGTTGAATGATATCGATCATTGTTATTTGGGTATTTTAAATACCGTAAGAAATACTGGAATTCAGAAAAGTGGATTTTCAAAGTGTATTTTGAAAATAATTATTTATATAAAATCAATGGATTTTATATATAAAAGGAAAAGGGTTTTATAAAAGAAAATAATTATAAAATCAACGGATGTTGAAAAGGAAATATTTGCAAAACATTTACAAATAGAATTGAAAAGGAAATATTTGTAAAACATTTGCAAATAGAATTGAAAAGAAAATATTTGTAAAGCATTTACAAATAGAATTGAAAAGAAAATACCTGTAAAACATTTACAAATAGATTATAAATGGAAATATTTATCTATGAAATAGATAGAGATATAAAAAGAAATATTTATCTAGAAAATAAATAGAATTGAAATGGAAATATTTATTTAGAAAATAAATAGATTATAAAAGGAAATACTTGAAAAATGAATAGAATTGTATAAAAAGAGAATTTTACACTTGGAAGGTTTAGACCCATGCTTTGCACACGGGTATAACAGAATATGAATTCAAATTGAACATCTAAGAGAAATCTGTTTTAACAGATAAAGTAAGAAGATTTATTTATAAATAAGGTTTTATAAATTAAGTAAAATATTTATCGTTGGATAAATAGAATATATAAGTTAGGATTTATATGGAGAAGTAAGAATCAATTTAAACATCGATATTTGAAACTGAATATGGACGAAGAGTAAATTGGATAGGGTTAATCAGTTAGAGTTAACCCGTTAGAGTTAATCAGTTAGAGTTAATCAGTTAGAGTTAATCAATTAGTGTTAAATCGAACTAGAGTTATTCAAATAGAGTTAATCGAGCAAGAGGTTATCGAATATTAGTTATTCGAATAGAGTTAAAAGGAGTTATCGAATATTAGTTATTCGAATAGAGTTAAAAGGAGTTAATCGAATATAGTTATTCGAAGAGAGAATATCGAATATAGTTATTCGAAGAGAGTTAATCGAATGTAAATCATTCGAAGAAATCGAATGTAAATCATTCGAAGAGAGTTAATCGAATGTAAATCATTCGAAGAGAGTTAATCGAATATAGTTATTCGAAGAGAAATTATCGAATATAGTTATTCGAAGAGAGATTATTGAATATAGTTATTCGAAGAAAGAGTTATCGAATATAGTTTATTCGAAAAGGAGTTATCGAATAGAGATTATTCGAAAGAGAGTTACATGTTGAAATTCGATTATATCGAATTCGAGAAAGTACACTTTCCGTTTTTAATCAAGATTTGATGATTTCTTTATAAATTGTCTATTTAGTTATTTAGTTAAATTAAGGAATAAAAGTTATATTTTGAAGTTAGATATTTCAGAAGAAGGGATTGTAACGCTATAGTTATAATCAATGTTTTAAAATGAAGAAGTGGATTCGTAAATAGAATCTGAGGGTTATGTAAGGAAGTTTGTTAAAAATTTAAAAGGTGAACTTTGTTTATTTCGAGGTTAAAGACGTTGTTCAGTTAAGGTCTGAGAGGTAGCTATACCCCAACTTGATTGACGTCATTTTTAACTAAGGAATGGTTAAGGTTCGATAGTGAAGGTTGGTTAAGTGAAATTAGTTAATCAGTGTAATGTTTGAGTTGGCATAACGATGTTTTATTTAAACATCTGTTTAAATCCAAGAAATGAGTTTTCGAAACACTTTCCAAATAAAACCAGAGATATTTTCAAAACATAGAAAATGAAATGTTGGATGGTAAAGAATACTGGAATGATAGTGATACATGAAAAAGAGATGGAAATGTTTTTCAATGATTAATAACGTATATTTTCTAAATTTAGAAAATAAGGAATGTTGAATATATAGGAAGTAAATAAATTAATGAACTAAAGAGATAAACATTAAAGGATGATTGATCGATAGAATTTCCATCTGGAAATAATATCGTTGTTTGCACATGTGTTTTTCTTTGATAGTTAACTCACCGACTATCGATGTTTTTGACCATTTTTCCATTGTCAATACGGAGTGACCGGGATCAGATTCATTATCTGAAAACCACTCTGTATGGGCATTGGAGTTGCGATCAAATATGATGAAGATAATTGAAGACAGAATTATGCAAGGGCTGTCCTGTTTACAGAATAGTGCCTTCGGTTTGTCCAAGTCCCAGGACAACCTGTATGGAAGAATGTCTGACATAATATATTTAATAGATCACGTAAGTTGATCTCTTGAAACTTATGTACGTTTGGTGGTGGAGGAATTCATTTCTCTTAGCTGTATACCCATTGTTTTTTTTAGGTAAATCAATTTGTGATTTGGCGGGTATGACGATGTGACATTCAAAGTGAATAAATGTGTGGTTTGTTAGAGATAAGCGTGGCCTCTAGCCTCACAACCGGGAAATGACAAAAATCGAGCAGACAGCATGGCTGAGTTGTTGGATGCCAAGTAGGGTGTATTATCATCTATCTTGAGATATTCATTTCGTTCTATAATCTATTGTCGATGCTGTCCCATTCGGGAAACGGTTGCTGATCCCAACCGTTGGTGATATACATTCGATACACTCAAGCGAAATGAGTGGTCGGTAATGTGTGGTCGGGTTGCAAGATGTTCCTGTTGAACCTAGTGTATTCCTCTCTAGAGGTACACTATCAGAAGGTGGTTCCATACCTTGTCATATTTGGAAATCCATTACCCAATAAGTGCTCGCAGTTTTGATTGCATACTATATATGTGGAACGTGAGTGTAACGACCCGTATTCTACACATCATAGGATTGTAGAATATTTATTTCTTTCCCATGTGGAGTCGTATGGTCATGTAACTTTGGGAAACATCTATTAGAGTCATTTTCCATGTCCATGATTTTTGTCGATTTTTAAATGACCATTTTGCCCCTAGTTGGTACTGTTTTGGCCATAACTTTTGATTGGAAAGGAATTTTGACCTGAAACCACTTCCATTAGATTCGTTTGATGGTTTACCTTTCCGTAGAGTGGTCATAATAGCCAAACGGACTTACCGTTTGGGAGATATGGCTGAAACAAGGTTTGGAGGGTGAAAAACTGCTTAACCGGGCCAACTCGGGTGATTAGTGAGTAGGCTCATGACCCATTTCGGGATTAGGGTTATGGGAGGGCTGAAATGAGATGGAGAATCATTCCATTTCAGTTTTCTAGCCTCCAGTTATCACCAAGGATCCCTAAAAATGGCCTCCAACCTCTAAATCACCTCCAAATCACCTTTTTGTCAAGGATTTGGCTTAGCAACCTCTAATCAAGGAAGATCTACACCAAATCAACATTGGAGCTGTTGTTTAGGATTGGGATTCGCATCAAATCAGAGATTTGTTTCAGATCTTAGTTTATTTTGTGGCTAAGGTGAGTGATTTGCATAGTTTTACACTAATTATGGCTAGTTAAGGGTAATTAGTGTTAATTAGCGAATCTATATACTAATAAATTCGGGAAAAATGTTTATAAATTCTTAAATGATGTTTTAGACCTCTGATATGAATTTGGGTTAATTTGGTTAAGTTTTGCTAATCCTATCATTAGTTTCACCTAAACATGCTTAGGGGAAAATATGGGGTTTTGGGTATGTTTGATCCATTTTAACCTATCATGTTGATGTTTTGATATTTGTGGTTGATTATGCATGTTTCTATGACTGTATGAAATGCTTTGTGACTGATTTCAAAAGTTAGAATGGTCGAAAACGTCGTCAAATGGCGTAAACACTTGCTGGAACAGCCTCAGAAAACAGTGCAGGGCTCGGATCGGATCGGACATAGGGCTCGGATCGGATATGTTGAACTGAGCAAAGAATCCGATCGGATCGGAACCCAACACTTGGGAAAAGTGGCAAAAAGCAAGGCCACGCTAGCTGAACCGCGATCGGATCGGATCGAGGAGGACGAATCGGATCGAGGAGGACGGATCGGATCGAGGAGGATGAATCGGATCGAGGAGAACGATTCGGATCGAGGAGGACGGATTGGAGTGAAGGACGAGGACACGGATCGGAACGGAGGCACGAGCTGGAGGGGAATTGACACCCGACCCGAACCGATGGAGTGGCACCCGACCCGAACCGCACCAGGAGAAGACCCGACCCGAACCAATGAAGGATACCCGACCCGAACCGATGGCTTAAAGAGGACCCGATCCGACCAGTATTGACCAATAACCCGAGATGCAAAGGTAGTCCAATATGGGAAGTTAGAGCTCAGGATCCAGTTGGGAACCGATGAGTTCACTTCATGGTTGGACTTTGCTGCGGGACGTGTGCTAAGGAGTTGTCGACGTTCATAACTTCGATTCACCACTAAGAATGAATGATGGGCTACTTATCAGTGCAGTAGGATCATTATGACCTGAGGGGCAAGGTGATGGTAGCAAGACTACGTTATCAGTGCAGTAGGGTCATTATGACCTGAGAGGCAAGGTGATGCGTAGTAAGACTATGAGCCAGCGCAGATGGGGTGAATAACTCCATGGGGCAAGTGGACATAGTAAGGATTGGTAAGGCTATGAGCCAGTGCAGTGGGGTTCTTGTGACTCCATGGGGAAAAGTGGACATAGTAAGGATTGGTAAGGCTATGATCCAGTGCAGTGGGGTTCTTGTGACTCCATGGGGCAAAGTGGACATAGCGAAGGATTAGTGGCTATGTTATCAGTGCAGTGAAGCCATTTATGACTTCATGGGGCAAAGTGATCGTAGCACGGTATGTTGGGTGATCGAAGTGGTGAATATCGTATGCTTTACGCACTGAGTGAGAGATGTGAGGATGGATGCTATGTTTGATTGTTGCCATCCCTATGACATGCACACCTCCCCCACCTCCATATCTTTATATTGTTTGATATGATACCTTAGAGTGTTGTACAGTATGTAGTGCTAACTCTTTGGTTGCAGGTCCAGGTTCAGGTATGTTTTAGTCTACCTGTTATAGTTCACTTTAGATGCTTATCGCTCATACCAGGCTTTATGTCTGACCCAGAGTTTTATGTCTCCTCTTATTACTCTGGGTGCTCACACGAGCAGACTAGAGACAGGTTGGCTGGTGATGCGCGAGTAGCTGATTCGGAGGCGGGCAGGAGGCTTCCACGTATGATATATATATATACACATTCTCCCTGTGTCGTTGATGGTCGCTACTTGGGCATTAGTAGTGCACCTCCTTTATCTTTCTTTTGTTTTGAGACAGTTTGAAAGTTGTAATAAGCTGTATTTTGGATTTCTGCTGCTATGATGATTAGTTCTGATTTTCAGCTTATGCACTGTCTCTCCTGTTTTATGTCAAGTATGTTATTATTATATTTTGTTCTATGCGCTGTGAGACATTCTACAGGTTCTTTGTATATTCATTTCCTTCTTCCCTTTCCTTCTGACGACCCGTTCCGTGCTAACTGGACATGTGTACATCGCACTTTTGGAGTAAATGTCGGTTGGTGCGGGGCGGACCGTCACACTTGGTATCAGAGCTCTAGGTTGCGTAGTTAACCTAGGGAAAGACACTAGGGAGAGATAGTACGTATATGAGAGCGCGTATTTGTGATTACTTTGGTTTTCAAAAGCTATGTATATATATACTATTAGTAGTATAAGAATGAAGTCGCACTGCACTAGCACCACTATGGGGTCGTTAATCGTTTCCCTTTTTCAGATTGACGATGAGCCGAGACACGAGGGGTGCTGGTAGAGGGACCAATCAAGGGAATGCCGCTGACATAAGGGCGATGTTTACTAACCTCATGAGAGACATGCATAGAGAAGTGCAAGGGGCAGTTCCCAATCCCGGAGTTGGTGTTGGCCCAGTAGTGCAGGCGCCTAGGGTCGATTTCGCCAAGTTGTGCAAGGATTACACTAATCTTGGTGGAAAGCCGTTCCATGGGACGGAGTCGGCCACAGATGTTCAAGATTGGATGGATAGCTGTGATCGTATCTTTGTTGACTTGGGGTCTTGAGGATGCGATGAAGAGAAGGCTAGCGTCTCGTCAGCTGCAAGGGCGAGCGATGAATTGGTGGAATGCCATTAGAACAGCTACTCCAGAGGACCAGGTTACTTGGGTTCAGTTCAAGGCTCGCTTTAGCGAGAAGTTCATTCCAGCTGCCCAGAAGTCAGTGTTGTTCAAGAGGTTCTTGGAACTCAAGCAGAACGGAAGGGCAGTTTCTGATTATATTGCTGAGTTCGACACTTTGTCGAAGTATGGACTGTCTCTTATCGATACTCCTGAGAAGAAGAATGAGAAGTTCATTACTGGTTTGGATGGATACTTGGAGGAGAGGCTTATCAACCACATCGATGAGACTTTTGAATCTATCGTGGGGAAAGCTTTAAGATCAGAGAGTCTTTACCCTAAGTCAAAGACTGAGGCTGTATCTGCAGAAGGGCCAAAGCCGCAAGCAGGCGGTGGAGGCAAGAATAACTCTCAGAATAAGAGGAAGCAAGACCAATCTAAAGGTGGCCAGAAAAAGAGCAAGAAGGATGTTGAGTGCTTCAGCTATGGAAAGAAGGGTCATTATGCTAAAGAATGTCGGGCCAAGCCAGCGGAAAGGAAGTGCTACAACTGTGGTCAAGCGGGACATCAGAAGGATAAGTGTCCGCAACCTCTTAAGGAGAAGCAGATTGTGAAAGCATATGCTCTTGATGCTGTTCCTTCTTCGTCGAATGCCCCAACTGCGGCGGAGAAAGGAAAGAATGTTGTTATTCAAGGTATGCTTTCTATTTATGATGCACCAGTTCGAGTTTTGTTTGATACTGGGGCTTCCCGTTCCTTCATATCTAGTGACCTGGTAGATAGGTTAGGACTGGGACCCGAGATAGTCGATAGACCGTTGGTTGTGACGAACCCGATTGGTGGTTCGACTAGCCTTAGTATGATTTGCAGGAATTTGGTCTTATCGAGTCATGGATGTATGTTTGTATGTGATTGCTTTGTTTTGGGCTTTACTGGGTATGACATTATATTGGGAGTCGATTGGCTCCAAAGATACGGGGTGGTGGTAGACTGTGAGGGCTTTTTGGTGACAGTGAGGGCCGATGATGGGCGGAGGGTAGTGTTTGGTAGTCTACCCAGTGATGGGGTTATGGCTAGTTTTGTAAATTCCCTCGACATCCCGCAGGATGAGTTGTCAGATGTGCCCGTGGTTGGCCAGTATCCGGACGTCTTCGAGGAGGTGACCGGGCTTCCACCACACCGAGAGATTGAGTTCCGTATTGATTTAGTGAAAGATGCCAGACCTATAGTGATGCCACTTCGTCGTATGGCACCAAGAGAGCAGCGAGAGCTCGGGGTGCAAGTCAGCAATCTTTTGAAGAAGGGATTTATTAGAAGGAGTGTCTCCGAGTGGGGAGCACCAGTTGTGTTTGCCACTAAGGCAGATGGTTCCCTTCGTTTGTGCGTGGACTATCGCGAGTTGAATAAGGTGACGAGGAAGAATAAGTATCCTCTACCGCGGATAGATGATTTGTTTGATCAACTGGAAGGAGCAAGAGTGTTCTCCCAGTTGGACCTTGCGACAGGATTTCATCAGCTTAGAGTAGCGGATGAGAGTGTTCCGAAAACGGCATTTAGGACGCCGTCTGGATTTTATGAGTGGTTGGTCATGCCGTTTGGGTTGACCAATGCACCAGCCTATTTTGTGGATCTTATGAATCGAGTATTCAGAGATCAGTTGAATAAGTTTGTTCTTGTGTTCGTGGATGATATCCTTGTTTATTCAAGGACAGAGGGGGAACACAAGGGACACTTGAGGACAGTGATGGAGGTGTTGAGGAAACACCAATTGAAAGCGAAATTCTCTAAGTGTCATTTTTGGAGAAGGGAAGTAAGATTCTTGGGTCATGTTGTTTCAGGGAGTGGTATTGCCGTGGACCCTGCGAAGGTGGCTACGTTACAGGATTGGCCTACACCCAAGAATGCAACAGATGTAAGAAGTTTCTTGGGATTAGCTGGATATTATCGTAAGTTTATCCAGGACTTCTCCAAGATAGCAGCACCGTTGACTCAATTGACTAAGAAGAATCAGTCCTTCGTCTGGGACGAAGTGTGTGAGGATGCCTTCAAGAGTCTAAAGGAGAAGTTGACGCGTGCGCCAGTGTTAGTCATTCCTAAAGGGAATGAAGAGATGACGGTATACACGGATGCTTGTGGTACCGGACTGGGTGCAGTATTGATGCAAGAAGGTAGGGTTGTAGCTTATGCTAGTCGACAGCTAAAGCCGCATAAGAAGAAGTATCCTACCCATGATTTGGAACTAGCAGCGATCGTGTTTGCGCTGAAGATGTGGAGACACTATCTCTTGGGAGAAAGGTTTGAGTTGTTTACCGATCATAAATCATTGAAGTATCTCTTCTCTCAGAAAGATCTGAATCTCCGTCAGCAGAGATGGTTGGAGTTCTTGTGTAATAACCCGAAAATCTGGGCCAGTTTAAAATTTTTATTTTGGCTATTTTAGCGAATTTTGAATATTTAAAATAGATTATTTTAAATAAAATCGACGAGAAAATTTATTTTGAATATAATTCGAACGTATATATTATACGCGTCGTCGTTATAATATAAATATATATATATAATTATAAATAGAATTGAAAATGGCGCGGTAGTTCGATAATTCGATTTCAAACTTCAATTGAATGTACCGGGTGCAAAACAATCCGGATTTTAGTGAAACCAAAAATAATGGGATCTAATTGTGAATATCTTTCCAACGAATCCGAAAAATCAAGATTTCATATCGGGAATCAAAACATATGTCCAGTTGAAAATTCTGAATAGTCGCTATGGAATTCAGGCCCTTAAAAATAGCCATTTTGCAAACGACCTCGGATTTCGACGAAACCAGTTTTGTTGGGTCCGCGATGTAAAGTTATTGCTAGATTTCAAATTTCATAATTTTTCGAATCAATATGTGAGCGTTGCAAAGGAAAACGTGTTTTGACCATTTCAGTTGATTTTAATCGACTGGAAAATGGCCATTTTTCCAACGGTCTCAGAATTCGACGAAACTAGTTTTGTTAGGACCGTATCGTCAATACGAAGCTAGAAAATATTTTTCGAGAATTTTTAGAGTTCGTATGCGACCCCGGTAATTTGAAATGTACGTTTAAAATTCAATATAGTGATTTAAATGTAAATTCAACGGAAACTAATTCAAACGATCGAATCAACTTGCGATACATATCCCATTGTGTTCAAAATGGGGGTGAAACGCTATGGACGACAGGCGGTGGGCCTCGTTTTGAGGTCGTATGAAAAAGTCAACTTTAAGTTGAATTAAATAATTAAATAATAATAAAATAAAATAAAATAAACACCCCCCCTTTATCTTCTGCCCCCCCCCCCCCGTTCTTCAAATAGAAAAAAAAAAAGAGAAATCGACGGAGCTGCTTCCCGTCGTCGACGGCCACCGCGCCCACCTCGCCCCCTCTCCGCCTGGCCGCCCTCCTTCCTACTCCTCCTTTCCCTTCTGATTCTCAAGCCCGACCCCCCCTCCAGGCGCCAGGCGCCGCGAAACCCACAACCGCCCCGCTTCCCCCTCTCCTCTTCAATCGACAGCCACCGTCCCCCCCAGCGACTGCCTCCGGCCACCCCTCTCCCCCAAGCGCCCCTCAGGTAATTTTTAATTTATGAAATCAGTTTTTAATTTATGGAATCGGTTTTTAATTTATGAAATCAGTTTTTAAAATTATTAAATCAGTTTATATAATTAGTATTGTTTTTAAAATAGGATAAAGAGATTATTTTTATAATAAAAACATGATTTTTATTATAAAGATATAATTTTGAAAATAAAGGTGTGGTCTTTATAGGTAAAATTAAATAATAAAGTATTAAAAATATGATTTTTATATTTTTAAAGTATTAAAAATATGATTTTTATATTTTTAAAGTATTAAAAATATTATATTTACTATATAGAAGATGTAAAAATATGATTTTTGTTTGTGTAGAGAATCAAAAATATAATTTTTACATGATAGAAATATTAAAAATATCATCTTTATATGAGTAGCAAAATAAAGATGTGATTTTTATAATGTTAAATATGAAAAGGCGATATTTTTAAATATGAAAAGGCAATATTTTTAAATATGAAAAGACGATATTTCGATATGAGTAGTGAAGTAAAAATATGATTTTTACTTCGAGAAAAATATAAACTTTATATTTAAAAGGCGAAATCTTTATTTTAGAATAGACGGAATTTTTGTTAAGTAAGATATGATTCTTATATTTTGAAAGCAATAAAAATATAATTTTTACATCATAGGAATATTAAAAATATAATCTTTGTTTTTGAAATATGATTTTTATATATTGAACATCGAAATAAAAATGTGATTTTTTATATATTGAAAAGCGAAGTAAAAAAAATTCGATTTTTACATAGGTAGTGAAAGCGGGCAACGAAGGTAACAAAAAGGCGAGAGCGACGAAGGTTTCTGCAAAGGAAGTGCCGTGGAGCTTGGATAGCTATAAGTGAGAATTTCTCACCTTTCAATTTATTTTTCTAGTTATATATATATATACTAGGATGCAGACGGTGCTTAGTAGCACCCGACACAATCGTCCACAGACCATGGACTTGTTTGTTTGGCTGTGTTGTTAGTTGGATTGTTTGAGTTGATTTGAATTGTTTGGTGAAATGAAATTGATATGATTGATGTGTGAATGGCGTGGGCCTTCACTAGACCGGGGATAAGGCTAGGCCTTGTCCCGTTTCTAGTATCGTGCCGTTATGCCGCCGAAATTTTCTAAAATAAGTTAGAAAAATAAAAATATCATTTTATTGTGTAAATGAATAATAGAAATTCATATGTTGGAATAAAATGTTTTATCGTTAAAAATATAATTTTTAACGTGAATATGAATATAGTGAAAGTGAATAAAATAAAATATTCATTTACAAACCAGACGGTTTGTTTATGTACACCTATTTGAAGGACATTGTTTGGGACGATAAATTTTACACATCGCCCAACTGCACAAATAGAATGTGTTTGATTGTTTGAAACCCCACACGGGTGTTGGGATGAAATTTGAGGTTCACTCATCCTGATTGATTAAATATGTCGATCGATGGATTGACAGGCTGTATAAGCGTTAGATATCTATATTTGATGCTTATACAGTGTAGTGCACTTTGGTCGATGGTTGATTATTTATCGTTGCTATTATATACATGTGTTGTATGAAAATCCATATAATTAACTTTATATGGTAATTGATTGGGCCTCATTCCAATCGTGAAAATAAGGAATATTTTGATAATAGGAAATATTTGAAATAGAATATTTGAAAATAGAAATTTATGAAGCCGTGTTGATTAGATTGACGCCATTTTGACGTGAACGATATTTATATCGATTTTATTCATTTTAAAATGAATATTGAAAGTAATTTCGAAATCGAATATTTCGAAATGAATTGAATTGAAAACGAATTCAAAGTGAATTGAATTGAAAGTGATTTCGAAATGAATTGAATTGAAAACGATTTCGAAATGAATTGAATTGAAAGCAAATTGAAATGAATTCAAATTGAATTGAAATTTGAATTGAATAGAAATGAATTTTAAAACGAATTTATAGAGAAGAATTCAATTTTGCTTTGAATTGAGATGGAAGTTGAAATAGATTTTGAAACGAATTTTAAAACTATTTATATAATTCGTTTTAAATAGAAATCGACGAAATATATATTATATATATTATATATATAATATAATGGCCTGAATAGAACGCGCCGCGCCGCGGCAGTTCGTGAATTTCGACCATTTATTTCAAACGGACATTACGGGAGATCCGACCGTCGGATTCTCCTAAATCCGGAACCGTTGGGTTCGTATCGAAAAGAGCTTTCTAAAGAATATTAGAAATTTGAAATCTAACGGTTGGATTTGGAATTATGTCCAAATCAAATTTGAAAAAGGTCGCTGTAAGTGCAGTTCGATGGCCATTGATGGAAATCGACTGTACGGGCCTTGATAAAATTATTAAAAATAGTAATAATTTGTGTAAAATCATAAGAAATGATTTGTGAAGATTTGGGATGGAAAACTCCATATTTGAAAAGATAAAAATAGACTTTTATCAAATTGAACTAGTTTTGAACTAGAAATATAATTCTATTTATTTTTAAATAAATAAATTGAATTTGAAAAGGGTTTTGAAAATAACCAGAATATCCAATGATTGCATTGGAGTGGATTTGAATCGAAATTGTCTTCGGAATATTTCGATGTTGGAATTCGTGATTATACAGATGTTGTTATGGAAATTTGAAAGATATATATTTATATCGTTATTTCCAATACGACATTTGTTAGTCGTAGAATTTGATATTGAATATAAGCCGATATATTTTCTATTCAGAGCCTTATATTGAATATCAAATGTGATTTGGGTTTGTCGTGAATGGGGTCTTCACTAACACTGTTCTTGAACCCAGTTGAGAAAAGATTAAATCTTTTTATTTAGATTTAATGAAGTGTACCAATTAAATAATATTTAATTGGAATTGAATTGATATTGATTTTTGGGTTTATCGTGAACAGTGTTTTAAATAACACTCGTTCTTTAACCCGACAATTAATGAATGTGATTTTGGGTTTATCGTGAACCGTGTTTTAAAAGACACTGATTCTTTAACCCAGTCGAAGATTAAAACTAAGTGGAGTTTTAATGAATCTTTAATTAGATTGAAATGATCGAAAATGGAGTATCACCAGTTTTGCTCCAGGCGATAGTTAAATCTTTAATTAGATTTGAACGTGAAATGGTAATTGAATTTACCAATAACACCGTGGTGTTAGATATGAAGTATGACCAGTTTTACTTCATGGGATGAATAGGTTGGGATTGGGAAATTAAAACAAATGATTACTTCGGTAAGGTTCGTTAATCCCGACTAGTTTTGAATTGATATTCAAAAGTAGATTAAAGAATAAATTCAAGGAATTTATCTTTGATAAAATTAAGGGGAATCTTTCTTATGAATGTGAAATTTAGAAACTAACTGTCGGTTAGCCAAGCAGAAGGGTTTTCTGGATATTGATCCGATGTTGGTTTCGGCCTTCGGGGTTAATATTTGGGGAACTATTCTCTTGATTAATTTGCGGTTAGTGACTGATGAATTGGAATGAGGCGTATGTTGTGTTTGTGTAACACTTATTTAAAATATACGCGAGTTATTCGGAAAGACCGGGTTTATCCCATTCTGAATAACTGATACGACGATAAGTCGAAGATGAAGACGGTGGTCGAAGACCGGAAGTCTTCACGTCGTTTGGGTGATAACTGATGATCTTGATTGGGCTGTACACCCAAGAAGATGGAAACAGTTGGTGGTCGTCCAGACGTACTTGGAGATCGATGGATATGCGGGGTACTAGGTGCCTCCGGTTTCGTTCAGACCCAGAACGGACTTGTAAATGGACCGTGTGTCTGACATTGGATTTTAGTCCGTGTGATTGATCTCTATTAAATATATATCTGTTTGGCGGCGGAGAATTTATTCTTTTGCTTAACACCCTTCTCTGAGACGTACGAGCTCAGGGGTTATATATTGGTGGATATAAAACGAATGGAGTGAATTGCCTGTGTGGCATGCCTCAGTGGCAATTGATCGAGGCTTCTGTTGAAAAGCAAAGTCTTGTGGTGATGATCAAAGCACAGCCTGTGTGGCACAACTTTGTGTAACGTGAATTCGTGAGCCTCGCACCCCGGTAGTGAACCAAAAACGGGAGAGGACGTCAGGGAGGGCATGCGTTTCTTTCTAGCTAGAAGTGGCGTTAGTGGTTTTACACGCCCTGACGAGTTTGACTTATGTGGTTGTTGCTGTTGCGAGGCGCCTCGGCTATATCGGTTTCGGCCGATGCATTCTGGTCGGCTGACGGACCAGACTTACACCCCATAGGGTGGGGAAACGTAGTGTTCAGGCATAATAATCCACATCGGTGGACCGGCCCTGAGGATCCAAGGCTTGCCTGCGCGCTTGCCTGAGGGGCGGGCTAGAGCGTCTCGAATCGGTTGAGGACTATCTTTTGCCTCGGTTCATAGATGGAAATCCAATTTCCAAATATGTGACATTTGCGGTTTTATTTGTAAACCTATATATGGCGACATGATATATGGTACCCATGCCGCCTATGATTGATACTTATGATTTGAAGTTGTTTTATACACTATGCACTTATAATAGTATCAAATGATTTGTTTTAAAACGTATCAAGCATTCTTTGGCTGTTATAAGGGAAAACCTTATCCCCCGGCTTGCGTTGCATTGTGTGATAGGACCTGGGTCTTATAACAGCTTCATTTTTCTTTATTTAGCATTGCGCTGTTTGTTTTATGCACGGGTATTCTTGGGAGGAAACCCGTTCCGTGTTTTACGGCGTGGTCCCTTGATTTACCTAACTTTAAAATAGAAAAAGATTAATAACTGTTTTAGTTCTCACACCAGTCACATGACTGACCTGGAGTTTATTGTTTTAACCTAAACTCTGGGTGCCCTTATTTTGACACGGGCAGCTAGTAGTTTTGGTTTTGCAGATTTATATTCACAGGATCCAGGTTTACAGCTGGAATGATATCCGGAGAGCTTTGTATCCGTATATCTCTTCTAGTTGTGTATTGTATTACTTTCCGCTGCTATGTATTTAAATATAATTTAAATCTCTGATATTTCTGTGTAATATTCATTTATATTCTGTATATTCTTGTAATCTGATGCATTGTTGTACTAAGCAATGAAACGTTCTTCTGTATGTGTTCTGTTGTGGTTTGTTCTCGAACTATCCGACGCTTTCCTTTGCGGGGAAGTTACGGGTTTTCTGTGAAAACCCGTAACTTCCCCGTAAAGGAAAGTGTCGGATAGTTCGAGAACAAGCCACAACAGAACGCATACAGAAGAACGTTTCATTGTATATTACAACAATGCATCCGAATACAAGAATATACAGAGTATAAGTGAATATTACACAGAAATATCAGAGATTTAAATTACATTTAAATACATAGCAGCGGAAAATAATACAATACACAACTAGAATGAGATATACGGATACAAAGCTTTCCGGATATCGTTCCAGCTGTAAACCAGGATCCTGTGAATATAAATCTGCAAAACCAAAACTACTAGCTGCCCGTGTCGAAAATAGGGGCACCCAGAGTTTAGGTTAAAACAATAAACTCCAGGTCAGTCATGTGACTGGTGTGAGAACTAAAACAGTTTTTAATCTTTATTTTCAAAGGTAAATCAAGGGACCACGCCGTATAACACGGAACGGGTTTCCTCCCAAGAATACCAGTGCATAAAACAACAGCGCAATGCTAAATGAAGAAAAATGAAGCTGTTATAAGACCCAGGTCGTATCACACAATGCAACGCAAGCCGGGGGATAGGGTTTTCCCTTATAACAGCCAAAGAATGCTTGATACGTTTAAACAGATTATTTGATACTATAATAAGTGCATAGTGTATAAAACAACTTCAAATCATAAGTATCAATCATAGGCGGCATGAGCGCCCCATCCCACTATGTCGCCATATATAGGATTACAACTAAAACTGCAAAGTCACGTATTTGGAAATTGGGTTTCCATCTATGAACCGAGGCAAAAGATAGTCCTCACCGATTCGAGACTGTCTAGCCCGAGCCTCAGGACCCAGACTCAGGTGGGCCCTTGGATCCTCAGGGCCGGTCCACCGATGTGGATTAAAATGCCTGAACATGCGTCTCCCCACCCTATGGGGTGTAAGTCTGGTCCGTCAGCCGACCAGAATGCATCGGCCGAAACCGATATAACCGAGGCGCCTCGCAACAGCAACAACCACTTAAGTCAAACTCGTCAGGGCGTGTAAAACCACTGACGCCACTTCTAGCTAGAAAGAAACGCATGCCCTCCCTGACGTCCTCTCCCGTTTTTGGTTCATACCGGGTGTGAAACACGCGAAGCAAACGTTACACAAAGCTACGCCACAAAGGCCGTGCTTTGATCATCACCACAAGACTTTGCTTTTCAACAGAAGCCTCGATCAATTGCCACTTAGGCATGCCACACAGGCAATTCACTCCATGCGTTTGATATCCATCAATATACAACCCCTGAGCTCGTACGTCTCAGAGAAGGGCGTTAAGCAAGAGAATAAATTCTCCGCCGCCAAACAGATATATATTTAATAGAAATCAACCACACGGACTAAAATCCAATGTCAGACACACAGTCCATTTACAAGTCCGTTCTGGGTCTGAACGAAACCGGAGGCACCTAGTACCCCGCATATCCATCGATCTCCAAGTACGTCTGGACGATCACCAACTGTTTCCATCTTCTTGGGTGTACAGCCCAATCAAGATCATCAGTTATCACCCAAACGACGTGAAGACCTCCGGTCTTCGACCATCGTCTTCATCTTCGACTTATCGTCGTATCAGTTATTCAGAATGGGATAAACCCGGTCTTTCCGAATAACTCGCGTATATATTATAAAAGTGTTACACAAACACAACATACGCCTCATTCCAATTCATCAGTCACTAACCGTAAATTAATCAAGAGAATAATTCCCCAAATATTAACCCCGAAGGCCGAAACCAACATCAGATCAATATTCAGAAAACCATTCTGCTTAGCTAACCGACAGTTAGTTTCTGATTTCACATTCATAGGGAAAGATTCCCATTAATTTTATCAAAGATAAATTCCTTGAATTTATTCTTTAATCAACTTTTGAATATCAATTCAAACTAGTCGAGATTAGCGAACCTTACCGAAGTAATCATTTGTTTTAATTTCCCAATCCCAACCTATTCATCCCATGAAGTAAAACTGGTTATACTTCATATCTAACACCACGGTGTTATTGGTAAATTCAATTACCATTTCACGTTCAAATCTAATTAAAGATTTAACTATCGCCTGGAGCAAAACTGGTGATACTCCATTCTCGATCATTTCAATCTAATTAAAGATTCATTAAAACTCCACTTAGTCTTAATCTTTGACTGGGTTAAAGAATCAGTGTCATTTAAAACACGGTTCACGATAAACCCAAAGTCACATTCATTAATTATCGGGTTAAAGAACAAGTGTTATTTAAAACACTATTCACGATAAACCCAAAAATCAATATCAATTCAATTCCAATTAAATATTATTTAATTGGTACACTTCATTAAATCTAAATAAAAAGATTTAATCATTTCTCAACTGGGTTCAAGAACAGTGTTAGTGAAGACACCATTCACGACAAACCCAAATCATATTCGATATTCAATACAAGGCTCTGAATAGAAAATATATCGGCTTATATTCAATATCGAATTCTACGACTAACAAATGTCGTATTGGAAATAGCGATATAAATATATATCTTTCAAATTTCCATACCAACACCTGTATAATCACGAATTCCAACATCGAAATATTCCGAAGACAATTTCGATTCAAATCCACTCCAATGCAATCATTGGAAATTTTGGTTATTTTCAAAACCCTTTTCAAATTCAATCTATTTATTTAAAAATAAATAGAATTATAATTCTAGTTCAAAACTAGTTCATTTCGATAAAAATCTATTTTTATCCTTTCAAATATGGAGTTTTTCATCTCAATTCTTTCTAAATCATTTCTTATGATTTTACACAAATTATTACTATTTTTAATAATTTTATCAAGGCCCGTACAGTCGATTTCCATCAATGGCCATCGAACTGCACTTACAGCGACCTTTTTCGAATTTGATTTGGACATAATTCCAAATCCAACCATTAGATTTCAAATTTCTAATCTTCGTTAGAAAGCTCTTTTCGATACGAAGCCAACGGTTCCGGTTTTAGGAGAATCCGACGGTCGGATCTCCCGTAATGTCCGTTTGAAATAAATGGTCGAAATTCGCGAACTGCCGCGGCGCGGCGCGTTCTATTCAGGCCATTAATTATATATAATATATATATAATATATTTCGTCGATTTCTATTTAAAAACGAATTATATAAACAGTTTTAAATTCATTTCAAAATCTATTTCAACTTCCATTTCAATTCAAAGCAAAATTGAATTCTTCTTTATAAATTCGTTTCAAAATTCATTTCTGTTCAATTCAAGTTTCAATTCAATTTGAATTCATATTCAATTCAATTCATTTCGAAATCGTTTTCAATTCAATTCATTTCGAAATCGTTTTCAATTCAATTCATTTCGAAATCGTTTTCAATTCAATTCATTTCGAAATCGTTTTCAATTCAATTCATTTCGAAATCGTTTTCAATTCAATTCATTTCAAAATCGTTTTCAATTCAATTCATTTCGAAATCGTTTTCAATTCAATTCATTTCGAAATCGTTTAAAATCGATATAAATATCGTTCACGTCAAAATGGCGTCAAACTAACCAACACGGCTTCATATATTGATATTTTCAAATATTCCATTTCGAATATTTCTATTTCAAATATTTCTATTTTAAAACTGGAATGAGGCCCAATCAATTACCATATAAAGTTAATTATATGGATTTTCATACAACACATGTATATAATAGCATGGAAAAATAATCAACCATCAACCAAAGTGCACTACACTGTATAAGCATCAAATATAGATATCCAACGCTTAAAACAGCCTGTCAATCAACCGATCGACATATTCAATCAATCGGGATGAGTGAACTTCAAATTTCATCCCAACACCCATGTGGGGTTTCAAACAATCAAACACATATTTTATTTGTGCTGTTGGGCGATGCGTAAAATTTATCGACCCAATCAATGTCATTCAAATAGGTGTACACAAACAAACCGTCCGGTTTGTAAATGAATATTTTATTTATTCACATTCACTATATTCATATTCGCGTTAAAAATTATATTTTTAACGATAAAACATTTTATTTCAACACATGAATTTCTATTCAATTCATTTATTCAATAAAATGGTATTTTTATTTTTCTAACTTATTTTAGAAAATTTCGGCGGCATAACGGCACGATACTAGAAACGGGACAAGGCCTAGCCTTATCCCCGGTCTAGTGAAGGCCTACGCCATTCACACATCAATCATATCAATTTTATTATGCAAACCACAAAATTTGGAGTAAGAGTCTAACCTAGCCTTACTCCTTCGCCTTATAACGGCGCACGTCTAATCCTAACCAATTTATCGATTCGATTTTTCACACCACAAACCACATTCAAACCAATATCGCAATCAATAACCAAACAGCCAAACAAACAAGTCCATGGTCTGTGGACGATTGTGTCGGGTGCTACTAAACACCGTCTGCATCCTAGTATATATATATAACTAGAAAATAAATTTGAAAGGTGAGAAATTCTCACTTTTAGCTATCCAACCATCTCGACTCTTCTTTTGCAGAAGTCTTCGTCGTTTCGCCTTTTTGTCACCTTCGTTGCTGCTTTCACTACATACGTAAAAATCACATTTTTACTTCGCTATTCAATATATAAAAATCGAATTTTTACTTCGATGTTCAATATATAAAAATCGAATTTTTATTTCAAAGTTCAATATATAAAAATCGAATTTTTAGTTCGCTATTCAATATATAAAAATCGAATTTTTAGTTCGCTATTCAATATATAAAAATCGAATTTTTAGTTCGCTATTCAATATACAAAAATATGATTTTTACCTTTGCTTTCAACATATAAAAATATGATTTTTACCTTTGCTTTCAACATATAAAAATATGATTTTTACCTTTGCTTTCAACATATAAAAATATGATTTTTACCTCTGCTTTCAACATATAAAAATATGATTTTTACCTTTGCTTTCAACATATAAAAATATGATTTTTACCTCTGCTTTCAACATATAAAAATATGATTTTTACCTTTAACAAAATCCGTTTTCTAGTTTATAAATCGTTTAAAAATCAGTTTTTATATTCTTTAAAATTTCAGTTTTTATATTTTTATAAAAAAAATCAGGTTTTATACTTTTTTTAAAAAAATCAGGTTTAAAATACCTTTAAAAATTCAGTTTTTTTTAAAAATTTAAAAAAAATCAGTTTTTAAATTCTACCTTTAAACATTTACTGTTTTTAAATTCTACTTTTATAAAATAAACATAAGAAAAGAAAATAAAATAAAAAGACATGCTTACTGAGGAGGGGGGGGGGGTTGGAGGTTGGAGACGTCGGCTGCAAATCTCGAGCTGGGCGGAGCTGCTGGTGGCTGTCGCGATGGAGGAGGAGATGAGAGGGAGGCGATAGCGGAGGGGCGACGGAGCGAGGGTTGGGGGGGCTCGATGAGGCGGCGCGGCGCTGATGGGGGAGGCGCGCGATCGATTAACGTTTAGGGTTTTTTTTTTTCTTTCTTTTCTGGTTGAAATCGAAGTGAACGGGGGAGGGCCAGAACGAAGGATAAGGGGAGAGAAAATTTATATTTTTATTTATTTAATTAATTATTTCATTATTTTATTCCTTAAAAGTTGACTTTTACATATGACCTCGAAACGAGGCCCACCGCCTGTCGTCCATAGCGTATTACCCCCATTCCGAACTCAATGGGATATGTATCGCAAGCTGATTCGACTGTTTGAATCAGTTTTCGTTGAATTTACATTTAAATCTCTATATTGAATTTTAAACGTACATTTCAAATTACCGGGGTCACATACTAACTCTAAAAATTCCATAAAAATATTTTCTAGCTTCGTATTGACGATACGGTCCTAACAAAACTAGTTTCGTCGAATTCTGAGACCGTTTGAAAAATGGCCAATTTCCAGTCGATTAAAATCAACTGAAATGGTCAAAACGCGTTTTCCTTTGCCACGCTCACAAATTGATTTGAAAAATTATGAAATTTGGAATATAGCAATAACTTGACACCACGGACCCAACAAAACTGGTTTCGTCGAAATCCGAGGCCATTTGCAAAATGTCCATTTTTAAGGGCCTGAATTCCATAGCGACTATTCAGAATTTTCAACTGGACATATCTTTTGATTCCCGCTACGAACTTTTGATTTTTCGGATTCGTTGGAAAGATATTCACTATTCGATTCCATTATTTTTGGTTTCACTAAAATCCGGATTGTTTTGCACCCGGTACATTCAATTGAAGTTTGAAATCGAATTATCGAACTACCGCGCCATTTTCAATTCTATTTATAATTATATATAAATATTTATATTCTAACGACAACACATATAATATATACGTTCGAATTCTATTCAAAATAAATTTCACGTTGTTTTTATTTAAAATAATTCATTTTAAATAATCAAAATTCGCTAAAATGGCCAAAATAAAAATTTTAAACTGGCCCAGATTTTCGGGTTGTTACAATCTCCCCCACTTAAAACTTTTCGTCCCCGAAAAGGAACAAAGTCGAAAGTGGTTTGATTATTCAGCTCTACGATCGATCAGGCTTCCATTCTCCAACTCTTTAGTTTCTGAGAATTTTCAAAATTTCAAAAATTTGGCTAACACCCTAAATTTTTGAAAAATTTCGCCATAACCTCCCCTGCACCGGGAGCATCGGGGAATTTCAAATAGCTTCCCCGGTCCTTCAGATCTCAAAAAGAAAAAGAAAAAGCCAAGCGGCTAGCCAATAGGCTCACAAAATCATCATCACCCAAACAATACAGGAAATTATGTAGTAAACATGTACCTATTTGTCGGGCAAACAAATTTTATTCTTCGGCTCTAGCCTCCTTGCTATGACCTGTTCAATGATAGATATGTATATGCAAGCAAATGCGACCAAATTTCAATACAATCCAATATTCGGTTCAATTTGGCTAAATGGCTAAAAATTAGCAAACAAATAAACAAACAACACAAACATCAATCAATTAGTTGATTAGCTTTTGAAATTAATAACTTTGATACATAGTCAAAAATCAGATTTTTGATGCCAAATCACAACAATAGGCCCTATCTAATTTTGGTTCTCACACCAGTCAATAGGAAATATATAAATATCACACCTTCGACTCTCGAACACTAATTCTGATGATGTAGCTACAATCATCAGAATCATCTTCGGGCGACTAGAGTGTGAATCTATATCTATCCAGTATATTAAAACTTTGAATATACGTTTGCAAGGCGTATATGCAAATTCTTTATATACTAAATTGTCCAAAATCAATTTAAATAAATAATCAAATACGAATAGTTGATTTTAAATTTCAAAACAAAAATGTTTTCATTTGAAAAATATACTCTTCACACCCGTTCTAGGATA
The DNA here is from genome assembly GCA_030737875.1 of Allium sativum. Taxonomy (NCBI): domain Eukaryota; kingdom Viridiplantae; phylum Streptophyta; class Magnoliopsida; order Asparagales; family Amaryllidaceae; genus Allium; species Allium sativum. The sequence continues at coordinate 943,124,143 of CM060918.1, forward strand.
CTACTGATCCTATCTCTAACGAGTCATTCCCCTTGGATTTTACTAATCCAATATCTGATGAATTCTTTCGTATGGTTCTAATGTGTCTTGTTCTCTGAGCTTTGTAAACCAAAGCTCTGATACCAACTGTGAAATAGCCGACGAACTCCGGTAGGCTTTGCAACCATCCCTTCATCCCCCAAGCAGCAGGTAAAACCCACCGTGGCTTTCACATGGTCCCCCAGTTACTTGTTTTACAGCAACCCTCTCGAGTCTCGCGCCCACTGGCGAACCAACCCCCACCACAAGGGACATGTAGGGGTAAGAGTCTCCCGTTCGCCACCAAACTGCGAAGCGAGAACCCCCTATCACGCGTACCCAGCCCACACAGGGCCAGCAACAAGAACTGGTGATACTCCATTCTCGATCATTTCAATCTAATTAAAGATTCATTAAAACTCCACTTAGTCTTAATCTTTGACTGGGTTAAAGAATCAGTGTCATTTAAAACACGGTTCACGATAAACCCAAAGTCACATTCATTAATTATCGGGTTAAAGAACAAGTGTTATTTAAAACACTGTTCACGATAAACCCAAAAATCAATATCAATTCAATTCCAATTAAATATTATTTAATTGGTACACTTCATTAAATCTAAATAAAAAGATTTAATCATTTCTCAACTGGGTTCAAGAACAGTGTTAGTGAAGACACCATTCACGACAAACCCAAATCACATTCGATATTCAATACAAGGCTCTGAATAGAAAATATATCGGCTTATATTCAATATCGAATTCTACGACTAACAAATGTCGTATTGGAAATAGCGATATAAATATATATCTTTCAAATTTCCATACCAACACCTGTATAATCACGAATTCCAACATCGAAATATTCCGAAGACAATTTCGATTCAAATCCACTCCAATGCAATCATTGGAAATTTTGGTTATTTTCAAAACCCTTTTCAAATTCAATTTATTTATTTAAAAATAAATAGAATTATAATTCTAGTTCAAAACTAGTTCATTTCGATAAAAATCTATTTTTATCCTTTCAAATATGGAGTTTTTCATCTCAATTCTTTCTAAATCATTTCTTATGATTTTACACAAATTATTACTATTTTTAATAATTTTATCAAGGCCCGTACAGTCGATTTCCATCAATGGCCATCGAACTGCACTTACAGCGACCTTTTTCGAATTTGTTTTGGACATAATTCCAAATCCAACCGTTAGATTTCAAATTTCTAATCTTCGTTAGAAAGCTCTTTTCGATACGAACCCAACGGTTCCGGTTTTAGGAGAATCCGACGGTCGGATCTCCCGTAATGTCCGTTTGAAATAAATGGTCGAAATTCGCGAACTGTCGCGGCGCGGCGCGTTCTATTCAGGCCATTATATTATATATAATATATATATAATATATTTCGTCGATTTCTATTTAAAAACGAATTATATAAACAGTTTTAAATTCATTTCAAAATCTATTTCAACTTCCATTTCAATTCAAAGCAAAATTGAATTCTTCTTTATAAATTCGTTTCAAAATTCATTTCTGTTCAATTCAAATTTCAATTCAATTTGAATTCATATTCAATTCAATTCATTTCGAAATCGTTTTCAATTCAATTCATTTCGAAATCGTTTTCAATTCAATTCATTTCGAAATCGTTTTCAATTCAATTCATTTCGAAATCGTTTTCAATTCAATTCATTTCGAAATCGTTTTCAATTCAATTCATTTCGAAATCGTTTTCAATTCAATTCATTTCGAAATCGTTTTCAATTCAATTCATTTCGAAATCGTTTAAAATCGATATAAATATCGTTCACGTCAAAATGGCGTCAAACTAACCAACACGGCTTCATATATTGATATTTTCAAATGTTCCATTTCGAATATTTCTATTTCAAATATTTTTATTTTAAAACTGGAATGAGGCCCAATCAATTACCATATAAAGTTAATTATATGGATTTTCATACAACACATGTATATAATAGCATGGAAAAATAATCAACCATCAACCAAAGTGCACTACACTGTATAAGCATCAAATATAGATATCCAACGCTTAAAACAGCCTGTCAATCAACCGATCGACATATTCAATCAATCGGGATGAGTGAACTTCAAATTTCATCCCAACACCCGTGTGGGGTTTCAAACAATCAAACACATATTTTATTTGTGCTGTTGGGCGATGCGTAAAATTTATCGACCCAATCAATGTCATTCAAATAGGTGTACATAAACAAACCGTCCGGTTTGTAAATGAATATTTTATTTATTCACATTCACTATATTCATATTCGCGTTAAAAATTATATTTTTAACGATAAAACATTTTATTTCAACACATGAATTTCTATTCAATTCATTTATTCAATAAAATGGTATTTTTATTTTTCTAACTTATTTTAGAAAATTTCGGCGGCATAACGGCACGATACTAGAAACGGGACAAGGCCTAGCCTTATCCCCGGTCTAGTGAAGGCCCACGCCATTCACACATCAATCATATCAATTTTATTATGCAAACCACAAAATTTGGAGTAAGAGTCTAACCTAGCCTTACTCCTTCGCCTTATAACGGCGCACGTCTAATGCTAACCAATTTATCGATTCGATTTTTCACACCACAAACCACATTCAAACCAATATCGCAATCAATAACCAAACAGCCAAACAAACAAGTCCATGGTCTGTGGACGATTGTGTCGGGTGCTACTAAACACCGTCTGCATCCTAGTATATATATATAACTAGAAAATAAATTTGAAAGGTGAGAAATTCTCACTTTTAGCTATCCAACCATCTCGACTCTTCTTTTGCAGAAGTCTTCGTCGTTTCGCCTTTTTGTCACCTTCGTTGCTGCTTTCACTACATACGTAAAAATCACATTTTTACTTCGCTATTCAATATATAAAAATCGAATTTTTACTTCGATGTTCAATATATAAAAATCGAATTTTTATTTCAAAGTTCAATATATAAAAATCGAATTTTTAGTTCGCTATTCAATATATAAAAATCGAATTTTTAGTTCGCTATTCAATATATAAAAATCGAATTTTTAGTTCGCTATTCAATATACAAAAATATGATTTTTACCTTTGCTTTCAACATATAAAAATATGATTTTTACCTTTGCTTTCAACATATAAAAATATGATTTTTACCTTTGCTTTCAACATATAAAAATATGATTTTTACCTTTGCTTTCAACATATAAAAATATGATTTTTACCTCTGCTTTCAGCATATAAAAATATGATTTTTACCTTTGCTTTCAACATATAAAAATATGATTTTTACCTCTGCTTTCAACATATAAAAATATGATTTTTACCTTTAACAAAATCCGTTTTCTAGTTTATAAATCATTTAAAAATCAGTTTTTATATTCTTTAAAATTTTAGTTTTTATATTTTTATAAAAAAAAATCAGGTTTTATACTTTTTTAAAAAAAATCAGGTTTAAAATACCTTTAAAAATTCAGCTTTTTTTAAAAATTTAAAAAAAATCAGTTTTTAAATTCTACCTTTAAACATTTACTGTTTTTAAATTCTACTTTTATAAAATAAACATAAGAAAAGAAAATAAAATAAAAAGAGATGCTTACTGAGGAGGGGGGGGGGGGTTGGAGGTTGGAGACGTCGGCTGCAAATCTCGAGCTGGGCGGAGCTGCTGGTGGCTGTCGCGATGGAGGAGGAGATGAGAGGGAGGCGATAGCGGAGGGGCGACGGAGCGAGGGTTGGGGGGGGGCTCGATGAGGCGGCGCGGCGCTGATGGGGGAGGCGCGCGATCGATTAACGTTTAGGGTTTTTTTTTTCTTTCTTTTCTGGTTGAAATCGAAGTGAACGGGGGAGGGCCAGAACGAAGGATAAGGGGAGAGAAAATTTATATTTTTATTTATTTATTTAATTATTTCATTATTTTTTCCTTAAAAGTTGACTTTTACATATGACCTCGAAACGAGGCCCACCGCCTGTCGTCCATAGCGTATTACCCCCATTCCGAACTCAATGGGATATGTATCGCAAGCTGATTCGACTGTTTGAATTAGTTTTCGTTGAATTTACATTTAAATCTCTATATTGAATTTTAAACGTACATTTCAAATTACCGGGGTCACATACTAACTCTAAAAATTCCATAAAAATATTTTCTAGCTTCGTATTGACGATACGGTCCTAACAAAACTAGTTTCGTCGAATTCTGAGACCGTTTGAAAAATGGCCAATTTCCAGTCGATTAAAATCAACTGAAATGGTCAAAACGCGTTTTCCTTTGCCACGCTCACAAATTGATTTGAAAAATTATGAAATTTGGAATCTAGCAATAACTTGACACCACGGACCCAACAAAACTGGTTTCGTCGAAATCCGAGGCCATTTGCAAAATGTCCATTTTTAAGGGCCTGAATTCCATAGCGACTATTCAGAATTTTCAACTGGACATATCTTTTGATTCCCGCTACGAACTTTTGATTTTTCGGATTCGTTGGAAAGATATTCACTATTCGATTCCATTATTTTTGGTTTCACTAAAATCCGGATTGTTTTGCACCCGGTACATTCAATTGAAGTTTGAAATCGAATTATCGAACTACCGCGCCATTTTCAATTCTATTTATAATTATATATAAATATTTATATTCTAACGACGACGCGTATAATATATACGTTCGAATTCTATTCAAAATAAATTTCACGTTGTTTTTATTTAAAATAATTCATTTTAAATAATCAAAATTCGCTAAAATGGCCAAAATAAAAATTTTAAACTGGCCCAGATTTTCGGGTTGTTACATTTTCACAGTTGGTATCAGAGCTTTGGTTTACAAAGCAGAGAACAAGGCACATTAGAACCATATGAAAGAATTCATCAGATATTGGATTAGTAATATCCAACGAGAATGACTCGTTAGAGATGGGGTCAGTAGTATCCTAGAACGAGTGTGAAGAGTAAATTTTTAAATTGAAAACAAACCTTTGTTTTGAAAATTTAAATCAATTATTCATATTTGATTATTTATTTAATTGATCTGGGCAATCCCATATATAAAGATTTTGCATATGCGTCTTGCAAACGTGTATTCGAAGTTTTAATATACTGGATAGTTATAGAATCATACTCTAGTTGCCCGGGGATAACTCTGGTGATGGGGCACTGTCGCCAGTATTTATTTTCGAGTAACGAAAGTGAGATTTCTATATATTTCCTATTGACTGGTGTGAGAACCGAAACTAGATAGGGCCTATTGTTGTGATTTAGCATTAAAAATCTGATTTTTGACTATGTATTAAAGTTATTCATTTGAAATGATAATTCACTAATTGATTGATGTTTGTGTTGTTTGTTTAATTGGTTGATAATTTTGAACCATTTAGCCTAATTGAAGCAAATATTGAATTGTATTGAAAATTGGTCGCATCTGCTTGCATATACATATATATCATTGAACAGGTCATAGCAAGGAGGCCAGAGCCGAAGAATAAAATTTGTTTGCCCGACAAATAGGTACATGTTTACTACATAATTTCCTGTTTTGTTTGGGTGATGATGATTTTGTGAGCCTATTGGCTAGCCGATTGGCTTTTTCTTTTTCTTTTTGAGATCTGAAGGACCGGGGAAGCTATTTGAAATTCCCCGATGCTCCCGGTGCAGGGGAGGTTATGGCGAAATTTTTCGAAAATTTAGGGTGTTAGCCAAATTTTTGAAATTTTGAAAATTCTCAGAAACTAAAAAGTTGGAGAACGGAAGCCTGATCAATCGTGGAGCTGAATAATCGAACCACTTTCGACTTTGTTCCTTTTCGGGGACGAAAAGTTTTAAGTGGGGGAGATTGTAATAACCCGAAAATCTGGGCCAGTTTAAAATTTTTATTTTGGCTATTTTAGCGAATTTTGAATATTTAAAATAGATTATTTTAAATAAAATCGATAAGAAAATTTATTTTGAATATAATTCGAACGTATATATTATACGCGTCGTCGTTATAATATAAATATTTATATATAATTATAAATAGAATTGAAAATGGCGCGGTAGTTCGATAATTCGATTTCAAACTTCAATTGAATGTACCGGGTGCAAAACAATCCGGATTTTAGTGAAACCAAAAATAATGGGATCTAATTGTGAATATCTTTCCAACGAATCCGAAAAATCAAGATTTCATATCGGGAATCAAAACATATGTCCAGTTGAAAATTCTGAATAGTCGCTATGGAATTCAGGCCCTTAAAAATAGCCATTTTGCAAACGACCTCGGATTTCGACGAAACCAGTTTTGTTGGGTCCGCGATGTAAAGTTATTGCTAGATTTCAAATTTCATAATTTTTCGAATCAATATGTGAGCGTTGCAAAGGAAAACGTGTTTTGACCATTTCAGTTGATTTTAATCGAGTGGAAAATGGCCATTTTTCCAACGGTCTCAGAATTCGACGAAACTAGTTTTGTTAGGACCGTATCGTCAATACGAAGCTAGAAAATATTTTTCGAGAATTTTTAGAGTTCGTATGCGACCCCGGTAATTTGAAATGTACGTTTAAAATTCAATATAGTGATTTAAATGTAAATTCAACGGAAACTAATTCAAACGATCGAATCAACTTGCGATACATATCCCATTGTGTTCAGAATGGGGGTGAAACGCTATGGACGACAGGCGGTGGGCCTCGTTTTGAGGTCGTATGAAAAAGTCAACTTTAAGTTGAATTAAATAATTAAATAATAATAAAATAAAATAAACACCCCCCCTTTATCTTCTGGCCCCCCCGTTCTTCAAACAGAAAAAAAAAAGAAAAAAAAAAGAGAAATCGACGGAGCTGCTTCCCGTCGTCGACGGCCACCTCGCCCCCTCTCCGCCTGGCCGCCCTCCTTCCTACTCCTCCTTTCCCTTCTGATTCTCAAGCCCGACCCCCCCTCCAGGCGCCAGGCGCCGCGAAACCCACAACCGCCCCGCTTCCCCCTCTCCTCTTCAATCGACAGCCACCGTCCCCCCCCAGCGACTGCCTCCGGCCACCCCTCTCCCCCAAGCGCCCCTCAGGTAATTTTTAATTTATGAAATCAGTTTTTAATTTATGGAATCGGTTTTTAATTTATGAAATCAGTTTTTAAAATTATAAAATCAGTTTATATAATTAATATTGTTTTTAAAATAGGATAAAGAGATTATTTTTATAATAAAAACATGATTTTTATTATAAAGATATAATTTTGAAAATAAAGGTGTGGTCTTTATAGGTAAAATTAAATAATAAAGTATTAAAAATATGATTTTTATATTTTTAAAGTATTAAAAATATGATTTTTATATTTTTAAAGTATTAAAAATATTATATTTACTATATAGAAGATGTAAAAATATGATTTTTGTTTGTGTAGAGAATCAAAAATATAATTTTTACATGATAGAAATATTAAAAATATCATCTTTATATGAGTAGCAAAATAAAGATGTGATTTTTATAATGTTAAATATGAAAAGGCGATATTTTTAAATATGAAAAGGCAATATTTTTAAATATGAAAAGACGATATTTCGATATGAGTAGTGAAGTAAAAATATGATTTTTACTTCGAGAAAAATATAAACTTTATATTTAAAAGGCGAAATCTTTATTTTAGAATAGACGGAATTTTTGTTAAGTAAGATATGATTCTTATATTTTGAAAGCAATAAAAATATAATTTTTACATCATAGGAATATTAAAAATATAATCTTTGTTTTTGAAATATGATTTTTATATATTGAACATCGAAATAAAAATGTGATTTTTTATATATTGAAAAGCGAAGTAAAAAAAATTCGATTTTTACATAGGTAGTGAAAGCGGGCAACGAAGGTAACAAAAAGGCGAGAGCGACGAAGGTTTCTGCAAAGGAAGTGCCGTGGAGCTTGGATAGCTATAAGTGAGAATTTCTCACCTTTCAATTTATTTTTCTAGTTATATATATATATATATATATATATATACTAGGATGCAGACGGTGCTTAGTAGCACCCGACACAATCGTCCACAGACCATGGACTTGTTTGTTTGGCTGTGGTGTTAGTTGGATTGTTTGAGTTGATTTGAATTGTTTGGTGAAATGAAATTGATATGATTGATGTGTGAATGGCGTGGGCCTTCACTAGACCGGGGATAAGGCTAGGCCTTGTCCCGTTTCTAGTATCGTGCCGTTATGCCGCCGAAATTTTCTAAAATAAGTTAGAAAAATAAAAATATCATTTTATTGTGTAAATGAATAATAGAAATTCATATGTTGGAATAAAATGTTTTATCGTTAAAAATATAATTTTTAACGTGAATATGAATATAGTGAAAGTGAATAAAATAAAATATTCATTTACAAACCAGACGGTTTGTTTATGTACACCTATTTGAAGGACATTGTTTGGGACGATAAATTTTACACATCGCCCAACTGCACAAATAGAATGTGTTTGATTGTTTGAAACCCCACACGGGTGTTGGGATGAAATTTGAGGTTCACTCATCCTGATTGATTAAATATGTCGATCGATGGATTGACAGGCTGTATAAGCGTTAGATATCTATATTTGATGCTTATACAGTGTAGTGCACTTTGGTCGATGGTTGATTATTTATCGTTGCTATTATATACATGTGTTGTATGAAAATCCATATAATTAACTTTATATGGTAATTGATTGGGCCTCATTCCAATCGTGAAAATAAGGAATATTTTGATAATAGGAAATATTTGAAATAGAATATTTGAAAATAGAAATTTATGAAGCCGTGTTGATTAGATTGACGCCATTTTGACGTGAACGATATTTATATCGATTTTATTCATTTTAAAATGAATATTGAAAGTAATTTCGAATCGAATATTTCGAAATGAATTGAATTGAAAACGAATTCAAAGTGAATTGAATTGAAAGTGATTTCGAAATGAATTGAATTGAAAACGATTTCGAAATGAATTGAATTGAAAGCAAATTGAAATGAATTCAAATTGAATTGAAATTTGAATTGAATAGAAATGAATTTTAAAACGAATTTATAGAGAAGAATTCAATTTTGCTTTGAATTGAGATGGAAGTTGAAATAGATTTTGAAACGAATTTTAAAACTATTTATATAATTTGTTTTAAATAGAAATCGACGAAATATATATTATATATATTATATATATAATATAATGGCCTGAATAGAACGCGCCGCGCCGCGGCAGTTCGTGAATTTCGACCATTTATTTCAAACGGACATTACGGGAGATCCGACCGTCGGATTCTCCTAAAACCGGAACCGTTGGGTTCGTATCGAAAAGAGCTTTCTAAAGAATATTAGAAATTTGAAATCTAACGGTTGGATTTGGAATTATGTCCAAATCAAATTTGAAAAAGGTCGCTGTAAGTGCAGTTCGATGGCCATTGATGGAAATCGACTGTATGGGCCTTGATAAAATTATTAAAAATAGTAATAATTTGTGTAAAATCATAAGAAATGATTTGTGAAGATTTGGGATGGAAAACTCCATATTTGAAAAGATAAAAATAGACTTTTATCGAATTGAACTAGTTTTGAACTAGAAATATAATTCTATTTATTTTTAAATAAATAAATTGAATTTGAAAAGGGTTTTGAAAATAACCAGAATATCCAATGATTGCATTGGAGTGGATTTGAATCGAAATTGTCTTCGGAATATTTCGATGTTGGAATTCGTGATTATACAGATGTTGTTATGGAAATTTGAAAGATATATATTTATATCGTTATTTCCAATACGACATTTGTTAGTCGTAGAATTTGATATTGAATATAAACCGATATATTTTCTATTCAGAGCCTTATATTGAATATCAAATGTGATTTGGGTTTGTCGTGAATGGGGTCTTCACTAACACTGTTCTTGAACCCAGTTGAGAAAAGATTAAATCTTTTTATTTAGATTTAATGAAGTGTACCAATTAAATAATATTTAATTGGAATTGAATTGATATTGATTTTTGGGTTTATCGTGAACAGTGTTTTAAATAACACTCGTTCTTTAACCCGACAATTAATGAATGTGATTTTGGGTTTATCGTGAACCGTGTTTTAAAAGACACTGATTCTTTAACCCAGTCGAAGATTAAAACTAAGTGGAGTTTTAATGAATCTTTAATTAGATTGAAATGATCGAAAATGGAGTATCACCAGTTTTGCTCCAGGCAATAGTTAAATCTTTAATTAGATTTGAACGTGAAATGGTAATTGAATTTACCAATAACACCGTGGTGTTAGATATGAAGTATGACCAGTTTTACTTCATGGGATGAATAGGTTGGGATTGGGAAATTAAAACAAATGATTACTTCGGTAAGGTTCGTTAATCCCGACTAGTTTTGAATTGATATTCAAAAGTAGATTAAAGAATAAATTCAAGGAATTTATCTTTGATAAAATTAAGGGGAATCTTTCCTATGAATGTGAAATTTAGAAACTAACTGTCGGTTAGCCAAGCAGAAGGGTTTTCTGGATATTGATCTGATGTTGGTTTCGGCCTTCGGGGTTAATATTTGGGGAACTATTCTCTTGATTAATTTGCGGTTAGTGACTGATGAATTGGAATGAGGCGTATGTTGTGTTTGTGTAACACTTATTTAAAATATACGCGAGTTATTCGGAAAGACCGGGTTTATCCCATTCTGAATAACTGATACGACGATAAGTCGAAGATGAAGACGGTGGTCGAAGACCGGAAGTCTTCACGTCGTTTGGGTGATAACTGATGATCTTGATTGGGCTGTACACCCAAGAAGATGGAAACAGTTGGTGATCGTCCAGACGTACTTGGAGATCGATGGATATGCGGGGTACTAGGTGCCTCCGGTTTCGTTCAGACCCAGAACGGACTTGTAAATGGACTGTGTGTCTGACATTGGATTTTAGTCCGTGTGATTGATCTCTATTAAATATATATCTGTTTGGCGGCGGAGAATTTATTCTTTTGCTTAACGCCCTTCTCTGAGACGTACGAGCTCAGGGGTTATATATTGGTGGATATAAAACGCATGGAGTGAATTGCCTGTGTGGCATGCCTCAGTGGCAATTGATCGAGGCTTCTGTTGAAAAGCAAAGTCTTGTGGTGATGATCAAAGCACAGCCTGTGTGGCACAGCTTTGTGTAACGTGAATTCGCGAGCCTCGCACCCCGGTTGTGAACCAAAAACGGGAGAGGACGTCAGGGAGGGCATGCGTTTCTTTCTAGCTAGAAGTGGCGTCAGTGGTTTTACACGCCCTGACGAGTTTGACTTATGTGGTTGTTGCTGTTGCGAGGCCCCTCGGCTATATCGGTTTCGGCCGATGCATTCTGGTCGGCTGACGGACCAGACTTACACCCCATAGGGTGGGGAAACGTAGTGTTCAGGCATAATAATCCACATCGGTGGACCGGCCCTGAGGATCCAAGGCTTGCCTGCGCGCTTGCCTGAGGGGCGGGCTAGAGCGTCTCGAATCGGTTGAGGACTATCTTTTGCCTCGGTTCATAGATGGAAATCCAATTTCCAAATACGTGACATTTGCGGTTTTATTTGTAAACCTATATATGGCGACATGATATATGGTACCCATGCCGCCTATGATTGATACTTATGATTTGAAGTTGTTTTATACACTATGCACTTATAATAGTATCAAATGATTTGTTTTAAAACGTATCAAGCATTCTTTGGCTGTTATAAGGGAAAACCCTATCCCCCGGCTTGCGTTGCATTGTGTGATAGGACCTGGGTCTTATAACAGCTTCATTTTTCTTTATTTAGCATTGCGCTGTTTGTTTTATGCACGGGTATTCTTGGGAGGAAACCCGTTCCGTGTTTTACGGCGTGGTCCCTTGATTTACCTAACTTTAAAATAGAAAAAGATTAATAACTGTTTTAGTTCTCACACCAGTCACATGACTGACCTGGAGTTTATTGTTTTAACCTAAACTCTGGGTGCCCTTATTTTGACACGGGCAGCTAGTAGTTTTGGTTTTGCAGATTTATATTCACAGGATCCTGGTTTACAGCTGGAATGATATCCGGAGAGCTTTGTATCCGTATATCTCTTCTAGTTGTGTATTGTATTACTTTCCGCTGCTATGTATTTAAATATAATTTAAATCTCTGATATTTCTGTGTAATATTCATTTATATTCTGTATATTCTTGTAATCTGATGCATTGTTGTACTAAGCAATGAAACGTTCTTCTGTATGTGTTCTGTTGTGGTTTGTTCTCGAACTATCCGACGCTTTCCTTTGCGTGGAAGTTACGGGTTTTCACATCTTGGCTTCGTATGATTTTGATATCGCATACACACCTAGGAAAGGTAATGCGGTAGCCGATGCCTTGAGTAGGAGACATGCCAGTTTAGGGGCAATGTTTCTTGAATGGAAGCAACTGGAGTATATCGCGGGGTTTAATTTCAGACCAAAGTGCGAATTGGATCCAATTATGCTAGCTAGTTTGACGATCAGACCCACTTTGATAAAGCGGATTGGTTCTAGTCAGAGGGACGATCCTAATCTATTAAAAATCATCTCCAAGTTAGAGATGGGTATCAATGAGGAGATGAATGTGTATGGGCTTGATCGAGATGGATGGCTTCGGAAGAATGGAAGGCTAGTTGTACCCAATGTCAATGGATTGAGAGATGAAGTGCTTAGAGAATGTCATCACTCAAAACTGACTATACATCCCGGTGGTAATAAGATGTATCGAGACATGAGACAGACTTACTACTGGGAAGGGATGAAAAGAGACGTTGGGAAGTTTATATCCAAATGCATGAATTGCCAGCTAGTTAAAGCTGAGCAAAAGAAGCCTAGTGGGTTGTTGTAACCATTAGAAATTCCCGAATGGAAATGGGAGCAAGTCTCGATGGATTTCATCGATGGTTTACCAAGGACTAGATCGGGATATGATAGCATTTGGGTAATTGTGGGTCGATTGACTAAGAGCGCAAGATTTATACCAGTCAAATCGACCAGAACGGCAGCCAAGTTGGCAGAATTGTATATGACGTGGGTAGTGAGATTTCATGGAGTACCCAAAAGCATTGTGAGTGACCGAGACCCGTTGTTCACTAGTGGGTTTTGGAAAAGCTTACAAGAGGCTCCAGGGTCAGGATTACATCTCAGTACCGCATATCATCTTCAGACCGACGGTCAGACGGAGAGGGTGAATCGTATATTGGAAGATCTCTTGAGAGCGTGTATATTGGATTTTGGTGGATCGTGGGATGACCATTTGCATCTAGTAGAGTTTGCATAAAATAATAGCTACCAATCCAGTATCGGTATGGCTCCATGTGAAGCTTTGTACGGAAGACCGTGCAACTCACCATCATGTTGGGTAGAGACTGGCGAGAAGTTTGTGCTTGGACCAGATATGGTGAGAGAAACGTCGGATAAGATTAAGATCATTCAGCAACGAATGAAAGCTGCCCAAGATAGGCAGAAAAGTTATGCTGATAAGAGGAGAAGAGACTTGAAATTCTCCATTGGTGACTTGGTGTTTTCAAAATCTCTCCGTTGAAGAGCGTGATACGATTTGGCAGGAGAGGCAAGTTGGCACCAAGATTTGTTGGCCCATTCCCTGTTCTTGAACTAGTCGGGAATTTGGCGTATAGAGTTGGCTTACCAGAGAAAATGGCGGGAGTTCACAATGTATTTCATGTTTCCCAACTAAGGAAGTTCGTTCACGACTCAGATATGACTATTTCACCTGATCAGTTAGAGGACTTCGAAGTAGAACCCGAGGCGGTTGGGAACCGCAAGCCGATTCGTATTGTGGGGCACGATACGAAGCAACTTCGAAGGAAGTCGGTGAAGCTAGTCAAGGTTCAGTGGGGCGAGGATGAGAATGATTGTACTTGGGAGACAGAGGAGAGCATTAGGAAGGCATATCCAGAACTCTTTGCCTGGTAAGATTTACTTTGCGATTTAGTTATTCTGCATGCTAGGATAGACTTATTTTACTTGTTTTGCATGTTTGATGATTGTTTTATGATTGATAGGCATGCGGGACCTTTGTGTGTGTTTGGATTAGGGAATTTCGGGGGCGAAATTTCTTAAGGGGGGGAGAGTGTAACGGGCCGTATTCTACACATCATAGGATTGTAGAATATTTATTTCTTTCCCATGTGGAGTCGTATGGTCATGTAACTTTGGGAAACATCTATTAGAGTCATTTTCCATGTCCATGATTTTTGTCGATTTTTAAATGACCATTTTGCCCCTAGTTGGTACTGTTTTGGCCATAACTTTTGATTGGAAAGGAATTTTGACCTGAAACCACATCCATTAGATTCGTTTGATGGATTACCTTTCCGTAGAGTGGTCATAATAGCCAAACGGACTTACCGTTTGGGAGATATGGCTGAAACAAGGTTTGGAGGGTGAAAAATTGCTTAACCGGGCCAAATCGGGTGATTAGTGAGTAGGCCCATAACCCATTTCGGGATTAGGGTTATGGGAGGGCTGAAATGAGATGGAGAATCATTCCATTTCAGTTTTCTAGCCTCCACTTATCACCAAGGATCCCTAAAAATGGCCTCCAACCTCTAAATCACCTCCAAATCACCTTTTTGTCAAGGATTTGGCTTAGCAACCTCTAATCAAGGAAGATCTACACCAAATCAACATTGGAGCTGCTATTTAGGATTGGGATTCGCATCAAATCAGAGATTTGTTTCAGATCTTAGTTTATTTTGTGGCTAAGGTGAGTGATTTGCATAGTTTTACACTAATTATGGCTAGTTAAGGGTAATTAGTGTTAATTAGCGAATTTATATACTAATAAATTCGGGAAAAATGTTCATAAATTCTTAAATGATGTTTTAGACCTCTGATATGAATTTGGGTTAATTTGGTTAAGTTTTGCTAATCCTATCATTAGTTTCACCTAAACATGCTTAGGGGGAAATATGGGGTTTTGGGTATGTTTGATCCATTTTAATCTATCATGTTGATGTTTTGATGTTTGTGGTTGATTATGCATGTTGCTATGACTGTATGAAATGCTTTGTGACTGATTTCAATAGTTAGAATGGTCGAAAACGTCGTCGAATGGCGTAAACACTTGCTGGAACAGTCTCAGAAAACAGTGCAGGGCTCAGATCGGATCGGACATAGGGCTCGGATCAGATATGTTGAACTGAGCAAAGAATCCGATCGGATCGGAACTCAACACTTGGGAAAAGTGGCAAAAAGGAAGGCCATGCTAGCTGAACTGGGATCGGATCGGATCGAGGAGGACGAATCGGATCGAGGAGGACGGATCGGATCGAGGAGGACGAATCGGATCGAGGAGAACGATTCGGATCGAGGAGGACGGATCGTAGTGAAGGACACGAATCGGAACGGAGGCACGAGCTGGAGGGGACATGAAACCCGACCCGACCCGACCCGAGGTGAAGCACCCGACCCGAACCGATGGAGTGGCACCCGACCCGAACCGCACCAGGAGAAGACCCGACCCGAACCAATGAAGGATACCCGACCCGAACCGATGGCTTAAAGAGGACCCGATCCGACCAGTATTGACCAATAACCCGAGATGCAAAGGTAGTCCAATATGGGAAGTTAGAGCTCATGATCCAGTTGGGAACCGATGAGTTCACTTCATGGTTGGACTTTGCTGCGGGACGTGTGCTAAGGAGTTGTCGACGTTCATAACTTCGATTCACCACTAAGAATGAATGATGGACTACTTATTAGTGCAGTAGGGTCATTATGACCTGAGGGGCAAGGTGATGGTAGCAAGACTACGTTATCAGTGCAGTAGGGTCATTATGACCTGAGGGGCAAGGTGATGTGTAGTAAGACTATGAGCCATCGCAGATGGGGTGAATAACTCCATGGGGCAAGTGGACATAGTAAGGATTGGTAAGGCTATGAGCCAGTGCAGTGGGGTTCTTGTGACTCCATGGGGAAAACTGGACATAGTAAGGATTGGTAAGGCTATGATCCAGTGCAGTGGGGTTCTTGTGACTCCATGGGGCAAAGTGGACATAGCGAAGGATTAGTGGCTATGTTATCAGTGCAGTGAAGCCATTTATGACTTCATGGGGCAAAGTGATCGTAGCACGGTATGTTGGGTGATCGAAGTGGTGAATATCGTATGCTTTACGCATTGAGTGAGAGATGTGAGGATGGATGCTATGTTTGATTGTTGCCATCCCTATGACATGCACACCTCCCCCACCTCCGTATCTTTATATTGTTTGATATGATACCTTAGAGTGTTGTACAGTATGTAGTGCTAACTCTTTGGTTGCAGGTCCAGGTTCAGGTATGTTTTAGTCTACCTGTTATAGTTCACTTTAGATGCTTATCGCTCATACCAGGCTTTATGTCTGACCCAGAGTTTTATGTCTCCTCTTATTACTCTGGGTGCTCACACGAGGAGACTAGAGACAGGTTAGCTGGTGATGCGCGAGTAGCTGATTCGGAGGCGGGCAGGAGGCTTCCACGTATGATATATATATATACACATTCTCCCTGTGTCGTTGGTGGTCGCTACTTGGGCATTAGTAGTGCACCTCCTTTATCTTTCTTTTGTTTTGAGACAGTTTGAAAGTTGTAATAAGCTGCATTTTGGATTTCCGCTGCTATGATGTTTAGTTCGGATTTTCAGCTTATGC
Organism: Allium sativum; assembly: GCA_030737875.1. NCBI lineage: Eukaryota > Viridiplantae > Streptophyta > Magnoliopsida > Asparagales > Amaryllidaceae > Allium > Allium sativum. The sequence goes on from CM060918.1 coordinate 943,140,795, forward strand.
ACTGTCTCTCCTGTTTTATGTCAAGTATGTTATTATTATATTTTGTTCTATGCGCTGTGAGACATTCTACAGGTTCTTTGTATGTTCATCTCCTTCTTCCCTTTCCTTCTGACGACCCGTTCCGTGCTAACTGGACATGTGTACAGCGCACTTTTGGAGTAAATGTCGGTTGGTGCGGGGCGGCCCGTCACAGTGAGATGAAAGCGTTCTGCAAGATGATTATTATATTGTTGTTGATAGACACTATTATAATATCAAAAGAGAGTTTTGATATAAATGTTTATCGTTTCTTTCAAAAAGATTTTTGAAAGTTAAATCAATTGTTTTGGATTCTCATAAGGGAAAAACCCATTCCGTTATACGGCATGGTCTTATGAGATATCGTTTAATTGCTCAAACTGTTTTACTCTCACCAGTCCCATGACTGACCCAGAGTTATTTTGTTCTGTTTTCCCTAAACTCTTGGGTGCCCAATTTTGTATGGGCAGTCAAGTAGTCGGGATTTTACAGATATACTTGAAGAGCTTGGAGCATGAGGCTTCAGGATTACATGACTATTGTTTATTCCGGTGTGTTGTAAGTGTTGTACTCTGATAATGTAACTGTATACGTATACTGATTTTATTTCAAAGATATTTATATATTATATATTGTTCGTTCCGCTGTGAGATTCATGTTTACTCTGATGTTGTATGTTCTTCTTCTTCTTCTTCTATTATAAGTTTCTATCTTATTTATTCTCACCCTCTAATTTTTTCATGGACTGTACGGTGTTTTCGATGCTTGAATAATCGACATAGTGTTGTATGCCGATATCTAGGATCGAAAATTTCTCGGGTCGTTACATAAAGATCACATTTTTAATATGATGATTATATATTTTAAAAATCGCATTTTTATATCGTTATATATATATATATATATATATCGTATTTTATTTCACTACAACATAGATAAAAATCAAATCTTTATCGCTATTCCATATTTATAAAAATCGAATTTTATAAGACTAAAATTCCTATCTTTTCTCATATAAAAATCATAGCTTTCCTAAGATAAAAATCACTTCTTTTCTAACATAAAAATCGCATCTTTATGTTTTGTAAAAATAAAATCTTTATGTTTTATAAAAATAAAATCTTTATGTTTCATAAAAATAAAATCTTTATGTCCATTACAAATCACATCTTTTTATGAACAAAAATCATATTTTTATTCTTCTACTTCCTCTGGGCAAATCGAATTTTTATACTATGTCTTTTATTTAAAAATCCCACTTCTATTTCGTTATATGTATAGAAAAGATCACATCTTTATAATTTTAAAAATCGAATCTTTTCCTCTTTTAAAAATATGATCTTTTCTCTTTTAAAAATATGACCTTTTCTAAACTAAAATCATATTTTTAACTAATAAAATTACTTCATTATAAAAATTATACTTTTATGACAAAATTATATAGATAAAAATCAGATTTTTCTACTAAATTAATAGCATAAAAAATATAGAAACAAACAAAAACTCACTTTCTTTGTAAAGATTGGATTTTCCACGAAGGAGGAGGGCACAATGGTCGAGGAGGAGGTGGAGCCGAGGTCCTGGTGGCAGCAGGGGATCACGGCGGTCTTCAGGTGGTCGGGGCTGGGTCTGGTTGGACGGAGCGCGGCTAGGGTTTCAGATGGGGGTGGTTTTCGGTGGTGAAGCGATGGAGAACTGAGGGGCTGAGCCATTCAGAGGGGGTGTCGGAGGCGAGAGCGGAGGAGCGGTGGAGGCAGGGTGGTGGGCAGCGCGATGAAGTGGCGGTGGTGGGGTAGCGGATCGTCGATCTGCAAGAGGTTTTTTTTTCTTCTCAAAAAGTGACAGGAAGAGAGAGAAATGATGGGAAGGGGAAATATATTTATTTATTAGATATATATTTGTTTTATTCTCCAAAATATTGACTTTCTATTTGAACTCCAAACGAGACCCAACGACTGTCGCCCCTAGCTAATTACCCACATTTCGAACGCAACGGGATATGTTTCGTAACCCAATTCGGCTGTTACGATCAGTTTCCGTTAAATTTAAAATATAAAATAACATATTTTAAATTCAAATGCACATTTTAAATTACCGGAGCCACATACTGACTCCAAAAATTCCAGAAAAATAAATCTGGCTATGTTTTGACGATAAGGTACCAACAAAACTAATTTCGTCGAATTTGTAGACCGTTTGAAAAATAGCCATTTTCTGGTCGATCACAATAGACTAGAATGGTCAAAACACGTTTAACTTCGCCACACTCACATATTGATATCAAAAATTATGAATTTTGGAATCTAGCCATAATTTGACATTGCGGATCCAACAAAAGTGGTTTCGTCGAAAACGGAGGTCGTTTGCAAAATCGCTATTTTAAGGGCTATATTTCCATAGCGACTTTTCTAAATTTTCAACTGGACATAACTTTTTATTCCCGCTATGAAATTTGGATTTTTCAGATTCGTTAGAAAGATATTTTCAAATAGATTCTAATATTTTTAGTTTCGCTAAAATCCAGTTTATTTTGAATCCTGTACATTCATTTGAAATTTGAAATCGAATTTTCAAACTACCGCGCCATTTCCAATTCCTTTTATAATTAAAATAAATATTTATATTATACTTTCGATTTGAATAAATATATACGTTCTAATTCTATTCAAAATAAATTTCTAGTCGTTATTATTTAAAATAAATCATTTTAAATATCCAAATTTCATTAAACTTGCCAAAATAAAAAATTTAAATTGGTTCTGATTTTCCGGGTTGTTACAATCTCCCCCACTTAAAAAATTTTTGTCCTAGAAAAGGAACGGAGATGAAAGTTGTTCAACTAATTAACTCAACTTTCATTCTTTAACTTTTCAGTTTCTAAGTATTTCTAATTTTTCAAATTTTTTGCTAACACCCTAAATTTTCAAAAAATTTCTCCATAACCTCCTTTGTACGAGGAGCATCGAGAAAATCCCCAAACCGCCACACAGGCCCTCTCATCTCAAAAAGAAAAAGAAAAACTAAGCGGCTAGCCAATTGGCTCATAAAATCATCTAAACCCAATAAATTTGTAAACATGTACCTATTTGTTGGACATACAATTTTATTCCTATTCTCTAGCCTCCTTGCTATGACCTATTCACACATATATATGTACATACATGCATTTCCTAACAATTTTCAAGTCAGTTCAATATTTGACACAATTTGGCTAAATTTACTTTCATTCACATGTTGCTTTAAATGAATAATTACATAACACGATCAACAATCAGCAATCAATTAGTCGATTAAAGTTTCAAACACATAACTTTACTACATAGTCAAAAATCATATTTTTGATGCCAATTCACAACAATAGATCCTCCCTATCCATGTTTTGGTTCTCACACTAGTCAATTGGAAATATATAGATATCTCACCTTTGAATTTCGAGCATAAATACTGATGATGGCGCATCAACATCAGAATCATGTCCGGGCGACTAGATTGTGATTCTATATCTATCCAGTATATTAAAACTTCGAATATACGTTTGCAAGGCGTATATGCAAAATCTTTATATACTCGATTGTCCAAATTCAATATAAAATAAATATTCAAATACATATAAAATGGTTTAAATTTTCAAAACAAAATTCGTTTTCATTTTTATTAAAAAACACTACTCTTCACACTATTTGTAGGATACTACTGATCCTGTCTCGAACGAGTCATTCTTATTGGATATTACTAATCCAATCTCTGATGAATTCTTTCTTTTGGTTCTAAGGTGCCTTATTCTTCGAGCTCTGTAAACCAAAGCTCCGATACCACACTCTAACGACCTGAACTTCCCCGTGAAGTAAAGTCCGGATTGAGTTGAGGACAAGACGAATCAGAACACAAACAGAAGAACATTTCATTGCTTATTACAACAATTTACATCAAAGTACAAGAATATACAGTATGTATAATTTACACATGGTAAAATATCAGAGATTAAAATACATTACATAGCAGCAGAAAATAATACATAACACAACTGAAAAAAATACGGATACAGAGCTTTTCGAATATCATTCCAACTGTAAACCAGGATCCTATAAATATAAATCTGCAAGACCAAAACTACTAGTTGCCCATATGGAAAATAGAGGCACCCAGAGTTTAGGTTAAAACAATAAACTCCAAGTTAGTCATGTGACTGGTGTGAGAACTAAAACAGTTATTAAGTGTTTACTTTAAAAATAAAGTAAATCCAGGGACCACGCCGTATAATACGGAACGGGTTTCTTCCCAAGAATACCAGTGCATATAACAAAATAACGCGGTGCTTTTTGGAAAAATGAAGCTATTATAAGACTCAGGTCCCATCACACAATGCAACGCAAGCCGAAGGATAGAGTTTTACCTTATAATAGCCAAACATGCTTGGTACGTTTAAAATAAATCATTTTGATACTATTATAGTGTAAAGTGTATGAAGACAACTTCAAATATAAATGTATCAATCATAGACAGCATAGTATCCCATGCTACTATGTCGCCAATACTAGGCTCTACAAATAAAATCGAAATGTCACGTATTGGAAATAGGATTTCTGTCATGAGTCTAGGCAAGGGATGTACTCCTTTCCACTTCGAGACATTCTAGCAAATGCCTCGGGACTACACACTCTGGGTAACCCCTGGATCTTGCAGGGCCGGTTCTCTCTTACGTTTGAGGATTGGCAAATCCTGAACACACGTTTTCCGGTCCTATAGGTCTTATCCATCGGCTTCGTAGAGACCGATATAACAGAGGCGCCTCGCATTCCAACAACCACAAAGGTAAAAATAATATAAATGTCAGGGCTTGGAAAGCCCCGACACCATCCACAGCTAGAAAGAAACGTCATGTTCTCCCTGCTATCCCTTATCTCGTTTTTGACTCATACTGAGGTGTGAGGCCCGCGAATTAACGCTATACACAAAGCTATGCTATATTAAAGTCTTGCTTTGATCATCAACCACAAGACTCTTCTTTTCAACAGAAGCCTTGATCATTTGCATCTCAGCATTGCCACACAGGCAATTCATGACGTGCGACTGATGTCTATCGATATATAACCTTGAGCTCGTACGTCTCAGAGAAGGGTGTTAAGCAACAGAATAAATTCTCCATCGCTAAACAGATATATATATATATATATATATATTTAATAGAGATCAATCAACACAGAATAAAATCCAATGTCAGACACACATCCATTTACAAGTTCATTCTGGGTCTGAACGAAATCGGAGGCACCTTATTCCTCGTCCCATATGTCCAATATAGGAGAGAGGTCCTCACATATCCGGTCGATCTCCAAGTACGTCTGGACGATCACCACTTATTACCTCGTCTTGGGTGTACAGCCCAATCAAGACATCAGTAATCATCCAAACGATGTGAAGACCTCCGGTCTTCGACCACCGTCTTCATCGTCGACTTATCGTCGAATCAGTTATTCAGAATCGTATAAACCCGGCCTTTCCGAATAACTTGCGTATATAATAAACAAGTGTTATAAAAACACAACATACGCCTCATTCCAATTCTGAATATTCTTTTATTTAAATATTCATATCCCTTGGGAAAGGTTCCCATTAATTTTATCAAAGATAAATTATTTAAATTTATTCTTTGATCTTCCTTTAGATATCAATTCAAACCATATTAAGGTTTTCCAAACTAGTCGGGATTAGCGCACCTTACCGAAGTAATCATTTGTTTAATTTCCCAATCCTAACCTATTCATCCCCTGGAGCTGGTCATACTCCGTATCTAACACCACGGTGTCATGGGTAAATTTAATTACCATTTCACGTTCAATTCTAATTAAAGATTTAACTATCGCTAGGAGCAAAACTGGTGATACTCCATTCTCGATCATTTCCCAAATTTGATAACTTAAATTATCAATTCTCATTTCAATCTAATTAAAGATTCATTAAAACTCCTCTTAGTTTTAATCTTCCAAAAAATCTATATTAATGATTATTTAACTTTGGAAACACAAACATGTCGCATCGACAATCTACACCGTACTATTTATTTCTGCAGATATATAACCTCTAAGCTCGTACGTCTTAGAGAAGGGTGTTAAGTAAGAGAATAGATTCTCCGCCACCAAACAGATATATATTTAGCAAAGATCAACCATACAGTTCGAAATACAATGATCGACATGTAATCCTGTCTTTAACTGGGTCAAATAACCAATGTCATTTAAAACACGGTTCACAATAAACCCAAATCCTCTTCCAAAAAAATGGAATCTTCTCGGAAAAACAGATCAATATATAATCGATATCAATTTCTGTATTCAACTAATAATATAAATGGAATAACGACAAAGCCTTTTAAATTCTATATATATTAACAGTCTTCCTCCATAGAAGCTCATTTTGATTATTTTCAAATCGAATTCCAATATAATATATTAAATTAGAAAACTTTACTTTGGAAAATTTCCGTTAAATCTTAATAAAAAAGATTTATAAACTCCAAATCACAATTTACCGTAAATCGGGTTAAAGAACGAATGTCGTTAAAAAAACAGTTCATAATAAACCCAAATCACATTCCATTTTCAATTCCAAATAAATGTTAATTAATTGGTAATTCTTCTTTAAATCTTAATTAAAAGATTTATGCTTTTCACATTGGGTTTAAGAACGGTGTTAATAAAGACACCATTCACGACAAATCCAAAATCCAATTCAATATTAAATACAAGGCTCTGAACAGAAATTATATCAGCTTATATTCAATATCAAATTCTGAAATCAACAAATATCGTATTGGGAATAATGATATACATATATTTTCCAAATTTCCATAGCAATATCCATATAATCACGAAATCCAATATCTAAATATTCCGAAGATGATTTCGATTCAAATCCACCCAAATTATATATTGGAGATACTGGTTATATTTAAAAACCCACTCTCAATCCAATTTATTCAATTAAAAATAATTGGATTTTAATTCTAGTTAATAACTGGTTCAATTCAATAAAAATAATTTTTTATCTTTTCACAATAGAATTTTTCATCCCAATTTTTTCCAAATCATTAATTATGATTTTACACTAATTATTGATATTTTTAATAATTTTATCAAGGCCCATACAGTCGATTCCCATAAACGGTCATCGAACTGCACCTACAACGACCTTTTCCAAATCTGATTTGGACATAATTCCAAATCCAGCCGTTAGATTTTAAATTCCTTATATTCTTTGGAAAGCCCTTTTCGATACGAACCCAACGGTTTCAATTTTAGGAGAATCCGACGGTCGGATCTCTCGTAATGTCAATTCGAAGTCAATGGTCGAAATTCGCGAACTACCGCGGCGCGGCGCGTTCTGTTCAGGCCATTAAATATATAAAATATATATATTATATATATTTCGTCGATTTCTATTTAAAACGTATTTTATAAATCGTTTTAAATTCGTTTTCAAAACGATTTCAACTTCATATTCAATTTTAAAACAAAATTGAATATTCCATATCATTAATACATATATGATAATATTTTCAAAACATTAGCTTTTGAAACCATTTCCATTTTGATATTCATTATAAAAATGAATAAAATCGATATAAATATCGTTCACGTCAAAATGGTGTTAATCTAACCAACACAGCTTTATATATTTAAGTATATTCGTGTCCATCCCAAATCGGACATCAAAATCAAATTTTGATCTTTTACTGAATATTATTTTAAAATACTCATTATTTTAAAATATTCGTTATTTTAAAATATTCATTATTTTTGAACTGGAATCAGACACAGTCAATTACCATATAATGTTATTTATATGGATTTCATACAACACATGTAGAGAACAATAATGATAAATAATCAACCATCATCCAGAGTGTGCATTCTACACTGCATAAGCGTTAAATATAAATATTTAACGCTTATAACAGTCTGTCAACCAATCGATCGACATACCACTAAACAATTGGGATTAGTGTACGTCAAGTATCATCCCAACACCCATGTAGGGTTTCAATCAACAAACACAGATTTTATTTGTGCTGTTGGACGATGTGTAAAATTTATCGTCCCAATCAATATCTGTCAAATGTGTGTACATAAACAAATCGTCTGATTTGTAAATGAATATTTATTTTATTCATATACTCGTTAAAAATTATATTTTTAACAATCTAATATTTTATACAAAACATGAATATTCAGTTCATTTATCAATAAAAATGGCATTTTTATTGTTCTAATATATTTTAGAAAATTTTGGCGGCATAACGGTGCGATACTAGAACCTGGATAAGGTTTAGCCTTATCCCTCGCCTAATAATGGCTCGTGCCATAAACAAACCAAATCATATCAATTCATTTCACATCCCAAACCAATCCAAGCAAATAAATCAACCAAACCAAATAATCAAACAAGTCGTCCATGGTTTGTGGACGGCGGGGAGCAGTTCATATATGAAGTTATAAAATAAATAACTGTACAAAGAAAATTATAGTGAGAAGTTCTCACCTTTGGGATCCACTCCTCCATTCCTTATTTCTGAATGGTTCGGATTTTCCCGAAATTCCAACGCAGTCTTTTCTACGCTTTTCATATTAAAGATCACATTTTTAATATGATGATTATATATTTTAAAAATCGCATTTTAATATCGTTATATATATATATATATATATATCGTATTTTTATTTTGCTACTACATATATAAAAATCAAATCTTTTTCGCTATTCCATATATATAAAAATCGAATTTTCATAAGACTAAAATTCATATCTTTTCTCTTATAAAAATCATAGCTTTCCTAAGATAAAAAATCACTTCTTTTCTAACATAAAAATCGCATCTTTATGTTTTGTAAAAATCAAATCTTAATGTTTTATTAAAATAAAATCTTTATGTTTTATAAAAATAAAATCTTTATGTCCATTACAAATCACATCTTTTTATGAACAAAAATCATATTTTTATTCTTCTAGTTCCTTTGGGCAAATCGAATTTTTATACTATGTCTTTTATCTAAAAATCCCATTTTTATTTCGCTATATGTATGAAAAAGATCACATCTTTATATTTTTTAAAATCGAATCTTTTCCTCTTTTAAAAATATGATATTTTCTCTTTTAAAAATATGACTTTCTAAACTAAAATCATATTTTTAACTAATAAAATTACTTCATTGTAAAAGTTATACTTTTATAACAAAATTATAAAGATAAATATCAGATTTCTACAAAATTAATAGCAAAAAAAATATTGAAACAAAGATAAACTCATTTTCTTTGTAAAGATTGGATTTTCCATGAAGGAGGAGGGCGTAACGGTCGAGGAGGAGGTGACGCCGAGGTCCTGATGGCAGTAGGGGATCACGGTGGTCTTCAGGTGGTCGGGGCTGGGTCTGGTTGGTCGGAGCGCGGCTAGGGTTTCAGATGGGGGTGGCTTTTGGTGGTGGAGCGATGGGGAACTGAGGGGCTGAGTGATTCAGAGGGGGTGTCGGAGGCGAGAGCGGAGGGAGCGGTGAAGGTAGGGTGATGGCGTGCGATGGTGCGCGGCGCGATGAAGTGGCAGTGGCGGGGTAGCGGATCGTCGATCTGCGAGAGGTTTTTTTTATTCTTTTAAAAAGTGACAGGGAGAGAGAGAAACGATGGGAGGGGGAAATATATTTATTTATTATATATATTTTTGTTTTATTCACCAAAATGTTGACTTTCTATTTGAACCCCAAACGAGACCCAACGACTGTCGCCCCTACCTAATTACCCCCATTCCGAACGCAACGGGATATGTTTCGTAACCCAATTCGGATGTTACGATCAGTTTCCATTAAATTTAAAATAGAAAACAATATATTTTAAATTCAAACGCACATTTCAAATTACCGGAGCCACATACTGACTCCAAAAATTTCAGAAAAATAAATCTGGCTATGTTTTGACGATACAGTCCCAACAAAATTAATTTCACTGAATTTGGAGACCGTTTGAAAAACGGCCATTTTCTGGTCGATTCAAATTGACTGAAATGGTCAAAACACGTTTAACTTCGCCACGCTCACATATTGATTTCAAAAATTATGAATTTTGGAATCTAGCAATAATTAGGCATTGCAGATCCAACAAAAGTGGTTTCATTGAAAAAGGAGGTCATTTGCAAAATCGTTATTTTTAAGGGCTATATTTCCATAGCGGCTATTCTGAATTTTCAACCGGACATAACTTTTTATTCCCGCTATGAAATTTTGATTTTTCAGATTCGTTGGAAAGATATTTTCAAATAGATTCTAATATTTTTGGTTTCGCTAAAATCTGGTTTATTTAGAATCCTATACATTCATTTGAAATTTGAAATCGAATTTTCAAACTACCGCGCCATTTCCAATTCCTTTTATAATTAAAATAAATATTTATATTCTAATTTTGATTTAAATAAATATGTACGTTCTAATTCTATTCAAAATAAATTTCTAGTCCTTATTATTTAAAATAAATCATTTTAAATATCCAAAATTCATTAAAATTGCCAAAATAAAAATTTTAAATTGGTTCTGATTTTACGGGTTGTTACATTATGCAAAGGCTATTTTGGCAATCTTAGGTAGAAATTGTCTAAGATGGATTTACATAATAGTGCCTTTGGTTTATCCAGTCCCAGGACAACTGAAACGACCCAAACTTCCCCATGAAGGAAAGCACGAATTGAGTTGAGGACAAGACGAATCATGACACAAACAGAAGAACATTTCATTGTTAATTACAACAATTTCATCAGATTACAAGAATATACAGAGTATAAACAAATAATATACATTTGATAAATATCAGATATTACAATACATTACATAGCAGCGGAAAAATAATAAAAAACACAACTTAAAGTAATACACGGATACAGAGCTTTCCGAGTATCGTTCCAGCTGTAAACCAGGATCCTGCGAATATAAATCTGCAAAACTAAAACTACTAGCTGCCCATATGAAAAATAGGGGCACCCAGAGTTTAGGTTAAAACAATAAACTCCAGGTCAGTCATGTGACTGGTGTAAGAACTAAAATAGTTATTTAAAACTTTACTTTAAAATAAAGTAAATCAAGGGACTATGCCGTATAACACGGAACGGGCTTCCTCCCAAGAATACCAGTGCATATAACAAAACAGCGCAATGCTTTTTGGAAAAATGAAGCTATTATAAGACCCAGGTCCCATCACACTACAACGTCCCGGATTTGTGTCAATCAATTTTAAAACATTTTATATGGTTTTAAATATTCAATTGACAATATAAATAAATTTTTATATTGGGTTATCGATTAAATAATCGAAATACGATTTACTTCGAATATATTGAATAATCATAATACGAAAACAAATCTAGTTTAATTCAAGTTTAAAGCTGAATTGAAAACTGTTTAGATGATCAATATATATATATTCTATTTGAATATAGACGACAATAATAATAACTTATTTTCTAAGAATTCATTTGTTTGAATTTAAATTATATTGTATTAATTTATTTATTTATATTTACGTTCAAATTAAATATCAAAATATATTCAATTAGTTCAGAATAGTGTTACACTATTGAAACAACAGTGGTTACGTTAAAATAGCGGTTCGTGATTTAAATTAATGGACCCCGAGATATTTGATTGTGGATAGGTTCGAAATCAAATCGATATCTATTTAAAAGAGATAAAAATCCCTTTAAATCAAATCAGTATTAAATTTACTTGTACTTCGCTAGACAACCATTTAATATCATGTACGTTCTGTCCCCTCCTCCTTCTATAAATCGCACTCAAATCGCTCCCACCCCTCTTCATTAAATCGAAAGCCTCAAATTTATCAGGTCACTCACCTTCTTGCAAATCCAAGGCCATGGAAAAATTAGGGTTCGGAAAGTACAAATGGGGCGCGACAACACCTCTTGGGGTTCGACTTCAACTCGTGCACGTTAAACGAGGGTCTCGAGGCAACTGGAGTTGATTAAGGGTTTGGATTCAAGCGCAGAACATTGATCTGTATCTCACGTTGGAGTTTGAAGGGTTCCGAAGTGAAATTAGGGGTGCGGTTTTACTCTGTAGCAGCGGAAGTGTTTCAGGGTTAGAGATCGACGTTGGTATAAGGGGTCTAGGTGGAGTTCGAACTGCTGTGTAAGTTCGACAGTGTGGATTTCAGTAAAGAGGCATGCGATGAGGTGATCTGAGCCGATGTGGAACACTTGAAGTCGATGATCGAAACTGTGAGGGTGATTGCGATGGGTTAGGGGATGGCGTTGAGTTCGATTTTGGTGTCAGGGGATTTCGATTTTTGATCGCGAATTTGAGAAATGGTTTGTCAGAAGGGGAGAGGATGAAGGAAGAAGGGATTGTGGATGCTACGTCTCACACAGTATTAAGGAGGAAGAAGGATCGAAATAGGATTAAGGTATTTTGTTTATTAATTTAAAATTTATTTAATATACAAGTTGAACCTGAAATTTTACTGTCAAGGAAAAAAAATGCCATTTGCTTATTTCTGAAAATTCGAATTTTTCTTAGGCGAAGCTAAATCAAATAAAATTATTCGTGTGGAATTCTAAGACTCGAAATCAATGAAAGAAATTGACAAGTGCAGATAAAAATCACGGTGAGTAAATCTCACTCACCTTTTATTTAAAATTATTTTTACCCGTTAAAATTAATTGTTGTTGCTTGTTTTGAATTTTCTGGTTGCTTTAAATATATTAGTTATTTAGGGTTGACTATATATATATATATATATATATATATATATATATATATATATATATATATGATGGGTTGATGATTGGTTGGATTCCCGCAGTCTCATTAGAGGATGCCCACAGTTTCATAGCAGATGATTTCCCTATGCGCCCACAAGTGACGATCCCAAAACCCCGTGACACGGTGTTAAGGATAATCATTGGAATATAACACATTAATCATCATTAGCAGATCACAGATAATAGCATAAACAGAAAATAGAATAATTTACACACATATGACAGCGGAATCAGAAAGATATCATCACATCAGAGAAGCACAGTACAGGATACAACTTAGTGCATAATGATACATAATCAGTCACCATCGCCAGAGGCGGAATCATGCATAAAGAGTACACAAAAGGAATATCAGTCTACATCGCCAGTGGCGGAATCATAATATAGATACAATAATGGCGGAGAAAATCCAAGTCAGCACAGTGTAGTCAAGCCTCGCCATGAGCCAAAAGGTGCGTCAGAAACCTATAACTAGGCTGCCCGTGTGAGAATGAGGGCACCCGAGTTTGCAAGGTGAAACAAACTACAAGTCAGTCATGGGACTGGTATGAGAAATCTACTCAATTCATTAACAACAATAACAAGGCAAATCAAAGGACCACGCCACTTTCGCGGAACGGGTTTACTCCAATGAGTGCGAGTGCATGAAATAAAGTAAATGATTAAATCAACGCAATGCTTTTTATAAAATGAAGCCATTATAAGACTCAGGTCCCATCACACAATGCAACGCAAGCCGGAGGATAGAGTTTTTACCTTATAATGGCCAAAGATGCTTCATACGAATAAAACAAAAGTGCTTGATATTATTACTAGTGCATATATGTTTCAAAAGCGATTTCAATCATAAATATCAATCATAGGCGGCATAAATGACCCATACCACTATGTCGCCATACTAGTAATACAATCACAACTGCATATTTCGTATTGGAAATTGGATTCCTTCATGAGTCGAGGCAAGGGGCAAGCTCCTCTCCGATTCGAGACACTCTAGCAAATGTCCCAGGACCCCACTATGATCCTTGGATCTTCAGGGCCGGTCCTCTCTTACTTTTGAGGATTAATTATTCCTGAACACACGTTTCCCGGTCCTTACAGACCTATATCGAGGCGCCTCGCATTCCAACAACCACACAGGTGAAAAGTATATATAATGTCAGGGTTGGTAGGTCACTGACACCACCTTAGCTAGAAAGAAACGTCGTGCTCTCCCTGCAGTCACTCTCCCGTTTTTGACTCATACCGAGGTGTGAGGCTCGCGAATTCACGTTATACACAAAGCTACGTCACACAGACCATGCTTTGATCATCAACCACAAGACTTTGCTTTGCAACAGAAGCCTTGATCATATGCCACTTAGGCGTGCCACACAGGCAATCCACTCCATGCGACTGGTTTCTGTCAATACATAACCTCTGAGCTCGTACGTCTCAGAGAAGGGCGTTAAGCAAGAGAATAAATTCTCTGCCGCCAAACAGATATATATATTTAACAGAGATCAATCAACACAGAACAAAATCCAATGTCAGACACACAGTCCATTTACAAGTCCGTTCTAGGTCTGAACGAAACCGGAGGCACCAATTCCTCGCATATCCGTACAATCAACAATATGTTTGGACGGCTACTACTTCAATTCCTTCATGGTAGCTACTCCAGTCACGAGTATCAGTAGCGCCCATCCATCCAATGTGGAGATCGTCGGTCTTCAACCGTCTTCGACTCTTCGACTTCTCAACGTCGATCGATTATTTGAAATGAGATAAACTCGGCCTTTTCAAATAACCCACGTATATTTAGATTTTCAAATCTATCAATCACATGGTTGGACTATTCAACAATCACATTTTAGTTATTTAGTTATAATTTTCATGTCAAATACATTCAACCATCACATATCAAGCAAACACAACAAAATTGGTTTATTTCCACTCTATACCGTCCATAGTATTTTATAACGATATATCGCCATTTTTATTTAATTTAAAACGGCCATATTTAATTAAACGACGTTTCAGGTCGTATCGATGCACTGGCGCTGCTTTTCACTAATTCCGTTTTACACATATATGAAAATCTAACCGTTGGATCTTCACAAATTTTACATCATTAGGAAAGTCATTTCAAAACGAACCCAACGGTTTTAGTTTTGGGAAAATCCGACGGTCGGATCTTCCACACCAACCATTTGAAGTTACGATTTCAATTTACGAACTGCAGCGTCGTTATTCGATTTAATTTAATTATTTATATATATATATATATAAATATAATCGTTTCTGGCGCTGTTTTTCTTCAGTTTTGAATTAAACATTCCAGACATTCCAACCGTCGGATCTTCACAAAGTTGGTGCCGTTGGAAAGATATTTCCAAGGCGAACCCAACGGTTGAGGTTTCGGGAAAATCCAATGGTCGGATCTTCCGCACTAGTCGTTTGAAATCACGGTTTCAAAACACGAACTGCACGGCCACGTTTCGTTTTAATTCTATTTATATTTATATATTTATATAAATATAGTTCATTCAAAAATTCCTATATCGTTTCCACTTCAATTATTTCACTAACGCCTTAAATTTTTGGAAAATTTCGCCATAACCTCCTTTGTACGGGAGGGTCTGGGAAAATTCCCAAATAGCCACACGGGCGTCTCATATCAAAAAGAAAAAGAAAAAGCCAAGCGGCTAGCCAACAGGCTCATAAAATCATCACCCAAACAAAGCGGTAAATGTGTACCTATTTGTCGTGCACAAAATTCTATTTCTCTTCTCTAGCCCCTTTTTGCTTTAACCTGTTCAATAGATATGCATGTACATATATACAATTCCTAACATTTATCATTTTCCATTCAATTTCATATTCGATTTGCTTTGGTTTAAAAACACCATTCATTCTAATGTTGCATGCATAGGCTAAAATCATATCATTAGCTAGTTAACGTATATTTCAACTCATGCACGTTTATTAGAACAAGTGGCTATTTTTAACACTTCACATTTCAAAGATGATAATTTTGGCGAACTAAAATAGATTTCAACACATGACTATTTTATTTAGTTCTTATGCATGTTAAAAATAATATTTCTATCACAAATATTTGTTTCAATGTCCGCATATCTTTAGCATATCACACATATGATAAAAATGATATTTTTATCATTTAAAATATTTATTCAACCAATGTATGGTTTCAACACTTCATAGTTTCAATAAAAATGTAATTTTTATTGTTCAGTCTTTTTATTCAACACATGAACTTTTCCACTACACACATTTCTCAACAAATGAGTATTTCCACACATGGACAATTTATTTATGTTGTTCATATTAGAAAGATGTGATTTTTATGATTGAAATTATTTATATAAGGCGAATATTTTTCATACTTCATATATATATAAAAATATGATTTTTGTTGTTTAAACACTTCACTCATCCACGAATGAATTTTATTTTCACACAACACTTTTCAACACATGAACAATTTCCACACATGGATATAGTTTCAATATATGACTTTAATTTCTATGCATGAAAATAATTTCAACATATGAAAATAATTCTAACACACAAAGATTATTCAAAATTTCGGCAGCATAACGGCAGGGTAGTTAAAACCGGCACCGTCCCTAGTACGGCTCCTCGCTCTACCTTAAAACCTCGCGGTTTTTGACAATGGGGATTCATGCATCTAATTCGCACGCAGGCGGCATGTTTATTTTTATTTCCACAAATATTTTCAATTCATTTCAATCACCAATGGGTATTTTTCAACCACAACCAAACAATATCAACCACAAACAATTATTCAACCATTCGTATTTTTCATCCAATATTTCACACCAATTCACCACAATAAATATCGTCCATGGTTTGTGGACGAGGGGAGTATATATATATATATATATATATATATATATATATATATGCTATATTTCACTAGCATTTCAACACATATATCAATTATTCTATGCATGTAAGAATTCATACTTCGCTCATATAGCTTACACTACGCATGTACATGAGGTATACAACACGTATGTAATTTATATTTCGCTTATATAAATTATACACGACATTTTCCATTCAATTTCACGTTAATTTAGATTTCTCACATTGGTTTTCTGAGCGCTAAAAATCGATACGATGTCAGAAAAATCCGCAGCTTCTTCTATTGGGTAGAGAGCTTCCTTGCGGTCTCGACGTTTCCTGTTTCATTGAATTTCGTCAACACACCAAAAAGATATGATTTTTCAAAGTGTAAAGATCAAAGAAAAACTCACTTTCACGAGCTTCAAAACTAGGTTTACAATTTTCGAGAAATCCGTGGCACGTGGGGACGATCAGGGAGTTGGACGTGGAAGAGGGGAGAGAGGGCTTTAAATCGGTGGTGGTTTGGTGGCGTTCGGTGGTCGGTGGCATTCAGGGCGGCGGCAGGAAGCGTTCGACTTTCTGGCGTCGATGCAGGCGGAGGAGGCGACGAGGGGAGCGGCGGTTGGGTCGGATTTGAAGAGGAGGCTGGGGCGCGTCGGATGGTGGCGGCGGCGAAGGCTATAGGTGGCGGTAGCGGCGACGGCGGAGGAGAGAATGTGGTGAACGCGTTTCGCCGTTGATCGGGGGGGGGGGGTTTCTTTTTTTATTTTTTTTTATTTTAAAATTTATGAAAGGAAAAATATGATTGGCCGAGACTATATTAAATTTTTAAATAGTGTTTTCTTAAACGAACTCCGTTTTAAACCCAACGACTGTCGCCCCCCGATAAATACCCCCATTCCGGACACAATCGGATATGTTTCGTAGGCCAATTCGACTGTTACAGTCAGTTATTTTTCAAATTAAAGTATAAAACATTTAATTTTTAACTCTGAACGCACATTTCAATTTGCCAGGTCCACAAACTGATTCGAAAAATTCCAGAAAAATAAATCTAGCTATGTTTTGACGCTACGGTCCCAACAAAACTAGTTTCGTCGAATTCTGAGGTCGTTTGGAAAAATGGTCACTTTCTGGTCGATCCAATTTAACAGAAATCGACCAAACACATTTTCTTTTGCCACGCTCACATACTAGCTTCAAAAATTACGAAATTTGAAACCTAGCAATAGTTTGACATCCCGGACCCAACAAAAGTGGTTTCGTCGAATTCCGAGGTCGCATGCAAAATATCAATTTTCCAGGCCTATATACCGACTCTTCTGAAAATTCATTCGGCCATAACTTTTGATTCCCGTTATGAAACTTTGATTTTTCAGATTCGTTAGAAAGGTATTGACTAACAGATTTAAATATTTTTGGTTTCACTAAAATCCGTTATATTTTCCACCCTGCATAGTCAGTCAAAGTTTGAATTCAAATTTTCAAACTGACTCACTATTTCTAATTCACTATTTTATTGAAATATTCTATTTCAATTGTTCAAATTCCTTTGAAATAATCAATTTAAAAATTTTAAATTGGCTCGTATTTTCCGGGTTATTACAATCTCCCCTACTTAAAACTTTTCGTCCTCGAAAAGGAAACAACAGTAAAGTAGGAAATAAAATGTAAATGCAAAGTATGGTAAAGGTACCTTGCACCGGAGTTAGTCAGAGATATCCACTCTGCATTTGGGATAAGCTTGCTTAATGCTTTCCTCAGTTTCCCAAGTACAGTCTCTAGGATCACTGCTCCACTGCACTTTAACTAAATGAACCTTTTTTCTTCTGAGTTCTCTAGTTTCTTTGCCAACAATTTTTAATGGCTCTCTTTTGAGTGCTAATTCTGGAGTTATCTCCACATCCTGTTGCGCTGCTTCTTCTACAACAAGATCCGGATCATGCACATGTCTCCTAAGTTGAGATACGTGAAAAACATTGTGCACTCCAGGCAACCAATCTGGCAATTGAACCCTATAAGCAAGAGTTCCAATTCGCTCAAGTATAGGAAAGGGACCAATAAATCTCGGTGCCAACTTCCCAGTCTTTCCAAATCTGATTACTCCTCTCATCGGAGAAACCTTTAAATAAACATGATCACCAACAGCAAATGTCAAATCTCTCCTTCTAGAGTCTGCATAACTTTTCTGTCGGCTTTGGGCTGTTTTCAATCGCTTCTTGATGAAGTCCACTTTATCCGATGCTTCCCTAATCATATCGGGTCCTAGTACAAGTCTGTTGCCAGGTTCTACCCAATATGCTGGAGATCTGCAGGGTTTGCCATATAATGCTTCAAATGGTGACATTCTCAAACTTGCTTGATAGCTATTGTTATATGAGAATTCTGCCAAATGCAAATGATCTTCTCATGATCCACCAAAATCGATTATACAAGCCCGCAATAAGTCTTCTAGAATTCTATTCACCCGCTCAGTTTGGCCATCTGTTTGTGGGTGATAAGCGGTGCTCATATTCAGTTTTGTCCCCAATTCTGTCTGGAAAGCCTCCCAGAATTTTCTAGTAAATAGGGGATCTCTATCACTGACTATGCTGATGGGAATTCCATGCAGCTTAACAATTTCTTTGAAATATATCTGTGCTAGACTTTGGGCAGTTCTATTGGATCTGACAGGTATAAAATGGGCAGTCTTCGTGAAGCGATCTACGATTACCCAAATGCTGTCATTACCTTCTTGGTTCGCGGCAAACCATCTATGAAATCCATGGAAATCTGTTCCCATTTCCAGCCTGGGACTTCCAACGGTTGTAACAATCCGACTAGCTTCTGTTGGTCGCTCTTGACCAATTGACAAGTAGGGCATCTGCTAACATACAAAGAAATATCTCTTTTCATTGCCTTCCACCAGAAAGTGCGTTTGATATCGTTGTACATTTTACTCACCCCAGAATGGATGCAAAATTTGGATTTATGGCATTCGTCTAGCACTTCTCTTTTAAGCTCAGGAATGTCGGGAACACATATTCTTCTATTCAGCCTCAGAACTCCCTCACTATCCACTTGGAAACTGGAGCCTTCACCCCTTTGAATCCTTTTTACCATCTCTTTCACAAAATTGTCACTTTTCTGAAGAACAGATATCCTATCAATCAATCCAGGTGTAATTATAAGATTGGCAATGATTGCGGTTTTCCTACTAAGTGCATCCGCTACTACGTTAGCTTTCCCCGGCGTATACAGGATATCAAGATCATACGCTGCAAGAAATTCTAGCCAACGCTGCTGTCTCAGATTCAGATCTTTTTGGGTATATAAATACTTCAATGATTGATGATCTGTGTACAGTATAAATTTCTCGCCCAATAAGTAATGCCTCCAGATTTTCAAGGCAAATACGATGGCTAGCAACTCAAGATCATGAGTCACATAATTCTTCTCATGCGGTTTCAATTGGCGGCTTGCATAAGCGACTACTTGGCCTCTCTGCATTAACACTGCACCAAGACCTCTAATAGAAGCATCTGTCCAAACCGTTAAATCCTGATTGCCATCAATAATTGTTAACACTGGAGCGGTGGTCAGCTTCGATTTCAATTCCTGGAAAGCTTCTTCACAGTCGGAAGTCCACTTAAACTTCTCATGTTTCTTTGTGAGCTTCGTTAACGGACCGGATATCTTCGAAAAATCCTTAACGAACTTTCGATAATAACTAGCCAACCCCATAAAACTTCTAACTTCTGTGGGAGTAGTGGGTTGTTTCCAGTCTTGAATCGCTGTTATTTTGCTTGGGTCAACAGAAATTCCTTTTTCGGACACGACATGGCCAATAAATTTGACTTCTTCTTGCCAGAAGACACATTTAGAGAATTTGGCTTTGAAGACGTTCTTCCTTAGAATCTCCAATACTTGTTCTAAGTGTTTTTCATGCTCGAGTTTTGATTTGGAGTAGATTAAAATATCATCGATGAATACGAGGACAAATTTATTCAGAACTCCCCTGAACACTCTATTCATTAGATCGACAAAGTATGCTGGAGCGTTGCATAGGCCAAACGGCATTACTAACCATTCATAAAATATGTCTGGGCCTCTGAAAGCGGTCAAAGGAACACACTCTTCTGCTATTCTCAATTGATGAAAACCTGTAGCTAGGTCCATTCGGGAAAATACTTTCGCCCCATTCAATTGGTCTAGCAAATCATCAATGCGGGGTAATGGATATTTATTTTTAAGCGTCTGTTTGTTGAGGTCTCGGTAATCAACACATAATCTAAGAGTACCGTCTGACTTCGGGACAAACACAACAGCTGCACCCCAATTAGAAAAACTCGGTATGATTAGACCTTTCCACAACAGTTGACGAGTTTGATTGCCTAATTCTTCTTTTTCCTTCGGAGTCATTCTACGAATTGGATGCACCACTGGTCTGGCATTGGGAATTAGATCGATTCGGAATTCTATTTCTCTTTGCGGAGGTAAGTTTTCAACTTCTTCAAACACATCCGCATAGTTGCTAACAATCGGAATCTTTTCCATGGAAGTGGGGATAAGTTCTAATGCTGACCAAAATTCTTCTCTATTCGGATTCGAACCATGACAGGGAATATATATATGTCCAAGCTCCGTTCGGATTTTAACAATTCTTTCTGCACACTTCACTTCGGCTTCATATTTCGTTAACCAATCCAGCCCGAGAATAATATCGAATTCGGGAAAATCCATAACGATTAAATCAAAAGGAAATTTGTAGAAAGAATAAGTGATTGGCACTCTACAATATAAACCGAGAGTAACAGGACCCCCTATCGGGTTATGAACTTCAACCGATTCTTTAAGCTTTCGCTGTTTTAACTTTAATTTGTGCACTGTGTTTTTAGCAATAAAACTACGCGATGCACCTGTGTCAAACAATACAGAAATAGGAATATTTTTAATTGTAAGGGTACCTCCCAAAACATCGGGTTTACCTGCTCCGTCGGAAGCAGCTGGCGGGCTAGACCCGTCATAGACATGAGCTACTGTAGCTTTCTTCAACAAAGGACAGTCTTTGACCAGATGATTGGTCTTTCGATAATTGAAGCACGAGCGAGGGTTCTGAGAGCCTTGGCTCGAGCCTTGAGAATTTGTTTTCTGTTTCTTCGGAGCTGTGCAGACGTTTGAGTAGTGCCCCGGCTTACCACAGTTAAAGCAATTTCCTCTTGGTGGCTTGCCAGTCTGAGGTTTTGAAGATGCTGCTTGGCTTGACTCGCCCTGATTTACAGCAGGCTTGCGCTTGTTTCCGGCTTGGCTTCTAGCGCGATCCTGATCCAGATGTCTTTGATCCAGGTCTTCATAGTTGCATGTCATTTCCACTAGCTCATTGAAATCCAGCTTGACATGGGCCATGGCTCTATCATGATATTGTCGTCTTAGTCCAAAGATAAACCTCTTATTTTTGGATTTCGCATTGGCAACGAGCTCAAGAGCATAGGGAGACAACATTGTAATTTTGTTCAGATAATCTTGCACGGAAAGATCCCCTTGCTGGAGATTGGCGAAGTCATCGTGCATTCTTTCTAGAGCTTGTTCTGGGACATATTTCTCCTTGAACAGTTCTTTAAATCCATCCCATGTTCTTCCAGCTTCTCTATTCCCGGCGGTAAGAGATTCCCACCATAACTCGGCTTGTTCCTGCATAAGCCAGGTGCCCATAACAGCTTTGTCTTCGTCTCCTAGCCTTAGGCCTTCAAGAATTTTCTCGCATGTTTTGAGCCATGCAAGGGCCTCTATTACGGTGCCAGTTCCCGAGAAGGTCTTGCCTCCTAAGTTCTTATATCTCTTAGCTACACGGTCGAGCTCGAAGTATTGAGCTGCCGGAGGTTGTATCAAAGGTCCTTCTTGAGCTGGGATTTCTCCCCTACCTCGGCCTCGGCCGGCACGGCCTCCTCTAGCGGCGGCTGCTCTGGTAGCCATTTGTCAGATTCTGTATAAGCAACGAAAAAGTCAGCTAACAGAAATGATATTCTATTGCATAATTAAGCAGAAATTCTACGGAAAGATAACGATGGACTGATCAATTGTTTTTGCTAATCTGCTCAGCTCATTCTAGGACTTTACTAGTCCTATCTCTAATGAGCGACTCGCCTTAGAATACTACTGATTCTATTTTGACGAAGTGTTTAATGTGTTAGACTCCAGAACTAAGGTTAACCAAAGCTCTGATACCAGCTGTGACGATCCCAAAACCCCGTGACATGGTGTTAAGGATAATCATTGGAATATAACACATTAATCATCATTAGCAGATCACAGATAATAGCATAAATAGAAAATAGAATAATTTACACACATATGACAGCGGAATCATATAGATATCATCACATCAGAGAAGCACAGTACAGGATACAACTTAGTGCATAATGATACATAATCAGTCACCATCGCCAGAGGCGGAATCATACATAAAGAGTACACAAAAGGAATATCAGTCTACATCGCCAGTGGCGGAATCATAATATAGATACAATAATGGCGGAGAAAATCCAAGTCAGCGCAGTGTAGTCAAGCCTCGCCATGAGCCAAAAGGTGCGTCAGAAACCTGTAACTAGGCTGCACGTGTGAGAATGAGGGCACCCGAGTTTGCAAGGCGAAACAAACTACGAGTCAGTCATGGGACTGGTATGAGAAATCTACTCAATTCATTAACAACAATAACAAGGCAAATCAAAGGACCACGCCACTTTCGCGGAACGGGTTTACTCCAATGAGTGCTAGTGCATGAAATAAAGTAAATGATTAAATCAACGCAATGCTTTTTATAAAATGAAGCCATTATTAGACTCAGGTCCCATCACACAATGCAACGCAAGCCGGAGGATAGAGTTTTTACCTTATAATGGCCAAAGATGCTTCATACGAATAAAACAAAAGTGCTTGATATTATTACTAGTGCATATATGTTTCAAAAGCGATTTCAATCATAAATATCAATCATAGGCGGCATAAATGACCCATACCACTATGTCGCCATACTAGTAATACAATCACAACCGCATATTTCGTGTTGGAAATTGGATTCCTTCATGAGTCGAGGCAAGGGGCAAGCTCCTCTCCGATTCGAGACACTCTAGCAAATGTCCCAGGACCCCACTATGATCCTTGGATCTTCAGGGCCGGTCCTCTCTTACTTTTGAGGATTAATTATTCCTGAACACACGTTTCCCGGTCCTTACAGACCTATATCGAGGCGCCTCACATTCCAACAACCACACAGGTGAAAAGTATATATAATGTCAGGGCTGGTAGGTCACTGACACCACCTTAGCTAGAAAGAAACGTCGTGCTCTCCCTGCAGTCACTCTCCCGTTTTTGACTCATACCGAGGTGTGAGGCTCGCGAATTCACGTTATACACAAAGCTATGTCACACAGACCATGCTTTGATCATCAACCACAAGACTTTGCTTTGCAACAGAAGCCTTGATTATATGCCACTTAGGCGTGCCACACAGGCAATCCACTCCATGCGACTGGTTTCTGTCAATACATAACCTCTGAGCTCGTACGTCTCAGAGAAGGGCGTTAAGCAAGAGAATAAATTCTCTGCCGCCAAACAGATATATATTTAACAGAGATCAATCAACACAGAACAAAATCCAATGTCAGACACACAGTCCATTTACAAGTCCGTTCTGGGTCTGAATGAAACCGGAGGCACCAATTCCTCGCATATCCGTACAATCAACAATATGTTTGGACGGCTACTACTTCAATTCCTTCATGGTAGCTACTCCAGTCACGAGTATCAGTAGCGCCCATCCATCCAATGTGGAGATCGTCGGTCTTCAACCGTCTTCGACTCTTCGACTTCTCAACGTCGATCGATTATTTGAAATGAGATAAACTCGGCCTTTTCAAATAACCCACGTATATTTAGATTTTCAAATCTATCAATCACATGGTTGGACTATTCAACAATCACATTTCAGTTATTTAGTTATAATTTTCATGTCAAATACATTCAACCATCACATATCAAGCAAACACAACAAAATTGGTTTATTTCCACTCTATACCATCCATAGTATTTTATAACGATATATCGCCATTTTTATTTAATTTAAAACGGCCATATTTAATTAAACGACGTTTCAGGTCGTATCGATGCACTGGCGCTGCTTTTCACTAATTCTGTTTTACACATATATGAAAATCTAACTGTTGGATCTTCACAAATTTTACATCATTAGGAAGGTCATTTCAAAACGAACCCAACGGTTTTAGTTTTGGGAAAATCCAACGGTCGGATCTTCCACACCAACCATTTGAAGTTACGATTTCAATTTACGAACTGCAGCGTCGTTATTCGATTTAATTTAATTATTTATATATATATATATATAAATATAATCGTTTCTGGCGCTGTTTTTCTTCAGTTTTGAATTAAACATTCCAGACAATCCAACCGTCGGATCTTCACAAAGTTGGTGCCGTTGGAAAGATATTTCCAAGGCGAACCCAACGGTTGAGGTTTCGGGAGAATCCAATGGTCGGATCTTCCGCACTAGTCGTTTGAAATCACGGTTTCAAAACACGAACTGCACGGCCACGTTTCATTTTAATTCTATTTATATTTATATATTTATATAAATATAGTTCATTCAAAAATTCCTATATCGTTTCCACTTCAATTATTTCACTAACGCCTTAAATTTTTGGAAAATTTCGCCATAACCTCCTTTGTATGGGAGGGTCTGGGAAAATTCCCAAATAGCCACACGGGCGTCTCATATCAAAAAGAAAAAGAAAAAGCCAAGCGGCTAGCCAACAGGCTCATAAAATCATCACCCAAACAAAGCGGTAAATGTGTACCTATTTGTCGGGCACAAAATTCTATTTCTCTTCTCTAGCCCCTTTTTGCTTTAACCTGTTCAATAGATATGCATGTACATATATACAATTCCTAACATTTATCATTTTCCATTCAATTTCATATTCGATTTGCTTTGGTTTAAAAACACCATTCATTCTAATGTTGCATGCATAGGCTAAAATCATATCATTAGCTAGTTAACGTATATTTCAACTCATGCACGTTTATTAGAACAAGTGGCTATTTTTAACACTTCACATTTCAAAGATGATAATTTTGGCGAACTAAAATAGATTTCAACACATGACTATTTTATTTAGTTCTTATGCATGTTAAAAATAATATTTCTATCACAAATATTTGTTTCAACGTCCGCATATCTTTAGCATATCACACATATGATAAAAATGATATTTTTATCATTTAAAATATTTATTCAACCAATGTATGGTTTCAACACTTCATAGTTTCAATAAAAATGTAATTTTTATTGTTCAATCTTTTTATTCAACACATGAACTTTTCCACTACACACATTTCTCAACAAATGAGTATTTCCACACATGGACAATTTATTTATGTTGTTCATATTAGAAAGATGGGATTTTTATGATTGAAATTATTTATATAAGGCGAATATTTTTCATACTTCATATATATATAAAAATATGATTTTTGTTGTTTAAACACTTCACTCATCCACGAATGAATTTTAATTTCACACAACACTTTTCAACACATGAACAATTTCCACACATGGATATAGTTTCAATATATGACTTTAATTTCTATGCATGAAAATAATTTCAACATATGAAAATAATTCTAACACACAAAGATTATTCAAAATTTCGACAGCATAATGGCAGGGTAGTTAAAACCGGCACCGTCCCTAGTACGGCTCCTCGCTCTACCTTAAAACCTCGCGGTTTTTGACAATGGGGATTCATGCATCTAATTCGCACGCAGGCGGCATGTTTATTTTTATTTCCACAAATATTTTCAATTCATTTCAATCACCAATGGGTATTTTTCAACCACAACCAAACAATATCAACCACAAACAATTATTCAACCATTCGTATTTTTCATCCAATATTTCACACCAATTCACCACAATAAATATCGTCCATGGTTTGTGGACGAGGGGAGTGTATATATATATATATATATATATATATATATATATATATATATTTGCTATATTTCACTAGCATTCCAACACATATATCAATTATTCTATGCATATAAGAATTCATACTTCGCTCATATAGCTTACACTACGCATGTACATGAGGTATACAACACGTATGTAATTTATATTTCGCTTATATAAATTATACACGGCATTTTCCATTCAATTTCACGTTAATTTAGATTTCTCACATTGGTTTTCTGAGCGCTAAAAATCGATACGATGTCAGAAAAAACCGCAGCTTCTTCTATTGGGTAGAGAGCTTCCTTACGGTCTCGACGTTTCCTGTTTCATCGAATTTCGTCAACACACCAAAAAGATATGATTTTTCAAAGTGTAAGGATCAAAGAAAAACTCACTTTCACGAGCTTCAAAACTAGGTTTACAATTTTCGAGAAATCCGTGGCACGTGGGGACGATCAGGGAGTTGGACGTGGAAGAGGGGAGAGAGGGCTTTAAATCGGTGGTGGTTTGGTGGCGTTCGGTGGTCGGTGGCGTTCAGGGCGGCGACAGGAAGTGTTCGACTTTCTGGCGTCGATGCAGGCGGAGGAGGCGACGAGGGGAGCGGCGGTTGGGTCGGATTTGAAGAGGAGGCTGGGGCGCGTCGGATGGTGGCGGCGACGAAGGCTATAGGTGGCTGGGGCGCGTCGGATGGTGGCCGTTGATCGGGGGGGTTTCTTTTTTTCTTTTTTTTTCTTTTAAAATTTATGAAAGGAAAAATATGATTGGCCGAGACTATATTAAATTTTTAAATAGTGTTTTCTTAAACGAACTCCTTTTTAAACCCAACGACTGTCGCCCCTAGCTAAATACCCCCATTCCGGACACAATGGGATATGTTTCGTAGGCCAATTCAACTGTTACAGTCAGTTATTTTTCAAATTAAAGTATAAAACATTTAATTTTTAACTCTGAACGCACATTTCAATTTGCCAGGGCCACAAACTGATTCGAAAAATTCCAGAAAAATAAATCTAGCTATGTTTTGACGCTACGGTCCCAACAAAACTAGTTTCGTCGAATTCTGAGGTCGTTTGAAAAATGGTCACTTTCTGGTCGATCCAATTTAACAGAAATCGACCAAACACATTTTCTTTTGCCACGCTCACATACTAGCTTCAAAAATTATGAAATTTGAAACCTAGCAATAGTTTGACATCCCGGACCCAACAAAAGTGGTTTCGTCGAATTCCGAGGTCGCATGCAAAATATCAATTTTCCAGGCCTATATATTCTATATACCGACTCTTCTGAAAATTCATTCGGCCATAACTTTTGATTCCCGTTATGAAACTTCGATTTTTCAGATTCGTTAGAAAGGTATTGACTAACAGATTTAAATATTTTTGGTTTCACTAAAATCCGTTATATTTTCCACCCTGCATAGTCAGTCAAAGTTTGAATTCAAATTTTCAAACTGACTCACTATTTCTAATTCACTATTTTATTGAAATATTCTGTTTCAATTGTTCAAATTCCTTTGAAATAATCAATTTAAAAATTTTAAATTGGCTCGTATTTTCCGGGTTATTACAATATTAGTGGATGACCTTCATACCGCGATATCCTGCCTCGAAGCAGGATGGGTATTACTATGTTGACTAACGTCTGTGGATGCAGGGAAACCGGTTGGAGGGATCCAACTGGATTCCTCAAAAATATATTATCTGTTTGTTTATTTGTTTGCATATATACTGTCATATATGATGTGTAGAAAACCTGAAATAAATAATTGGTTGTTTGGTGTTTAAAAATCACTGGGTCGAAATGTTGATATATAAAATATTGTATAAAGGAATTTAGAGATTTAAAGGGAAAATTCTATTTTTCTAAAAAAATAGAATTTGAAATTTGAATGAAGAATAATTTATAAATGATGTTTTTAAATTAATTAATCAGGGAATTGAAGTGAATTTATAAAAGGTGTTTATAAATGAAATGGAAAAATTATCATTTGATAATTTGAATATTTAAATTCAAATGTGAATTTAAAAATAGAAATGTGGGAAATCGTTTTAAAGAAATACATGATGGAATTTATTCTGATGTTCAGAATATAAATTGGACTAAAATAAATCTGTAAGGATTTATGATTTGAATTCGATTAATTCGAATTTTATTTAAATAGATGTCAAATTGGAATCAGAAGTTGAATAGAATTTGAATATAGAGGATTTAAATAGAATTTGAATATAGAAAATTCAAATAGAATTTGAAAGTGGAAAGTTGAAATCATTTCGAAATGGGAAAGACGAAATATATTTCAGCATGCGGATTTTTAAACAGAATAGAAATAAATCTGAAGGATTAATAATTTGTAAAAGGAAATGGAAATTTAATATAGAAATTTAAATAGAACTTGAAATAGAATTTCAAAATAGATTTTGAAATAGATTTGAATATAGAAATCCAAATGAAGTTTGAAAATAGATTGAATATAGAAATTCAAATGGAGACTGAAAATGGAATTTGAACATAGAATTCAAATAGTTTAAATATGGAATTTGAATATAGAATTCAAATAGATTGAAATGGAATTTGGAAATAGAATTTCAAAATAGAATTTGAAATGGGAATTTGAATATAGATTTCAAATAGAGTTAAAATGGAGTTGAATTCATTTTAACGAAGATATAAAGTTTATATTTATAAATATAATTAAACCGAACTCGCCGCAGCGCGGTAGTTCGTAAATTGGCGATCGAACTTCAATTGAGTATACAAGACTCAATTGAAGTCGGAATTCTTTGAAACAAGAAACGTCAGGACCGATTTGATAATAGTTTTCTAATGGAGGAGAAAAATCTGGATTTCGTCGAATAAATTTTGAGTTATATCAAAATCAAATTTTCAGAAAAACAGCGCCAAATCATAACGGTTTTATTTAATTTTATAAAACGATTTTAAGCGAATAAAATCCGAAATTCTATTTAGAAAATTTCAGATTTGAGTTGTAGATTATATGTGAACTCAGGTGGAGTAATGAATTGATTTTTGAAATAGAAATCAGATTTTTGATAATTAAGTAGAATTAACTAATTTGAATAGTAATTAGTTAATGATATTTTGAATTGATATTGGATTTTGAATAAGTGAATTCGATTTGAAAATTTTTATTCGAAATCGAAAAGGGACTAGATTTGAAATTGAAATTCAATTTGGTTATGAGCAAGTTAAATATTTTGTTTGAACATGTTATGTTCAAACAAAGCTAATTAAAGAATAAATGAGAGAAACTGAATTCAAATGATTAGATTGAATTGAATTGAAAACAAGTGAGCATGTGTTAGACAGGTATGGGATGAAGTACATGAAGATTTTAATTTAAGTGCCCGACAAAAAGGTACATGTTTAAATTCATATATGAGATTTTATGCGCCGTATCGGCAAGCCGCTTAGCTTTTTCTTTTTCTTTTGGATTGGTGAGGGCCATGGGAGGCTATTTGAAATATCCCGATGCTCCCAGTACAAAGGAGGTTATGGCGAATTTTTCCGGGAATTTAAGGAGTTAGAATATTTTTAAGAAAAATTTGATAGTTAGAAATAAATGTATCGATATATATAGAATTCGAT
Organism: Allium sativum; assembly: GCA_030737875.1. Taxonomy (NCBI): domain Eukaryota; kingdom Viridiplantae; phylum Streptophyta; class Magnoliopsida; order Asparagales; family Amaryllidaceae; genus Allium; species Allium sativum. Next base: position 943,171,118 of record CM060918.1, read on the forward strand.
AATGAAACGAAATTAAAATAGAATGTTATAAACAAAAAGGAAATCGATAGGCTGGTAATAGAAACAGAAATATATATACGTTTAAAAATGAATAATTGGTTTTTATAATGTTGATTATTCGAGGTAAGTGATTTTGTCTGTTTTGAAGTTAATGATGTTTTTAGTCAAGGTCTGAGAGGTAATTTTACCCCAACTTGATTGATTTCATTTTTAATTGATAATTAGCAAGATCCAATCTCGAAGAGAAGTGTTGGATAATAGTTAGTTGAATAAAATATTTTGGGTTGTTGTAACGATGTTTTACACATCATTCGTTTTAACCCAAGTGATGGAATGTCGGAAATATAAAAGTAAACATTTCCCGAGTATAATTAAAGTAGTCGGGAAAGAGATAAGTGATTGAAATTGTTTCAATTTCAAATAGAATATATTTTCTAAGTGTAGAAATAAAAGAAGGCGAGATATAGAAATGTTTTCCAAAGAATGTAAGAGACCAGGATGACAACTGAAAATATTTGTTTAACAAATATTGATAAGGAAATGGAAAGGGTGATTTAATTAATGAATGGTAATCAAGGGGTCCAGTGATTGTTTTGAATGGATGTTTGTTTTTCTTCGATAGTTAAATAACCGACTACCGAAGTGTTTGCCAATATCGTTGTCAATATGGAGAGACCGGTTGGATTATTGTCCATGAACCACTCTGTATTGGCAGTAGCGTTGCGAATCAGATTATATGAAGATAATCGAATACGGAGTAAAGTGCAAGGGCTTTTTCTATTAATAGAAATTGTGCCTTTGGTTTCGTTCAATCCCAGAACAAACATATATGGACGAATGTCTAACAAAATATTTCCAATGATCGAATATGTTGATCTGTATAAATATATATGGTGGCAACGGATTTATTCCCTTAGCATAACATCCAGAATATTTATGCAAATCAATTAGTGATTAACGGATCTGACAATGTGGCATTCAAAGTGATTGTGCTATCAATGAATAGAAAGTAATCGTAGCCTCAGGCATCAACAACCGGGAAATGACAAAAATCGGGCAGGCAGCATGGCTATGTGGGTCGCTCCCATTAGGGTGTATAATCACCTATATAGAGATTTATTTGATTCCTTATTCTATTCGATGCTGTCCCATTTGGGAAACGGTTGCTGATCCCAACCGTTGGTGATATACATTCGATACACTCAAGCGAAATGAGTGGTCGATCATGTGTGGGCCGGGTTGCAAGATGTTCTTGTCGAACCCAGTGTATTCCTATCTAGAGATACACTATCGGAAGGTGGCTCCATACCTTGTCATAGTTGGAATCCAATCTCTAATAAGCGCCCTGCGGTTTTTGATTTTATATTATATATGGAGCGTGAGATGCAAGCGTTCCGCTAGATTCTATTTATTTGATTTAGACACTATTATAATATCACTAGATTTCATATCAAAGTGTTTTGGGTTATAGTAAGGTAAAAACCGTCCATGTTTATGTGTGGGCTGGTCTTACTATTATCTTTCCTTTCGAAAGGATTTTGAAAGTTAAACAAATGGTTGGAGTTTACTCACACCAGTCCCATGACTGACCCAGAGTTTATTTGTTTTTGTTTTCCCTAAACTCTTGGGTGCCCAAATTTGTACGGGCAGTCAAGTAGTCAGGATTTTTCAGATTCACTTGGAAGAGTTGGAAGCAGGAGGTTTCACCAGTTAGCTATAGACTATCATATATTCCGTTGTGAACCATGTTATATCTGGAAACAGGTGTTTATAACTGTTCCAGGAATATCTGTTGTGCTCTGATGATGGTATGTATATAAAGTTACTGATTTGTATTTTCGAGAGTTATGTTATAAAATATATTTTATTCGTTTCGCTGTGAGTTTGTGATCTTCGTTTTCTTCCATTCTAATATTTCTTTCTTTCTATTTCTCATCCTCTAACTTCTTTCTAATAATGATTCGTATTCCTGTGCAATTTGGGTTGGACATGTGGTGTTATTAGTTAACTCAGATAGTACAGATTTGCGGGTCGTTACACACACAATGCAAGCAAGCCGGAGGATAGGGTTTTCCCTTATAATAGACAAACATGCTTGGTACGTTAAAACAAATATTTGATACTATTATAAGTGCATAGTGTAAAAAACAACTTCAAATATAAATGTATCAATCCTAGATGGCAAGGGTACCATATATCATATCGCCAATACTAGGCTCTACAATCAATACTGCAAATGTCACATATTGGAAGTTGGATTTCCATCTGTGAACCAAGGCAAGGGTTCATCCTCACCGGTTCGAGACTCTCTAGCCCGAGCATCAGGCATGTACTCAGTCATGTCTTGGATCGTCAGGGCCGGTCCACTCGATGTGGATTAAAATGCCTGAACACTATGTTCCCCGCCCAATGGGGCGTAAATGAGCCAAATGACTCCATCAGATCCGGATCGTCCGATCTAACCGAGGCGCCTCGCAATACGTCATCCACATAAGTAAAATGTCCGGGCGTGTAAAACCCAAAACACCACTCCTAGCATTAAGGAAACGCATGCCCTCCCTGATGTCCTCTCCCGTTTCTGGTTCACACCGGGGTGAGAGGCTCACGAATTAACACTATACACAAAGCTATGATGTATTAAAGCCGTGCTTTGATCATCTACCGCAAGACTTTGCTTTTCAACAAAAGCCTTGATCACTGCATCTCAGCATGCCACACCGGCAATTCATGCCATGCGACTGATATCTATCGATATATAACCTCTGAGCTCGTACGTCTCAGAGAAGGGCGTTAAACAAGAGAATAAATTCTTCACCGTCAAACAGATATATATTTAATAGAAATCAATCAACACAGAATAAAATCCAATGTCAGACACACAATCCATTTACAAGTCTGTTCTGGGTCTGAACGAAACCGGAGGAACCTTATTCCTCGCATATCCATCGATCTTTGAATACGTCTGGATGATCACCAACTGATTCCCTGCTCTTGGGTGTACAACCCAATCAAGATCATCAATAACTATCCAAACGACGTGAAGACCTCTAGTCTTCAACCACCGTCTTCATCGTTGTCTTATCGTCGATTCAGTTATTCAGAATGGGATAAACCCGTCCTTTCCAAATAACTCGCGTTTATAATAAACCAGTGCTACACAAACACAACATAAGCCTCATTCCAATCCAGAATATTCTTTTATTCAAATATTCTTATATTTTGGGAAAGGTTCCCATTAATTTTATCAAAGATAAATTCTTTAAATTTATTCTTTAATCTTCTTTTGGATTATCAATTCAAACCAGATTATGGTTTATCCAAACTAGTCGGGATTAGCGAACCTTACCGAAGTAATCATTTGTTAAATTTCCCAACCCCAACCTATTCATCCCATGAAGTAAAACTGGTAATACTTCATATCTAACACCACAGTGTTATCGGTAAATTCAATTACTATTTCACGTTCAAATCTAATTAAAGATTTAACTATCGCTTGGAGCAAAACTGGTGATACTCCATTCTCGACCATTTCTTGAATTTGATAATTTTAGTTATCAAATTCACATTTCAATCTATTTAAAGATTCATTTAAAACTCCACTTGGTTTTAATCTTCCTAAAAATCAATATTAATGATTGTTTAACTTGGGAAATCATATCCTGTCTTTAACTGGGTTAAAGAACCAATGTCATTTAAAACACGGTTCACGATAAACCCAAAATCACATTCTATTCCATTAGCCTTTAACCATAAATTAGCAAGTGAACAATTCTCTAAGTAATAACCCCGAAGGCCGAGACCAACATCAGATCAATACCCAGGAAACCATTCAACTTAACTAATCTCCAGTTAGTTTCTGATTTTCTTAACTCCATTGGATCTAAGAACAGTATTATTAAAGATACCATTCACGACAACCCAAAATCACATTCCATTAACCATGGAATCTTCATGGAAAACAAATCGATATATATAACCGATATAAACTTCCATATCCGACTAACAATATAAAGGGAATAACGGCAAAACCTTTTAAATTCCATATATATTAGCAGTCCTCATCCATGGAAATTCACTTCGATTATTACCAAATCGAATTCCATTCCAATTTATTTTATTAAATTGAAAAACTTTACTTTGGAAAATCTCCTTTAAATCTTAACTAATGATTTATAAATTCCAAATCACATTTCACTGTAAATCGGGTTAAAGAACGAATGTCGTTAAAACACAGTTCACAACAAACCCAATTCACATTCCATTAATTATCGGGTTAAAGAACGAGTGTCATTTAAAACACTATTCACGATAAACCCAAAAATCAATTCCAGTTCAATCCTAATTAAATATCATTTAATTGGTACATTTAATTAAATCTAAATAAAAAGATTTAATCTTTTTCTCAACTGGGTTTAAGAATAGTGTTAATGAAGACACCATTCACGACAAACCCAAATCCCATTTGATATTAAATACAAGGCTCTGAATAGAAAATATATCAGCTTATATTCAGTATCAAATTCTACGACAAACAAATATCGTGTTGGAAATAACGATATAAATATATCTTTCAAATTCCCATAACATTATCTGTATAATCACGAAATCCAACATCGAAATATTCTGAAGACAATTTTGATTTAAATACATTTCCACTTTATATATTAGAAATTCTGGTTATTTTCAAAACCATTACAAATCCAATTTATTTATTTTAAAAATAAATGGATTATAATTCTAGCTCAAAACTTGTTCATTTCGATAAAAGTCTATTTTTATCTTTTCAAATATGGAATTTTTCATCCCAAATCATTTCTTATGATTTTACACTAATTACTGATATTTTTAATAATTTTATAAAGGCCCGTACATTCGATTTCCATAAACGACCATCGAACTGCACTTACAACGACCTTTTCCAAATTTGATTTGAACATAATTCCAAATCCAACCGTTAGATTTCTAATTTCTTGTATTCTTAGAAAGCTCTTTTCGATACGAACCCAACGGTTCCAGTTTTAGGAGAATCCGACGGTCGGATCTCCCGTAATGTCCATTCGAAGTCAATGGTCGAAATTCGCGAACTGCCGCAGCGCGGCACGTTCTATTCAGGCCATTATATATATATATATATATTATATATTACGTCGATTTCCTTTTAAAACGTATTTTATAAATCGTTTTAAATTCGTTTTCAAAACGATTTCAACTTCATATTCAATTTCTAATCAAAATTGAATATTTCATATCATCGATATATAAATGATAATATTTTCAAAACATTAGATTTTGAAATCTATTCTTTTTCGATATTCATTATAAAAATGAATAAAATCGATATAAATATCGTTCACGTCAAAATGGCTTTAATCTAATCAACACGGCTTTATATATTTAAATATATTCGTGTCCATCCCAAATCGGACATCAAAATTAGATTTTGATTCTTTTCTGAATATTATTTGAAAATATTCGTTATTTTAAAATATTCGTTATTTTAAAATCTTCATTCTTTCTGAACTGGAATCAGACACAGCCAATTACCATATAATTTGATTATATGGATTTCACACAACAAATGTGTATAACCACAATGAAAACAACAATCCATCATCCAGAGTGCATTCTACACTGTATAAGCATTAAATATAAATATTTAACGCTTATAACAACCTGTCAAACAATCGATCGACATACAACTAATTATTGCGATTAGTGTATGTCATATATCATCCCAATACCCATGTGGAGTTTCAAACAATCAAACGCAGGTTTTATTTGTGCAGTTGGGCGATGTGTAAAATTTATCGTCCCAATCAATATCAGTCAAATGTGTGTACATAAACAAATCATCCGATTTGTTTATAAATATTTATTATATATACATGTTAAAAATTATATTTTTAACTATATAAAATATTTATTTTCATTCCACATCACACAATCAATATCACATCAAAATCAATCAAACAAACAAGTCATCCACGGTCTGTGAATGATGGGTGTCGGGTGCTGCTAAGCACAGTTTGTATCCTAGTATATATTTCAACTAGAAAATAAACTAAAAGTGAGGAGTTCTCACCTAGAAGTTAAACCAAACGCCGCGACTCTTCATATGTAGAAAATCTTTTCCGTGTTCCCACGAGATCTGTTTCACGCGGTATATGTTAAAAATTATATTTTTAACAATGATGTTTACGTTATATAAAAAAAATCGCATTTTTATTATGATGTTTATATATTTAAAAACCACTATTTTTATGGTGCTATAACTTATATATTTCAAAATCAATGTATATAATTTAAAAATTATATTTTTAACACAATGATATTTATAAATAAAAATGACCCATTCTATTTCAAAGTTATATATATAAAAACCCATATTTTTATTTATACTATTTCATTTTCATTCTTTTTAAAACTGAAAAGAAACCATGTTGTTTTTATTTTCAAAAAAAATCCTTTCCTATTCTAAAATCTCGTCTTTCCTATTTTAAAAATCTCGTCTTTTCTATTTTAAAAATCTCGTATGTAACAACCCGGAAAATCAGGACCAATTTAAAATTTTTATTTTAACAAATTTAAATGAAAAATGCGTCGGAATTTAAAATTTTCATTTTTTTCTTAAACTATTGAATGACTTTGTATATAAATTTTATGATTAATGAATGATTTCAAATTTGTTTCTAATAAACAATTATTTGTAATTAGATATGAAATTCTTCTATAATTGTGAAATAAGAAACGTGCGCTGCTTCATTCACATTAATATAATTTATTTCATAATATTAGAATTTAAAACGAACAACGTTGCTTATACGCAGTATGCGTTCGGTAAAATATAAAAAGGAAGAATTCTAGTAATACTACAGGCATCAATAGAAATATTTTCAAATGACAAAAGTGAGACAACATTAACGCTAAAAGTTCATTTATTACATTTTCTTACAGAATTGGAAACGTTAGCTAAATGTATGTCTAAAATCTCTAAGCACTTAACTGACCTATTTCAACATCAAATGAAATACTTTGAATTCCATTTATGCATTAAGTATTGAATCATCACTTCCTTATCAGAAACATAAGGACAACAATAATAATACATGTTGCATGCGTTTTTTTTTCATGTCCTTTTGTTTCTTAGATATCTCTCTTTTGCAAACGATTATATAAAAAAAATGTTTTAATATGAAGCTTGCGAGGATTAGGGAAGGACAAAAATTAGAAAGAAATTTTGAGAGAATAATCAACTGTGAATATACGTGAGAATAAAAGATGAATGGAAACGTTAGGTAAATTAAACAGATTGTTATAAATGGATACAAGTCTTATATGGTAAACACTAATGGCCTAAATGAATATTGGGCAAAAGAAAAGAATGGTTTAAATTTAGAAAATAATGAACATGTAAGGGAAACATTAATATTAAGAGAGGTACGTTGAACATTAAAAGGTAATCAATGTTTGCACAAACAAAATCAATCGCATGAATTAAGACTATCTTTCCAGAATAAAATAAATATGCCATATTTTATCCTTTTTTTAAATACAAGAAAGAAAAGATAAGATAAACACCCATTAAATTAAATATTATTTAATATATATATAACCTAAGGTATATATACGGTATAGAATACGAAACCTTAAACACCTTCTTCCAGCCGCCTTCCTTATGAATCAATGGCCGAACTCCTCCGAACTTAATCCCTTATTTTTTTCCCTAAATGTCTTGAATTAAAACAAATCTATAACCACAAATTGAAGAACACTTCGAGATCTTGCTAACCAACGGTGATGATCGACGATGGGAGTTTCTGGTGGCCGGAATTGGGTGGAAAGGCGGCGCATTGGGGGCGGATTTCTGGGCGGTGATGAGGTGCGAGCTGGGGGTCCTTCTGGGCGATGGATGGTGGTCAGTGTGGTGGTCTCGATCGAGGTCTGATGCCTCGTACGGCGTGCGCAAGTGAGGAGTTGGCTGTAACGGCCCAGATTTTTTGACCATTTAGTTATTATTTAAAAATGTTTTTTTTTATTATTTTGGAATTCTAAATGGTTTAATTTCAATAATTTTGAATATTTTATTTTATTCCGAAATGGTAGAAATTTAGTGGATCTGCAATATAATGTGAACTGGCAGTATAAAAGGATAAATTTTTAATTTAAAATAGTACGTTTACAAAGGATGTAGTAGTTAACGAACTCGGATTTCGATGAAATCAGTTTCATTAAATCTGAAATGATGAAATTAGGTAACCAACCAAGTTACGTCAAAAATGGCATCCGTATGTGGAAAAGAAAAAATAAAAGGCCAAAATTTGAACTAAATTTTGACGGTAATTGGAATTTGCTAATGCTAACGGCAAAACTGGAACCTGAGACCTATCCAGGAAAATTCTAAACATAGGATATTAGCTATATATGAAATCTGGGAAAATCCTATAACGGATATAGAAAGTTATTAAGGAAACAAAATTTAAATAAATTATTTGAAAATCTAAACGAACTCCGATTTTTGATTTGAATACATAGGATTGAAGTACGTTAAAAACCGGACCAGATGGTGGGAGAATTTCTGAAAACCGTTATCGTTTGATACTCCAACATGAGACCGGAAGGTGTTGAAACTAACACAAAACACTATTTTGAATTTGAATTTAAATTATTTGAAAGTTCAAACAAATACAAAATTGATATATTTTTATATAGTATTGAAGAGCAAGAAAAATTGAACAACATGGTTGAAAAAGATTTTGGATAAGGTATCAATAAGTAAGTCAAATTAACGTCCGAATAGGGTTGAGAAAACACACTTTACTATTCATAAATTATTAAATTTATTTATAATTTAATTAATTTAAGGATTAATCCTAGCCATCCATTTTCGACCGTTGGATTCGCGCCACCTCAGCAATCCATGTGACTCCTTCGGCTATAAATAGCCCTCCCCCCTTCATTTTAAACTCACTCCTCCTCCTCCTCTTTCAAGCTTTGGCAATGGCAGAAATAATAATAAAATATTAGGAAATAGGGAAAAGGGAAGGAAGAGAGAAAGGAGGGCAAGACGGGGAGCTAGGGACTCTTAGGCAGAGGCTTGGGCTTCACGGGGTAAGTTTTTAAATAATATTTATTTATTTATTTATTGGTGTAATATATATATATATATATATTATAATTAAAATAGAATTTGTAAAAATAAATATCAGAACATTCTAAGGGTGACAGAGAGGATAGTGTCTAAGGCTTGAGTTAGGAAAATATAGTTTCCTGCTCTCCCTGGCTATCCCTAACTGATCCGACGAATGGGATGATTAATTTAAATTTTAAATTTTAAATTTAATTTGAATTTAAAATAGACCAAGGGCATTTTCGTAATTTTTAACCATAAACTTTAAAAGCTTATAACTTTTCAAAACAAGTCGGATTTCCACGAAACAAGGACCGTTGGATTCTTATCGGAAAATACTTTAAAATGAGTGGAAGCATATTTTTGATCCGGGTTAAAAATTTTAAGTTATAATTAAATGAATATTTTTAAATATTTTATTTGAAAATTTAATTTAATTAATATTAAAATGGTTTTTCAATTTTAAAAAAAATTGGATATGGCTAGAGATGGGAAAGTATGATTTTTTAGAAGGGCAGGGAAGGTAATTTGGCTAATAACGCAATTAGAAATTAATTAAGATAAAAATAATTTAATTAATTTAATTAAATATATATTCATTTAAATTAGGTAAATATTGTAAATAGCATAACTTTTGCATACATTAACGAAATTTAACGAAACAGGATCCGTTGGGATCGTATGGATGAGCACTACGCAATGAAACTGACCGCAAGTGGATTGGAGCTCGTTTGGATTTATGGTGAAATTTAACGTCTGAACCAAATCAATGACCGATTATCGTTATTCAACGATAAACCGTCCAAGGTGAGTAAATCTCACTAACTCTGAACACTTTATATTTTTATAAAGTATTTTTAGAACTGATAATTATTGGTTGAATTGCTGAGTGTTGATTGTTTGATTGAACTGCTAGTCAATTGATTGAAAATACCGATATAGTTATATATATCGTTAACCGATGTTGATTTTGTTTATCAGAATACCTCATATTGAAATGAAATTGATGTGAATTATATTGTGTAACATCTGTGGATGCAGGGAAACAGGTCGGAGGAATCCAACTGGATTCCTCAACATTTATTTACTGTTTTTCATATATTCTGATATATGATGTGTTATATCATCTGTTGTTGAACCTGTGTGTTTGGATGATGATTGAACCTTTTGATTTGGTATTTTTATATCATAAGTGATACTAGAAAGTGAAAAGGGATTATCAAAGTTTATTTTGAAAATAAATTATTTATATAAAATCAATAGATTTTATATATAAAAGGAAGAGAATTTCATGAGAGAAAATGATTATAGAATCAAAGCATTTGTAAAAAAAAAAAAACAAATATTGGTGAAATCAAATAGAAGGGAAAATATTGGTGAAATCAAATAGAAGGGAAATATTTGCGAAACGATTACAAATAGAAATAAAAAGGGAAACATTCGTAAAAGTATTTACAAATGGAATTGAAAAGGGAATATTCATGTAGGGAATAAAGAAAAGTTGACAGAAGTACTTATTTGTTAAATAAATAGAAAAGTTAAAAGAAATATTTATTTGTTGAATAAATAGAAAAGTTAAAGGGAATATTTATTTGTTAAATAAATAGAAGCGGAAAGAGAATAGTTATTTATTGAGTAAACGAACAGAAAAAGAATCTATTCAAGGGAAGTAATTCAAAGGAATTATTCCAAAGGAATTATTCAAAAGAGAAAAGTCAAAGGGATTAATTCAAAAGAGTTAATCAACTAGAGTTAAACCGTTGGAGTTAAACTGTTAGAGCTAAAAAGTTGGAGTTAAACTGTTAGAGTTAAACAGTTGGAGTTAAACTGTTAGAGTTAAATAGTTGGAGTTAAACTGTTAGAGTTAAACAGTTGGAGTTAAACAGTTGGAGTTAAACAGTTGGAGTTAAACTGTTAGAGTTAAACCGTTGAAGTTAAACTGTCAGAGTTAAACCGTAAAGTTAAACAGTTAGAGTTAGTTAGTTAGAGTTAACCAGTTAGAGTTATTCAGTTAGAGTTATCCAGTTAGAGTTATACAGTTAGAATTAACCAGTTAGAGTTAATCAGTTAGAGTTAATCGTTTTGAGTCAAATCGATCTAGAGTTATTCAAATATATTAATCGAATAAGGGTTAATTGAATATTAGTTATTTAATTAGAATTGATCGAATCTATTTATTCGAGATAGAGTTAAACAGAAATAGTTATACAGGATGAGTTGCCATTTAGCACGACTGCTAGCGAAATTCGCAGGGCTGTAGATAGCCTACTGCGGTCGGATGTTTCCTGAGGGAATCAGGCGTAACCATTGTGATCGCTGCGATCTAGAGTCAAGCAAATGGTGTTAAATCAAATAGTAATTAATCAATAGAAGTTAATTAAGTCGAGTTAGTCGAGTATTAGTAAATTAAGTAGGGTTAGTCGAAAAGGGAATTAATCGAATATCACCTATTCGAAGTAGAGTTATCGAATATAGTTTATTCGAGAAGAGTAATCGAATATAGTTCGTTCGAAGTGTGTTAAATCGAATATAGTTATTCGAAGGAGAGAATTATCGAATATGGTTTATTCGAAGAGAGATTTTTCGAATATTAGTTATTCGAAGAAAAGGATTACGAATATTAGTTATTCGAACAGGGGAATCGAATATAGTTTATTCGAAAGAGAATTATCGGATAGTGATTATTCGAGAGCGAATCATACATGGAAATTCGATTATATCAAATCAAGGGAAGTAATGTTTACTTTCCATTTCAAATCAAGTTTTAATTATCTGTTAATAAAGTAGTTGGTTGTTTATTTATCCAAATTAAGATATGGAAATATATTTAAGTTAACATATTTTGAAAGCATGGAATTATAACATTTATAGTTATAATCAAATGATTCAATAAAGGAAGTGGATTCATAAATAGAATCCGAGAGTTCGCAAGGAAGTTTCTTAAAGAGTAAAGTTTGAACTTTGTCTATTTCGAAGTTAGAAATGTTGTTCAGTTAAGGTCTGAGAGGTAATTATACCCCAACTTGATTGACTTCGTTTTTAACTAAGAAGTGGATAAGGTTCGAGAGTGAAAGGGGTTAGGTGAATTTAGTTAATGAGCGAAATGGTTGGTGTTGGCATAGCGATGTTTATTCAAACATCAGTTTAAACCCAATGAAGGAGATTTGGAAATGTCTTCCAAATGAAAATCAGAAATGTTTTCTGAATATAGAAAATGAGAAATGGAATTGTTTTCCATTGTTAATAACGTATATTTTCTAAATATAGTAAATAAGAAATATAGGAAAACAAGAATAAGGAAAAGGGTAAATTTATGATAATTTGATGATGAATGATGATTGATCGATAGAATTTCCATCTGGAAATAATATCGTTGTTTGCACACCGACATGTTTTTATTTGATAGTTAAATCACCGACTATCAAAGTTTTGACCATTTTAACGTTGTTAATATGGAGAGACCGGTCGGATTATTATCCAGAGAACCACTCCGTATTGGCATAAGCGTTGCGAATCAAGTATGCTGAATATATTGAAGACGGAGTTATGCAAGGGCTATCCTATTTACAAAATAGTGCCTTCGGTTTGTCCAGTCCCAGGTCAAACGTGAATGGACGAATGTCTGACAGAGTATATTCAAAGGATCGCGTAAGTTGATCTCTTCAAACGTACTTACGTTTGGTGGCGGAGGAATTCGTTTCTCTTAGCTGTATACCCGTGGTATTTTTGGTGAAATCAATTTGTGATTTGGCGGGTATGACGATGTGGCATTCAAAGTAATGGAGGTGGGATCTGTCAAAAGATACGTTATGACCTCAAGCCTCATCCACCGGGAAATGACAAAAATCGGGCAGGCAGCATGGCTATGTGGGTCGCACCCATTAGGATGTATGATCACCTATCTAGAGAAATTCCTTTTGTTCTTAAATCTATCGATGCTGTCCCTTATCGGGAGACGGTTGCTGATCCCAACCGTTGGTGATATACATTCGATACACTCAAGCGAAATGAGTGGTCGGTCATGTGTGGGCCGGGTTGCAAGATGTTCTTGTTGAACCCAGTGTATTTTCCTCTAGAGATACACGTTCGGAAGGTGGTCTCATACCTTGTCAAATTGGAATCCAATCTCCAATAAGTGCCTGCGAGTTTGATTGTATATTATATATGTAGAGCGTGAGATGCAAGCGTTCTACTAGATTTTAATTACTTGTGATTAGACATTATTATAATATCAGATAATATATGATTTCCAAAGTGTTTTGGGTTATCGTAAGGTAAAAGCCATCCGTATTTATGAGTGGATTGGTCTTACGATTATCTTTTCTTTTGAAAAGGATTTTGAAAAGTTAAACCAAATGATTGGAGTTTACTCACACCAGTCCCATGACTGACCCAGAGTATTATTTTGTTTTGTTTTCCCTAAACTCTTGGGTGCCCAAATTTGTACGGGCAGTCAAGTAGTCAGGATTTAACAGATAGACTTGGAGAGCTTGGAGCAGGAGGCTTCAGGACTTATATAGCTATTGTTTATTTCCGCTGTGATGCAAGGGTTGTACTCTGATAATGGTATTGTATGCATATACTGCTTTTGATTTCAAGTTATGTGATATATTATATTTTATTCGTTTCGCTGTGAGATTCGTGTTACTCTGATGTTGTGTTCTTCTTTTTCTTCTTCTGTTCTAATTTTCTATCTTATCTATCCTCACCCTCTAAATTCTTTCATTAACTATTCGGTAATTGTCGACCCTTGATGTCCGATATGTGTTGTATATCGGATAACCAGGGTCGCTTTTTCCCGGGTCGTTACAGTTGGTATCAGAGCTAAAGGTTAAGTATTACCTTGGCTCTGTGGCGTGATTCAGTAGAGATGGGGTTAGTAATACCCTAGACTGAGTTTGAGTGTATATATACGAGTGAACGTATTTGTTATTTGATATAAAATGATTTTATATTATGGAGATTTATTGGTTGAGTTGTTTATGAATTCTGGTCGACCAGTTTGATCCACTGTATCGATAGGGGTTTCTAAACGCTTGAATACGATGAACCGACACGATATGTTTTGAAAAAAAAGGGTAAATGAAATAATTTTACCCAAATTATATTTTGATATAAGCAAAGTATAGATCTTTGAAATTATTATAGTATATTGAATGTGTTGGTTGTGATTATATTCGAATAAGATTATAAAATGTGAAATGGTTATGTAAATAACAAATCAAAATTCATATAAGTGAAATATATGAAATCAGATGAATTAAATCTGAATTTAAGTTCAGAATTGGAATTAAAATTGCTAAAATTTGAATAAGCATTGTAAATGGAATTAAATTGAATATATGTGAATTTTAAAATCCTGGGAGATTTTAAATTTGTTATAAGCATTGAAAAGGGATATTTTGAAATGAATTTCAAAATGAAAATGTTTAAAAATGGGTTTTGAAAGTGCTATAGTATTGAACTCACTTCGATAGCTGGAAAATAAATTCCGATGTTGATCCGGACATCATCGGTGCTCATTTTCGAGTTTGTAAGTGACGGATTACTACCAAAGATTTTGTTTTTAATTGTTTTGAAAAACCGAGTTGTTTTGATATTCCAAAGGGATATTTGATTTTTGGAAAAGGCAAAGCTATTTGAAATTCCCAGGTACAGATTATTGAAATAAACACAAATTAAATAGAAATTTGTGAAAGCAAATTTGAAATTGAATTGAAGGCAGTTCAGTGGAAATTGAGTTGAATTGAAATAGAATGGTACCAAGTAGAATTGGACTGGATTAGAGATAATCTGGGATAGAAATGGATGGTCGAGCAAGAAATTTGAATTGAGATTGGAATTGCAGTTTGATTGAAATTTGGCTTGGTTATAAGCGGATGGTCGTGTTGAAGATAAAAGTGATTGGGAGTTTGATTGGGATGATAGTGGTATATACTAAATTGATAGCAGAATTGAATGCCGACAAAAAGGTACACGTACATATTCATATGAGTTGGATGAGATTTATGAGCCTATTTGGCAAGCCACTTGGTTGTTTGATTTTCTTTTGGGTTGAAGAAGGCCTAGAGAGGCGAGTTGGAATTTGAGCTATTGACCAGTACAAAGGAGATGCTGGCGAAATTTTTCAGAAATTTCGAATGTTAGAAATTTTCAGAATTTTTGAAATTTTCGTTTATAGAAATAAATTAATAAATTAATTAGAATTAATTGGTTTAGTGAAACCGGAGTAAATAAATAATTTTAACCTACTTATAAAGTTCATTTTTCTACCTTAGCAATTTCGAGGACGAAATTATTTTAAGGGGGGAAGAATGTAACGGCCCAGATTTTTTGACCATTTAGTTATTATTTAAAAATGTTTTTTTTATTATTTTGGAATTCTAAATGGTTTAATTTCAATAATTTTGAATATTTTATTTTATTCCGAAATGGTAGAAATTTAGTGGATCTGCAATATAATGTGAACTGGCAGTATAAAAGGATAAATTTTTAATTTAAAATAGTACGTTTACAAAGGATGTAGTAGTTAACGAACTCGGATTTCGATGAAATCAGTTTCATTAAATCTGAAATGATGAAATTAGGTAACCAACCAAGTTACGTAAAAAATGGCATCCGTATGTGGAAAAGAAAAAATAAAAGGCCAAAATTTGAACTAAATTTTGACGGTAATTGGAATTTGCTAATGCTAACGCCAAAACTGGAACCTGAGACCTATCCAGGAAAATTCTAAACATAGGATATTAGCTATATATGAAATCTGGGAAAATCCTATAACGGATATAGAAAGTTATTAAGGAAACAAAATTTAAATAAATTATTTGAAAATCTAAACGAACTCCGATTTTTGATTTGAATACATAGGATTGAAGTACGTTAAAAACCGGACCAGATGGTGGAAGAATTTCTGAAAACCGTTATCGTTTGATACTCCAACATGAGACCGGAAGGTGTTGAAACTAACACAAAACACTATTTTGAATTTGAATTTAAATTATTTGAAAGTTCAAACAAATTCAAAATTGATATATTTTTATATAGTATTGAGAGCAAGAAAAATTGAACAACATGGATGAAAAAGATTTTGGATAAGGTATCAATAAGTAAGTCAAATTAACGTCCGAATAGGGTTGAGAAAACACACTTTACTATTCATAAATTATTAAATTTATTTATAATTTAATTAATTTAAGGATTAATCCTAGCCATCCATTTTCGACCGTTGGATTCGCGCCACCTCAGCAATCCATGTGACTCCTTCGGCTATAAATAGCCCTCCCCCCTTCATTTTAAACTCACTCCTCCTCCTCCTCTTTCAAGCTTTGGCAATGGCAGAAATAATAATAAAATATTAGGAAATAGGGAAAAGGGAAGGAAGAGAGAAAGGAGGGCAAGACGGGGAGCTAGGGACTCTTAGGCAGAGGCTTGGGCTTCACGGGGTAAGTTTTTAAATAATATTTATTTATTTATTTATTGGTGTAATATATATATATATATATATATATATATATATATATATATATATTATAATTAAAATAGAATTTGTAAAAATAAATATCAGAACATTCTAAGGGTGACAGAGAGGATAGTGTCTAAGGCTTGAGTTTGGAAAATATAGTTTCCTGCTCTCCCTGGCTATCCCTAACTGATCCGACGAATGGGATGATTAATTTAAATTTTAAATTTTAAATTTAATTTGAATTTAAAACAGACCAGGGGCATTTTCGTAATTTTTAACCATAAACTTTAAAAGCTTATAACTTTTTCAAAACAAGTCGGATTTCCACGAAACAAGGACCGTTGGATTCTTATCGGAAAATACTTTAAAACGAGTGGAAGCAGATTTTTGATCCGGGTTAAAAATTTTAAGTTATAATTAAATGAATATTTTTAAATATTTTATTTGAAAATTTAATTTAATTAATATTAAAATGGTTTTTCAATTTTAAAAAAAATTGGATATGGCTAGAGATGGGAAAGTATGATTTTTTAGAAGGGCAGGGAAGGTAATTTGGCTAATAACGCAATTAGAAATTAATTAAGATAAAAATAATTTAATTAATTTAATTAAATATATATTCATTTAAATTAGGTAAATATTGTAAATAGCATAACTTTTGCATACATTAACGAAATTTAACGAAACAGGATCCGTTGGGATCGTATGGACGAGCACTACGCAATGAAACTGACCGCAAGTGGATTGGAGCTCGTTTGGATTTATGGTGAAATTTAACGTCTGAACCAAATCAATGACCGATTATCGTTATTCAACGATAAACCGTCCAAGGTGAGTAAATCTCACTAACTCTGAACACTTTATATTTTTATAAAGTATTTTTAGAACTGATAATTATTGGTTGAATTGCTGAGTGTTGATTGTTTGATTGAACTGCTAGTCAATTGATTGAAAATACCGATATAGTTATATATATCGTTAACCGATGTTGATTTTGTTTATCAGAATACCTCATATTGAAATGAAATTGATGTGAATTATATTGTGTAACATCTGTGGATGCAGGGAAACAGGTCAGAGGAATCCAACTGGATTCCTCAACATTTATTTAATGTTTTTCATATATTCTGATATATGATGTGTTATATCATCTGTTGTTGAACCTGTGTGTTTGGATGATGATTGAACCTTTTGATTTGGTATTTTTATATCATAAGTGATACTAGAAAGTGAAAAGGGATTATCAAAGTTTATTTTGAAAATAAATTATTTATATAAAATCAATAGATTTTATATATAAAAGGAAGAGAATTTCATGAGAGAAAATGATTATAGAATCAAAGCATTTGTAAAAAAAAAACAAATATTGGTGAAATCAAATAGAAGGGAAAATATTGGTGAAATCAAATAGAAGGGAAATATTTGTGAAACGATTACAAATAGAAATAAAAAGGGAAACATTCGTAAAAGTATTTACAAATGGAATTGAAAAGGGAATATTCATGTAGGGAATAAAGAAAAGTTGACAGAAGTACTTATTTGTTAAATAAATAGAAAAGTTAAAAGAAATATTTATTTGTTGAATAAATAGAAAAGTTAAAGGGAATATTTATTTGTTAAATAAATAGAAGCGGAAAGAGAATAGTTATTTATTGAGTAAACGAACAGAAAAAGAATCTATTCAAGGGAAGTAATTCAAAGGAATTATTCCAAAGGAATTATTCAAAAGAGAAAAGTCAAAGGGATTAATTCAAAAGAGTTAATCAAATAGAGTTAAACCGTTGGAGTTAAACTGTTAGAGCTAAACAGTTGGAGTTAAACTGTTAGAGTTAAACAGTTGGAGTTAAACTGTTAGAGTTAAATAGTTGGAGTTAAACTGTTAGAGTTAAACAGTTGGAGTTAAACAGTTGGAGTTAAACAGTTGGAGTTAAACTGTTAGAGTTAAACCGTTGAAGTTAAACTGTCAGAGTTAAACCGTAAAGTTAAACAGTTAGAGTTAGTTAGTTAGATTTAACCAGTTAGAGTTATTCAGTTAGAGTTATCCAGTTAGAGTTATACAGTTAGAGTTAACCAGTTAGAGTTAATCAGTTAGAGTTAATCGTTTTGAGTCAAATCGATCTAGAGTTATTCAAATATATTAATCGAATAAGGGTTAATTGAATATTAGTTATTTAATTAGAATTGATCGAATCTATTTATTCGAGATAGAGTTAAACAGAAATAGTTATACAGGATGAGTTGCCATTTAGCACGACTGCTAGCGAAATTCGCAGGGCTGTAGATAGCCTACTGCGGTCGGATGTTTCCTGAGGGAATCAGGCATAACCATTGTGATCGCTGCGATCTAGAGTCAAGCAAATGGTGTTAAATCAAATAGTAATTAATCAATAGAAGTTAATTAAGTCGAGTTAGTCGAGTATTAGTAAATTAAGTAGGGTTAGTCAAATATCACCTATTCGAAGTAGAGTTATCGAATATAGTTTATTCGAGAAGAGTAATCGAATATAGTTCGTTCGAAGTGTGTTAAATCGAATATAGTTATTCGAAGGAGAGAATTATCGAATATGGTTTATTCGAAGAGAGATTTTTCGAATATTAGTTATTCGAAGAAAAGGATTACGAATATTAGTTATTCGAACAGGGGAATCGAATATAGTTTATTCGAAAGAGAATTATCGGATAGTGATTATTCGAGAGCGAATCATACATGGAAATTCGATTATATCAAATCAAGGGAAGTAATGTTTACTTTCCATTTCAAATCAAGTTTTAATTATCTGTTAATAAAGTAGTTGGTTGTTTATTTATCCAACTTAAGATATGGAAATATATTTAAGTTAACATATTTTGAAAGCATGGAATTATAACATTTATAGTTATAATCAAATGATTAAATAAAGGAAGTGGATTCATAAATAGAATCCGAGAGTTCGCAAGGAAGTTTCTTAAAGAGTAAAGTTTGAACTTTGTCTATTTCGAAGTTAGAAATGTTGTTCAGTTAAGGTCTGAGAGGTAATTATACCCCAACTTGATTGACTTCGTTTTTAACTAAGAAGTGGATAAGGTTCGAGAGTGAAAGGGGTTAGGTGAATTTAGTTAATGAGCGAAATGGTTGGTGTTGGCATAGCGATGTTTATTCAAACATCAGTTTAAACCCAATGAAGGAGATTTGGAAATGTCTTCCAAATGAAAATCAGAAATGTTTTCTGAATATAGAAAATGAGAAATGGAATTGTTTTCCATTGTTAATAACGTATATTTTCTAAATATAGTAAATAAGAAATATAGGAAAACAAGAATAAGGAAAAGGGTAAATTTATGATAATTTGATGATGAATGATGATTGATCGATAGAATTTCCATCTGGAAATAATATCGTTGTTTGCACACCGACATGTTTTTATTTGATAGTTAAATCACCGACTATCAAAGTTTTGACCATTTTAACGTTGTTAATATGGAGAGACCGGTCGGATTATTATCCAGAGAACCACTCCGTATTGGCATAAGCGTTGCGAATCAAGTATGCTGAATATATTGAAGACGGAGTTATGCAAGGGCTATCCTATTTACAAAATAGTGCCTTCGGTTTGTCCAGTCCCAGGTCAAACGTGAATGGACGAATGTCTGACAGAGTATATTCAAAGGATCGCGTAAGTTGATCTCTTCAAACGTACTTACGTTTGGTGGCGGAGGAATTCGTTTCTCTTAGCTGTATACCCGTGGTATTTTTGGTGAAATCAATTTGTGATTTGGCGGGTATGACGATGTGGCATTCAAAGTAATGGAGGTGGGATCTGTCAAAAGATACGTTATGACCTCAAGCCTCATCCACCGGGAAATGACAAAAATCGGGCAGGCAGCATGGCTATGTGGGTCGCACCCATTAGGATGTATGATCACCTATCTAGAGAAATTCCTTTTGTTCTTAAATCTATCGATGCTGTCCCTTATCGGGAGACGGTTGCTGATCCCAACCGTTGGTGATATACATTCGATACACTCAAGCGAAATGAGTGGTCGGTCATGTGTGGGCCGGGTTGCAAGATGTTCTTGTTGAACCCAGTGTATTTGCCTCTAGAGATACACGTTCGGAAGGTGGTCCCATACCTTGTCAAGTTGGAATCCAATCTCCAATAAGTGCCTGCGAGTTTGATTGTATATTATATATGTAGAGCGTGAGATGCAAGCGTTCTACTAGATTTTAATTACTTGTGATTAGACATTATTATAATATCAGATAATATATGATTTCCAAAGTGTTTTGGGTTATCGTAAGGTAAAAGCCATCCGTATTTATGAGTGGATTGGTCTTACGATTATCTTTTCTTTTGAAAAGGATTTTGAAAAGTTAAACCAAATGATTGGAGTTTACTCACACCAGTCCCATGACTGACCCAGAGTTTTATTTTGTTTTGTTTTCCCTAAACTCTTGGGTGCCCAAATTTGTACGGGCAGTCAAGTAGTCAGGATTTTACAGATAGACTTGGAGAGCTTGGAGCAGGAGGCTTCAAGACTTATATAGATATTGTTTATTTCCGCTGTGATGTAAGGGTTGTACTCTGATAATGGTATTGTATGCATATACTGCTTTTGATTTCAAGTTATGTGATATATTATATTTTATTCGTTCCGCTGTGAGATTCGTGTTACTCTGATGTTGTGTTCTTCTTTTTCTTCTTCTGTTCTAATTTTCTATCTTATCTATCCTCACCCTCTAAATTCTTTCATTAACTATTCGGTAATTGTCGACCCTTGATGTCCGATATGTGTTGTATATCGGATAACGAGGGTCGCTTTTTCCCGGGTCGTTACATTGGCGGTCGTTATGGGTTTCAATGTACAACAGAAAGGAACGAAGAAGAAAGGGGTTAAGTCCCTTAACCAATGCAAATAATCCTTAATTAATTATTTAATTATTTCATTTTTTGAAATCAAATGTTTATAATACAATAACTTCTTCAAACAGAAACGAAATCGAACGAAACAAAGTTCGTTGAACTCGTATGGACAAGGGCTTCGCTATGAAACAGTCCAGAACTGAAATGGAGCAAATCATGATTTGAGGGAAATTCCAATCTGAACTGATCTGAATGGAAAGCTATTGGTGAGATTTCTATTTTATGATTCAAATTAATTATTTACTGAAATGTGAAATTTATATTTATTTCATAAAGTTCATGTGATGTTGTATATCTTTATTGAAATGTTGGTTGGGTTGTGATGTGGCTTGAATTGAAATTTTGGTATGTTTGACTTTGGTTATAATAATGAAAATGAATTGTGATTGTGGTGGAAATATATTTTAGTGTTATGAAAAAATTTGTTTATGTTTTAAAATGTAAAACATGAATACATTGGAAACCACATTTATATGTAAAGTATGTTAATAAAATAGTTCGTGTTAGAAAACTTGTTTTACATTAAAATTATATTTTAATGTATTGAATATACATAAACATTTGTTCGTGTTTAGAAAATAAGTTTTTACATTAAAATTATAATTTAATATATTGAATATACATAAACATTTGTCCATGTTTAGAAAATAAGTTTTTACATTAAAATTATAATTTAATGTATTGAATATACATAAACATTTGTTCGGGTTTAGAAAATAAGTTTTTACATTATAATTATAATTTAATGTATTGAATATACATAAACATTTGTTCGTGTTTAGAAAATAAGTTTTTACATTAAAATTATAATTTAATGTATTGAATATACATAAACATTTGTTCGTGTTTAGAAAATAAGTTTTATATTAAAATTATATTTTAATGTAGTGAATGTACATAAATATTTGTTCGCATTTAGAAAAAAAGTTTCATGTTAAATTATATTTTAATGTTAAGAATGTACATAAGAATTTGTTCATATTACGAAAACACGTTTCACATTAAATTTACATTTTAATGTTAGGAAGGTAAACAAATTTTGTCATAGGAAACATCATTACAAAAACTTTATTTTTAGTGTAATGAATAGATTTACAAAATTGTACATGTTATGTGATGAAACATGTTTTTACATTAAACTTTATTTTTAATAAGATGATCATTTCTAAATAAAAATGTGCACACATCAACTTTACATTTTTAATGTTAATAAGACATTAAAAAGAATCATTGTAATGTTAAATTATTTTCACATTGGAATTCATATTTCAACGTAAAAGGATCATTATAAAACATGTATTTTTATTGTCGTTTGTTACCATAAAATGGATTAAAACAAAAAGAATGTCTTTTTGTCGCCACTTGTTTTAAAATAAAAAGAATGAAATAATGAGACTAGGTTTCATTATGTCATTTAACAAAAAGAGTAGAATAATATAAATTCTCCATGTTTTAAACTTATAAAACATGTTTACATTAAAACGTATATTTGAATGGTTTAACAAAATTTGTTCATGTTTTAAAATGTAAAACATGGTAACATTAAAAACTCTAGTTTAATGCAATATATGAAAAGAACATTTTTTTTCCATAAACGTTAGTATTAGAATAAAAGAACACTTTTGTCAAAATGCTTAGTTAGAATTAAAACATCACTTTCGTTAAAAGTGTTTATCTAGAAATAAACTAGTCATTTGTTTAAGGTTAGAATTAACATGTCATTTAAATAAAAACATGTTATGTAAAAACATGTTTTCATTTAAAAATCATATTTTAAATATCATGAACAGAATATAGAAAAAGTCATGTTTTAAATAAAAACATGTTTACATTTAAAATTTCACATTTTAAATGTAATGCTAGGGTACATAGAAAAGTCACATTTTTATTTTAAAATGTTGCATTTGATTAAAAATGCCTTTTAGTTATAAAATGTTGTATTAATATGTCATTTTGTTAAGAATAGTTAATTAGAATAAAAATATCATTTATGTTATCATTCAAAGAACGACATTTATGTTAGAATTAAAAGAACATTTATGTTAGAAATAAACATTTATGTTGGAATTCAAAAATATGTTACACTGCCATTAACAAGTTTCCTGACTTGTTTATGTTGATTGGGACGATAATTTTTACACATCGCCCAAGTGCACAAATAATTTATTTAATTATTTGTTATATGTTATGTGTTGGTTGAAAACCCCACACGGGTCTTGGGATGATATTCGCGCATCTCCCTTGTGATTAGTTTTAAGCATTATTTATTTGACGCTTATACAGTATTAATATTCACTTTGGATGTTTGGATGTTATTAATGATTTATCATTAGTGTAGAATACATTGCGGTGTTTGAAATCCATATAATTAAATTATATGGTAATTGTTGGGTCCCATTCCAATTTTGAATTAAAAGAATATTTTAATACAATATTCAGTTAAAGGAAATCAAATAATGGTTTTGATCTTTTAAAGTTCAAAAGATTTTATTATATGGGTTAAAAAGTCACAATGAAAAGGGTTGAGTAAAAAATACGAAACGGGTCTTGACACGAGATTAAGCCCAACTTATGGGATAAGTCTGCCTGAACCAACCGGCATATCCAGCATCCATAAGTCACAGGCTTAATGTGGGAGGTCTGGTCCAGTATAAAATACAAATGAATAAGAAATTGAATTGGCCTATTTAATCTGTTTTAAATAGAAACGCCGTTTTAAACCAAACGTGTTTACCAATTTAATGTATTCATTTTAAAATGAATATTAAAAAGAAGTGATTTGTAAACTTAATATTTTAGAAATATTAATATTTTTAAATATGATAAGAAAATAAAACATTCAATTTAGACTTTAAATTGAAATAAAGTTAAAACTGTTTTAAGGCGAATTTATAAATATTTTATAAAGTATGTTTTAAATAGAAATCGACGATATAATATATATTAAATATAAATATATAATGGCCTGAATAGAACGCGCTGCGCAGCGACCGTTCGCGAATCTCGACCATTAACTTTAAATGGACGTAACGGTAGATCCGACTGTCGGATTCTCCTAAAACCGGAACCGTTGGGTTTGTATCGAAAAGAGCTTTTCAATGAATATAAGAGTTTTAAAATCTAACGGTTGGATTTGGAATTATGTCCAAATCAAATTTAGAAAAGGTCGATATGGATGCAGTTCGGTGGCCGTTATTGGAAACCGACTGTAAGAGCGAAAATAAAATTATTAAAAATATGGAAATATTATGTAAAATCATAATAAATGATTTAAAAGGAATTTAGATGAAAATTTCCAATAGTGAAGAGATAAAAATATATTTTATCAATATGAACTAGTTATTAACTAGAACAAATCTTATAATTAAGATTTAATAAAGTTTTCCAATAAGTTAATATTTACTTGGAATTAAATAGAATAAATTAGATTTTTGGGTTGTCGTGAATGGTGTCTTAAATAACACTGTTCTTAACCCCAGTTGGGAAAACAATAAATCTTTTAATTAAGATTTTTAGAGTTTCAGTTATATTTGATAATTGGAATAAAATGAAATGTAAATTGGATTTATCGTGAACAGTGTTTTAAATGACACTT
This sequence comes from Allium sativum, assembly GCA_030737875.1. Taxonomy (NCBI): domain Eukaryota; kingdom Viridiplantae; phylum Streptophyta; class Magnoliopsida; order Asparagales; family Amaryllidaceae; genus Allium; species Allium sativum. The sequence goes on from CM060918.1 coordinate 943,196,203, forward strand.
GTTATTTAACCCAGTTTGCAGTGAAATATAATTTGGGATTTATGAATCTTTTATTTAGATTTAAAATGGAATATTTTCCAAGAGTAAAGTTTTCCAATTTAATATATTAAATTGGGATTAAATGGAATTTGATTTAATAATATTCGAGATGAGCTTCTGTAAAAGAAGGCCGTTAATATATATGGAATTTAAAAGGCTTTGCTGTTATTCCATTTAAATTAATAGCTTGATACAGAAATTCATATCGATTATACATTAGTCTGATTTCTATGAAAATCCCCTATTTAATGGAGATGAATTTGAGTTTATTGTGAACAATGTTTTAAATGACATTAGTTCTTTGACTCAAATAAGGATACGATTAATTTCTTAAATTAAATAATCATTAAATAATGATTTTGATATTTAAAACCAAATTGGAGTTTTTAATAAATCTTTAAAAGAAAAGATTTAAGAATAAACTTAAAGGATTTATCTTTGATAGAATAATACGAATATTTTATTAGAAGAATATTCTAAATTGGAATGTGGCGTTGGATGTGTTTTTATAGTACTTGATTTTTAATTATAAAATACGTGAGTTATTCGGGAAGACCGGGTTTAACCCATTCCGAATAATTACTACGGCGATGAAGAGTCGAAGATGAAGACAGTGGTTGAAGACCGATGATCTTCACATCGGATGGATGTGTTGCTACAGAGACCCTTGATGGGAGTAGCTACCTTGAAGGGGCTTCAGTGGTGGCCGTCCGGACTATTGTCGATTGTTCGGATTTGGTTTTCGCTTAGACCCAGAGCATAAGCTAGTAAATGGATGCGTGTCTGACATTGGATTTCGTTCCATGTGAATTAAATCGATTTTTGTTAATGTATGTCTGTTTGGTGGTGGAGGATTTATTCTCCACTTAACACCCTGGTATATATTAATAGTGATTGATCGCATGGCGTGAATTGTCAATGTGGCACGCCAAGATGCAAATGATCAAGGCTTTTGTTGAAAAGCAGGGCCTTGTGGGATGATCAAAGCATAGCCTATTACGGCATAGCTTTGTGTATATCGTGACTTCGCGAGCCTCACACCCCGGTATGAGTCAAAAACGGGATATGGACCGTAGGAAGTGCACACGTTTCTTTCTAGCTAGTGGTAGTGTCAGTGCTTTAACACAGCCCGACATTTTACTTATGTGGATGATGGATTCTGAGGCGCCTCGGATTTTTATAGGCCGATAGTGGTCATATTATAGGTTCAAAGGAACCGGGAAACGTGTGTTCAGGCATAACCAATCCACTGCCGATAGGCGGGGACCGGCCCTACCGCATCCAAGGGTTCACTGCGGGGGATCCTGAGGCATTTGCTAGAGTGTCTCGAATCAGAGAGGAGCTTGCCCCTAGCCTCGACTCGTGATGGAAATCCAATTTCCAATACGACCTTGTGGTTTTGAATGTAGAACTAATATGGCGACATGATATATGGTACCCATGCCGTCTATGATTAATACATTATGATTGAAATGTTTTTATTGGAATATACACACACTAATACTAAATCCGTTTTACTGTATCAAGCATCTTTTGACCATTATAAGGTAAAATCCTCTCCTCCGGTTTGCGTTGCATTGTGTGATGGGACTTGGGTCTTATAATGGTTTCATTTTTCTAAAAAGCATAGCGTTATTTGAACGATTTACTTTACTTATGCACTGGCAATCCAATGGAGTAAACCCGTTCCGCGTTAGTGGCGTGGTCCTGTGATTAGCCTTGTCATTAGATAAGTTTAGTTAAGATTTCTCATACCAGTCCCATGACTGACCTGTAGTTTGTTTCACTGGCAAACTCGGGTGCCCATATTTTTCCACACGGGCAGTCGAGTAGCTTGTTTTGCAGATATCTATTCTTTTAGTAGGATCCTGGATTGAAGCTTAAAGCTGTGCCCAGAGCATTTATAGTCTTCCGCTGTGTATTGTATTTATGTATTGTAATTTAACTTCCGTGTATGATTCCTTTAATTGATGTACTCTGATATTTTGTACTCTGATGTAACATTATTGTAATGTCTATAAAAGTCTATTGTTATTTGTTCTTATGAATTGTATTCCCAAAGTTAACGTATGCGAGTTTTGAACGGTCTTGGTTGATTTTGCGATCGATTAGGTCTGGGAAAAATCCGTGTCGTTGCAGTTGGTATCAGAGCTCAGGTTAGCTCAAATCTTTGTGGTACAACTCGTTAGAACTGAACAAAGACTCATCAGAGATTGGATTAGTAATATCCAATAAGAATACTCATTAGAGATTGGATCAGTAGTATCCTAGAATGAGTCCGAAGAGTGTTGTTTTTAAAAATAAATAAAAGCGGTAATAAATTTAGTTTTGAAAAATTATCTTGAAATACGTATTTGAGATATTATTATATTTTAGATTTGGACAATCGAGTATATAGAGATTTTAATATACGCCTTGCAAGCGTGTATAAGAAGCTCCAATATATTAGATAGATATAGAGTCACACTCTAATAGCCCGGAGACGATTCAGATGATGAGGCATCATCATCAGTGTTTATGTTCGAGTTCGAAGTGAGAGATCTATATATTTCCAATCGACTGGTATGAGAATCAAAACTTAGTTAGAACACATTGTTGTGATTTGCACTAAAAATATGATTTTTGACTATATATGTAAAAGTTATATATATTCAAAATGTTAATCATCTAATTGATTGCTAGTTGTAATGTTTGATTATTGGATTAACTAATAAAATTATTGAAACCAATAAATAAAAATTTAATTAAGTTAGCTAATTAAACAACTTTTAGCTTTGTTCCTTTTCGAGGACGAAAATATTTTTAAGTGGGGGAGATTGTAACAACCCGGAAAATCAGGACCAATTTAAAATTTTTATTTTAACAAATTTTGATGAAAAATGCGTCAGAATTTAAAATTTTCATTTTTTTTAAACTATTGAATGACTTTGTATATAAATTTTATGATTAATGAATGATTTCAAATTTGTTTCTAATAAACAATTATTTGTAATTAGATATGAAATTCTTCTATAATTGTGATATAAGAAACGTGCGCTGCTTCGTTCACATTAATATAATTTATTTCATAATATTAGAATTTAAAACAAACAACGTTGCTTATACACATTACACGTTCGCTAAAATATAAAAAGGAAGAATTCTAGTAATACTACAGGCATCAATAGAAATATTTTCAAATGACAAAAGTGAGACAACATTAACGCTAAAAGTTCATTTATTACATTTTCTTACAGAATTGGAAACGTTAGCTAAATGTATGTCTAAAATCTCTAAGCACTTAACTGACCTATTTCAACATCAAATTAAATACTTTGAATTCCATTTATGCATTAAGTATTGAATCATCACTTCCTTATCAGAAACATAAGGACAACAATAATAATACATGTTGCATGCGTGTTTTTTTTCATGTCCTTTTGTTTCTTTGATATCTCTCTTTTGCAAACGATTATATAAAAAAAATGTTTTAATATGATGCTTGCGAGGATTAGGGAAGGACAAAAATTAGAAAGAAATTTTGAGAGAATAATCAACTGTGAATATACATGAGAATAAAAGATGAATGGAAACGTTAGGTAAATTAAACAGATTGTTATAAATGGATACAAGTCTTATATGGTAAACACTAATGGCCTAAATGAATATTGGGCAAAAGAAAAGAATGGATTAAATTTAGAAAATAATGAACATGTAAGGGAAACATTAATATTAAGAGAGGTACGTTGAACATAAAAAGGTAATCAATGTTTGCACCAACAAAATCAATCGCATGAATTAAGACTATCTTCCCAGAATAAAATAAATATGCCATATTTTATCCTTTTCTTAAATACAAGAAAGAAAAAATAAGATAAACACCCATTAAATTAAATATTATTTAATATATATATAACCTAAGGTATATATACGGTATAGAATACGAAACCCTAAACACCTTCTTCCAGCCGCCTTCCTTATGAATCAATGGCCGAACTCCTCCGAACTTAATCCCTTATTTTTTTCCCCTAAATGTCTTGAATTAAAACAAATCTCTAACCAAAAATCGAAGAACACTTCGAGATCTTGCTAACCAACGGTGATGATCGACGATGGGGGTTTCTGGTGGCCGGAATTGGGTGGAAAGGCGGCGCATTGGGGGCGGATTTCTGTGCGGTGGTGAGGTGCGAGCTGGGGGTCCTTCTGGGCGATGGATGGTGGCTTGATGGTGGTCAGTGTGGTGGTCTCGGATCGAGGTTTGATGCCTCGTACGGCGTGCGCAAGTGAGGAGTTGGCGGTCGATATGGGTTTCAATGTACAACAGAAAGGAACGAAGAAGAAAGGGGTTAAGTCCCTTAACCAATGCAATTAATCCTTAATTAATTATTTAATTATTTCATTTTTTGAAATCAAATGTTTATAATACAATAACTTCTTCAAACAGAAACGAAATCGAACGAAACAAAGTTCGTTGAACTCGTATGGACAAGGGCTTCGCTATGAAACAGTCCAGAACTGAAATGGAGCAAATCATGATTTGAGGGAAATTCCAATCTGAACTGATCTGAATGGAAAGCTATTGGTGCGATTTCTATTTTATGATTCAAATTAATTATTTACTGAAATGTGAAATGTAACACCCAACGTCCATTAATGTCACTCACAAGGGGAATGCATTAACTTCCATGGAGGTTATAAGTGAATATAGAACAGTAAAATTACAACAAGACATATATAAGATCGTACTTGGAAATTAAAAACTTTATTTTATTGCAGTAGAAATCAAAACATGTTTGATTACATCTTAATACCATAAATCAGAGTCAAGTACAATATCCATCTTGATAAAACAGATACATAATCCCATTACACAAATAGCCATAAAAAAAAATAACAAGCTGGACTTTACTTCAGCAGTCCTAGCTTTCCGAAAGAGATAAGCAATCCAATCTGAGTCCACTAGAGCTGGGTCCAACCTGAGGATCTGGAGGGAGAAAAATATGGAAAAGAGGGGGGGGGGGGTCAGACATAAAGTCTGGCGAGTATGATAATTCTACAATACTATTATCAAAATAACTAGACTAAGGCATAAGCTGGAAAACAAGGAAATGTCTATGAAAGAGCAGATAAAGGACATAGACAATCGCTAAAGGCAACTTTATAGGCGCTCCTTAATTACTAAAGGATAATTATTACACTGCACCACACTGGTCTGCTAACACTGATATTACTGGCGCTTGCTAATCAATATAGGATAATTATTATACTCTACTGTACTGTACCGTTCTGTACTGTACTAACACTAACTGCACCCATACTAGTCACTCTAGAAACTTGATCCCTCTTGGTTAAATAGAACGATGATAGCTTCGTGTACTACTAGATGTACCCGCTATCCTCCTCGTTTAACAGTATATCTCAAGCTGCTACCATAGGAAACCAACGTGTACCTATCCCCTCTAAATGTACCCCCTTAAATGGTAATTCCATGTACTCCTAGCTGACGTCATAGGTGCCGCCTGCTCCTATCTCCACTAGGCGTACCCCCTTAGTAATTAAATGATAGTGGTAGCTCTAAATACCCCTAGCTGACTACATAGGGCCGCCTGCTCCTATCTCCACTAGGTGTGTCCACTACCCTGCCCCATTCGATCGGCTCCCTAACTCGTAGATACCCGTGCTGGACCCACAGTGGGGTGTATCACTCCCCTAAAGTGGCAACCCAATACAATGGAGATGCACGGCTTATACCTACACGATGCAACAACGTCTTACCTACCAGCCCGGGGCCACGCACGCACGTGAACCCGTTGGACTTGCGTTGCCACCGCTAACCCGCTTTGGCCTCTAACAATCAGGCCCAGTAGGCGTGTCCCGTCCTCGACTTGGGTCGAGCTTACAAAGATACGAAATGGGCTACTGGTCTGAAAAGGTCCCCCACCAAGCTTCCCACCTAGGCTTGGTCCCCTCTAGTATATCCCACTTAATCCCTCCATATCTACTTACATGTCTGAATTTGGTTAAGGGTTCTTATAGTAATTCCACCTGCCACCCAAGGCACCCACTTAACCCTCATGTCCCACTTACATATTTACTTTGGTTAAGTGTTACTAATCATATTTTCTTATGCCACCCAAGGCACTTACTTAACCCTTTAGTCATGTTCATTTACATGTGTGTTTGGTTAAGTCTTTACTAATCGTATTTCAAATGCCACTAAGGGCAACCACTAGATTCCTCATGCCACCCAAGGCACCTACTTAACCCCCATGTCCCACCTTACATGATTATCTGGTTAAGTATTTCTTAATTCATTAAGGCCATAACCTCATAAAGACCTCCCACATTAGACTGGCATTTATGGCAGCTGGATTTGTCGGGCGGGTCCATGCAGTCTTACACCATAAAAGAGTCTAACCTCGTGTCTTTACAACTGTTATGCTTTAGTTTGGGCCTAGGACCTCTCACATTGGGCCGACATTTGTGACTACTGGATTTGTCGGGCGGGTCCGGGCAGGTTTACGTCACAAATGAGTCCAACCTCGTGTCCTAAGCCTTGGTTATTATTAATAATCCATTTTCCCCCAATTTTAATAATTCCATATTTGAGTTATTAATTAATTTTCAGTTTTAACGATGTCCATAATTGACTCAATTATGGCCATCCATTTATGGTATGCAAAATCATACCAAATTTCATCACAAGTTCATTATATGCCATTAAAGGCATTCTAATTCAAGTTAATCCATAATTAGATTATGTCCATTACTCCACATTAATTTTCCAATTAATGTCTTAATTAAATTTTCCACCTTTTGAGGCAATTTCTTAACATCTCAATTTTGTTATATGCCTTTTTAAGGCTATCTCATGCAAATTCTCAATATTAAATCTTTTAATATTATTCCAACCCCACGTTGTACGTTCGTTCATTAAACGTAAAATATACGTTAGACTCGAATAGTCTAACTCATAGCATAAAAGAAATTATCACGACAACCACAACATATACATGTGACTAAAATAGATCTAGTCATAAAAAGGGTGAAACTTGCATATATGTCCAAAATACAACTTGCATAAGAATTATACATGTCATGGATCTAAAGGTGTCAACTTGTTCATGATTCACATAATATGATCTTAATCCAATTTCATAAACTTGCATAGGTACATGTGTGAATCAACATCATCTAACTTAACAATATGGTTTTATATGGATACACCTAACTTAATAGGCAAATTCCCATAATCAAGTTTCATTTAATCATAGATTCATGTTTATGGGTACACCTAACTCAATAGGCAAATTCCCATAATCAAGACCCATTTAAATTGTAGGTTCATGTATATGGGTACACCTAACTTAATAGGCAAATTCCCATAACCAAGATCCATAAAAAAAACATAAACTTTAAACATGATTCAATTCGCATAAATAATAACATCATGATTTTACAACTTGTACGATTCAACACAACTTAACATGACATCGTTATCATATAACATAAGGATTTCAACATATGTGATAATATGAGATCTACAACATATATAAGATTTACAACATATCATAGCATGATTTACAACATAGCATAGCATGATTTACAACATACCATAACATGATTTACAACATATGACATAGCATAGGATTATTTACAACATAATCACTACAACATAACAACATATATATGATAACATAATAGCATAACAAGAGATCCACAATATAGAATTTACAATTACAATTCATATCACTTTCTTATGATCCATTCATAACTTAATCAAATTATTTTATAATAACATTGTGAGAATCATCATACTCACAATTTTAAGAAGAGAAAGAGAAAGAGTCTTTTGATTTGATTTGTTGTTGAGTAGATTTAGTTTGTAGGTTAGGCTTTCTTCTTCTTCTTTAATTTGTGACGGCTACGCTGAACTCCATGGCAACGGCATGACGGTGGCTCTCCAATTTTCAAGTGATTTAGGGTTAGGGTCTACCCACTTATTTATAGATTTTAGGATGCATTTAGGCCATTAGATTAACCCTAGAATAGATTAGAGCCATTAGATTTCGTCCAGCCTTCAAAACATAGCCCGAAAACCCAACCAGATGCACCTAGGTCACCTGGGCTCGACCAGGGAGGTCGACTCCCAGGTCGACCCTAGGGTCGACTCCCCAGTCGACCTGGGGGGGGGGGGGAGGTCGACTCCCCAGTCGACCCCCTGGGTCTAGCGGGATTTTTCCCGCCACTTCTGAAAATTGAAAATTTTGTTTTTAAATTTGAATTTAAATTTCTGAAAACTTCTTTGGGCCTTATCTGGGTCATACGGACTCCGATTTACAAAATTTCGGACTCTATTTCGCGTATTTTTCCGAGACGAACACAATGGCACAACCCATTTCCCAAAATTCTCACATTTGAAATTAATTATTCTTTCATTTGTGAATATTAGTATTAACTGTTTTACGGGGTGTTACATTCTCCCCTCCTTAAAGGATTTCGACCCCGAAATCTTCAAGTCAAGAAGAATGTTTAACCTAACATCCAATCAACCATCTACTCAATCATCAAACACTGGCATCCATTGTCCTTATAGACTTCTAATGTTTTTATGTTTAAATGCACAGTGTGTGTATATGTCCGTATCTAATGCAAAAATCAGGCGGTCCACTGATTCAGTTGACCTCCTTAATGCAATTCATGATAGTGCCATGCATCCATTATGCATGCAAAAGATCCTAATTGCTTACATACTACTTCTATATGTGTGCACATTCATTCAACCGAATGCAGCATCCATATGATGGTACAACCATTATACATCCATTATACTAAATACATTCACTTATGCAATATGCAATATGTAGTGACTGAGCCGATCTAGTGCCTAAAGTGTGTGTATAAATGCATCCACGAGCAACCACTAGCAAACACTAGCATCCATTTTGCATCCATCATACATAACATGTCTCAAACACATGTTTCAACCATAGGATTATCCTAACTAAAGGTCAAAGATACTAATGAGAGGACATACTAAAGATAAGATAAGCTAAGCGATAAAGGAGAAATTAAAGGACATACCCTCAAAAAGAAAAGGGTACAACGAACGCATCTTCTCTTCTGTCTCCCAAATAGCGTTGCGCTCATCATCTCCCCATTGCACTTTAACTAGTCTGACCTCTCGATTCCTCAACTTTTTGATCTTCGACCCAAGAATGCATGTAGGAGCTCGTCGAATTGTTGCATCACACTCTATTTCCACCTCTTTAAGCAAGCTCGGCTCCACCACCTCTGTGGTCTCGTGCAAACACTTCTTCAACTGTGATACATGGAATACATCATGTATACCACTACGTCTCTTAGGCAACTTCCACTCTGCCCAATCCTCTCCTTAATAGGAAGCGGCCCTACTAACCTTGACGCTAACTCCCCTCTTGATCCAAAGCGAACATTGTTACTTAATGGAGATACCCTGATAAAGACCATGTCCCTTATGCGAAACTCCAGCTCGGTCCTCCTTTTGTTGGCATATAATCTTTGCCTACCTTGCGCCATTTTCATCTTTCTTTGAATCAAGTCGATTCTCTTCCGTAGCCTAAGACACATGACCTAAAAGAAAGAAATACTCAAGAATATGATTCACCCTCTTGGTCTGGCCATCTGTCTGAGGATGATATGCGGTGCTCAGACATAACTGAGTCCCTACCGCCTCTTGTAAGCTCTTCCCAAATTTGCTAGTGAAGATAGGGTCGCGGTCGCTCACTATGCTAGAAGGAACACCGTGCAAACTAATTATCTCCTTAATGTATGCGGAAGCTAACCATGGAGCAGTCCTATTACTCTTCACGGGAATGAAATGGGCGCTCTTAGTAAGTCTGTCTACTACAACCCAAATCCCCGTATCTTGATTTTGGTAACCCATCGGGTTTCCTTTGCTCCACTTTTACTTGATGGCACTCCGAACATTTAACGACATATTCGGCCACATCCATCTTCATACCGACCCAAAAGAAAACTTGCTTCCTGTCCTTTTTCGTCTTGTCCCTGCCAGGATGAATGGTCATTTCTAAATGATGTGCTTCATCAAGAATAACCTTCCTTAAGCTCCCGTCCCGTGATACACAAAGTCTATCGTACTCATGTAACCAACCCTTATTATCTAGGTATATCTACTTAGGTGGCTTGATGACTCCCCTCTTATGAGTTTCTCTACTAACTCTATCAACTGTGGGTCATCACGCTGTGCCTCTCCAATCCGTCCCATAAGCGTAGGTCTAATCTTAAGGATGCTAGCAAACCGAGTACAAAACCAATGGATGGTCTAAAGTAAATGGTAGGGATAAACCCTAAGCTATGCCGCTCAACAGACAAAGGACTCAATGTCGATCCTTCCCTACCTAAGGCATCCACCACAACGTTACCCTTTGTAAGGGGTATATGTTACCTCGAAATCGCAGGACGGCAAGAACTCCATCCACGTTTTCTGCCTCCAGTTCAAATCTTTCTGAGAGACCAAAACTTTAGCGACTTATGGTCTTTAAACCACTCAAACTTCTACCAAGACTTGAGCGCAAAAGCTATGGCGGCCAATCCTAGGTCATGGGTAGGGCAATTCTTCTCATGGACTTTCGATAGTCTTCCTTCATAACATATTACCCTTCCTCTGAGACCTCCCTAAGATGTAGGACATGTTCTTCCCCGCTTCTAGAGAAAACCAGGATGATATCCCATGCAAAATCATCACAACTATCCATCTCTCACGCAGACTATCCTAGTCAAACTCGACATCCCCCAAGTGCAAGCCCCAAAGGCCTAAACCAATATCAGACAAACACCCAAGGGATACCTCCTTCGAATTCATACGACCCACGTGAGATGATATTAGTAAAACGGCCAAATAATTGAGCACTTAACCGACTCTGGCTGTCCTTGCCAGTCTTGCTCCAAAACCATCATTGCTCACATAACTGGCTTTGAACTATCCATTAGGCACACACGAAGACTTACTTCGCGCCTCTTGGTAAACCCCGCACTTTATCGAAGATATCACTATACTCACGGACCACACAAACAAATTCCAAATCACCATTGGATGCGTCAAAAGATACTAGGCAGCTAAGCATCACTAAACCCCTAGGGTCGCAAGAAATATCGAGGGTATTTCCATAACGAATCATAGTCTAACTACCCTCCTTTCCCCATCTAAGATGGCACCACACCTGGCTAGCCAATCCATCCTTAGAATCAAACTACAGCCCGTGCATTCAAACCCAACGCCAAAGATAGACACTCTCAAATCCCGACAAACCCTTTAAGGATGAGCCGAACCACCAACAGGATTTGAGACTAGAATGGGATCCTTAACTAGACTAGTATATAGGTGCAGTGTTTCAACTAACGAAGCAGACACTAATGAGTATGAAGCGCCAGAATCAAACAAGGTTCGAACAGGATGATAAAGAAAACCAAATTTCAACCTAGATGGTCCTACCCCCATCAGGTATACCAGCCGTGAGGGAATACAACTACCCTCCAGAAGATCCTGTACATTATCCTTGCCTCTTTGGACAATCCTAATAAGGTGTCCTATTTCTCCAAAACAACCAGCCGTCTTCTTCACATTATCCTTTCGTGTCCTCCCACCAAGATGAGGTTTCGTGCTTTATTAACCTAACAACTATTTGAACCTTCCTCCCATCGTCTATCTTAAAGGTACCCACAAGCTCTCCACCTCCTTGGACTAACTTCTAGCCCGACAAACGTCCAAGTCCCTTGAAGTGGTTTTCCGTCCTTCGTACGGAAGCCCTTAAAAAAATGTCTATATGCGGAGGGGAAAGTTCGAAAAGAAAAAGAGGAAGAGATTCAAAACGAAGAATTCGAAAGATAAAGACATGGCTATTGGGGATTATGTTTTTCACGAAAACTTTTCTCTTAAAATTACTCATTAAGACATGTTTTTGAAAACACTTTTTTTTTCTAAAAATACTTTAGAAAAATAGTTTTTCTAAAAATTTATCTGTTCTGGTAACCTTAAGCTCTGATACCATGTGTAACACCCCACGTCCATTAATGTCACTCACAAGGGGAATGGATTAACTTCCATGGAGGTTATAAGTGAATATAGAACAGTAAAATTACAACAAGACAGATATAAGATAGTACTTGGAAATTAAAAACTTTATTTTATTGCAGTAGAAGTCAAAGATGTTTGATTACATCTTAATACCATAAATCAGAGTCAAGTACAATATCCATCTTGATAAAACAGATACATAATCCCATTACACAAATAGCCATAAAAAAAATAACAAGCTGGACTTTACTTCAGCAGTCCTAGCTTTCCGAAAGAGATAAGCAATCCAAGCTGAGTCCACTAGAGCTGGGTCCAACCTGAGGATCTGGAGGGAGAAAAATATGGAAAAGAGGGGGGGGGGGGGGTCAGACATAAAGTCTGGCGAGTATGATAATTCCACAATACTATTATCAAAATAACTAGACTAAGGCATAAGCTGGAAAACAAGGAAGTGTCTATGAAAGAGCAGATAAAGGACATAGACAATCGCTAAAGGCAACTTTAGGCGCTCCTTAATTACTAAAGGATAATTATTACACTGCACCACACTGGTCTGCTAACACTGATATTACTGGCGCTTGCTAATCAATATAGGATAATTATTATACTCTACTGTACTGTACCGTTCTGTACTGTACTAACACTAACTGCACCCATACTAGTCACTCTAGAAACTTGATCCCTCTTGGTTAAATAGAATGATGATAGCTTCGTGTACTACTAGATGTACCCGCTATCCTCCTCGTTTAACAGTATATCTCTAGCTGCTACCATAGGAAACCAACGTGTACCTATCCCCTCTAGATGTACCCCCTTAAATGGTAATTCCATGTACTCCTAGCTGACGTCATAGGTGCCGCCTGCTCCTATCTCCACTATGTGTACCCCCTTAGTAATTAAATGATAGTGGTAGCTCTAAATACCCCTAGCTGACTACATAGGGCCGCCTGCTCCTATATCCACTAGGTGTGTCCACTACCCTGCCCCATTCGATCGGCTCCCTAACTCGTAGATACCCGTGCTGGACCCACAGTGGGGTGTATCAGTCTCCTAAAGTGGCAACCCAATACAACGGAGATGCACGGCTTATACCTACACGATGCAACAACGTATTACCTACCAGCCCGGGGCCACGCACGCACGTGAACCCGTTGGACTTGCGTTGCCACCGCTAACCCGCTTTAGCCTCTAACAATCAGGCCCAGTAGGCGTGTCCCGTCCTCGACTTGGGACGAGCTTACAAAGATATGAAATGGGCTACTGGTCTGAAAAGGGCCCCCACCAAGCTTCCCACCTAGGCTTGGTCCCCTGTAGTATATCCCACTTAACCCCTCCATATCTACTTACATGTCTGAATTTGGTTAAGGGTTCTTATAGTAATTCCACCTGCCACCCAAGGCACCCACTTAACCCTCATGTCCCACTTACATATTTACTTTGGTTAAGTGTTACTAATCATATTTTCTTATGCCACCCAAGGCACTTACTTAACCCTTTAGTCATGTTCATTTACATGTGTGTTTGGTTAAGTCTTTACTAATCGTATTTCAAATGCCACTAAGGGCGACCACTAGATTCCTCATGCCACCCAAGGCACCTACTTAACCCCCATGTCCCACCTTACATGATTATCTGGTTAAGTATTTCTTAATTCATTGAGGCCATAACCTTATAAAGACCTCCCACATTAGACTGGCATTTATGGCAGCTGGATTTGCCAGGCGGGTCCGGGCAGTCTTACACCATAAAAGAGTCTAACCTCGTCTCTTTACAACTGTTATGCTTTAGTTTGGGCCTAGGACCTCTCACATTGGGCCGACATTTGTGACTACTGGATTTGCCGGGCGGGTCCGGGCAGGTTTACGTCACAAACGAGTCCAACCTCGTGTCCTAAGCATTGATTATTATTAATAATCCATTTTCCCCCAATTTTAATAATTCCCTATTTGAATTATTAATTAATTTCCAGTTTTAACGATGTCCATAATTGACTCAATTATGGCCATCCATTTATGGTATGCAAAATCATACCAAATTTCATCACAAGTTCATTATATGCCATTAAAGGCATTCTAATTCAAGTTAATCCATAATTAGAATATGCCCATTACTCCACATTAATTTTCCAATTAATGTCTTAATTAAATTTTCCACCTTTTAAGGCAATTTCTTAACATCTCAATTTTTTTATATGCCTTTTTAAGGCTATCTCAGGCAAATTCTCAATATTAAATCTTTTAATATTATTCCAACCCCACATTGTACGTTCGTTCATTAAACGTAAAATATACGTTAGACTCAAATAGTCTAACTCATAGCATAAAAGAAATTATCACGACAACCACAACGTATACATGTGACTAAAATAGATCTAGTCATAAAAAGGGTGAAACTTGCATATATGTCCAAAATACAACTTGCATAAGAATTATACATGTCATGGATCTAAAGGTGTCAACTTGTTCATGATTCACATAATATGATCTTAATCCAATTTCATAAACTTGCATAGGTACATGTGTGAATCAACATCATCTAACTTAACAATATGGTTTTATATGGATACACCTAACTTAATAGGCAAATTCCCATAATCAAGTTTCATTTAATCATAGATTCATGTTTATGGGTACACCTAACTCAAAAGGCAAATTCCCATAATCAAGACCCATTTAAATTGTAGGTTCATGTATATGGGTACACCTAACTTAATAGGCAAATTACCATAACCAAGATCCATAAAAAAACATAAACTTTAAACATGATTCAATTCGCATAAATAATAACATCATGATTTTACAACTTGTACGATTCAACACAACTTAACATGACATCGTTATCATATAACATAAGGATTTCAACATATGTGATAATATGAGATCTACAACATATATAAGATTTACAACATAGCATAGCATGATTTACAACATAGCATAGCATGATTTACAACATAGCATAGCATGATTTACAACATATGACATAGCATAGGATTATTTACAACATAATCACTACAACATAACAACATATATATGATAACATAATAGCATAACAAGAGATCCACAATATAGAATTTACAATTACAATTCATATCACTTTCTTATGATCCATTCATAACTTAATCAAATTATTTTATAATAACATTGTGAGAATCATCATACTCACAATTTTAAGAAGAGAAAGAGAAAGAGTCTTTTGATTTGATTTG
Source organism: Allium sativum (assembly GCA_030737875.1). Classification (NCBI taxonomy): domain Eukaryota; kingdom Viridiplantae; phylum Streptophyta; class Magnoliopsida; order Asparagales; family Amaryllidaceae; genus Allium; species Allium sativum. Next base: position 943,211,502 of record CM060918.1, read on the forward strand.
TTGTTGAGTAGATTTAGTTTGTAGGTTAGGCTTTCTTCTTCTTCTTTAATTTGTGACGGCTACGCTGAACTCCATGGCAACGGCATGACGGTGGCTCTCCAATTTTCAAGTGATTTAGAGTTAGGGTCTACCCACTTATTTATAGATTTTAGGATGCATTTAGGCCATTAGATTAACCCTAGAATAGATTAGAGCCATTAGATTTCGTCCAACCTTCAAAACACAGCCCGAAAACCCAACCAGATGCACCCAGGTCACCTGGGCTCGACCAGGGAGGTCGACTCCCAGGTCGACCCTAGGGTCGACTCCCCAGTCGACCTGGGGGGGGGGGGGAGGTCGACTCCCCAGTCGACCCCCAGGTCGACCCCCTAGGTCTGGCGGGATTTTTCCCGCCACTTCTGAAAATTGAAAATTTTGTTTTTAAATCTGAATTTAAATTTCTGAAAACTTCTTTGGGCCTTATCTGGGTCATACGGACTCCGATTTACAAAATTTCGGACTCTATTTCGCGTATTTTTCCGAGACGAACACAATGGCGCAGCCCGTTTCCCAAAATTCTCACATTTGAAATTAATTATTCTTTCATTTGTGAATATTAGTATTAACTGTTTTACGGGGTGTTACATGAAATTTATATTTATTTCATAAAGTTCATGTGATGTTGTATATCTTTATTAAAATGTTGGTTGGGTTGTGATGTGGCTTGAATTGAAATTTTGGTATGTTTGACTTTGGTTATAATAATGAAAATGAATTGTGATTGTGGTGGAAATATATTTTAGTGTTATGAAAAATTTTGTTTATGTTTTAAAATGTAAAACATGAATACATTGGAAACCACATTTAAATGTAAAGTATGTTAATAAAATAGTTCGTGTTAGAAAACTTGTTTTACATTAAAATTATATTTTAATGTATTGAATATACATAAACATTTGTTCGTGTTTAGAAAATAATTTTTACATTAAAATTATAATTTAATGTATTGAATATACAAAAACATTTGTTCGTGTTTAGAAAATAAGTTTTTACATTAAAATTATAATTTAATGTAATGAATATACATAAACATTTGTTCGTGTTTAGAAAATAAGTTTTTACATTAAAATTATAATTTAATGTATTGAATATACATAAACATTTGTTCGTGTTTAGAAAATAAGTTTTTACATTAAAATTATAATTTAATGTATTGAATATACATAAACATTTGTTCGTGTTTAGAAAATAAGTTTTACATTAAAATTATATTTTAATGTAGTGAATGTACATAAATATTTGTTCGCATTTAGAAAACAAGTTTCACATTAAATTATATTTTAATGATAAGAATGTACATAAGAATTTGTTCATATTAGGAAAACACGTTTCACATTAAATTTACATTTTAATGTTAGGAAGGTAAACAAATTTTGTCATAGGAAACATCATTACAAAAACTTTATTTTTAGTGTAATGAATAGATTTACAAAATTGTACATGTAATGAGATGAAACATGTTTTTACATTAAACTTTATTTTTAATAAGATGATCATTTCTAAATAAAAATGTGCACACATTAACTTTACATTTTTAATGTTAATAAGACATTAAAAAGAATCATTGTCATGTTAAATTATTTTCACATTGGAATTCATATTTCAACGTAAAAGGATCATTATAAAACATGTATTTTTATTGTCATTAGTTACCGTAAAATGGATTAAAACATAAAGAATGTCTTTTTGTTGCCACTTGTTTTAAAATAAAAAGAATGAAATAAGGAGACTAGGTTTCATTATGTCATTTAACAAAAAGAGTAGAATAATATAAATTCTCCATGTTTTAAACTTATAAAATATGTTTACATTAAAACGTATACTTTAATATAATGAATGATTTAACAAAATTTGTTCATGTTTTAAAATGTAAAACATGGTAACATTAAAAACTATAGTTTAATGCAATATATGAAAAGAACATTTTTTTCCATAAACGTTAGTATTAGAAAAAAAGAACACTTTTGTCAAAATGCTTAGTTAGAATTAAAACATCGCTTTTGTTAAAAGTGTTTATCAAGAAATAAACTAGTCATTTGTTTAAGGTTAGAATTAACATGTCATTTAAATAAAAACATGTTATGTAAAAACATGTTTTCATTTAAAAATCATGAACAAAATATAGAAAAAGTCAGGTTTTAAATAAAAACATGTTTACATTTAAAATTTCACATTTTAAATGTAATGTTAGGGTACATAGAAAAGTCACATTTTTATTTTGAAATGTTGCATTTTATTAAAAATGCCTTTTAGTTATAAAATGTTGTATTAATATGTCATTTTGTTAAGAATAGTTAATTAGAATAAAAATATCATTTATGTTAGCATTCAAAGAACGACATTTATGTTAGAATTAAAAGAACATTTATGTTAGAAATAAACATTTATGTTGGAATTTAAAAATATGTTACACTGCCATTAACAAGTTTCCTGACTTGTTTATGTTGATTGGGACGATAATTTTTACACATCGCCCAATTGCAGAAATAATTTATTTAATTATTTGTTATATGTTATGTGTTGGTTGAAAACCCCACATGGGTCTTGGGATGATATTCACGCATCTCCCTTGTGATTAGTTTATGCGTTATTTATTTGACGCTTATACAGTATTAATATTCACTTTGGATGTTTGGATGTTATTAATGATTTTTATCATTAGTGTAGAATACATTGCGGTGTTTGAAATCCATATAATTAAATTATATGGTAATTGTTGGGTCCCATTCCAATTTTGAATTAAAAGAATATTTTAATACAATATTCAGTTAAAGGAAATCAAATAATGGTTTTGATCTTTTAAAGTTCAAAAGATTTTATTATATGGGTTAAAAAGTCACAATGAAAAGGGTTGAGTTAAAAATACGAAACGGGTCATGACAAGAGGTTAAGCCCAACTTATGGGATAAGTCTGCCCGGAACCAACCGGCATATCCAGCATCCATAAGTCACAGGCTTAATGTGGGAGGTCTGGTCCAGTATAAAATACAAATGAATAAGAAATTAAATTGGCCTATCTAATCTGTTTTAAATAGAAACGCCGTTTTAAACCAAATGTGTTTACCAATTTATTGTATTCATTTTAAAATGAATATTAAAAAGAAGTGATTTGTAAACTTAATATTTTAGAAATATTAATATTTTTAAATATGATAAGAAAATAAAACATTCAATTTAGACTTTAAATTGAAATAAAGTTAAAACTGTTTTAAGGCGAATTTATAAATATTTTATGAAGTATGTTTTAAATAGAAATCAACGATATAATATATATTAAATATATATATATATAATGGCCTGAATAGAACGCGCCGCGCAGCGACCGTTCGTAAATCTCGACCATTAACTTTAAATGGACGTAACGGGAGATCCGACGGTCGGATTCTCTTAAAACTGGAACCGTTGGGTTCGTATCGAAAATAGCTTTTCAATGAATATAAAAGTTTTAAAATCTAACGGTTGGATTTGGAATTATGTCCAAATCAAATTTAGAAAAGGTCGCTATGGATGCAGTTCGGTGGCCGTTATTGGAAACCGACTATACGAGCGAAAATAAAATTATTAAAAATATGGAAATATTATGTAAAATCATAATAAATGATTTAAAAGGAATTTAGATGAAAATTTCCAATAGTGAAGAGATAAAAATATATTTTATCAATATGAACTAGTTATTAACTAGAACAAATCTTATAATTAAGATTTAATAAAGTTTTCCAATAAGTTAATATTTACTTGGAATTAAATAGAATAAATTGGATTTTTGGGTTGTCGTGAATGGTGTCTTAAATAACACTGTTCTTAACCCCAGTTGGGAAAACAATAAATCTTTTAATTATGATTTTTAGAGTTTCAATTATATTTGATAATTGGAATAAAATGAAATGTAAATTGGATTTATCGTGAACAATGTTTTAAATGACACTTGTTCTTTAACCCAGTTTGCAGTGAAATATAATTTGGGATTTATGAATCTTTTATTTAGATTTAAAATGGAATATTTTCCAAGAGTAAAGTTTTCCAATTTAATATATTAAATTGGGATTAAATGGAATTTGATTTAATAATATTCGAGATGAGCTTCTGTAAAAGAAGGCCGTTAATATATATGGAATTTAAAAGGCTTTGCTGTTATTCCATTTAAATTAATAGCCTGATACAGAAATTTATATCGATTATACATTGGTCTGATTTCTATGAAAATCCCCTATTTAATGGAGATGAATTTGAGTTTATCGTGAACAATGTTTTAAATGACATTAGTTCTTTGACTCAAATAAGGATAAGATTAATTTCTTAAATTAATTAATCATTAAATAATGATTTTGATATTTAAAACCAAATTGGAGTTTTTAATAAATCTTTAAAAGAAAAGATTTAAGAATAAACTTAAAGTATTTATCTTTGATAGAATAATACGAATATTTTATTAGAAGAATATTCTGAATTGGAATGTGGCGTTGGATGTGTTTTTGTAGTACTTGATTTTTAATTATAAAATACGTGAGTTATTCGGGAAGACCGGGTTTAACCCATTCCGAATAATTACTACGACGATGAAGAGTCGAAGATGAAGACGGTGGTTGAAGACCGATGATCTTCACATCGGATGGATGTGTTGCTACAGAGACCCTTGATGGGAGTAGCTACCTTGAAGGGGCTTCAGTGGTGGTCGTCCGGACCATTGTCGATTGTTCGGATTTGGTTTTCGCTCAGACCCAGAGCATAAGCTAGTAAATGGATGCGTGTCTGACATTGGATTTCGTTCCATGTGAATTAAATCGATTTCTGTTAATGTATGTTTGTTTGGTGGTGGAGGATTTATTCTCCACTTAACACCCTGGTATATATTAATAGTGATTGATCGCATGGCGTGAATTGTCAATGTGGCACGCCAAGATGCAAATGATCAAGGCTTTTGTTGAAAAGCAGGGCCTTGTGGGATGATCAAAGCATAGCCTATTACGGCATAGCTTTGTGTAAATCGTGACTTCGCGAGCCTCACACCCCGGTATGAGTCAAAAACGGGATATGGACCGTAGGGAGTGCACACGTTTCTTTCTAGCTAGTGGTAGTGTCAGTGCTTTAACACGACCCGACATTTTACTTATGTGGATGATGGATTCTGAGGCGCCTCAGATTTTTATAGGCCGATAGTGGTCATATTATAGGTTCAAAGGAACCGCGAAACGTGTGTTCAGGCATAACCAATCCACTGCCGATAGGTGGGGACCGGCCCTACCGCATCCAAGGGTTCACTGCGGGGGATCCTGAGGCATTTGCTAGAGTGTCTCGAATCGGAGAGGAGCTTGCCCCTAGCCTCGACTCATGATGGAAATCCAATTTCCAATACGACCTTGTGGTTTTGAATGTAGAACTAATATGGCGACATGATATATGGTACCCATGCCGTCTATGATTAATACATTATGATTGAAATGTTTTTATTGGAATATATACACACTAATACTAAATCCGTTTTACTGTATCAAGCATCTTTTGACCATTATAAGGTAAAATCCTCTCCTCCGGTTTGCGTTGCATTGTGTGATGGGACTTATAATGGTTTCATTTTTCTAAAAAGCATAGCGTTATTTGAACGATTTACTTTACTTATGCACTGGCAATCCAATGGAGTAAACCCGTTCCGCGTTAGTGGCGTGGTCCTGTGATTAGCCTTGTCATTAGATAAGTTTAGTTAAGATTTCTCATACCAGTCCCATGACTGACCTGTAGTTTGTTTCACTGGCAAACTCGGGTGCCCATATTTTTCCACACGGGCAGTCGAGTAGCTTGTTTTGCAGATATCTATTCTTTTAGCAGGATCCTGGATTGAAGCTTAAAGCTGTGCCCAGAGCATTTATAGTCTTCCGCTGTGTATTGTATTTATGTATTGTAATTTAACTTTCGCTGTATCATTCCTTTAATTGATGTACTCTGATATTTTGTACTATGATGTAACATTATTGTAATGTCTATAAAAGTCTATTGTTATTTGTTCTTATGAATTGTATTCCCAAAGTTAACGTATGCGAGTTTTGAATGGTCTTGGTTGATTTTGCGATCGATTAGGTCCGGGCAAAATCCGTGTCGTTGCAGTTGGTATCAGAGCTCAGGTTAGCTCAAATCTTTGTGGTACAACTCGTTAGAACTGAACAAAGACTCATCAGAGATTGGATTAGTAATATCCAATAAGAATACTCATTAGAGATTGGATCAGTAGTATCCTAGAATGAGTCCGAAGAGTGTTGTTTTTAAAAATAAATAAAAGCGGGAATAAATTTAGTTTTGAAAATTTATCTTAAAATACGTATTTGAGATATTATTATATTTTAGATTTGGACAATCGAGTATATAGAGATTTTAATATACGCCTTGCAAGCGTGTATAAGAAGCTCCAATATATTAGATAGATATAGAGTCACACTCTAATAGCCCGGAGATGATTCAGATGATGAGGCATCATCATCAGTGTTTATGTTCGAGTTCGGAGTGAGAGATCTATATATTTCCAATCGACTGGTATGAGAATCAAAACTTAGTTAGAACACATTGTTGTGATTTGCACTAAAAATATGATTTTTGACTATATATGTAAAAGTTATATATATTCAAAAAGTTAATCATCTAATTGATTGCTGGTTGTGATGTTTGATTATTGGATTAACTAATAAAATTATTGAAACCAATAAATAAAAATTTAATTAAGTTAGCTAATTAAACAACTTTTAGCTTTGTTCCTTTTCGAGGACGAAAAGATTTTTAAGTGGGGGAGATTGTAACAACCCGGAAAATCAGGACCAATTTAAAAAATTTATTTTAACAAATTTTAATGAAAAATGCGTCAGAATTTAAAATTTTCATTTTTTTTAAACTATTGAATGACTTTGTATATAAATTTTATGATTAATGAATGATTTCAAATTTGTTTCTAATAAACAATTATTTGTAATTAGATATGAAATTCTTCTATAATTGTGATATAAGAAACGTGCGCTGCTTCGTTCACATTAATATAATTTATTTCATAATATTAGAATTTAAAAAAAACAACGTTGCTTATACGCAGTACGCGTTTGCTAAAATATAAAAAGGAAGAATTCTAGTAATACTACAGGCATCAATAGAAATATTTTAAAATGACAAAAGTGAGACAACATTAACGCTAAAAGTTCAATTATTACATTTTCTTACAGAATTGGAAACGTTAGCTAAATGTATGTCTAAAATCTCTAAGCACTTAACTGACCTATTTCAACATCAAATGAAATACTTTGAATTCCATTTATGCATTAAGTATTGAATCATCACTTCCTTACCAGAAACATAAGGACAACAATAATAATACATGTTGCATGCGTGTTTTTTTTCATGTCCTTTTGTTTCTTTGATATCTCTCTTTTGAAAACGATTATATAAAAAAAATGTTTTAATATGAAGCTTGCGAGGATTAGGGACGGACAAAAATTAGAATGAAATTTTGAGAGAATAATCAACTGTGAATATACGTGAGAATAAAAGATGAATGGAAACGTTAGGTAAATTAAACAGATTGTTATAAATGGATACAAGTCTTATATGTTAAACACTAATGGCCTAAATGAATATTGGGAAAAAGAAAAGAATGGTTTAAATTTAGAAAATAATGAACATGTAAGGGAAACATTAATATTAAGAGAGGTACGTTGAACATAAAAAGGTAATCAATGTTTGCACCAACAAAATCAATCGCATGAATTAAGATTATCTTTCCATAATAAAATAAATATGCCATATTTTATCCTTTTTTTAAATACAAGAAATAAAAAATAAGATAAACACCCATTAAATTAAATATTATTTAATATATATATAACCTAAGGTATATATACGGTATAGAATACGAAACCCTAAACACCTTCTTCCAGCCGCCTTCCTTATGAATCAATGGCCGAACTCCTTCGAACTTAATCCCTTATTTTTTTTCCGTAAATGTCTTGAATTAAAACAAACCTCTAACCCCAAATCGAAGAACACTTCCAGATCTTGCTAACCAACGGTGATGATCGACGATGGGGGTTTCTGGTGGCCGGAATAGGGTGGAAAGGCGGCGCATTGGGGGCGGATTTCTAGGCGGTGGTGAGGTGCGAGCTGGGGGTCCTTCTGGGCGATGGATGGTTGCTTGATGGTGGTCAGTGTGGTGGTCTCGGATCGAGGTCTGATGCCTCGTACAGCGTGCGCAAGTGAGGAGTTGGCGGTCGATATGGGTTTCAATGTACAACAGAAAGGAACGAAGAAGAAAGGGGTTAAGTCCCTTAACCAATGCAATTAATCCTTAATTAATTATTTAATTATTTCATTTTTTGAAATCAAATGTTTATAATACAATAACTTCTTCAAACAGAAACGAAATCGAACGAAACAAAGTTCGTTGAACTCGTATGGACAAGGGCTTCGCTATGAAACAGTCCAGAACTAAAATGGAGAAAATCATGATTTGAGGGAAATTCCAATCTGAACTGATCTGAATGGAAAGCTATTGGTGAGATTTCTATTTTATGATTCAAATTAATTATTTACTGAAATGTGAAATTTATATTTATTTCATAAAGTTCATGTGATGTTGTATATCTTTATTGAAATGTTGGTTGGGTTGTGATGTAGCTTGAATTGAAATTTTGGTATGTTTGACTTTGGTTATAATAATGAAAATGAATTGTGATTGTGGTGGAAATATATTTTAGTGTTATGAAAAAATTTGTTTATGTTTTCAAATGTAAAACATGAATACATTGGAAACCACATTTAAATGTAAAGTATGTTAATAAAATAGTTCGTGTTAGAAAACTTGTTTTACATTAAAATTATATTTTAATGTATTGAATATACATAAACATTTGTTCGTGTTTAGAAAATAAGTTTTTACATTAAAATTATAATTTAATGTATTGAATATACATAAACATTTGTTCGTGTTTAGAAAATAAGTTTTTACATTAAAATTATAATTTAATGTATTGAATATACATAAACATTTGTTCGTGTTTAGAAAATAAGTTTTTACATTAAAATTATAATTTAATGTATTGAATATACATAAACATTTGTTCGTGTTTAGAAAATAAGTTTTTACATTAAAATTATAATTTAATGTATTGAATATACATAAACATTTGTTCGTGTTTAGAAAATAAGTTTTACATTAAAATTATATTTTAATGTAGTGAATGTACATAAATATTTGTTCGCATTTAGAAAACAAGTTTCACATTAAATTATATTTTAATGATAAGAATGTACATAAGAAATTGTTCATATTAGGAAAACACGTTTCACATTAAATTTACATTTTAATGTTAGGAAGGTAAACAAATTTTGTCATAGGAAACATCATTACAAAAACTTTATTTTTGGTGTAATGAATAGATTTACAAAATTGTACATGTTATGAGATGAAACATGTTTTTACATTAAACTTTATTTTTAATAAGATGATCATTTCTAAATAAAAATGTGCACACATTAACTTTACATTTTTAATGTTAATAAGACATTAAAAAGAATCATTGTCATGTTAAATTATTTTCATATTGGAATTCATATTTCAACGTAAAAGGATCATTATAAAACATGTATTTTTATTGTCATTTGTTACCATAAAATGGATTAAAACAAAAAGAATGTCTTTTTGTCGCCACTTGTTTTAAAATAAAAAGAATGAAATAAAGAGACTAGGTTTCATTATTGTAACAACCCGAAAATCTGGACTAGTTTAAAATTTTTATTTTGACAATTTTAGCGAATTTTGATTATTTAAAATGAATTATTTTAAATAATATCGACAAGAAAGTTATTTTGAATATAATTCAAACGCATATATTTATACGCATCGTCGTTAGAATATAAATAATTATATATATAATTATAAAAGGAATTGAAAATGGCGCGGTAGTTCGATAATTCGATTTCAAACTTCAATTGAATGTACTAGGTGCAAAACAATCCGGATTTTAGTGAAACCAAAAACATTAGGATCTAATTAGTGATATCTTTCCAACGAATCCGAACAATCAAAATTTCATAGCGGGAATCAAAAGATATGTCCAGTTGAAAATTCTGAATAGTCGCTATGGAATTCAGGCCCTTAAAAATGGGAATTCTGCAAACGACCTCGGATTTCGACGAAACCAGTTTTGTTGGATCCGCAGTGTCAAATTATTGCTAGGTTTCAAATTTCATATTTTTTCGAATCAATATGTGAGCATGGCAAAGGAAAACGCGTTTGACCAGTTTTAGTTGATTTTAATCGACTGGAAAATGGTCATTTTTCAAACGGTCTCAGAATTCGACGAAACTAGTTTTGTTAGGACCGTATCGTCAATACGAAGCTAGAAAATATTTTTCTGGAATTTTTCGAGTCCGTATGTGACCCCAGTAATTTGAAATGTACGTTTAAAATTCAATATAATAATTTAAATGTAAATTCAACGAAAACTGACTGTAACAGTCGAATTAGCCTACGAAACATATTCCATTGTGTCCGGGATGGGGGTAATACGCTATGGACGACAGTCGTTGGGTGTTGTTTGGAGATCGTATGAAAAGTCAACTTTATGGGAAATAAAAATAAAATAAAATAATAATTTATATAGGCCCTCCCCCTTTTTCTTTCTTCCAAACCCGTTATCCAAAATCCCACTCAGCAAAAGCGCCACGCCCCAGCCCTAACCGCCATCACTGGTTGCCCGTCGCCCGTCGCCACCGGTGGCTACCCTCGCCGGCCCCTTCCTCTTCACCTCCGACCGCTCCTCGCTGCTCCACACTCTCCCCTTTTCAGTTCGAATCACCACGAACCCCCAACCTTCTTGAAGCCGCCGCCAGCCCAGGGGAACCCCACTTCGCCGTCGCCCTGGCCCCACGCCACCTCCGCTCCTCCCCCACCTCCTGCTGACCCCGTCGCAACCCCCAAAGCCCCCTCGAGCTCCGAGACATCTCGTGAAACCGCAGCCCCTCCTTTCAGCGTCGGAATCACCTGAAGCCGGCTCCCCTCTGATGATCGTCCGGCGTGCTTCAGTGGCAGGGACAGAGAGGAAAAGGGTTCGAGCAGTGTACGTATTCGTTCCTGTGTTGAACGAGAAATACAAGGTGATAAAAACTGATTTTGTTCGCTTGTAAAGACTGATTTTGTCCGCTTGAAAAAAAAACTGATTTTGATTGCTAAGAAAAAGATTTGAACTTTAAAAAGAAAAAGATTTGAACTTTAAAAAGGAAAAGATTTGAACTTTAAAATAGAAAAGACGAGGTTTTTAAAATAGAAAAGACGATATTTTGAGATGAGTAGTGAAGTAAAAATATAATTTTTACATGATAGGAATATTAGAAATACCATCTTTATATGTGTAGAAAAATAAAAATGTGATTTTTATAATGATATATTTGAAAAGGCGAAATCTTTATATAGGGAATAGCGAGGTAAAAATAGAATTTTTATCTATATGGCAGTATAATAAAAATTTGATTTTTATATATTGAATGGCGAAGTAAAAATTCGATTTTTACATATGTAGTGGCTACGGGCGACAAAGATGACAAAGATGCGATAACGACGAAGGATTCTATAAAAGAAGAGTCAAGATGATTGGATAGCTATTGGTGAGAATTTCTCACCTTTCAATTTCTTTTTCTAGTGAATATATATATACTAGGATGCAGACGGTGTTTAGTAGCACCCGACACCCGTCATCCACAGACCATGGATGGCTTGTTTGTTAAATTGTTTGGTTGTGTGGTTAGTTAGAATATTTTGTTTGAATTGAATTGTTTGGTGAAATGAATTGATTTGATTGATGTGTGAATGGCGTAGGCCTTCACTAAACCGGGGATAAGGCTAGGCCTTGTCCCGTTTCTAGTATCGTGTCGTTATGCCGCCGAAATTTTCTAAAATATGTTAGAAAAATAAAAATATCATTTTATTGAATAAATGAACCGAATAGAATATTCATAGTTTGAATAAAATATTTTGATCGTTAAAAATATAATTTTTAACGTGGAAGCGAATAAAATAAATATTCATTTACAAACCGGACGGTTTGTTTATGTACACATATTTGAAGGACATTGATTGGGACGATAAATTTTACACATCGCCCAACTGCACAAATAAAAATCTGTGTTTGATTTCTTGAAACCCCACACGGGTATTGGGATGATATTTGACATACACTGATCCCGATTGTTTAGTTGTATGTCGATCGATTGATTGACAGACTGTTATAAGCATTGAATATTTATATTTGATTCTTATACAGTGTAGAATGCACTTTGGATGATGGTTGATTATTCATCGTTGTTGATATATACATGTGTTGTAGAAAAGCGATACAATTAACATTATATGGTAATTGATTGGGCCTCATTCCAGTTTTAAAATAGAAATATTTGAAAAAGAAATATTTGAAATAGAATATTTGAAAATAGGAATATATGAAGCCGTATTGATTAGATTGACGCCATTTTGACGTGAACGATATTTATATCGATTTTATTCATTTTATAAGGAATATCGAAAGTGATTTCAAAATCTGATATTTTGAAAAGAAATTGAATATAAACGAATTCGAATTGAAATTGAATATAAACGAATTCGAATTGAAATGGAATTGAAATGAATTCGAATTGAAATGGAATAGAAATGAATTCGAATTGAAATGGAGTAGAAATGAATTCGAATTGAAATGGAATAGAAATGAATTCGAATTAAAATTGAATTGAATTGAAATCGAACTGAAATTGAATTAGAAATCAATTTGAATTGAAATCAATTTGAAATGAATTTAAAATGAATTTAAATTGGAATATTCAATTTTGAATTGAAATTGAATACGAAGTTGAAACCGTTTTGAAAATGAATTTAAAAACGATTTATAAAACACGTTTTGAATTGAAATCGACGAAGTATATATTATATATATTATATATATAATATAATGGCCTGAATAGAACGCGCCGCGCCGCGGTAGTTCGCGAATTTCGACCATTGACTTCGAACGGATATTGCGGGAGATCCGACCGTCGGATTCTCCTGAAACCAGAACCGTTGGGTTCGTATCGAATAGTGCTTTCTAACGAATATTGGAAATTTGAAATCTAACGGTTGGATTTGGAGATACGTCCAAATCAAATTTGAAAAAGGTCGCTGTAAGTGCAGTTCGATGGCCATTGGTGGAAATCGACTGTACATGCCTTGATAAAATTATTAAAAATAGTAATAATTTATGTAAAATCATAAGAAATGATTTAGAAAGAATTGGGATGAAAACCTCCATATTTGAAAAGATGAAAATAGATTTTTATCGAAATGAACAAGTTTTGAACTAGAATTATAATTCTATTTATTTTTTAAATAAATAAATTGAATCTGAAAAGTGTTTTAAAATAACCAGAATTTCCAATGATTGCATTGGAATGGGTTTGAATCGAAATTGTCTTCGGAATATTTCGATGTTGGATTTCGTGATTATACAGATATTGTTATGGAAATTTGAAAGATATATATTTATATCATTATTTCCAATACGACATTTGTTAATCGTAGAATTTGATATTGAATATAAGCCGATATATTTTCTATTCAGAGCCTTGTATTGAATATCAAATGTGATTTGGGTTTGTCGTGAATGGTGTCTTCACTAACACTATTCTTGAACCCAGTAGAGAAAAGATTAAATCTTTTTATTTGGATTTAATGAAGTGTACCAATTAAATAATATTTAATTGAATTGATATTGATTTTTGGGTTTACCGTGGACAGTGTTTTAAATAACACTCGTTCTTTAACCCGATAATTAATGGAATGTGGTTTTGGGTTTATCGTGAACCGTGTTTTAAATGACACTGATTCTTCAACCCAGTTAACGATTAAAACTAAGTGGAGTTTTAATGAATCTTTAATTAGATTGAAAAGATCGAGAATGGAGTATCACCAGTTTTACTCCAGGCGATACTTAAATCTTTAATTAGATTTGAACGTGAAATGGTAATAGAATTTACCGATAACACCGTGGTGTTAGATATGAAGTATAACCAGTTTTACTTCATGGGATGAATAGGTTGGAATTGGGAAATTAAAACAAATGATTACTTCGGTAAGGTTCGTTAATCCCGACTAGTTTGAATTGATATTCAAAAATAGATTAAAGAATAAATTTTAATGATTTATCTTTGATAAAATTAATGGGAATTTTTCCCTATGAATGTAAAATTTAGAAACTAACGTTTGGTTAGCCAAGCAGAATGGTTTTCTGGATATTGATCTGATGTTGGTTTCGGCCTTTGGGGTTAATATTTGGGGAATTATTCTCTTGATTAATTTATGGTTAGTGACTGATGAATTGGAATGAGGCGTAAGTTGTGTTTGTGTAACACTTATTTAAAATATACGCGAGTTATTCGGAAAGTCCGGGATTATCCCATTTTGAATAACTGATACAACGATAAGTCGAATATGTCGACGATGGTCGAAGACCGGAGGTCTTCACGTCGTTTGGGTAATTACTGATGATCTTGATTGGGCTGTACACCCAAGAAGATGGAAACAGTTGGTGATTGTCCAGACGTACTTGGAGATCGATGGATATGCGGGGTACCAGGTGCCTCCGGTTTCGTTCAGACCCAGAACGGACTTGTAAATGGACTGTGTGTCTGACATTGGATTTTAGTCCGTGTGATTGATCTCTATTAAATATATATCTGTTTGGCGGTGGAGAATTTATTCTCTTGCTTAACGCCATTCTCTGAGACGTACGAGCTCAGGGGTTATATACTGATGGATATCAAACGCATGGAGTGAATTGCCTGTGTGGCATGCCTAAGTGGCAATTGATCGAGGCTTCTGTTGAAAAGCAAAGTCTTGTGGTTGATGATCGAAGCACGGCCTTTGTGGCGTAGCTTTGTGTAACGTTTACTTCGCAAGTTTCGCACCCCGGTTGTGAACCAAAAACGGGAGAGGACCTCAGGGAGGGCATGCGTTTCTTTCTAGCTAGGGTGGTGTCAGTGACCTACCAGCCCTGACATTTATATACTTTTCACCTGTGTGGTTGTTGCTGTTGCGAGGCGCCTCGGTTTGATCAGACGATCCGGGTCCGATGGAGTCATTCGTTGGCTCATTTACGCCCCAAAAGGCGGGGAGACGTAGTGTTCAGGCATTTTAATCCACATCGGTGGACCGGCCCTGTCGCTCCAACGGTCACTCGAGCTCTGATCCTGTGGCTCGGGCTAGAGAGTCACGAATCGGTGGAGGACGATCCCTGGCCTCGGTTCACAGATGGAAATCCAATTTCCAAATACGTGATATTTGCGGTTTATTTGTAAACCTATAGATGGCGACATAGTGGCATGGGACGCTCATGTCGCCTATGATTGATACTTATGATTTGAAGTTGTTTTATACACTATGCACTTATTATAGTATCAAATGATTTGTTTTAAACGTATCAAGCATTCTTTGGCTGTTATAAGGGAAAACCCTATCCCCCGGCTTGCGTTGCATTGTATGATAGGACCTGGGTCTTATAACAGCTTCATTTTTCTTTATTTAGCATTGCGCTGTTTGTTTTATGCACTGGTATTCTTGGGAGGAAACCCGTTCCGTGTTATACGGCTTGGTCCCTTGATTTACCTAACTTTAAAAATAAAGATTAAATGTTTTAGTTCTCACACCAGTCACATGACTGACCTAGAGTTTATTGTTTTGACCTAAACTCTGGGTGCCCTTATTTTGACACGGGCAGCTAGTAGTTTTGGTTTTGCAGATTTATATTCACAGGATCCTGGTTTACAGCTGGAAGGATATCTGGAAAGCTTTGTATCCATATATCTCCTTCAGTTGTGTATTGTATTATTTTCCGCTGCGATGTATTTAAATGTAATTTAAATCTCTGATGTTTCTGTGTTTATTCATTTATACTCTGTATATTCTTGTAATCTGATGCATTGTTGTAATATACAATGAAATGTTCTTTTATATGCGTTCTGATTTGTCGTGTTCTCAAAACAATTCGTTCTTTCTCTTCTCTTCGGAGACCGGGGAAGTTCGGGTCGTTTCATCGTGGTATCAGAGCTTTGGTTTACAAAGCTCAGAGAAGAAGACACATTAGAATCATACGAAAGAATTCATCAGATATTGGATTAGTAATATCCAATGGGAATGACTCGTTAGAGATAGGATCAGTAGTATCCTAGAACGAGTGTGAAGAGTATATTTTTCAAATGAAAACAATTTTGTTTGAAAATTTAAAATCAATTATTCGTATTTGATTATTTATTTCATATTGATTAGGACAATCCAATATATAAAGATTTTGCGTATGCGCCTAGCTAGCGTGTATTCGAAGTTTTGATATATTGGATAGATATAGAGTTGCACTCTAGTCACCCGGGGGTGATTCTGATGGTTGATATATCATCATCAGAATTTATATTCGAGTGACGAACGTGTAATATCTATATATTTCCTATTGACTGGTGTGAGAACCAAAAATTATATAAGGCCTATTGTTGTGATTTGGCATCAAAAACATGATTTTTGTATATGTATCAAAATTATGAATTTGAAACTCTAATTCACTAATTGATTGATGTTTGTGTTGTTTGTTTATTTGTTTGCTAATTTTTACCCATTTAGCCTAATTGAATCACATATTGAATTATATTGAAAATTGGTCGCATTTGCTTGCATATACTTGTACTTACATTAAACAGGTCATAGCAAGGAGGCTAGAGCAGAGAATAAAATTTGTTTGCCCGACAAATAGGTACATGTTTACTACATAAATTACTGTTTTGTTTGGGTGATGATGATTTTATGAGCCTATTGGCTAGCCGCTTGGCTTTTTCTTTTTCTTTTTGAGATCAGAAGGCCTATATGGCAATTTCGAGATTTTCCCGTGGCTCCCGGTGCAGGGGAGGTTATGGCGAAATTTTTCGAAAATTTAGGGTGTTAGCCAAATTTTTGAAGAATTTGAAAATTCTCAGAAACTGAAAAGTTGGAGAATGGAAGCCAGATCGAACGTAGAGTTGATTAATCAAACCACTTTCGACTTTGTTCCTTTTCGGGGACGAAAAGTTTTAAGTGGGGGAGATTGTAACAACCCGAAAATCTGGGCCAGTTTAAAATTTTTATTTTGACAATTTTAGCGAATTTTGATTCTTTAAAATGAATTATTTTAAATAATATCGACAAGAAATTTATTTTGAATATAATTCAAACGCATATATTTATACAAGTCGTCGTTAGAATATAAATAATTATATATAATTATAAAAGGAATTGAAAATGG
This sequence comes from Allium sativum, assembly GCA_030737875.1. Lineage (NCBI taxonomy): Eukaryota > Viridiplantae > Streptophyta > Magnoliopsida > Asparagales > Amaryllidaceae > Allium > Allium sativum. The sequence continues at coordinate 943,228,856 of CM060918.1, forward strand.
CGCGGTAGTTCGATAATTCGATTTCAAACTTCAATTGAATGTACCGGGTGCAAAACAATCCGGATTTTAGTGAAACCAAAAACATTAGGATCTAATTAGTGATATCTTTCCAACGAATCCGAAAAATCAAAATTTCATAGCGGGAATCAAAAGATATGTCCAGTTGAAAATTCTGAATAGTCGCTATGGAATTCAGGCCCTTAAAAATGGGAATTCTGCAAACGACCTCGGATTTCGACGAAACCAATTTTGTTGGATCCGCAGTGTCAAATTATTGCTAGGTTTCAAATTTCATATTTTTTCGAATCAATATGTGAGCGTGGCAAAGGAAAACGCGTTTGACCAGTTTCAGTTGATTTTAATCGACTGGAAAATGGTCATTTTTCAAACGGTCTCAGAATTCGACAAAACTAGTTTTGTTAGGACCGTATCGTCAATACGAAGCTAGAAAATATTTTTCTGGAATTTTTCGAGTCCGTATGTGACCCCGGTAATTTGAAATGTACGTTTAAAATTCAATATAATGATTTAAATGTAAATTCAACGGAAACTGACTGTATTAGTCGAATTAGCCTACGAAACATATTCCATTGTGTCCGGGATGGGGGTAATACGCTATGGACGACAATCGTTGGGTGTTGTTTGGAGATCGTATGAAAAGTCAACTTTATGGGAAATAAAAATAAAATAAAATAATAATTTATATAGGCCCTCCCCCTTTTTCTTTCTTCCAAACCCGTTATCCAAAATCCCACTCAGCAAAAGCACCACGCCCCAGCCCTAGCCGCCATCGCTGGCTGCCCGTCGCCCGTCGCCACCGGTGGCTACCCTCGCCGGCCCCTTCACCTCCGACTGCTCCTCGCTGCTCCACCCTCTCCCCTTTTCAGTTCGAATCACCACGAACCCCCAACCTTCTTGAAGCCGCCGCCAGCCCAGGGGGAACCCCACTTCGCCGTCGCCCTGGCCCCACGCCACCTCCGCTCCTCCCCCACCTCCTGCTGACCCCGTCGCAACCCCCAAAGCCCCCTCGAGCTCCGAGACATCTCGTGAAACCGCAGCCCCTCCTTTCAGCGTCGGAATCACCTGAAGCCGGCTCCCCTCTGATGATCGTCCGGCGTGCTTCAGTGTCGGGGACAGAGAGGAAAAGGGTTCGAGCAGTGTACGTATTCGTTCCTGTGTTGAACGAGAAATACAAGGTGATAAAAACTGATTTTGTTCACTTGTAAAGACTGATTTTGCCCACTTGAAAAAAAAAACTGATTTTGATTGCTAAGAAAAAGATTTGAACTTTAAAAAGAAAAAGATTTGAACTTTAAAAAGGAAAAGATTTGAACTTTAAAATAGAAAAGACGAGGTTTTTAAAATAGAAAAGACGATATTTTGAGATGAGTAGTGAAGTAAAAATATAATTTTTACATGATAGGAATATTAGAAATACCATCTTTATACGTGTAGAAAAATAAAAATGTGATTTTTATAATGATATATTTGAAAAGGCGAAATCTTTATATAGGGAATAGCGAGGTAACAATAGAATTTTTATCTATATGGCAGTATAATAAAAATTTGATTTTTATATATTGAATGGCGAAGTAAAAATTCGATTTTTACATATGTAGTGGCTACGGGCGACAAAGATGACAAAGATGCGATAACGACGAAGGATTCTATAAAAGAAGAGTCAAGATGATTGGATAGATATTGGTGAGAATTTCTCACCTTTCAATTTCTTTTTCTAGTGAATATATATATACTAGGATGCAGACGGTGTTTAGTAGCACCCGACACCCGTCATCCACAGACCATGGATGGCTTGTTTGTTAAATTGTTTGGTTGTGTGGTTAGTTAGAATATTTTGTTTGAATTGAATTGTTTGGTGAAATGAATTGATTTGATTGATGTGTGAATGGCGTGGGCCTTCACTAGACCGGGGATAAGGCTAGGCCTTGTCCCGTTTCTAGTATCGTGCCATTATGCCGCCGAAATTTTCTAAAATATATTAGAAAAATAAAAATATCATTTTATTGAATAAATGAACCGAATAGAATATTCATAGTTTGAATAAAATATTTCGATCATTAAAAATATAATTTTTAACGTGGAAGCGAATAAAATAAATATTCATTTACAAACCGGACGGTTTGTTTATGTACACATATTTGAAGGACATTGATTGGGACGATAAATTTTACACATCGCCCAACTGCACAAATAAAAATCTGTGTTTGATTTCTTGAAACCCCACACGGGTATTGGGATGATATTTGACATACACTAATCCCGATTTCTTAGTTGTATGTCGATCGATTGATTGACAGACTGTTATAAGCATTGAATATTTATATTTGATGCTTATACTGTGTAGAATGCACTTTGGATGATGGTTGATTATTCATCGTTGTTGATATATACATGTGTTATAGAAAAGCGATACAATTAACATTATATGGTAATTGATTGGGCCTCATTCCAGTTTTAAAATAGAAATATTTGAAAAAGAAATATTTGAAATAGAATATTTGAAAATAGGAATATATGAAGCCGTATTGATTAGATTGACGCCATTTTGACGTGAACGATATTTATATCGATTTTATTCATTTTATAAGGAATATCGAAAGTGATTTCAAAATCTGATATTTTGAAAAGAAATTGAATATAAACGAATTCGAATTGAAATTGAATATAAACGAATTCGAATTGAAATGGAATTGAAATGAATTCGAATTGAAATGGAATAGAAATGAATTCGAATTGAAATGGAGTAGAAATGAATTCGAATTGAAATGGAATAAAAATGAATTCGAATTAAAATTTAATTGAATTGAAATCGAACTGAAATTGAATTAGAAATCAATTTGAATTGAAATCAATTTGAAATGAATTTAAAATGAATTTAAATTGGAATATTCAATTTTGAATTGAAATTGAATATGAAGTTGAAACCGTTTTGAAAATGAATTTAAAAACGATTTATAAAACACGTTTTGAATTGAAATTGACGAAGTATATATTATATATATTATATATATAATATAATGGCCTGAATAGAACGCGCCGCGCCGCGGCAGTTCGCGAATTTCGACCATTGACTTCGAACGGATATTGCGGGAGATCCGACCGTCGGATTCTCCTGAAACCGGAACCGTTGGGTTCGTATCGAAAAGTGCTTTCTAACGAATATTGGAAATTTGAAATCTAACAGTTGGATTTGGAGATACGTCCAAATCAAATTTGAAAAAGGTCGCTATAAGTGCAGTTCGATGGCCATTGGTGGAAATCGACTGTACAGGCCTTGATAAAATTATTAAAAATAGTAATAATTTGTGTAAAATCATAAGAAATGATTTAGAAAGAATTGGGATGAAAAACTCCATATTTGAAAAGATGAAAATAGATTTTTATCGAAATGAACTAGTTTTGAACTAGAATTATAATTCTATTTATTTTTTAAATAAATAAATTGAATTTGAAAAGGGTTTTAAAATAACCAGAATTTCCAATGATTGCATTGGAATGGGTTTGAATCGAAATTGTCTTCGGAATATTTCGATGTTGGATTTCGTGATTATACAGATATTGTTATGGAAATTTGAAAGATACGTATTTATATCCTTATTTCCAATACGACATTTGTTAATCGTAGAATTTGATATTGAATATAAGCCGATATATTTTCTATTCAGAGCCTTGTATTGAATATCAAATGTGATTTGGGTTTGTCGTGAATGGTGTCTTCACTAACACTGTTCTTGAACCCAGTAGAGAAAAGATTAAATCTTTTTATTTGGATTTAATGAAGTGTACCAATTAAATAATTTTTAATTGAATTGATATTGATTTTTGGGTTTACCGTGGACAGTGTTTTAAATAACACTCGTTCTTTAACCCGATAATTAATGGAATGTGGTTTTGGGTTTATCGTGAACCGTGTTTTAAATGACACTGATTCTTCAACCCAGTTAACGATTAAAACTAAGTGGAGTTTTAATGAATCTTTAAATAGATTGAAAAGATCGAGAATGGAGTATCACCAGTTTTACTCCAGGCGATAGTTAAATCTTTAATTAGATTTGAACGTGAAATGGTAATAGAATTTACCAATAACACCATGGTGTTAGATATGAAGTATAACCAGTTTTACTTCATGGGATGAATAGGTTGGGATTGGGAAATTAAAACAAATGATTACTTCGGTAAGGTTCGTTAATCCCGACTAGTTTGAATTGATATTCAAAAATAGATTAAAGAATAAATTTTAATGATTTATCTTTGATAAAATTAATGGGAACCTTTCCCTATGAATGTAAAATTTAGAAACTAACGTTTGGTTAGCCAAGCAGAATGGTTTTCTGGATATTGATCTGATGTTGGTTTCGGCCTTCGGGGTTAATATTTGGGGAATTATTCTCTTGATTAATTTATGGTTAGTGACTGATGAATTGGAATAAGGCGTATGTTGTGTTTGTGTAACACTTATTTAAAATATACGCGAGTTATTCGGAAAGTCCGGGTTTATCCCATTCTGAATAACTGATACGACGATAAGTCGAAGATGCAGACGATGGTCGAAGACCGGAGGTCTTCACGTTGTTTGGGTAATTACTGATGATCTTGATTGGGCTGTACACCCAAGAAGATGGAAACAGTTGGTGATCGTCCAGACGTACTTGGAGATCGATGGATATGCGGGGTACGAGGTGCCTCCTGTAACACCCCGTGTATTCTATAACTGTGGAATTAACAAATTAAAGTATAATTAATTTGAAATCAAAGAACTAAGGGAAACGGGATACGCCATTGCGTTCGTCTCGGAAAAATACGCGAAATAGAGTCCGAGTTTTCGAAAAACGGAGTCCGTATGAAGAAGATATAGCCTCCGGAAGTTTCTGAATTAAGTTTAAAATTCGAACAGCTCAGAAAACAAGTTTAAAATTAAAAATCGGGCCCAATTGGCCAGGGCGGGAAAATTCCCGCCTAAGGCACCCAGGTCGACTGGGCTGTCGACCTGGTCTAGCCAGGTCGACAGGGCTGTCGACCTGGTCCAGACCCAGGTCGAACCCAGTCCACCCTGGCTGGCCTATTCTATGTTGGTCGATTTTCTGTGGTCTGCTTTGTCATTAGGGCTAGGTGGCAGGCTCTAATTGGTCCCTCTTGCGAATGAATGGCTACGATCAATCCAAGCAACATCGATGGTCCTAATCAGTTCATAAACTCTATAAAATGACCCTAGACTCTACCTAGGTTTCTTACACAATTCTCTAGCCTCCATTGCTCTCTTCTTCTAATTAAAAATAAAAATGGCGTCTCTGCTCTGCTAGAATTAAAACTAGAAGATAATCAACATCAGCCTAAGCAACTCAATTCAAACTAGAGATTAAAGTTTCTGCAAAGATTCTACAACAAGTTAAAGTTCTTTCTTTAATCCAATCAAGGCAAGTACAGTTATTCTCCGCTATAAACGTTAATTATAATTTTGATATGCATTTAAAACTGAGTTTGAGGTTGTATATATATTCTCTTCTGTTGGATCTGTTTTCTGTGACTGTTCTGTATTCCTTTCTTCTTTTCTGTTTCTATAGCCAGGCTACCACGAGCCTGTGCCCAATCTCATAAAGAGATTAACGTATGAACGCGAAATTTGGGACAATTAATGAATGATGCGAAATTTGACAAGACTAAATTGAATGTATGACTTTAGGTCTGAGGCATAAAATATATTGGACATGTGACTTGGGATTGGATGCATAAATTTGACTATGAACATGTAATTTATGCGTGTTGTATGCATAGTTATGTTGTAATTTAGATCTGTAATTAATTAGAAAAATAAGCATATGTTATAAACTAGTTTTAGACCTATGCATATTCTGTGATAAAAGAAGAAGAGGAACCACTGTAAGATTACATATGATTTGAGACTTTGGACAAAATGCATATAAAAGTCAAGATTTGATTTTTAGAAGATATGATTTAAAGATTTAGATTTTTGGGTATAGTTTGCATAATGATTCATGACTTAAAAAGAAGAAGATATGGAAGCTTAGGTGTAAAAGATTTGCATTAATTAGGATACCTATTATTGTGATTACACCTAAATAGGGATTTTTGGGATATATGGCACGCATTGGAATTAATGGTTATATTTGGTATAATTTATATGTGAATCTGCTGTAAAATGCTAGTTTAACAAAAATTGGAACATATGTTATAGGGTAAATTATGTCCATATTCTGCGCTATGTAAATATATGCAAACATGGAAGTATATGATCATATTGTGAATCATGACATTATTTAGGCATATGAACTTAGGCCTAATTTATGGTTAGGCAAGGCATGTAAATAGAACCTTTAGAAATATTAAATTTGCTAAATCTGCTAATTTGCCAAGTTGCCTAAACTGCTAGTTTTGTTATATTGCCTAGACTGCTAATTAGATTGAAATGCCTAATCTGTTAAATTTGTCGGTTGAAATGCCTAACCTATTATATGCCAAAATCTGCTAAGTTGCTAAATCTGTTAAATCCGTTATGTCTTATAAAATCTGTTATCTGCTATGTTGATATAATCATCTTGTGATTGATATAATCTGAATTGGCATATATATATTGGGCACGCGCATAAACGGTAAATTATTAATTAATTGGCCGCAAAGATAAACATGGCTAAATCGAGGTTAGAATGAGTTTGCGGCGTAAATCTGCCCGGAACCGCCCGGCACATCCAGTGGCCGCAAACAATAGGTTCTAATGTGAGAAGTTAGTCATAACATGCGTAAGACACGAGGTTAGGTCTGGCTTGTGACAGAAGTCTGCCCGGAACCGCCCGGCATATCCAGCGGCCACAAGCTACCGACCTAATGTGAGAGGTCTGTGCATTAATAATTAATTAATGCAAATCTAAGATAAGAATGACGTCTAAAACGTATTGGGGAAAAATAGGGTTAAACCAAAGGGATTAATAAATGTAGTAAAACCCGTCCATGAATTTGTAGGCCCAATACAAAGTTAGACAAATCTGAAAAATCTGTACATCTGACCCGTTAGTCTGAAAACTTGTTAACTTAATTTGTGAATTAGTAAATCTGAACTCTGTATGTCTGAACTTGTAAACAAGTTAATCTGAAATCTGTTAGTCTGGGGACACAAGGTTAGGAGGGGAATTACTTGTGTCATTTGTTGTTTGGGACCCATATTAGTCAGTAACCCTTTCTGGTATCAAAAATTTGACCCAACAGTAGGTAGGGTCCGGGCACGCTTACTGAACTAATTATAAGTGGTTCATTCTGATAATGGCGAGGGGTGTTGATGGTGCGCTCCAACCGGGTCATGTGCGTGCATGGATCCCGGTCTGCCTCTGAGGATGTAAGACGCCGTGACATCTGTAAATAGGTCTGTGCCAATTGGTTGTCACTTTAGGGAGTGATACACCCTACTGTGGGGCCGACACAGGATATTTATGTATTAGGGAGCCGATCGCTTGGGGTAGGGTTTAAGGGTACGCTTAGTTCTGTCTGTTTCTGTTGGTACCTTCTGTTTCTATTGGGTGGTAACACCTGTCTGTTTCTGTGTGGTACCGTCTGTTCGGGTGTTAAAGGCCCATTACTAGTGTACACCTAATTCCACATTCTGTTTCCATAGGGATAAATCTGTTTCTTCTTCTGTCTGTTTCTGATCGGGTAGTAAAGGCCCATTATTAGCATTCTGTTTCTGTTAAAGTATTCTGTACCCGTTCCTGCTTCAATTTAGACATTAGGGTGACACCTAATTCTGCTATACTAGTATTAGTGTAGAGAAGTGTAAAACAATAGTTTATATCATCCTGTTTTTCTGTTATATCTGCTACACCTGTTATAGTTATCTCACATCCAGTTTTATGTTCATATCATATTATTATTATCTGTTCATATGCTGAAAGTCACTGGACTTGCCAGACTTTTTGTCTGACCCTTGTTGTTTCGCCTCCTTTCTTCCGTTTCCCCCCCAGGTTATCCAAGGAGGGAAATACTTTAGCTTGATCCAGATTTCTCTTTGCTTGAAGTGCTTAAAGTATGGCTTGGCTCTGTATAGCTTCCGTTCCATGGGGATTATGATTTTAAACTATGCATTTTGAAGGCTTTTGTACAAGACTGATATTTTGTACTTGAATTCTGAAATTGAAAGGATGTAACCATATTAATTTTCTGTTTCCGCTGTAATAAAGTTAAAATTTTTCAAGTACTGTTTTATCTGTCTTGTAAGTTTCTGTTCTGTTTACTAAAATGCATCTCCACCAAAGTTAGGGCATTCCCTTTGTGAGTGACCTTAACGGAGGTGGGGTGTTACACTTGGTATCAGAGCTAAAGGTTACCAGATTAGATAAAAGTTTTTGAAAACTATTTTCAAAAAGGTTTTAAAAGGAAGTATTTTCAAAATTAAAGCTTATTTTGAAAAACATGATCCCCAAGAGCCATATATCTTTCTTTCAGTCCTTTTTGTATTGAACCTTTCCTTTTTCGTTTCAGCATGTCTGAAGCATCTGAGATACCAGAGGGTGTCCATGTACCCGGTTGGTTTCGTCAATATCTTGAGGCTAGGACCGCCGCTGCAGGTCCAGCAAATGATCCCCCACCCCCTCCTCGTGCAATTGCTTTCTCAAAGATCTGTAGAGATTTTAGGGCCATGGGTGGAAAGGATTTCAAAGGAACTGAATCATTCGTAGAAGCGAGGAATTGGCTCAAAGAAACTGAGGATCTATTCGTTATCTTCGAGGTGGACGATAGGCAGAAGGTACAGTTGGCGGTATGGTTGCTCAAAGACGAAGCTTCCTACTGGTGGGAAGTCACTAACGCCGAGAGGCCGGTCGAGACATGGATGGATTTCAGAACAAGGTTTGAGACAAAATTCCTCTCGCAAGTTGAACGAAGTTTACAATTGGAAAAGTTCTTGTCTCTTAAGCAAGGAAGTATGACGGTCAAGGAATACGTCAACCAGTTCAACCAACTAGCAAGATTCGGATTGGATTTAGTCAGCACTCAGCATAAAAAGGCTCTCCGCTTTGTTAAAGGATTGAATGAGCCACTGCACAGCCTAGCCATGACCCATGTACCCATGGGAGCAACTTACGAGAAATTGGTGGATATGGCACTACTGCACGAGGAAGACAAGGGCCCGAAAGAGACAAAGAAGGAAGAACCACAGAATAAGAAAGCGGGGCCCAAAAAGGAAACACAAAAGAAGAATGAGAAGTCTGAAGATAAGAAGGGGAAAAAGTGCTTTACTTGTGGAAGCTCGACTCATCTGAACAAGGATTGCAGAAAAAGGAAGGGCGCTTGCTTCAACTGTGGGGAGATGGGACACTTCACTAGGGACTGCCCAAAGAGACGAGGACAAGGAGGGCAGGCGAATAATCTTGAGGCTAGTGGCTAGGATAGAAATAGGAAAATTTCTATAGTAGGTTTAATTTCTTTATCTGATTATGGAGTTAAGACTTTTTCTGATTCTGGTATTTTGATTTTGTAATCGATACTCTGCACTTTAATACTAGTATTATTTCTGAATTCCGCTGTAGGCTCAGACCCATAAGGGTTATGGCCCATCTGTTTGAGATTAAGGTTTGAGGGATATCTGTGTTAGGCGTCACATATGACGCATATATTCTGAGTTTTTGTGGGATATGATTTTATCATGCTTAGCTTCCTAAGAATCATTAGGGAACCTGATTTGTATCGGTAGTCTGTAAATATCTGAATAATTATGATTTCCAGTTTTGACATTGTCTAAAGAAGGTAATCCTCTGAGTGTCAATCTGATATTGATTTCGGTCTTTGGGGTTGATACTTAGGGGAATTATTTTCTCAACCAATGTCTAATGGGAACCAAGTCTTCATTGTATCTGTACTCGCTTCCATCACTAGACTCTATCCTATCGATCGAGTGTTTAACTTATAGATAGGAATCCTAATGGGTGTAAACATGTGTTTGAGACATGTTATGTTTGATGGTTGCAAGTGGATGCAAGTGGTTGCTAGTGGTTGCTCGTGGACGCATATACACACACTAGGCACTAGATCGGCTCGAAAACACTCTCATACTGCATATGGATGTGTGAGCATTTTCAATTCTTGTGGATGAAAAATGGTTGATTCAGCACATGGATGTTGCATTTGAGTGAATGGTTGTGCACTCATATAGAAATAATATATATCATCAGAATTCTATTGCATACATGTTGGACTCATGGCACTGATATAATTCACATTAAGGAGGTCAACTGAATCAGTAGACCGCCTGATCTTTGCATTAGGTAAGGAACATATACACACACTTTTGCATATGTTCATACAACATTAGAAGTTTTCTAAGGACAATGGATGCTTGTGGATGATGATTGAGTAGATGGGTGATTGGATGGTAGGACACATTCTTCTTAACTTGAAGATTTCGGGGACGAAATCCTTTTAAGTGGGGGAGAATGTAACACCCCGTGTATTCTATAACTGTGGAATTAACAAATTAAAGTATAATTAATTTGAAATCAAAGAACTAAGGGAAACGGGATACGCCATTGCGTTCGTCTCGGAAAAATACGCGAAATAGAGTCCGAGTTTTCGAAAAACGGAGTCCGTATGAAGAAGATATAGCCTCCGGAAGTTTCTGAATTAAGTTTAAAATTCGAACAGCTCAGAAAACAAGTTTAAAATTAAAAATCGGGCCCAATTGGCCAGGGCGGGAAAATTCCCGCCTAAGGCACCCAGGTCGACTGGGCTGTCGACCTGGTCTAGCCAGGTCGACAGGGCTGTCGACAGGGCTGTCGACCTGGTCCAGACCCAGGTCGAACCCAGTCCACCCTGGCTGGCCTATTCTATGTTGGTCGATTTTCTGTGGTCTGCTTTGTCATTAGGGCTAGGTGGCAGGCTCTAATTGGTCCCTCTTGCGAATGAATGGCTACGATCAATCCAAGCAACATCGATGGTCCTAATCAGTTCATAAACTCTATAAAATGACCCTAGACTCTACCTAGGTTTCTTACACAATTCTCTAGCCTCCATTGCTCTCTTCTTCTAATTAAAAATAAAAATGGCGTCTCTGCTCTGCTGGAATTAAAACTAGAAGATAATCAACATCAGCCTAAGCAACTCAATTCAAACTAGAGATTAAAGTTTCTGCAAAGATTCTACAACAAGTTAAAGTTCTTTCTTTAATCCAATCAAGGCAAGTACAGTTATTCTCCGCTATAAACGTTAATTATAATTTTGATATGCATTTAAAACTGAGTTTGAGGTTGTATATATATTCTCTTCTGTTGGATCTGTTTTCTGTGACTGTTCTGTATTCCTTTCTTCTTTTCTGTTTCTATAGCCAGGCTACCATGAGCCTGTGCCCAATCTCATAAAGAGATTAACGTATGAACGCGAAATTTGGGACAATTAATGAATGATGCGAAATTTGACAAGACTAAATTGAATGTATGACTTTAGGTCTGAGGCATAAAATATATTGGACATGTGACTTGGGATTGGATGCATAAATTTGACTATGAACATGTAATTTATGCGTGTTGTATGCATAGTTATGTTGTAATTTAGATCTGTAATTAATTAGAAAAATAAGCATATGTTATAAACTAGTTTTAGACCTATGCATATTCTGTGATAAAAGAAGAAGAGGAACTACTGTAAGATTACATATGATTTGAGACTTTGGACAAAATGCATATAAAAGTCAAGATTTGATTTTTAGAAGATATGATTTAAAGATTTAGATTTTTGGGTATAGTTTGCATAATGATTCATGACTTAAAAAGAAGAAGATATGGAAGCTTAGGTGTAAAAGATTTGCATTAATTAGGATACCTATTATTGTGATTACACCTAAATAGGGATTTTTGGGATATATGGCACGCATTGGAATTAATGGTTATATTTGGTATAATTTATATGTGAATCTGCTGTAAAATGCTAGTTTAACAAAAATTGGAACATATGTTATAGGGTAAATTATGTCCATATTCTGCGCTATGTAAATATATGCAAACATGGAAGTATATGATCATATTGTGAATCATGACATTATTTAGGCATATGAACTTAGGCCTAATTTATGGTTAGGCAAGGCATGTAAATAGAACCTTTAGAAATATTAAATTTGCTAAATCTGCTAATTTGCCAAGTTGCCTAAACTGCTAGTTTTGTTATATTGCCTAGACTGCTAATTAGATTGAAATGCCTAATCTGTTAAATTTGTCGGTTGAAATGCCTAACCTATTATATGCCAAAATCTGCTAAGTTGCTAAATCTGTTAAATCCGTTATGTCATATAAAATCTGTTATCTGCTATGTTGATATAATCATCTTGTGATTGATATAATCTGAATTGGCATATATATATTGGGCACGCGCATAAACGGTAAATTATTAATTAATTGGCCGCAAAGATAAACATGGCTAACTCGAGGTTAGAATGAGTTTGCGGCGTAAATCTGCCCGGAACCGCCCGGCACATCCAGTGGCCGCAAACAATAGGTTCTAATGTGAGAAGTTAGTCATAACATGCGTAAGACACGAGGTTAGGTCTGGCTTGTGGCAGAAGTCTGCCCGGAACCGCCCGGCATACCCAGCGGCCACAAGCTACCGACCTAATGTGAGAGGTCTGTGCATTAATAATTAATTAATGCAAATCTAAGATAAGAATGACGTCTAAAACGTATTGTGGAAAAATAGAGTTAAACCAAAGGGATTAATAAATGAAGTAAAACCCGTCCATGAATTTGTAGGCCCAATACAAAGTTAGACAAATCTGAAAAATCTGTACATCTGACCCGTTAGTCTGAAAACTTGTTAACTTAATTTGTGAATTAGTAAATCTGAACTCTGTATGTCTGAACTTGTAAACAAGTTAATCTGAAATCTGTTAGTCTGGGGACACAAGGTTAGGAGGGGAATTACTTGTGTCATCTGTTGTTTGGGACCCATATTAGTCAGTAACCCTTTCTGGTATCAAAACTTTGACCCAACAGTAGGTAGGGTCCGGGCACGCTTACTGAACTAATTATAAGTGGTTCATTCTGATAATGGCAAGGGGTGTTGATGGTGCGTTCCAACCGGGTCATGTGCGTGCATGGATCCCGGTCTGCCTCTGAGGATGTAAGACGCCGTGACATCTGTAAATAGGTCTGTGCCAATTGGTTGTCACTTTAGGGAGTGATACACCCTACTGTGGGGCCGACACAGGATATTTATGTATTAGGGAGCCGATTGCTTGGGGTAGGGTTTTAGGGTACGCTTAGTTCTGTCTGTTTCTGTTGGTACCTTCTGTTTCTGTTGGGTGGTAACACCTGTCTGTTTCTGTGTGGTACCGTCTGTTCGGGTGGTAAAGGCCCATTACTAGTGTACACCTAATTCCACATTCTGTTTCCATAGGGATAAATCTGTTTCTTCTTCTGTCTGTTTCTGATCGGGTAGTAAAGGCCCATTATTAGCATTCTGTTTCTGTTAAAGTATTCTGTACCCGTTCCTGCTTCAATTTAGACATTAGGGTGACACCTAATTCTGCTATACTAGTATTAGTGCAGAGAAGTGTAAAACAATAGTTTATATCATCCTGTTTTTCTGTTATATCTGCTACACCTGTTATAGTTATCTCACATCCAGTTTTATGTTCATATCATATTATTATTATCTGTTCATATGCTGAAAGTCACTGGACTTGCCAGACTTTTTGTCTGACCCTTGTTGTTTCGCCTCCTTTCTTCCGTTTCCCCCCTAGGTTATCCAAGGAGGGATATACTTTAGCTTGATCTGGATTTCTCTTTGCTTGAAGTGCTTAAAGTATGGCTTGGCTCTGTATAGCTTCCGTTCCATGGGGATTATGATTTTAAACTATGCATTTTGAAGGCTTTTGTACAAGACTGATATTTTGTACTTGAATTCTGAAATTGAAAGGATGTAACCATATTAATTTTCTGTTTCCGCTGTAATAAAGTTAAAAATTTTCAAGTACTGTTTTATCTGTCTTGTAAGTTTCTGTTTTGTTTACTAAAATGCATCTCCACCAAAGTTAAGGCATTCCCTTTGTGAGTGACCTTAACGGAGGTGGGGTGTTACACCTCCGGTTTCATTCAGACCCAGAACGGACTTGTAAATGGACTGTGTGTCTGACATTGGATTTTAGTCCGTGTGATTGATCTCAATTAAATATATATCTGTTTGGCGGTGGAGAATTTATTCCCTTGCTTAACGCCCTTCTCTGTGACGTACGAGCTCAGGGGTTATATACTGATGGATATCAAACGCATGGAGTGAATTGCCTGTGTGGCAATTGATCGAGGCTTCTGTTGAAAAGCAAAGTCTTGTGGTTGATGATCGAAGCACGGCCTTTGTGGCGTAGCTTTGTGTAACGTTTACTTCGCGAGTTTCGCACCCCGGTTGTGAACGAAAAACGGGAGAGGACCTCAGGGAGGGCATGCGTTTCTTTCTAGCTAGGGTGGTGTCAGTGACCTACCAGCCCTGACAGTTATATACTTTTCACCTGTGTGGTTGTTGCTGTTGCAAGGCGCCTCGGTTTGATCGGACGATCCGGGTCCGATGGAGTCATTCGTTGGCTCATTTACGCCCCAAAGGGCGGGGAGACGTAGTGTTCAGGCATTTTAATCCACATTGGTGGACCGGCCCTATCGCTCCAAGGGTCACTCGAGCTGTGATCCTATGGCTCGGGCTAGAGAGTCACGAATCGGTGGAGGACGATCCCTGGCCTCGGTTCACAGACGAAAATCCAATTTCCAAATACGTGATATTTGCAATTTATTTGTAAACCTATATATGGCGACATAGTGGCATGGGACGCTCATGTCGCCTATGATTGATACTTATGATTTGAAGTTGTTTTATACACTATGCACTTATTATAGTATCAAATGATTTGTTTTAAACGTATCAAGCATTCTTTGGCTGTTATAAGGGAAAACCCTATCCCCCGGCTTGCGTTGCATTGTATGATAGGACCTGGGTCTTATAACAACTTCATTTTTCTTTATTTAGCATTGCGCTGTTTGTTTTATGCACTGGTATTCTTGGGAGGAAACCAGTTCCGTGTTATACGGCGTGGTCCCTTGATTTACCTAACTTTAAAAATAAAGATTAACTGTTTTAGTTCTCACACCAGTCACATGACTGACCTAGAGTTTATTGTTTTGACCTAAACTCTGGGTGCCCTTATTTTGACACGGGCAGCTAGTAGTTTTGGTTTTGCAGATTTATATTCTTAGGATCCTGGTTTACAGCTGGAAGGATATCCGGAAAGCTTTGTATCCGTATATCTCCTTCAGTTGTGTATTGTATTATTTTCCTCTGCGATGTATTTAAATGTAATTTAAATCTCTGATGTTTCTGTGTTTATTCATTTATACTCTGTATATTCTTGTAATCTGATGCATTGTTGTGATATACAACGAAATGTTCTTTTATATGCGTTCTGATTTGTCGTGTTCTCAAAACAATTCGTTCTTTCTCTTCTCTTCGGAGACCGGGGAAGTTCGGGTCGTTTCAATTATGTCATTTAACAAAAAGAGTAGAATAATATAAATTCTCCATGTTTTAAACTTATAAAACATGTTTACATTAAAACGTATATTTTAATATAATGAATGGTTTAACAAAATTTGTTCATGTTTTAAAATGTAAAACATGGTAACATTAAAATTTCTAGTTTAATGCAATATATGAAAAGAACATTTTTTTCCATAAACGTTAGTATTAGAAAAAAGAACACTTTTGTCAAAATGCTTAGTTAGAATTAAAACATCGCTTTCGTTAAAAGTGTTTATCAAGAAATAAACTAGTCATTTGTTTAAGGTTAAAATTAACATGTCATTTAAATAAAAACATGTTATGTAAAAACATGTTTTCATTTAAAAATCATATTTTAAATATCATGAACAGAATATAGAAAAAGTCATGTTTTAAATAAAAACATGTTTACATTTAAAATTTCACATTTTAAATGTAATTTTAGGGTACATAGAGAAGTCACATTTTTATTTTGAAATGTTGCATTTGATTAAAAATGCCTTTTAGTTATAAAATGTTGTATTAATATGTCATTTTGTTAAGAATAGTTAATTAGAATAAAAATATCATTTATGTTAGCATTCAAAGAACGACATTTATGTTAGCATTCAAAGAACGACATTTATGTTAGAATTAAAAGAACATTTATGTTAGAAATAAACATTTATGTTGGAATTCAAAAATATGTTACACTGCCATTAACAAGTTTCCTGACTTGTTTATGTTGATTGGGACGATAATTTTTACACATCGCCCAAGTGCACAAATAATTTATTTAATTATTTGTTATATGTTATGTGTTGGTTGAAAACCCCACACGGGTCTTGGGATGATATTCACGCATCTCCCTTGTGATTAGTTTAAGCGTTATTTATTTGATGCTTATACAGTATTAATATTCACTTTGGATGTTTTGATGTTATTAATGATTTTTATCATTAGTGTAGAATACATTGCGGTGTTTGAAATCCACATAATTAAATTATATGGTAGTTGTTGGGTCCCATTCCAATTTTGAATTAAAAGAATATTTTAATACAATATTCAGTTAAAGGAAATCAAATAATGGTTTTGATCTTTTAAAGTTCAAAAGATTTTATTATATGGGTTAAAAAGTCACAATGAAAAGGGTTGAGTTTAAAATACGAAACGGGTCATGACAAGAGGTTAAGCCCAACTTATGGGATAAGTCTGCCCGGAACCAACCGGCATATCCAGCATCCATAAGTCACAGGCTTAATGTGGGAGGTCTGGCGCAGTATAAAATACAAATGAATAAGAAATTGAATTGACCTATTTAATCTGTTTTAAATAGAAACGCGTTTTAAACCAAACGTGTTTACCGACTTAATGTATTCATTTTAAAATGAATATTAAAAAGAAGTGATTTGTAAACTTAATATTTTAGAAATATTAATATTTTTAAATATGATAAGAAAATAAAACATTCAATTTAGACTTTAAATTGAAATAAAGTTAAAACTGTTTTAAGGCGAATTTATAAATATTTTATAAAGTACGATTTAAATAGAAATCGACGATATAATATATATTAAATAAATAAATATATATATATATTTAATGGCCTGAATAGAACGCGTCGCGCAGCGACCGTTCGCGAATCTCGACCATTAACTTTAAATGGATGTAACGGGAGATCCGACCGTCGGATTCTCCTAAAACCGGAACCGTTGGGTTCGTATCGAAAAGAGCTTTTCAATGAATATAAGAGTTTTAAAATCTAACAGTTGGATTTGGAATTATGTCCAAATCAAATTTAGAAAAGGTCGCTATGGATGCAGTTCGGTGGCCGTTATTGGAAACCGACTGTACGAGCGAAAATAAAATTATTAAAAATATGGAAATATTATGTAAAATCATAATAAATGATTTAAAAGGAATTTAGATGAAAATTTTCAATAGTGAAGAGATAAAAATATATTTTATCGATATGAACTAGTTATTAACTAGAACAAATCTTATAATTAAGATTTAATAAAGTTTTCCAATAAGTTAATATTTACTTGGAATTAAATAGAATAAATTGGATTTTTGGGTTGTCGTGAATGGTGTCTTAAATAACATTGTTCTTAACCCCAGTTGAGAAAAGAATAAATCTTTTAATTAAGATTTATAGAGTTTCAATCATATTTGATAATTGGAATAAAATGAAATGTAAATTGGATTTATCGTGAACAGTGTTTTAAACGACACTTGTTCTTTAACCCAGTTTGCAGTGAAATATAATTTGGGATTTATGAATCTCTTATTTAGATTCAAAATGGAATATTTTCCAAGAGTAACGTTTTCCAATTTAATATATTAAATTGGGATTAAATGGGATTTGATTTAATAATATTCGAGATGAGCTTCTGTAAAAGAAGGCCGTTAATATATATGGAATTTAAAATGCTTTGCCGTTATTACATTTATATTAATAGCCCGATACAGAAATTCATATCGATTATACATTGGTCTGATTTCTATGAAAATCCCCTATTTAATGGAGATGAATTTGTGTTTATCGTGAACAATGTTTTAAATGACATTAGTTCTTTAACTCAAATAAGGATAAGATTAATTTCTTAAAATTAAATAATGATTTTGATATTTAAAACCAAATTGGAGTTTTTAATAAATCTTTAAAAGAAAAGATTTAAGAATAAACTTAAAGGATTTATCTTTGATAGAATAATATGAATATTTTATTAGAAGAATATTCTGAATTGGAATGTGGCATTGGATGTGTTTTTATAGTACTTGATTTTTAATTATAAAATACGTGAGTTATTCGGGAAGACCGGGTTTAACCCATTCCGAATAATTACTACGACGATGAAGAGTCGAAGATGAAGACGGTGGTTGAAGACCGACGATCTTCACATCGGATGGATGTGTTGCTACAGAGACCCTTGATGGGAGTAGCTACCTTGAAGGGGCTTCAGTGGTGGCTGTCCGGACTATTGTCGATTGTTCGGATTTGGTTTTCTCTCAGACCCAGAGCATAAGCTAGTAAATGGATGCGTGTCTGACATTGGATTTCGTTCCATGTGAATCAAATCGATTTCTGTTAATGTATGTCTGTTTGGTGGTGGAGGATTTATTCTCCACTTAACACCCTAGTATATATTAATAGTGATTGATCGCATGGTGTGAATTGTCAATGTGGCACGCCAAGATGCAAATGATCAAGGCTTTTGTTGAAAAGCAGGGCCTTGTGGGATGATCAATGCATAGCCTATTACGGCATAGCTTTGTGTATATCGTGACTTCGCGAGCCTCACACCGCGGTATGAGTCAAAAACGGGATATGGACTGTAGGGAGTGCACACGTTTCTTTCTAGCTAGTGGTAGTGTCAGTGCTTTAACACGGCCCAGCATTTTACTTATGTGGATGATGGATTTTGAGGTGCCTCGGATTTTTATTGGCCGATAGTGGTCATATTATAGGTTCAAAGGAACCGGGAAACGTGTGTTCAGGCATAACCAATCCACTGCCGATAGGCGGGGACCGGCCCTACCGCATCTAAGGGTTCACTACGGGGGATCTTGAGGCATTTGCTAGAGTGTCTCGAATCGGAGAGGAGCTTGCCCCTAACCTCGACTCATGATGGAAATCCAATTTTCAATACGACCTTGCGGTTTTGAATGTAGAACTAGTATGGCGACATGATATATGGTACCCATGCCGTCTATGATTAATACATTATGATTGAAATGTTTTTATTGGAATATATACACACTAATACTAAATCCGTTTTACTGTATCAAGCATCTTTTGACCATTATAAGGTAAAACCCTCTCCTCCGGTTTGCGTTGCATTGTGTGATGGGACTTGGGTCTTATAATGGTTTCATTTTTCTAAAAAGCATAGCGTTATTTGAACGATTTACTTTACTTATGCACTGGCAATCCAATGGAGTAAACCCGTTCCGCGTTAGCGGCGTGGTCCTGTGAATAGCCTTATCATTAGATTAGTTTAGTTAAGATTTCTCATACCAGTCCCATGACTGATCTGTAGTTTGTTTCACTGGCAAACTCGGGTGCCCATATTTTTCCACACGGGCAGTCGAGTAGCTTGTTTTGCAGATATCTATTCTTTTAGCAGGATCCTGGATTGAAGCTTAAAGCTGTGCCCAAAGCATTTATAGTCTTCCGCTGTGTATTGTATTTATGTATTGTAATTTAACTTTCGCTGTATCATTCCTTTAATTGATGTACTCTGATATTCTGTACTCTGATGTAACATTATTGTAATGTCTATAAAAGTCTATTGTTATTTGTTCTTATGAATTGTATTCCCAAAGTTAACGTATGCGAGTTTTGAATGGTCTTGGTTGATTTTGCGATCGATTAGGTCCGGGCAAAATTCGTGTCGTTACATCGTCTTTCCTATTATCAAATATAATCTTTCTTGTGTATAAAAAACTAATCTTTACGTTATTCAAAATCAAATATTTATGCGATGTTTAAATATTCTAAAACAATGCTAGTTTCAGTTTTAACAACATGTACATTTCAGTTTTAACAAATAAAATAAATAAAATAAAATAAAAGAGAAGGGGGGAAGACTCACTGCTTAGCGGAGAATGTGACGGCCCGCCCCGCACCAACCGACATTTACTCCAAAGGTGCGCTGCACACATGTCCAGTTAGCACGGGACGATCGTCAGAAGGGAAGAAAGGAGATGAAGAATCAACAAGGAACATGTAGAATGTCTCACAGCGCATAGAACAAAATATAATAACAACATACTTGACATAAAACAGGTGAGACAGTGCATAAGCTGAAAACAAACTATCATAGCAGCGGAAAATCCAAATACAGCTTATGTTCCACATCATCATTATTACAACTTTTCAAAATGTCTCTAAAGGTAAAAGT
The DNA here is from genome assembly GCA_030737875.1 of Allium sativum. Classification (NCBI taxonomy): domain Eukaryota; kingdom Viridiplantae; phylum Streptophyta; class Magnoliopsida; order Asparagales; family Amaryllidaceae; genus Allium; species Allium sativum. The sequence goes on from CM060918.1 coordinate 943,249,288, forward strand.
AAGATAAGGGAGGTACACTACTAATGCCCAAGTAGTGACCACCAACGACACAGGGAGAATATCTATATATCATACGTGGAAGCCTCCTGCTCGCCTCCGGATCAGCTACTCGTGCATCACCAGCTAACCTGTCTCTAGTCTGCTCGTTTAGGAGCACCCAGAGTAATAAGAAGAGACATAAAACCCTGGGTCAGACAAAGTCTGGTGTGAGCGATAAACATCTAAACAGAACAATAAAAGGTATACTAAACCATACCTGAACCTGGACCTGCAACCAAAGAGTTAGCACTACATACTGTACAACACTCTGAGGTGCCACTGAACAAATGGTGTAAAGTTAATGGGGGTGGGAGTGTGCATGTCATAGTGATGGCAAACAATCAAGCATAGCAACCATCCTCGCATCTCTCACTCAGTGCGTAAAGCATACGATATCCACCACTTCGATCACCCAATACTTTGCTATGATCACTCTGCCCCATGAAGTCACAACGACTTCACTGCACTGATCCATAGCCACTAGTCCTTCGCTATGTCCACTTTTCCCCATGGAGTCGTACACACCCCACTGCACTGGCCCATAGCCTTACTAATCCTTTACTATGTCCACTCTGCCCCATGGGGTCACAATGGCTTCACTGCAATGGCTCATAGTCTTACTACGATCACTTTGCCCCTCGAGTCACAATGACTTTACTGCATTGATACGTAGCCCGTCATTCCTTTCCAGTGGTGAATTGAAGTTATGAACATCAACAACTCCTTAGCACACGTCCTGCAGCAAAGCCCAATCATGAAGTGAACTCATTATTTCCCCACTGGATCCTGAGCTCTAACTTCCATTTGGACTACCTTTGCATCTCGGGTTATTGGTCATCACCGGATCGGTTCAGATCGTCACCTTCATGTCATAGCGGTTCGGATCGGCCTTCAGTATCCCCCACGGATCAATTCGTGCCAAGCTTCTTCGGATCGGATCGGCCTCCATCAGAGCACACCGGGTCGGGTCGTAGTCTCCATCTGGTGGCGGTTCGGATCGGCCTCTTCCAAAGCACACCGGGTCGGATCGCAGTCTCCAAGCCCAATCGTAGTACATCGGTTCGGGTCGGGGTACTCTGGCAGATCGGGTCGGTCTTGATCTCCTCCAAGTCTCAAGTCATCTCGTGGCATGCAGGCTTGGTTCGGGTGCAAGGGGCTGGATCGTGGATGGGCCACACGAACGGTTCGGACCTCCACATCCGATCCGATCTGATCCCTGTCCATTTCCTGCATTTTGTCCAGCGAGTTGTTTACGCCATTCGACGGCATTTTCGACCACTCTAGCTATTCTAATCAATCACAAAGCATACCACAAAGTCATAGCAACAAATAGAAGTGGCCTCAAACACCAAAACATCAATATGATAGGTTAAAATGGACCAAACATAGCCAAAACCCCATATTTTCCCTTAAGCATGTTCAAGCATAATTAATGATAGGATTAGCAAAACTTAACCAAATTAACACAAGTTTCTAACAGAGGTCTAAAACATTATTTAGGAATTTATAAATATTTTTCCAGATTTTATTAGTGTATAAATTCGCTAATCAACACTAATTACCCTTAATTAACCATAATTAGTGAGGAACTATGCAAATCACTCACCCTAGCCACAGATAAACCTTAGATCTAAAATAAATCTCTGATATGGCGCGAATATCAATGCCAAACAACAGCTCTAATCTTGATTTGGTGATGATCTCCCTTGATTTGACGTTGCTAAGCTTAATCCTTAATTAGAAAGTGATTTGGATGTGATTTAGAGGTTGGAGGCCATTTTTAGGGTTTCTAAGAGGTAAGTGGAGGCTAGAAAACTGAAATGGAATGAAATCCTAACTCTTTTCAGCCTCCTCATAACCCTAATCCCGAAATGGGTTATGGGCCCATTCACTAATCACCCTATTTGGCCCGGTTAAGCAGTTTTTCACCTTCCAAACCTTATTTCAGCCATATCTCCCAAACGGTAAGTCCGTTTGCTATTATGACCACTCTACGGAAAGGTAAACATCAAACAAATCTAATGGAAGTGGTTTCAGGTCAAAATTCCTTTCCAATCAAAAGTTATGGCCGAAACAAGATCAGCTAGGGGCAAAACGATCATTTAAAAATCGGCAAAAATCATGAACATGGGAAATGACCTCAATAGTCATTTCCCAACTTTACATGACCATACGACCTCATATGAGAAAGAATTATTCTACGATCCTCCGATGCGTAGAATGCGGGTTGTTGTAGAAGGGGTCGGAGATGGTCTGGGTAGCGGCGGTGGAAGGGTGGTGATGGCGGAGGAGGGGGGCGGGCGATGCGTCGAACGGGGGTCTGGTCTCTCGGCTAGGGCTTCTTCGATGGCGCGATGAGGTGAGGTAGGGGAAGAAAGGAAGGCGGAGGAGGAGGGGACAGGTTGGAGGAGATGGAGGCGGCGCCGCCTCTGCTTGGGGGAGGGGGCACGATCGATCTGAGTCGATCTTCCATTTTTATTATTTCTTCTAATTCATGGGAAATGAAATGGGAAAGGGGAGGGGGATAAGTGAAAACAAATTTATATATATTATTATTCTTCTTTAAAAGGTTGACTTTTTATTCGAACTTCAAACGAGACCCAACGACTGTCGTCCCTAGCGTATTACCCCTATTCCGAACACAATGGGATATGTTTCATAGCCCATTTCGGCTATTTCAACCAATTTCCGTCAAAATCAAAATATAAATCTATATATTGAATTTGAATGCACATTTCAATTTATCAGGGCCACATACGGACTCTAAAAATTCCCGAAAAATATTTTCTAGATTCGTATTGACGATACAGTTCTAACAAAACTAATTTCGTCAAATTTGAAGACCGTTTGAAAAATGGCCATTTTCTGGTTGATCGAAATTGACTGAAATTGTCAAAACATGTTTAACTTCTCCATGCTCACATGATTCAGAAAATTATGAATCTTGGAACCTAGCAATAATTTGACATTCTGGATCCAACAAAAGTGGTTTCGTCAAAAACAGATGTCGTTTGCAAAATTTCCATTTTTAAGGGCCAAAATTCCACGACTATTCTGAATTTTCAACTGGGCATAACTTTTTTTTCCCGCTATGAAATTTCAATTTTTCGTATTCGTTGGAAAGATATTTTCAAATAGATTCTAATATTTTTGGTTTCTCCAAAATCCGGTTTATTTGGAATCCTGTACATTCATTTGAACTTTGAAATTGGATTTTCAAACTACCACGCCATTTTCAATTCCTTTTATAATTAGAAGTAAATAATTATATTCTAACAACGATTCATATAAATATACACATTCTAATTCTATTAAAAATAAATTTCTCGTTGTTATTATTTAAAATAAATCATTTTAAATATTCAAAATTCACTAAAATTGCCAAAATAAAAATTTTAAATTGGTTCGGATTTCCGGGTTATTACAACAACGTGTATGGATGAATGTCTGATAGAGTATATCTAATAGATCGCGTAAGTTGATCGCTTCAAACATATTTACATTAGTGGCAGAGGAATTCGTTTCTCTAAGCTTTATACCCGTGATATTTCTGGGGAAATCAATTTGTGATTTGGCGGGTATGACGATGTGGCATTCAAAGTGAATGAAGGTGGGATCTTCAAAATACGTTATAACCTCAAGCCTCATCAACCGAGAAATGAAAAAAATCGTGATGGCTAAGTGGGTCGCACCCAATTAGGGTATATTGTCACCATCTAGAGAATACTCATATTTGTTATTTCTTTTCGTTTATGTATCTCCCGGGAACAGTTATGTTGGTATACCAACTGTAAGGTGACAATATATTCGGAACATTCAAGCGAAATGAATGGTCGGTCATGTGTGGCTGAGTTACAAGATGTTCTTATTGAACTCCAGTGTATCCCTACTAGAGTACACTGATCGGAAGGTGGATCCATACTTTGTCATAGTTGGAAATCCAGTCTCCAATAAGAGCACGCAGTTTTGATTTGTATATTATATATGTGGAACGTGAGATGCAAGCGTTCTACTAGGTTGTTATTTACTTGTATTAGACACTATTATAATATCAGGAAAGAATTGATTTTAATTTTTTTTGGGTTATCGTAAGGTAAAAAACCATCCGTATTTATGTGTGGATCGGTCTTACGATTATCTTTTCTTTTGAAAAGGATTTTGAAAAGTTAAATTGAATGATTGGAGTTTACTTACACCAGTCCCATGACTGACCCAAAGTTTATTTTGTTTTATTTTTGCCCTAAACTCTTGGGTGCTCAAATTTGTACGGACAATCAAGTAGTTGGAATTTTATGGATATACTTGGAAGAGATTGGAGCAGGAGGCTTCAACTTTTAGTTATATATAGAGTTATTTCCGCCGTGATATATATGTGATGTACCCTGATGATACATGTAAGTACAGATACAGTTTTGTATTTCAAAGTTATGTTATATAATATATTTTATTCGTTCCGCTGTGAGATTCATGTTTATTCAGATTTTGTTCTATTGTGGTTTTCTTTTTCTTCTATTCTAAATTTCTTTCTTTCTATTTCTCACCCTCTAACTTCATTCTTTTAATGATCCGGTATTTTCGATATTTGAACAGTCAACATGGTGTTTTGTGTTGTTTTTCAGAGTCGAAAATCCTTGGGTCGTTATAGAAATCACCAATAAAGTGTTTCCAGAAGAAATGGCGACCCAAAATAAAAGATGAAGCCTTTAGTCAGCAGAAATTGGTGTCAAGATATCCTCCAGTTTGTGATAGAACTTTCCCTTTTTGTATACCAAAATCCTAAATATGGGTTCTACATAAATAAATATAAGCATAAATGGATAAGAAGAAACCAGAAGCTGCATGTTTTATGCTTTGATGACCGGCTATTTAATTATATTATGATTTTTAAGCCCAAAAAACACTGCTTGCACATATCAAAATCACTCAATTTGAATCATAATTTGACCTAAATGGACTCCAAAAAGGAATATCAAAAACAATAAATAAGATTAACTTAAGAAGTTCAGATTGAAACCCAAAAGTGTCGAATTATGATTGAAATTTATGAGCCCTTCATGAGTATCATGAACGACTATGATTAACCGACTTAAACCCAAAGAGGTCAATGATAAATCGGGGAATCAAAACCCTAAACAACTCAAAATCCATAAATAAATTATGTAAATTAGAGTAAAATGAAAGATTTTCCTGAAATTAATGATTGAATTCGAAAAATTAAACTTTTTTCATGAGGTTTGTGCTTGAAGCTTCGAAATGATGTTTGTAGGTGAGAAGAGAAGATAGAAAAAGAGTACGCTATTTGTAAAAAAACAAAGACATCAAAGAAGAAAGAATAGCTGTTGATTGAGATCTAACTGTCCAGATGGGAATGCCAAGAAGATGGAATGATGTCACATGCATTGAAAATTGGAGTAGCATATTGAAAAGTAAAGTTCACTCTTCACCAACGGGGTAGAGGAGGGAGGGGCAAATTCTATCCCCAAAATAACCAAGGGAAGTCCGAAAGGAAGAACTAGGTTGAAGGGGTGATAAGGCCAGTAGTCGTCCAGTAAAAGTGAAATTAAATCATCAATAGATGCTTTCAGAGTAAAATATGAAGAGTCAAAGGATTCTCTTTCTTCAAGGAAAGCCCTTGTCATCTTAACCAAAAGGGCAAGAGCATAGATTTGCCATCTCAAGCATGAAAAGTTAGGCTTAGTATACCTCTTAGATGCTTGAAAGGGAAATACATAAAAGTTTAAGCCTTCACCAACCAGGGAACGCACAAAGCTTCCATGTGCACTTCCGCTAGAAAGCTGGGCGAACCCCATATACTAGGAGAAGGCCCAATGCACACCTACAAATACAACCTTGAGGGTCCATAATCGGGACCCAATATCTCATTTCTCAATCTTGTAATCATAATTTTAAGTAGTAAACCCTATTTCTAAATAGATTTGAAAAAAAAGAGTTTGTAATTGTAGGGATCATTAATAAACCGTTTTTGCCAAGCAATTAAGATAATAAAGTCATAATTATTTTATTACTATTCGAGTCTGTAATCGCAGGGATCATTAATAAAGCGTTTTTGCCAAGCAATTAAGATAATGAAGTCATAATTATTTTATTACTATTCGAGTCTGTAATTGCAGGGATCATTAATAAAGCGGTTTTGCCAAGTAATTAAGATAATGAAGTCATAATTATTTTATTATTATTCTATTATTGTCATAACCTTTCAGGTTTCCAATCCAGTGGTTCCGAAGTAAAAGATCAAAGTGTTTACTAAGAGGTTATGAAAGGTCATAATCATCACTTAGGTCAATACCAAGATCAGGATATCCAAAACCCTACAGAATATTGACTACTGATACTTGCCTAAGATAATTCAATCTAGCTAAGACCCTAGATCCTACCCCAACCACCTGATAGGTCCATCGTTAGCCTAACTTAAACGGCCTAAACTTGTAATCATATGGTGGTTTCCCGAGGGCTACCAACTCGTTAATTCAATACTCCCTTTCTACATTACCAAGAGATCCAACACTTATCATACCAAAAGGATATACCAGGGACTAACATGGATTCTTTTAATGGAAATGATAAGTTATTTTGGGTTATGACACCTTGGGTCATTAACATATTCGAAAGAGTTACACCGAAACCATAGAAGAGATATTAACCAAATTCGACCCAGATGGAGGATGCAAGCTGCTCACAAATAAACTACTATCTTCTATACCACAAAAATATTGTCATTAAATCTTTCTTTCCATAGGAATTCACTTTCGAAAAGTCGCCAGAAGCACACTACACGAATTTAATTATGGTATTCAAACCGGACTCACTCCTTTCATAAGCTTGGGATTCTACTGGAATACATTATTTTGTGGTGTTAACCATAAATTTGGCTAGCAGTAACATCCACTAAATAAGTTAGAAACTATCATTAGTTTCTCTTTCCTGATAAAATAATAGATAAAAGTATCAAATTAATGTCGGCCCTTACGAGTTACATGAGCACAAACATGTTCACCACTGTAGTGTTTTAGATCTGATCGACTAAGCATAAGTTCACCTCCTTTAGTTTTTCTCTCATCTAAAACGACGATACAAGTTATTTCACAATCCCTGGCTCATCATATTGTACCTGGAATAGTTTGTCTGTTTAGCTATGCCATGCTCATCCAGATCAATTGGTATGTTGAACTTAACCGAACAAAGTTCATTTAGGGCTATTCTTCTTAGTTTTCAAAATGGGATTTTGTGAATCACTAAATAAAAATGTTAAACTAATAAAGGATTTAAATTATTGATCGAATATTCAAAGGATTCATGCTATCACACCTTATCAAGACATATGAAACTCGATTTCCACTTAAATAACCTGTTCAATGTCACTCCTTATCAAAATAATGACTGATAAAAGGCCAAATGTCGATAAAAAGATGCCTAACACATAAGCAATAAATAAGGAACAAACCAAAGTTTTTGTATTGGGAAAAAACATTTTGTATGACTGGAAAGGAGTGAGATTTCACATGTATTTCTTCTATTTTTTAAGCAAATAGATCAAAATTTGATAATTGAACTCTAAATAAAATTAATCATGAAACAAATAATTATTAATAAAAGGCTAAGTGCGGATATAATCAATCATACACGATAATAAAGAAATATACAAACGTCATATGATTAAATGGAAGAACGTTATAAAGCAAAAAAATCATATTAGGAAATAAGTAATAATAAAAGTAGGTTATCGAATAGAAATTTTGTAATTACACAAATATAGCGAAAAATCTAATAAAGGTAAGTTTGTTATTTCAAAATATACACTATTGGACAATATATAATTATTTTTTCTAAAATGGGAACATATAATTTAAATACATTAAGTGCCTTCAGAAGAAGACAAGTACTCAGTTATGTTAGTCAATATTCCAACAGCTGGTACTTGGATTTTCTTTTCTATGAGCTTTTATTTCCTTGAAGAAAAATCTTTTCTACATATTTTTAGAAAAAACATTAAGTATTGTTTTACCAAAAGAAATGATAAACAATTGGCCCCGCATGCAAAGACAAGAAATGTGTGAAAGAGACAACCTCAATAAGTCGAGCTTACAATAACAACCACAACATCGTTTTTGGTATATGGAAACATATCAGAGAAATTGGCTTGACTTAAAATGGATAATGGATTTGTTTCCATTGAAACATTTTCAGGGCTTGGTTTCAGCTATTATAAATACTGGAAATATAACATATTTTCTAAGAAAAAACTAGGTTACTAGCACTAAATCCTTCTTACTTGAGTTCAAACATTTAAATTTAACTATTAACCCTAAATTTACTAAAGCGTTATGCCCTAAGTGCATATCTAATCATGAACAATTATATGTTAGAACAAAGCTTTCAAACTGCAATAAAACCGTAAGTGTAACGACCCGCCTTTTGCCCGATTCTCGCCGGTAATTAAACCGACTCAAATCGTTCATAAAGACGAATTGTTATGGGTACTTACATACATTGAACAAAACAACAGAACTTTTCATTGAATAATTCAATTTTACATCAGAGTTACATGAATATCAGAGTGACACATAAATATACACAGCGGAAGAAATAAAACTCTCAACGGAAGAACATTATCTGATACAGCGGAAGCTCCAACTCTAGCGCGAACTCTAACTCCGGAAGCACTTGAATCTTCTCCACAATCCATAACTGCAACTAAACACTAGCTGCCCGTGTGGAAATTAGTGGGCACCCAGAGTTTAGGAAGGAACAATAAACTCCAGGTCAGTCGTGGGACTGGTGTGAGAACTCAAAAACAGTTATCATTCAGGTTTCATTTTTAAAGTTGGGTAATTCAACGGACCACGCCGCTAATGCGGAACGGGTTTTACTCCATATGAATTCCCGTGCATAGAAATACGCAATGACTTTTGAAAAATGAAGCTATCATAAGCTCGTCCCACATCACACAATGCAAGCGCACACCAGATGGGTGAGTTTTGTCTTATGATAACCAAACATGATTTCATACGTGAAAAATCCTCTTTGATATTATCATATAGTGGAAAACAAATTCGCAATTAAATGTATTAATCCTAGACGGCATGAGTGTCCCATACCACTATGTCGCCATATATAAATACAATCAAAATCGCATGGCTCGTATTGGAGATTTGGATTTCCAACTTGATGATTCCTGGCACGAAAGATCAATCAGGGACTTGAGCGAAGTGTAACGCAACAAATCGCCAGGGCAGTATCTACGGTTTTCGACCAGACGCGGCCCCCCGAACATACCCCATCCCCAGTTCACAAGTGGTTTCCCACTGCTGCAGCACTCATCATCAAATCATATATATATTTACAGATCAAACCGCCAGTTTCTCATCATCCGGTGTGTGAGGTTTGTCGATGTCACGTCATACACAAAGCTACGCTTCGATAAGCCATGCTTTGATCATCATTAGCTCATATTATACTTGGGTATGCCACATTGTCAATATCTCCACATATCACTGATTCAAATTAATACATATTCTCTAAGAACGTAACTTAGAGACGGAGATATTCAATTTGCCACAAATCTGATATGTATTCACATGAATCAGTGCTACGTGGTCAATTACGATGTCAGACACACCATCCATACAAGTCCGTTCCGGGTTTGAACGGAACACAATCCGAAAATCTCCAAATATACTCAGATCTCCTGCCACCCTCGTATCGGGTGTACGGCCCGATCTGAGATGTCAGCAATCGATCCAAAAATCTGGACATTTCCGGTCTTCATTTATCGATTTCAAATCTTGAATTACTTCATAACGTCGTAATATTACTTGGAATGGTTTTCGGACCTATATCCGATCCCGGACTTCCCAAGTAACAAACGTATCTTAAAACAATAGTTACAAATCACACGAGTTTCTAAATTCAAATCTCCTTTCCAAACATTTCCAATTTACTTTGAATTAAATGTTGGATTAAATTCCCCGGAAACCCATTATTCTTAATATTTTCCCAAATTCAACATTTGTCTTCCCAAACTTACATTTCAAACAACTTAATTAATTCGTCGTTACTTGAATAACCAAATCTTTATTTGGATTTTTGATTTCCATTCAAATATCTATATTTCACGTATCAGTTCATATAGAATCAATCGACTTATACTCGATATTAATTCACGAACTCAGGCAACACGATCAAAATCAGGATATGGATATGTTAGTATTTCTGATAGTATTTGTCTGTTCCTATAAATCCATATCGAATATCAGGCGACCAATTTTATTCAAGCACATCTCAATTCCATATCATATGGACGAATCAAGTCCTTTCCATAATGATTCATGTTTGAAGTCTTCAATTCAAATCATTTCAAATAACGTTAAAGCGTTACTGAAAGCGTTGAGAAAATGGTTATTTAATCAAATAACTCCAAATCATTCTAAATTCAAAATTTGACCATAAATCACCTTTACATAATATAAATTCGTACTATTCGGTTTCCGTTGCGGTCGGCGAACTGCATGTATGGCGACCCTTTCGGATTTAAATTTAAACCTAACTCGAAAATCATACGATGGAATTTGAAAATTCTTCTTTTACTCAATATCAGTAGAAATCCGTCGTTTTTTTTTTCGCTTCACGTCAATTCGATTCAATATGTTCAAGTTGTACTTATTTGAAGTTAAAAGTCGATATTATCGAACTGTCGCTGTGCGACGAGCTCGATTTACACTATACGACCTTTGTATAAATATCACTCAATTCGCTTTCAAATAAATAAATTCCACGACTTAGTTTTTAAAACTTACTTCTGAACCTCTTTCCAAAATCTTTTCAAAACCATTATCATGCTAGTCAAACTCGTTTCACATTGCCGAACGAATTATGAAATTTTATTTTTCAAATCTCATTTCATTTCTAATAATCGTTAAGTCTATTCACATCACAAATCTATATTAAATACGTATTTGAATCATTTCAAATTTTAAACTTTGAAATTTAAATTTTCAAATAATCTTTGAGAAGTGAGAATCATTTCCACATTTCTTTTATTGAAAAATTTATACACTACATGATGCCAATTAATTTAAATTCAAAAACCAATTTCAAAATTTAAAGTTACTTTTTTTTTTTCAAATCAAGACAATTATTTTTACCAAAGTTTTTGCTCATTTTGGACGTTACTGAAAAATTTAAATTATTCAAAAATTGTTTTCCTTTTTATGCGAATATTGTTCACCTCAATTCCCGGCTTCCAGACATACCAAATTAAATCAAATTTTCAACCCATTATTAAAATGTTCATTTAAATGAAAGGAAACTTGAATCGATCGCCCGTAAGATTTGCAACTACGGTGCATGCGACTTCACTCAAACAGAACAATTGCAGTAACATAACTAAAAAACATACATCATCCATTCATCGCAACCACCAAATAGATCAAGTGTGTACGGAGCGTTATTGTCAGTAACGCCCGGTGATTTACGGTGTTCATACAGCATACGCATCATCGATCATTCAGCGACAAACAATCAAACATTTCAAACATCCACAATCACTGATTTTCCATCAACTATTATAATTATAACTAAATTATACCAGATTATTTTTACCAAAATAAAATAATTGAAGTGGAGTTCTCACCTTGAGCTTTTCAGAACTATCACCGTCGAGCCTGGTATCAACCGCGTTCCAGTTTACAAACGTTACAAGCGCGCACCGTCTTCGCAACGCGTCTTCATGCACCGTACATCGTTTTGTATTTCTTTTTTTTTTTTTTTTTATAGAGAAAAGCACGGATGTGCTTTGGAGGACCAAAATAGTTGCCACCATGCATGCTTGCGCATGCAACATGCATGCTTGCGCATGCAACATGCTTCAGGCTCATTCTCCACTTCTCTCTCTTTTTCTTTTTTTTAAAGAGGACGGACTGAATGGTTGCGGACCACGGGTTGGCGAGCGGACTAGCAGGCGATGGTGGACTGCGCGGATGTGGAGTTTAAATGAATGCGATGCACTGGCGGACGGATGGACCAGCGGAGAACTGAAGTTGAGCGGATCAAAAGCAATGCATGCAAGCTAGAACACGCTGCTAAGGAGGGAAGTAAGAGGAGAGGTGTGAGGCCGTGGGTTGCAAATGGAAAAGAGGAGGGGAAGGCTGCGAAACCCAACAGAAAAGAGGGGAGAGAAGTGGACGTTGGGGCTTCATTGGAAGGATGCATGTTGCGGGCGCTGGTTGGGTGGACTGATGGTTCGGCTATTGATAGTTTGGGCGGACTGGCACCTCACGCGGGAAGGTAGGGGAAGAAGGAAGGAGCTTTAGTGGAGGAGAAAGAGAGGGAGCAAAGACTGAAGCAGGCGGACTGGGAAAGAGGTGAGGGCGGTGGTGCCACACGTGGAGAGAAGGGAAGCCAACCGAGAAAAGAAATGAGGAGAGGACGGAAAAAGGAAGATGCGAGAGAAGAGAGATTGGTGCATGCGAAAGAAAAATGAACAAAGGACACACGTCCTCACAAGAAAACAATTCACATGCAATGATACACCTAGGCACCCACGTGTCTCTCTTCACCCATGCATTAAGCCACCTCTCTACTCAATTTATTCATGCATCAAGGCATGCAACAATCCATACGTCATTACCATTATTCCATATAGTGTATCTATTATGTTCACTCCCAATTTTTGATTTTTAGAGTTATTTACCGCGAGTTGCACTGAAATAAAATCATCGTCGTAAACAACAACACGCTCTGATTTGAAAACAGCAATAAAACTGGTCTGATTGATCAATTCTGTAAAGCGTCTAAAGGACCACATTTATACCCAAAATACGTTGAAAAATTATCTGCTTATTTTTCAAAATAAAAATTACAGAAAAATTCTAAAAATTATTTTAAAACAGCGCGTACAGAAATCGGATGAATATTTTTAACTGATATTTAATTATAATTTATTTTCAAGTCAAACTACTTTTTAAAATTAAAAATCCATATAAATCTATATATAAAATTGTTTAAACCTTTATATATTAAATATTTCCTTAAAATAAATCTTCAAATTATAAAATTCATATTATAAAGCATTTATATATATATATATACAAAATATTACTATCTATAAATATAAAAACCATTATGTAAAATTTCAAAATCCTAATATTATAATATTATATATATATAATCTTTAAAATAAGTTTTATACAAAATAAAAATAAATTTTCCAAACCAATAAAAAGGAAATTTCAAATATTAAATCTTATTAACTCCAGAAATATGTATTCAGAAAATCTCAAAATGTGCTATGGAAATTCATATTTAAATTTAGAAAATTCTGGTTCGTTACAGTAAGACCTTAATGTTAAAACTTTATATCATAAATCTAATCAAACCAAAAATGGTAAATTTCAAAAATACATAGCAATGTTGATATCAACTTAAAATCCAACTAAATGTCATTAAGTTTGAGCCCATAATAACAAAACCTGACTGAACCAAGAACGCACGATCAACTAGAGGATGGCTCAATTTGAGGGAAAGGACGAAAGCAAAATCACTAAGCGAACTTGACCAAAAGTAATGGCAGGATATTGAACGGATTTTAAAAACGATGAATTTGAGGCATGCTAGGATTTTAACTTGGTTTTTTCTTGTAAAAAAGAATTTGGTTATCAAACGACTATAGTAAGGCAGCAATGCACTTAATAGACAAATGATGATACAAAGATAGTATTCCTCAGTGGATGCCTCAAAAATTTGAAATTCATCCGGATCTACATCTAAAAGACGGACAAATATTTGATATATGGAAGAACAGATGCAAATATGGATGGGGATAATGACAAATCCACATTGAAAAAAATTCATTTTCTTTTTTCATAATTATAGTATAAATTATGTGCATTTTATAATGAAATATACTAATTTATTGTTTTATTAGTGCAGATCTGTGCTACGTACACAGTCGTAGACAGCTTTATGTATAATTTTTTTTATCATGAGTAATTTGTATGCATACCGCAGTAAAGTCGAAGTAGCATGACGAACAACAGATAGTGAATATGAAAATGTCATTTATGGAAATGCATTTTGTCATGTATTACAGTTGAAGGTGTTGCATCGAAAGCTACGTGTGTATGGAAATTATAATGTTTAACTTTGTATATGATTTCAAGTGCTAGTTGAACAGACATCTAAACCTTGGCGCTTTTTCAACATATGTCTAGCATCGGCACCGGCGTCTGTTGAATAAACGTCCGATTCGAGCACAAATACATAATCAAAATCAGTTGAAATATAACCAATTATAAAAATTTGCATTGAGAATGAAATAAGTGTACATAGTACATTTTGTAATATATTATCAAAGATTGGAGAAGACTGTTAGACTTTAACTTTCACATTATTAAATTTAAGCTTATTTCAAAGATTAAATTAAATCTATTATTATGTGCCATAATTCATTTCCTCTTATATTATGTTCTCATACAATAAAAAAACCACATCTATTTTATAGCATCACTACAGCCAATAATCATTAAATCAGTGTTTTGCAAAGGCTGGTATATCATAAAATAGTCAATAAATATCCATATTTTTCCTCTGTTTCATATTGCATACCCTTTTGGTTCACATTATATTTTAAATAAAACAAATTTTAGGTCAGTAGAAGCACGTGCTTCCACTTTTATTACACATTTTTATGGACGTTTAAATATCTATTATTAGAAAATAAAAAGAGTTTTCATATGTACATGAAATAAACTACATAATATGTTAAGAAGTCATGTTCAGAAATAAAACCACAAAAAAATATATTTCAGTTTTATAAACATAATAATCAACACTTGAAGCACAAAAGTGACAAAACATGTTATGTATGCAAATACATAAGTAAAATGTACATGTTTTATATAATATGAATGGCTTAATAACATATGCTACAATGGTCATATGGTATTCACATTAATTCCTGCATCGACCTTTTACTTTCCGCTTCTTTTAACATGTACTTTTACTCTTTAAGCGATCGTAGGAATCTACATAATAATTTTATATAACGCTGAGTTTTTTTACTTATATCGAGAATTTTTAGCAATATAAAACTATAATAAATTATTCACATCAAACTATTTTAGTCCACATGTTTCCATCTTGGAATTTTATATGCCTAAGTTAATTACAGTAATCTTGATTCAACAATTTACAGCAGTAACAATTCATTTGCTTCCTTTTTGGATTTTAAACCATCTCAATTAAAGTATTCTTTATCTTATAAATTTTGGTAAGTCAATTTGTAGCAAAAAGATTTGGGATGCCTGGGGAAGACAAACAAAAGTTGTTGTGTCCATTTATTTTTGTGAATGGGGATTAAGGCCTGAGTGGAAATGACGAAGGCAATAGGATGGTTTTTGAAAAAGGAAAGAAGCAGCTATTGGAGAAATAGAAAGGTGCATCGAAAATGTAAATTTTGAAGGACCATGCTACTTCGACTGCAAAATATGGGGTAAAACTCACAGCATCAAGAAATGGATGGCGGCAATTCACGGGTGGTAGAGAATCCAACAAACCCTGAAGCTGCCGCAGTTTTTTACTTACCCATTCCCGGTTGAAGTGGCATTACCGCGCAATGACTTTTGAGCAAACATGACCTTTTGATTTTTAAATTTCAAAAACGAATGGAATGAGACGGTTTTGCAATAGAAATTGATGGTTTAAATTAAAAGAGAATGAAGGGATTAACAATTCAAAATGAAATGAACAGATTTGCAATTCAGACAGAAACGAATAGTTTTAATTTGAAGAGACAACAAAACGGATTCAACCAAATAAAATTTGAACGATGTTTTTAGGCAACAAAATAAATTTAAAATAGATCCAGTTTTGAACAAAATTGGAAATAAAAAGTGAACGAACAGTTTTGATAATATATAACGAACTATTTTGCATGATATCAAACAAGATTTAGTTTTGACATGGAACAATGGACGGATAAACAATGGACGGATAAACGAGATTATCAAATTAGAAGAAGAGCAGTTTTGAAATACCAAAAGAAAACAAAATCAAAAAATGAGAATTGAATGATGTTTGCAACAACAATCGATAAATGTAAACGACTGATCTAGCTAAGCAAAAATATAAATTTATCAATATAAAAAACAAATTATATAATAATACGAGTTTTAAATATTTAAGTAAAAATTTAAGAATGAATTCAAATTCAAATAACTAAACTCGACTAGATTTATACATTAATTAAGATTGAAATTGAAATTTTTGATTTGTATTATTAAATTATATTTAATCAAAATCAAATTCATTTGTTATATAAAAACCATAATAAATTTAGTTTTAAATCAAAATCAGAATAGTTATTTCAATAAAATACAAATAAATAGAGTTTTAAATAAACAAAATAAAATAGTAATAAAAATTTAAATTAAATAATTAAATGGAAATGCACTTAAAATTGAGGTTGTAACAACTTTAATGGAGATTTAACAAGGGTATATTTGTGGGTGATGTGAGATAAATACAATCAACTACCTAATGCCTATGCAAAATATTAACCTGAACCATTTCTATCTTCATAGTTAACTATAAGTAATTTAATTATATAGATTGCAGTATATGAAGTCATACAAGTAAAACTATCTTGAATGATAATGTTTATCCATATCTTTATCAATAATTCTCTTGGGAGCACAAAGTTTTGGTCTGACCGTGAACTTCCCAAAATGCCCTTATGTATGAGTTTTTAAATATACAAAATAATTATTTAACCTAAAATACCAAATAAATTAGACATTAAATATCACTTATATGGGGATCTAATAAACCTTTTCAACAATTCAAATTTCCTCTTTAATATTGCTCAGAAAGAGGACCCTAAATAGGCTTTCATTGGAAATTTTAATCGCTTCTCATTTTAGTTGCTATTTATTTTAGTTTATGCATTTCATTGGTTCTAATGATACGAATTTCCATGCATAATTTACTGCATCAATTCGGGTTTTTATTAGGCAATTAAAATTTTACATTCCAAAATAGTTTTCTTAAAACCTTTATTATATGTATGCACGATACTATTATATGTATAGACATATTTGTGTTTAAAATTAGAACTAAGATCATTTATATTTGTCATATAGACCTACTAATTCAATTTATTTTCCATACATATAGAAATTAATATTGACGTGGCTATATGGCAATTTCTTATATGGTTAGAAAGCAAATTTAGCACTATATTAATGACATTTTTTGTCTTTATTTGAATACTTACGGCATTAGCAATAGACCAGGCATCATAACCCAATTTATTTAAAACATTATAAGATTACGTATACACGTCAGCGTAGAATCATTCATTCCGTGTTATCAAGAACATTGGGTTCTAGAGAATACTGTTGGACCATTTAAATATCCACCCATTCACATTCATATATCTCATTCTCACCGTTCTTCTATTCACCTCATTTTTATTCTTGATATCTCCATTGCTGCCCCCTTCAAAGCTTTAGCTTAGCTTTCTCCTGTAGGTATATAAAATTTTATCTGTAGCTCTCCATTGCCAGTTTTTGTGTTATCTTTTATTTACTTTTTCTATATAGTACCTGTATGGTACGGTTTTATTATTTTTAAGTACCTACAAAATAAAAATGGACCCGCCATCTCCATGAATACTGGTTCCACTACAAAATCAGATGCCTGTTAATACAAAGCATAAGTGAATCTATTCAATTGACTAATGGAAAAATAATTTGTTTTACTGAAATTGTCTAAGATGTTCGATAATCTACAGTTGGGTAATGATTTTTTTGTTTCTACCGTGTTTTATATAGCAATATAACAGCAAGAATAATTATGCTGAGTTAGGAGAATAGAAAGTCAGATTTGAAATCCAGACGAGGTTCGAGCGATAAATAGTTAGCGGTTGTGCTTTCAGTTACTTGCGGTTTTCAAATCATGTTTTTTTTATTATTCAAATTTCTATGATTTACAACTTTTGAGTTTCTATGCACAATATGCTTTTTATTTATATATATGTTTGAACACACAAATAGTAGAAGCAAGGCTTGAGCACTCTTTTGTGAAATAGAAACTTGAATGATAACAAAGAAGCCTGTCAGGCAAGATGCATACGGTGTGTGCAGGCAAGTTGCATTCGCTTAATTAAATTATTTTTAAAACAACCCATAACGGAACTATTATTCTCCATGGATCTACGCTGGCTAATTAAGTTATTTTTAAAACAATCCAGATGCTACTATTATCTTTTCGCAAATCTATGTTGAAATGAACAATTCAGCCTAATTATATATTAGGCTTGTGTGTGTAATTTAGATTAGGTCAAATGCCTCAAATATCTTTCTAGGTAATATCTACCATTTTGATGCATGATCCTTGCATGCCGATGTGTTGTTATGCAGATAGTTTGGATTTTGATTTGTTAAAGGTTAATTTTCCGTTGAACATTTTGTTGTATTTATACATGTAAGTGATGAGACCTCCTTTATTTCATGTATGTACAGCAGTTGGCATTAAAACTATCATAGCAAATACAAATTGTTTCATATAGCCTGTTATTAAAACAAAAGTTTCTACGTGGTTTTGTAGCTTCAGTGCTATTTGTAATCTATAGACTTAATATGGGTATTATTACATGTATGTAGGCACTTGGCATTAACTCATAACTTGATATCCTTAGAATAAAATATGCTCTAAGAGTTGTTTTATTCTCCTATTTTTGTAGGTGGACAATATGGGACACTGCAACTTTGACTTCATGAACAATATGAGACATTACAACGTTAGACTGCATGCCTTCATATTACAAATAACGCATTTTATTATTATATAATAATATATATTTTTATTTTAATTCGTGTTTTTTAGGCTTTTTTTTTGCAGTTGTGATGTTCATATCAATTCAAAATTTCATGTAAATTTATACCAATTTCTCTATATTTTCATACTTATGTGTACATTATATTTTGCTGTTACTTTTTGGTCGACCGTGAAGTATCCAAATTGCCCTTCAAATAATTACTTTATATATTCAAATAATTAATTGTCCAAATTTTAAGTACTGTTCAAAGAATATGTATGTGAGGAAAAACGGATAAGCACATCTAAATATCATTAAAAATAAATAATATATATATATAGAGAGAGAGAAAATGGAGAGAGAGACAAAGGGAAATAGTATGAAAAAAGCGAAAATAAATTAGTGTAGACAAAATGGTAAATCTGAACTATAAATTCACATGTTTAAATATCGCCTTTTTTAGCACGTAATCCCAAAATTAAATAATTAATTTATTAAAACTTTCCTTTTACGTTAACATAAACATATATGTATTATATTAATAAATCACTGATTATAATTAACGTACAATTCTTTTTAAACTGAAAGATTCCAATCAAGTTAACAAAATTAATGTCAATTTTAAAATAGACCTAAATAATGCATCTTTTTTATCATAAAAGAATTTAATGGGTTCAACATTAAATCAAATGAGGCAACAAATGCAAAATTTTAGGCAACTGGCCAAAGGATATGCATGTGAGGAAATAGTAATAAGCAAATGTAAATATAAATAGAAATGAATAACATATAAAGAGAGAGAGAATTTTGGGGGGGGGGGGAGGGAGGGGGAAGTAGCAAGAAAAATGCGTAAATAAATCAATGTAGACAAAATAAGGGGGAAACAACAAAATGAGGTGATCCGCGATAAATTAAAATAGTACATAATATGACCATTATTATATAACATAAAGATAAATCTGGACTCTACATTCACATGTTAAAAATCACTTTTTTGAGCACATAATCCCAAAATCAATCAATTAATTTGTGAATATAAATTTGTAGCTTAATATTTGTACTAATAAGGATACAAATAGTTCTGTAGCTTAAGTTTTGTAGCCCTAACATTTAACCGGCTATGAAAGGTTTGCTAGATACCCATTCTATATATCTGAGGAACAACAGTTCACACACGAAGCGCATGTCAACACCACGAGCAAAGCGCTTCTACGATCACGCGTGCAGTGCGTGCCACGATCACGCGCGAAGTGCATGCCGTGACGCTCGTATGAATTATAGACTTAAGGGCCTTAAATACATCAGAGTAATGAAACAAAAGCCTACTTATTACTGTTTTAACGGTCTCACAATCCTCCTACTTAGGGCGTCTTCTATCTATAATACTCTTTGCCGCCTTCATCAACATACGTTGCATACTTGCACATCTTCTGTTATGCATTCTCAATTATTTTAGCATTCTTAACGTTACACAAAAATTGCATATTACTATGCATTAGACCTCTTCCCTCAATCCAAGTTGTGCCCCAGTGCCTTAGCAAATCTCTCCTTCAATCTTCACATAACATACAAACAGACTACCGCAATAGAGAATAAAATTGATAGATTTTTCAGGAAGAGTGAAAGGGAAGAAAATTAATTATGTTAAAAAATAATGATCAAAGTAAAGTAGCATAATGGAAAATGTAGAACAAAAAAATATGAAAATCAAAGTGCAGAATTTATCTAGATGCAGGCTAAGCAAAAATGGAAGCGCCTTGCGCACGCAGAAGTACTTTTAGATTTACAAGAAGATTTATAAAGATGATGCACTATAAACTGATTTGTACATATGTTATACATCAAGTCAATCGTACTAAGTGAGGCCAAAGAGATAAGTAATAGATTAAATTAACAAATGAATACAAAATTTAAAATCAAAGCCAAACATGCATAGAATTTCCATATATATCCTTTTTAACGTCATTTTAATTGGAAAAGACCACTGAATCAAGTAATATTATAATTCTTTAGCCTTGGGGAAGATGTGTAGCAGTGTGCACTATAAGACTATTCTTTTTGTAACCATGAATGAATTTAAATTCAAATAATTCATAGATGTAACTAACATCACAGTTGCAGATACACTGACTTTTTTTAATATACAAAAATGTCTAGTAAACTCAAACCCTATTGGCATGGCATCGTCAGAATAGCCGGTCAGTTTATATTGGCATAACATTATCAATCAAAGCCAAATTTGAATACAACTATAAAGGTAGCATCATTAAACTGAACTAAACAAAAAACTTAATAAGGCTGCTATACAAATTGCCTAAATTTGAAACTCGATAATTTTATTTGTAAGAAATTTGTATGTTTTTTAATCACATAAGCATTCATTCAAGTAGAAAACTTTTTTAGTATAATACATCTGTTTTTTTTTGAAGTTGTGCAGATTTCATTAATTCACAATTGCAAGGAAAAAGAAAAAAAGATGTCTGATATACAATGGAATAGAAGGATGATGCTATGTTTGCTAAATCTTGACTCTTTAATGATGTTTGACAATAAAATGTCTATCAATTTTATAGTCCATTCTTTTCTCTTCATTATGTAATGGAAAAAAAAACTTCATTAAGTTCTTGTATCTTTTATTGCTTTGTTAAATATCATCAGTCTCTTAATCGCTATATTTACAAAACCATAATTACAGGTTTACATGCATATATCAATAATGGAAAAAGTGATTATGTGAACCTTTGTAAAGGCCTGCAAATCTGAACCCTTTGAGTTAACTAATATTACATACGTCCAACCCAAAATGCACGAAAATATGAATCTTTCATAGAAAGAAAATTAGAGGATGAAAAAAGAAAGAAAGGAAAATCTGAATAGAAGAATAAGAAGGAGAACCAACTTCACACAGAGTCTTACATCACAGCGGAACAAAATATAATATATAAATAAATCTTTATTAAGAGATTGAAAAATACTTACCATCATCAGAGTACATCGATACATCCGGACAGTTATAACAACCTGTCTCATATATATATATATATATATATATATATATATATATATATATATATATCACCCAATGAAATAAATACTAGGTAATAACATACGTCTGGACTTCTCCAACTCATCTCTGGACTTCACCACATCCGATAACCTGACCTTGTAAAACTCGGTCTGACCTGAGCATTGCAAACGCCACGGATCAGTCTGGTGAACTAGCATAAGAAAAACTCACTACGTTTAAATAACATCCATGTTGATTTAAAGTTCGAAATCCTTTTGAAAGAAAAGAAAAATGAAAGACTAGTCCACACATAAACACGGACGATTTTTACCTTACGATAACCCGAAACATTTTTTATATCAAAATCCAGTGATATCGTAATAATGTATATATCAAATAAATAACCAAATAGCAGAACGCTTGCATCTCACACTCCACATATATAGGTTATAATCTAAAACCGTAGGGCGCTCAGTGGAGATGGATTCCAACTATGACAATGTGTGGAACCACCTTCCGATCAGTGTACTCTAGAGGGGATACACCGGGGTTGAACATTTTGCAACCCGACCATACATGACCGGTCACTCATTCAGCTTGAGTAGACCAAATGTATTATCACCCACGGTTGGGATCAACAATCATTACTGAAAGCTGTAGCAGCAAAAGAATAAGAAAACAAAATGGAATTTCTCTAAATGGTGATAATACACCCGGCTTGCGTGCAACCTAACTAGCTATGTTGTCTGCCCGATTGTTGTCATTTCCCGGTTGATGAGGCTTGAGGCTATGATTACATACCTTTTAAGATCAGCACATCAAACTTTGAATGCCACATCGTCTGATCCATCAAATCACAAAGTTGATGTCTACAAAAATACTATGGGTGTCTAAGTAGTAAGAACGAATTCCTCTACCACCAATAGAAGTATGTTTGTAGAAACCAATGTACGCGACCATCTGGAAATACTGTCAGACATTTGTAACAACCCGGAAAATCTGGGCCAGTTTAAAATTTTTATTTTGGCAATTTTGGCGAATTTTGATTATTTAAAATGAACTATTTTAAATAATATCGACGAGAAATTTATTTTGAATAAAATTCGACGTATATATTATATACGTCGTCGTTAGAATATAAATAATTATATATAATTATAATAGAATTGAAAATGGCGCGGTAGTTCGATAATTCGATTTCAAACTTCAATTGAATGTACCGGGTGCAAAACAATCCGGATTTTAGTGAAACCAAAAACGATAGGATCTAATTGATAATATCTTCCCAACGAATCCGAATAATCGAAGTTTCATAACGGGAATCAAAAGATATGTCCAGTTGAAAATTCTGAATAGTCGCTATAGAATTCAGGCCCTTAAAAATGGACATTTTGCAAACGACCTCGGATTTCGACGAAACCAGTTTTGTTGGGTCCGTGATGTTAAGTTATTGCTAGATTCCAAATTTCATAATTTTTCGAATCAATATGTGAGCGTGGAAAAGGAAAACTCGTTTGACCGGTTTTAGTTGATTTTAATCGACTGGAAATTGGCCATTTTTCAAACGGTCTCAGAATTCGACGAAACTAGTTTGGTTAGGACCGTATCGTCAATACGAAGCTAGAAAATATTTTTCTGGAAATTTTCTGGTTGGTATGTGACCCCGGAAATTTTAAATGTACGTTTAAAATTCAATATAGTGATTTAAATGTAAATTTAACAGAAACGGATTGTAACGATCAAAACAGCTTGCGATACATATCCCATTATGTTCGGAATGGGGGTAAAACGCTATGGACGACAGGCGGTGGGCCTCATTTAGAGGTCGTATGTAAAAACCAACTTTTTGAAATTTAAAATATAAATATAAATATATTGAATAACCCTACACCCTAAGTCAAACCCTCCATAACCTCAACCCGCGGTCAAACCTGATAAACCGCCGCTCCTCTTCGAAATAGAACAAATGAAAGCTTCAGATTTTAATTCCTCAAAACATCTTAATCCATTCAGAGATTTCAAAGCAAACGTTGGGGGGATTGGTGTGATCTTTCGTTCTACATGGGTGCCCTAGGGCTGGAACAGTGCTCGACGAGGTCCAGAACGTTTCCAGTAAGCTTCTTCTTCTTTTTCTCCTATGTAAATACCTATGTAAGTAAAAAAATTGAAATTAACGTTGCTTTGAAAATATAAAATAGAACTTATTTTGAAATATAAATTATACTTGGTTCTAGAAAGCTTATATTTTTGAAAACTAGAAATATTATATATTTTTTTTAATAAGAAAGATTTGATTTTTAAACTATAAAAGATTTGATTTTTAAACTAATAAAGATTTGATTTTTCATTTGTATGAATGCGAATAAAGTTTCGATATTTATATATACGGTAGCAACATATAGATATGATTTACATAAGGTGGAAAATATGATTTATTAGATTAGAAAGATGAGATTTTTCTGGTTAGAAAAATACGACTTTTATAAATGAAAAGATGTGATTTTGAGAATATAAAAATATTATTTCTATTTATATAGCGAAGTATAAAAAAGTGATTTTTAATTTAAAAATAGAATTTTCATTATAGAGTAGCAAATAAAAACTTGATTTTTCATTGTATAAAAAGAAGAGATTTATTAACATAAAGGTTCGACCTTTATATTTGAAAAGGTTCAATCTTTATATGTGAAAAGGCGAAGTCTTTATAGGGAGGATAGCATGATAAAAATTCGATCTTTATATATATGAAGTAGAAATATAAAAATATAATTTTATATAGAATAAAGCGTCTATCTATATATATGAAGTAGAAGTAAAAATGTGATTTTTATATATTGAACATCGAAGAAAAAATGTGATTTTTATATATTGAATAGCGAAGTAAAAATATGATTTTTATATATGTAGTGGCTACGGGCGAAGAAAGTGATTAGAGACGAGAACAGTGAAGATTTCCTGCATTAGAAGTGCCGTGGAATTAGGATAGCTATCGGTGAGAATTTCTCACTCTTCAATTTCTATTTCTAGTTATATATATATATACTAGGATGCAGACGGTGCTTAGTAGCACCCGACACAATCGTCCACAGACCATGGACTTGTTTGTTTGGTTGCATAGATTAGTTATATGATTTGATCTGAATGGGGTTGTTTGGTGAAATGAAATTGATTGGATTGATGTGTGAATGGCGTGGGCCTTCACTAGACCGGGGATAAGGCTATGCCTCGTCCCGTTTCTAGTATCGTGCCGTTATGCCGCCGAAATTTTCTAAAATAAGTTAGAAAAATAAAAATATCATTTTATTTAAAGAATGAACTGAATAGAAATTCATATGTTGGAATAAAATGTTTTGTCGTTAAAAATATAATTTTTAACGTGAAGTGAATAAAACAAAATATTCATTTACAAACCGGACGGTTTGTTTATGTACACTGATTTAACTGACATTGATTGGGTCGATAAATTTTACACATCGCCCAACTGCACAAATAAAATCTGTGTTTGATTATTTGAAACCCCACAAGGGTGTTGGGATGAAATTTGAAGTTCACTCATCCTGATTGATTAAATATGTCGATCGATTGATTGACAGGCTGTTATAAGCGTTATATATCTATACTTGATGCTTATACAGTGTAGTGCACTTTGGTTGATGGTTGATTATTTTTCAATGCTATTATGTACGTGTGATGTGTGAAAATCCATATGATTAACTTTATATGGTGATTGATTGGGCCTCATTCCAATTTAGAAAATAAAGAATATTATAAAATAAAGGTTCATGTGTTGACAGTACTCATCCATTGAGATTGGTCATGTGTTGAACGAAATATTTTGATAATAACAAATATTTTGAAAAAGAAATATTTGAAATAGAATATTTGAAAATGGAAATTTATGAAGCCGTGTTGATTAGATTGATGCCATTTTGACGTGAACGATATTTATATCGATTTTATTCATTTTGAAATGAATTGAAAACGATTTCGAAATGAATTGAATTGAAAACGATTTCGAAATGAATTAAATTGAAAACGATTTCGAAATGAATTGAATTGAAAACGATTTCGAAATGAATTGAATTGAAAACGATTTCGAAATGAATTGAATTGAAAACGATTTCGAAATGAATTGAATATAAAACGATTTCGAAATGAATTGAATTGAAAACGATTTCGAAATGAATTGAATTGAAAACGATTTCGAAATGAATTGAATTGAAAACGAATTCAAATTGGATTGAAAGCAAATTGAAATGAATTCAAATTGAATTGAAATTTGAATTGAATAGAAATGAATTTTAAAACGAATTTATAAAGAAGAATTCAATTTTGATTTGAATTGAAAAGAAAGTTGAAATTGCTTTTGAAATGATTTTAAAACTATTTATAATTTGTTTTAAATGGAAATCGACGAAGTATATATTATATATATTATATATATATATATAATATAATGGCCTGAATAGAACGCGTCGCGCCGCGGCAGTTCGTGAATTTCGACCATTTATTTCAAACGGACATTACGGGAGATCCGACCGTCGGATTCTCCTAAAACCGGAACCGTTGGGTTCGTATCGAAAAGAGCTTTCTAACGAATATTAGAAATTTGAAATCTAACGGTTGGATTTGGAGTTACGTCCAAATCAAATTTGAAAAAGGTCGCTGTAAGTGCAGTTCGATGGCCATTGATGGAAATCGACTGTACGGGCCTTGATAAAATTATTAAAAATAGTAATAATTTGTGTGAAATCATAAGAAATGATTTGTGAAGATTTGGGATGAAAAACTCCATAGTTGAAAAGATAAAAATAGATTTTTATCGAAATAAACTAGTTTTGAACTAGAATTATAATTCTATTTATTTTTAAATAAATAAATCGAATTTGAAATGGTTTTAAAATTTAACCAGAATTTCCAATGATTGCATTGGAGTGGGATTGAATCGAAATTGTCTTCGGAATATTTCGATGTTGGATTTCGTGATTATACAAATGTTGTTATGGAAATTTGAAAGATATAGATATATATATCGTTATTTCCAATACGATATTTTTTAGTCGTAGAATTTGATATTGAATATAAGCCGGTATATTTTCTATTCAGAGCCTTGTGTTTAATATCAAATGTGATTTGGGTTTGTCGTGAATGGTGTCTTCACTAACACTGTTCTTGAACCCAGTTGAGAAAAGGTTAAATCTTTTTATTTAGATTTAATGAAGTGTACCAATTAAATAATATTTAATTGGAATTGAATTGATATTTATTTTTGGGTTTATCGTGAACAGTGTTTTTAAACAACACTCGTTCTTTGACCCGATAATTAATGAATGTGATTTTGGGTTTATCGTGAACTGTGTTTTTAAATGACACGGATTCTTTAACCCAGTTAACGATTAAAACTAAGTGGAGTTTTAATGAATCTTTAATTAGATTGAAATGATCAAAAATGGAGTACCACCAGTTTTGCTCCAGGCGATAGTTAAATCTTTAATTAGATTTGAACATGAAATGGTAATTGAATTTACCGATAACACCGTGGTGTTAGATATGAAGTATTACCAGTTTTACTTCATGGGATAAATAGGTTGGGATTGGGAAATTAAAACAAATGATTACTTCGGTAAGTTTCGTTAATCCCGACTAATTTAAATCGAAATTCAAAGGAAGATTAGAGAATAAATTCAGAAATTTATCTTGGATAAAATTAATGGGAACCTTTCCCTATGAATGTGAAATTTAGAAACTAACTGTCGGTTAGCCAAGCAGAATGGTTTTCTGGATATTGATCTGATGTTGGTTTCGGCCTTCGGGGTTAATATTTGGGGAATTATTCTCTTGATTAATTTACGGTAGTGACTAATGAATTGGAATGAGGCGTATGTTGTGTTTGTGTAACACTTATTTAAAATATACGCGAGTTATTCGGAAAGACCGGGTTTATCCCATTCTGAATAACTGATACGACGATAAGTCGAAGATGAAGACGGTGGTCGAAGACCGGAAGTCTTCACGTCATTTGGGTGATTACTGATGATCTTGATTGGGATGTACACCCAAGAAGATGGAAACAGTTGGTGATCGTCCAGACGTACTTGGAGATCGATGGATATGCGGGGTACTAGGTGCCTCCGGTTTCGTTCAGACCCAGAACGGACTTGTAAATGGACTGTGTGTCTGACATTGGATTTTAGTCTGTGTGATTGATTTCTATTAAATATATATCTGTTTGGCGGCGGAGAATTTATTCTCTTGCTTAACGCCCTTCTCTGAGACGTACGAGCTCAGGGGTTATATACTGATGGATATCAAACGCATAGAGTGAATTGCCTGTGTGGCATGCCTAAGTGGCAATTGATCGAGGCTTCTGTTGAAAAGCAAAGTCTTGTGGTGATGATCAAAGCACGAACTTTGTGGCGTAGCTTTGTGTAACGTTTACTTCGCGAGTTTCACACCCGGTATGAACCAAAAACGGGAGACGGACCTCAGGGAGGGCATGCGTTTCTTTCTAGTTAGAAGTGGCGTCAGTGGTTTTACACGCCCTGACGAGTTTGACTTATGTGGTTATTGCTGTTGCGAGGCGCCTCGGATTGATCGGTCGTTCTCGAACCGATGGAGTCATTTAGTTGGCTCACCTACGCCCCATAGGGCGGAGGAACGCATGTTCAGGGTTTAAGTTTAATCCACATCGGTGGACTGGCCCTGACGATCCAAGGGCCCACCTGAGTCTGGGTCCTGTGGCTCAGGCTAGAGAGTCACGAATCGGTTGAGGACTATCTTTTGCCTCGGTTCATAGATGGAAATCCAATTTCCAAATACGTGACATTTGCGGTTTTATTTGTAAACCTATATATGGCGACATGATATATGGTATTCATGCCGCCTATGATTGATACTTATGATTTGAAGTTGTTTTATACACTATACACTTATACTAGTATCAAATGATTTGTTTTAAACGTATCAAGCATTCTTTGGCTGTTATAAGGGAAAACCCTATCCCCCGGCTTGCGTTGCATTGTGTGATAGGACCTGGGTCTTATAACAGCTTCATTTTTCTTTATTTAGCATTGCGCTGTTTGTTTTATGCACTGGTATTCTTGGGAGGAAACCCGTTCCGTGTTATACGGCGTGGTCCCTTGATTTACCTAACTTTAAAAATAAAGATTAACTGTTTTAGTTCTCACACCAGTCCCATGACTGACCTGGAGTTTATTGTTTTAACCTAAACTCTGGGTGCCCTTATTTTGACACGGGCAGCTAGTAGTTTTGGTTTTGCAGATTTATATTCACAGGATCCTGGTTTACAGCTGGAACGATATCCGGAAAGCTTTGTATCCGTATATCTCCTTCTAGTTGTGTATTGTATTATCTACCGCTGCTATGTATTTAAATGTAATTTAAATCTCTGATATTTCTGTGTAATATTCATTTATACTCTGTATATTCTTGTATTCTGATGCATTGTTGTAATATACAATGAAATGTTCTTTTATATGCGTTCTGTTGTGGCTTGTTCTCGAACTATCCGACGCTTTTCTTTACGGGGAAGTTACGGGTTTTCACAGTTGGTATCAGAGCTTTGGTTTACAGAGCTCGAGAACAAGACACATTAGAACCATACGAAAGGATTCATCAGATATTGGATTAGCAATATCCAATTAGAATGACTCGTTAGAGATAGGATCAGTAGTATCCTAGAACGAGTGTGAAGAGTATATTTTTAAAATGAAAACAAATTTTGTTTTAAAAATTTAAATCAATTATTCGTATTTGGTTATTTATTTATATTGAATATGGACAATCCAATATATAAAGGTTTTGTATATACGCGTCATGAACGTATATTCGAAGTTTTAATATACTGGATAGATATAGGATTACACTGTAGTCGCCCGGAGATGATATTGATGATAGCGATCCCATCATCAACATTATGTTCGAGTTTCGAAGGTGTGATTTTCTATATATTTCCATTAGGCTGGTGTGAGAACCAAAACTTATATATAGCTAGAACACATTGTAGTGAATTGGCATCAAAAACAAGATTTTTGACTAGGTATCAAAGTTATGAATTTGAAAAGCTAATCAACTAATTGATTGATGTTTGTGTTGGTTGTTTAATTGTTTGATAATTTTGAACCATTATGCCTAATTTGAATCAAATATTGAATTGTATTGAAATTTGGTCGCATTTGCTTGCATACATATACTTACATTGAACAGGGCATAGCAAGGAGGCTAGAGCAGAGAATAAAATTTGTTTGCCCGACAAATAGGTACATGTTTACTACATAATTTTCTGTTTTGTTTGGGTGATGATGATTTTATGAGCCTATTGGCTAGCCGCTTGGCGTTTTCTTTTTCTTTTTGAGATCTGAAGGACCGGGGAAGCTATTTGAAATTCCCCGATGCTCCCGGTGCAGGGGAGGTTATGGCGAAATTTTTCAAAAATTTAGGGTGTTAGCCAAATTTTTGAAATTTTGAAAATTCTCAGAAACCAAAGGGTTGGAGAATGGAAGCCAGATCGAGCGTAGAGTTGATTAATCAAACCACTTTCGACTTTGTTCCTTTTCGGGGACGAAAAGTTTTAAGTGGGGGAGATTGTAACAACCCGGAAAATCTGGGCCAGTTTAAAATTTTTATTTTGGCAATTTTGGCGAATTTTGATTATTTAAAATGAACTATTTTAAATAATATCGACGAGAAATTTATTTTGAATAAAATTCGACGTATATATTATATACGTCGTCGTTAGAATATAAATAATTATATATAATTATAATAGAATTGAAAATGGCGCGGTAGTTCGATAATTCGATTTCAAACTTCAATTGAATGTACCGGGTGCAAAACAATCCGGATTTTAGTGAAACCAAAAATGATAGGATCTAATTGATAATATCTTCCCAACGAATCCGAATAATCGAAGTTTCATAACGGGAATCAAAAGATATGTCCAGTTGAAAATTCTGAATAGTCGCTATAGAATTCAGGCCCTTAAAAATGGACATTTTGCAAACGACCTCGGATTTCGACGAAACCAGTTTTGTTGGGTCCGTGATGTTAAGTTATTGCTAGATTCCAAATTTCATAATTTTTCGAATCAATATGTGAGCGTGGCAAAGGAAAACGCGTTTGACCGGTTTTAGTTGATTTTAATCGACTGGAAATTGGCCATTTTTCAAACGGTCTCAGAATTCGACGAAACTAGTTTGGTTAGGACCGTATCGACAATACGAAGCTAGAAAATATTTTTCTGGAAATTTTCTGGTTGGTATGTGACCCCGGAAATTTTAAATGTACGTTTAAAACTCAATATAGTGATTTAAATGTAAATTTAACAGAAACGGATTGTAACGATCAAAACAGCTTGCGATACATATCCCATTGTGTTCGGAATGGGGGTAAAACGCTATGGACGACAGGCGGTGGGCCTCATTTAGAGGTCGTATGTAAAAACCAACTTTTTGAAATTTAAAATATAAATATAAATATATTGAATAACCCTACACCCTAAGTCAAACCCTCCATAACCTCAACCCGCGGTCAAACCTGATAAACCGCCGCTCCTCTTCGAAATAGAACGAACGAAAGCTTCAGATTTTAATTCCTCAAAACATCTTAATCCATTCAGAGATTTCAAAGCAAACATTGGGGGGATTGGTGTGATCTTTCGTTCTACATGGGTGCCCTAGGGCTGGAACAGTGCTCGACGAGGTCCAGAATGTTTCCAGTAAGCTTCTTCTTCTTTTTCTCTTATGTAAATACCTATGTAAGTAAAAAAATTGAAATTAACGTTGCTTTGAAAATATAAAATAGAATTTATTTTGAAATATAAATTATACTTGGTTCTAGAAAGCTTATATTTTTGAAAACTAAAAATATTATATATTTTTTTTAATAAGAAAGATTTGATTTTTAAACTATAAAAGATTTGATTTTTAAACTAATAAAGATTTGATTTTTCATTTGTATGAATGCGAATAAAGTTTCGATATTTATATATACGGTAGCAACATATAAATATGATTTACATAAGGTGGAAAATATGATTTATTAGATTAGAAAGATGAGATTTTTCTGGTTAGAAAAATACGACTTTTATAAATGAAAAGATGTGATTTTGAGAATATAAAAATATTATTTCTATTTATATAGCGAAGTATAAAAGAAGTGATTTTTAATTTAAAAATAGAATTTTCATTATAGAGTAGCAAATAAAAACTTGATTTTTCATTGTATAAAAAGAAGAGATTTATTAACATAAAGGTTAGACCTTTATATTTGAAAAGGTTCAATCTTTATATGTGAAAAGGCGAAGTCTTTATAGGGAGGATAGCATGATAAAAATTCGATCTTTATATATATGAAGTAGAAATATAAAAATATAATTTTATATAGAATAAAGCGTCTATCTTTATATATGAAGTAGAAGTAAAAATGTGATTTTTATATATTGAACATCGAAGAAAAAATGTGATTTTTATATATTGAAAAGCGAAGTAAAAATATGATTTTTATATATGTAGTGGCTACGGGCGAAGAAAGTGATTAGAGACGAGAACAGTGAAGATTTCCTGCATTAGAAGTGCCGTGGAGTTAGGATAGCTATCGGTGAGAATTTCTCACTCTTCAATTTCTATTTCTAGTTATATATATATACTAGGATGCAGACGGTGCTTAGTAGCACCCGACACAATCGTCCACAGACCATGGACTTGTTTGTTTGGTTGCATAGATTAGTTATATGATTTGATCTGAATGGGGTTGTTTGGTGAAATGAAACTGATTGGATTGATGTGTGAATGGCGTGGGCCTTCACTAGACCGGGGATAAGGCTATGCCTCATCCCGTTTCTAGTATCGTGCCGTTATGCCGCCGAAATTTTCTAAAATAAGTTAGAAAAATAAAAATATCATTTTATTTAAAGAATGAACTGAATAGAAATTCATATGTTGGAATAAAATGTTTTGTCGTTAAAAATATAATTTTTAACGTGAAGTGAATAAAACAAAATATTCATTTACAAACCAGACGGTTTGTTTATGTACACTGATTTGACTGACATTGATTGGGTCGATAAATTTTACACATCGCCCAACTGCACAAATAAAATCTATGTTTGATTGTTTGAAACCCCACATGGGTGTTGGGATGAAATTTGAAGTTCACTCATCCTGATTGATTAAATATGTCGATCGATTGATTGACAGGCTGTTATAAGCGTTAGATATCTATACTTGATGCTTATACAGTGTAGTGCACTTTGGTTGATGGTTGATTATTTTTCAATGCTATTATGTACGTGTGATGTGTGAAAATCCATATGATTAACTTTATATGGTGATTGATTGGGCCTCATTCCAATTTAGAAAATAAAGAATATTATAAAATAAAGGTTCATGTGTTGACAGTACTCATCCATTGAGATTGGTCATGTGTTGAACGAAATATTTTGATAATAACAAATATTTTGAAAAAGAAATATTTGAAATAGAATATTTGAAAATGGAAATTTATGAAGCCGTGTTGATTAGATTGATGCCATTTTGACGTGAACGATATTTATATCGATTTTATTCATTTTGAAATGAATTGAATTGAAAACGATTTCGAAATGAATTGAATTGAAAACGATTTCGAAATGAATTAAATTGAAAACGATTTCGAAATGAATTGAATTGAAAACGATTTCGAAATGAATTGAATTGAAAACGATTTCGAAATGAATTGAATTGAAAACGATTTCGAAATGAATTGAATATAAAACGATTTCGAAATGAATTGAATTGAAAACGATTTCGAAATGAATTGAATTGAAAACGATTTCGAAATGAATTGAATTGAAAACGAATTCAAATTGGATTGAAAGCAAATTGAAATGAATTCAAATTGAATTGAAATTTGAATTGAATAGAAATGAATTTTAAAACGAATTTATAAAGAAGAATTCAATTTTGATTTGAATTGAAAAGAAAGTTGAAATTGCTTTTGAAACGGTTTTAAAACTATTTATAATTCGTTTTAAATGGAAATCGACTAAGTATATATTATATATATAATATAATGGCCTGAATAGAACGCGCCGCGCCGCGGCAGTTCGTGAATTTCGACCATTTATTTCAAACGGACATTACGGGAGATCCGACCGTCGGATTCTCCTAAAACCGGAACCGTTGGGTTCGTATCGAAAAGAGCTTTCTAACGAATATTAGAAATTTGAAATCTAACAGTTGGATTTGGAGTTACGTCCAAATCAAATTTGAAAAAGGTCGCTGTAAGTGCAGTTCGATGGCCATTGATGGAAATCGACTGTACGGGCCTTGATAAAATTATTAAAAATAGTAATAATTTGTGTAAAATCATAAGAAATGATTTGTGAAGATTTGGGATGAAAAACTCCATAGTTGAAAAGATAAAAATAGATTTTTATCGAAATAAACTAGTTTTGAACTAGAATTATAATTCTATTTATTTTTAAATAAATAAATCGAATTTGAAATGGTTTTAAAATTTAACCAGAATTTCCAATGATTGCATTGGAGTGGGATTGAATCGAAATTGTCTTCGGAATATTTCGATGTTGGATTTCGTGATTATACAAATGTTGTTATGGAAATTTGAAAGATATAGATATATATATCGTTATTTCCAATACAATATTTGTTAGTCGTAGAATTTGATATTGAATATAAGCCGGTATATTTTCTATTCAGAGCCTTGTGTTTAATATCAAATGTGATTTGGGTTTGTCGTGAATGGTGTCTTCACTAACACTGTTCTTGAACCCAGTTGAGAAAAGGTTAAATCTTTTTATTTAGATTTAATGAAGTGTACCAATTAAATAATATTTAATTGGAATTGAATTGATATTGATTTTTGGGTTTATCGTGAACAGTGTTTTTAAACAACACTCGTTCTTTGACCCGATAATTAATGAATGTGATTTTGGGTTTATCGTGAACTGTGTTTTTAAATGACACGGATTCTTTAACCCAGTTAACGATTAAAACTAAGTGGAGTTTTAATGAATCTTTAATTAGATTGAAATGATCGAAAATGGAGTACCACCAGTTTTGCTCCAGGCGATAGTTAAATCTTTAATTAGATTTGAACGTGAAATGGTAATTGAATTTACCGATAACACCGTGGTGTTAGATATGAAGTATTACCAGTTTTACTTCATGGGATAAATAGGTTGGGATTGGGAAATTAAAACAAATGATTACTTCGGTAAGTTTCGTTAATCCCGACTAATTTAAATCGAAATTCAAAGGAAGATTAGAGAATAAATTCAGAAATTTATCTTGGATAAAATTAATGGGAACCTTTCCCTATGAATGTGAAATTTAGAAACTAACTGTCGGTTAGCCAAGCAGAATGGTTTTCTGGATATTGATCTGATGTTGGTTTCGGCCTTCGGGGTTAATATTTGGGGAATTATTCTCTTGATTAATTTACGGTTAGTGACTAATGAATTGGAATGAGGCGTATGTTGTGTTTGTGTAACACTTATTTAAAATATACGCGAGTTATTCGGAAAGACCGGGTTTATCCCATTCTGAATAACTGATACGACGATAAGTCGAAGATGAAGACGGTGGTCGAAGACCGGAAGTCTTCACGTCGTTTGGGTGATTACTGATGATCTTGATTGGGCTGTATACCCAAGAAGATGGAAACAGTTGGTGATCGTCCAGACGTACTTGGAGATCGATGGATATGCGGGGTACTAGGTGCCTCCGGTTTCGTTCAGACCCAGAACGGACTTGTAAATGGACTGTGTGTCTGACATTGGATTTTAGTCTGTGTGATTGATTTCTATTAAATATATATCTGTTTGGCGGCGGAGAATTTATTCTCTTGCTTAACGCCCTTCTCTGAGACGTACGAGCTCAGGGGTTATATACTGATGGATATCAAACGCATAGAGTGAATTGCCTGTGTGGCATGCCTATGTGGCAATTGATCGAGGCTTCTGTTGAAAAGCAAAGTCTTGTGGTGATGATCAAAGCACGACCTTTGTGGCGTAGCTTTGTGTAACGTTTACTTCGCGAGTTTCACACCCGGTATGAACCAAAAACGGGAGACGGACCTCAGGGAGGGCATGCGTTTCTTTCTAGTTAGAAGTGGCGTCAGTGGTTTTACACGCCCTGACGAGTTTGACTTACGTGGTTATTGCTGTTGCGAGGCGCCTCGGATTGATCGGTCATTCTCGAACCGATGGAGTCATTTAGTTGGCTCACCTACGCCCCATAGGGCGGGGGAACACATGTTCAGGGTTTAAGATTAATCCACATCGGTGGACTGGCCCTGACGATCCAAGGGCCCACCTGAGTCTGGGTCCTGTGGCTCGGGCTAGAGAGTCACGAATCGGTTGAGGACTATCTTTTGCCTCGGTTCATAGATGGAAATCCAATTTCCAAATACGTGACATTTGCGGTTTTATTTGTAAACCTATATATGGCGACATGATATATGGTACCCATGCCGCCTATGATTGATACTTATGATTTGAAGTTGTTTTATACACTATACACTTATACTAGTATCAAATGATTTGTTTTAAACGTATCAAGCATTCTTTGGCTGTTATAAGGGAAAACCCTATCCCCCGGCTTGCGTTGCATTGTGTGATAGGACCTGGGTCTTATAACAGCTTCATTTTTCTTTATTTAGCATTGCGCTGTTTGTTTTATGCACTGGTATTCTTGGGAGGAAACCCATTCCGTGTTATACGGCGTGGTCCCTTGATTTACCTAACTTTAAAAATAAAGATTAACTGTTTTAGTTCTCACACCAGTCCCATGACTGACCTGGAGTTTATTGTTTTAACCTAAACTCTGGGTGCCCTTATTTTGACACGGGCAGCTAGTAGTTTTGGTTTTGCAGATTTATATTCACAGGATCCTGGTTTACAGCTGGAACGATATCCGGAAAGCTTTGTATCCGTATATCTCCTTCTAGTTGTGTATTGTATTATCTTCCGCTGCTATGTATTTAAATGTAATTTAAATATTTGATATTTCTGTGTAATATTCATTTATACTCTGTATATTCTTGTAATCTGATGCATTGTTGTAATATACAATGAAATGTTCTTTTATATGCGTTCTGTTGTGGCTTGTTCTCGAACTATCCGACGCTTTCCTTTACGGGGAAGTTACGGGTTTTCACAACATTCGTCCATACAAGTCGTTTAGGAACATGATGAATCAAAGGCAGCCTCCTACCGCATCCAAAGGATCTATAGCGAGAAATCGTTGCAAATCCGTTAATTCTCAACCATGACTGAATCATGTCAAAATGCCTCTGTTTGCCATCCCAAAGAATACTCGACAAGTAATCCTTTCGCTTATGAAGATCCGCAGTTTTCAATTGCTCCATCTTGATCAGCATCTTCCACGTTTTCATATTTGCTAATCGAAATGGTTTTCGAATATAAATTCAATCCCGGTCTTTCAGTACCAACAACCGTATTGGCCATATTTGATATTCAGTTATTTAACTATCAAATGAACAAACATTCATCCATAAAAAGAAAATGATTTCACTGATTTAATACCCAGCATCATTTACCCTCTTTAATTAACCATCGGTTAATTAAACTTCTAAAATCTTAAAACTTTCAACCTTCGGAAAATATTTCCATTTCTATTCCACTATTTAATCTAAAACATGATCTTTAAAACCCAGCTACACCCTTATTTTTTTTTCTATATGCCACCTTAAATTTCCATCTATTCACTAATCCCATTAACAAAAACCCATCTAATCACATTCTAAATTATTTACAAATAACATTTGCAAAATCGTTTACTATTTACAGAAAATCCTTCTTTCAAATTCTTTTAAATTAGTTTCCATATGTTTACGATACCTTTAACCCATTTAAATTTTTAAAAACTTATAAATGACATTTCAGATATCTTAATACTTAAATTCATTTATACGTTCAGTTATAAGTCACTTAATCATTTATGCAATAATATCTTGAAATTTCCATTTACTTTTAAGTGATTATAAAAATGTAATTAAACTACGATGATTATTTTCAAAAATTATATTTAAAAATAATATATGAATATAATTTTGAAAACGTTCAGAATCGATTTAATATTGATTCTTATTTTTATCGATGGTACTAAAGAGGCAAATAAAGCACCAAATCGTGAAATATCAGACAATTCCACATTTAATAACAATATATAACATACTGATAAATATATTATCAATGATAATGAGGAATTCAATTGGATTTCTCTAACCCATCCTTCTCTGCATCACAATCGGTTACCTCAATTTCAATACAGCAATGTATTTATCACAATAACGGAAATAAACAATTTAACTAATAATGGTTAACAATCAATTAATAACACCCATTCAAGCATCCAATTATTTATTAAATACATTTACATTGTTATTATGAACGTAACCAACAGGGTAAGTTACCTTGTTTGGAATATAATTGTTAAAATAATGATTTAATTTGATTAATTAAAAAAAGTTTAAATTTAATTAATGAATATTAAAAATATTTGGTATACATGCAAACAGTTTTCAATCATCGACCATTAGCAAACATTGCACAAAAAATAAAAACCCTACTTATATAAAATATAAGTGAGATAAACTGAGTGAATTGTACTCATCTTGAATTGGTTCGTCAAGATGATTTGAATTAGTCAAATTAAACAGACGTTTAATTTGATTAAAAATTCCAGTTGCCTTTGTTTGTGACCAAATCAGTTCTATGCTGTAGCGCTCTTCAATGCGGTTCCAACACCTCCTGTTTCGTCACATTTCGATCACGTATGAGCAAGATATACTATTAACAAGTTTTGATTATTTATTTAAATTAAAACAATTCTATTTTATTTATTTTTAAATGGGCTGACCCATTCGTTCAGCCCAATGAACTCACCCAATACCTAAGCATAGAAATGTTCCCCTCTATTCTATACTAACTAATAAAATCCTTCTGCCACCATATCCTTTCCCCTGTTTACTTCCTCCCAGCTATGCATGCATATTCGAATGCTTCCTTCCTCCACATTTTTTTATTGCTTAAAATATCAGCCCAAGCCAAGAAACAATCTCTCAGCCATTGTCCCCTCTCTTCTGCATGCACCTCCATTTCTTCCCTAACTACTACAATAGCTTCTTTCCTCCACCTTTCACTTTGTTTGTCCTTCCCCACACATTCCACCGTTTCACCTTTTTTTTCTCGAACAAAACTTCGCACCATCATTTCCTAAAACCGCAGCAGCTTCCTCATGCACTCTCACGCATGCGTCTCCACTAACCCACATCCCTATGCTTGCATAAGACCCACGTCGATCCCCACCGTCAAGATCACCTGCTTCCCCTCGATGTGCGCCTAACCCAACATCTAACTCGACCTCAAAACATCCTCACATGCAGGCTTCAGACCGTACCCATTTAATCCAGTATCCGTATGTGATTTTCGAACAGGTGATTGCAAATTTGTTCTTTGCGTGTATTTCGTTTACGAGTTTCGATGTTTATATAGGTCAGTTGAGGGGTGATGGAATATTTAGGTTGCTGGGGAGGAATTGAAAGAAATGAAAGATCTACAAGTATATATACAATTTCTCCTTCACTGTGTTTTCGTTTTGGTTGCTGTTTTTTCTTTTTCCAAATGCTTAAACATGCCAATGTGTATATAGGTGAACTAATATGGGATAAGAATAATGTTACCTCAATATGGTACATGTAGGTGTAGCTTAGGTTGGTCTACAGAAGTACATACAAAAGATTTGTATAAAGTTTTCTTTCATTTCGAAGTAGCTGGTTTGTTGCGTTTGAAAAGAAGTGGTATGAGGCCTGCATGATTTCTCTTTTCAATAGGCTACATATATAGGCCAGTGTATTTTCAATCTATTAGGATGCATGAATTTTATTCAATAGACTGCGTTGTGTTTATTCGTAGGTAATGAAATAGGTCTACATATTAATTTGGATTAGAATTATCAAGGCATGTACAACATAGGGCAGGGAAATAATTGTTAGCTTGAAGAAAAGAAGCAGCCAGGCAGACATGTGCATATGTTTATAGTGTTTAGTGTAGCTATGTATTGGTTTAGGTAGGCCGGCCTCTGTTTTATTAATTAGGGTGGCTGTATATTTTTCTTATATATAGTAGGTTGGTTAGGCTCTATTATACGGGGTAGAATTGATTTCACACGGTTACCGCTATATTACATCGACCGTCAAAATCACACCGAGACACACAAACTCCAAATGCAACAAAAATGGACGTACTACTATGTCTTAGTATTGCGATCCCAGTGAAACTCGTTTCGTCAAAATCCGACTCCATTTGCAAAAACGATCTTAAGTTAATTCCGGTTTATTTATCGGTTCATATCTAATTTGCGTCTGCGAACAAAATTACTTCGATTGGCTCCGAATTCGAAATATAACAATAATTAGCTATAAGTATTCCAAAAAATTATTTTCATCGAAAATGAAGGTCGTTTGAAAAATAGCCATTTCTAAGACCTATATATTAACGATAAATTATAATTAAATCCAAAACAGTTCAATTTAAACAATAATAAATTATTATTATGGTATATCTCCAAATGAAATATTACGTGGCTTCAGAATAAACCAATAGATATTTAAACTTAGTATTTAAAATTCCAAGTTAAATGATATTCAAATATATAAAAAAATCCTTTAATGTTTTATTAAATAAACGTTGTCATTTATTAACGAATTCCATAGCGACTATTCGAAAATTTGAATTAGACATAACTTGCAATATGTAATATGAAATTTCCATTTTTTTCTTTCATTAGAAAATTATAATCAAATGATTCAAACGTTTCTTGTTTCAAAGAATTCCGACTTATATTAGATCATGTATATTTAATTAAATTTCATATCGTAAATTACGAACTACCGCGAAGTTACGTGTAATAACTCTACTTTCAACATTATAATTAGGTGTGTGCTTAATTAAAATAAGAAGGGTTCATATTGGAATTGGGAAATTTTTATTAATTGAATAAATTGAACTTAAATAATTTAGAAATATAAATAAATTTAGATTGTAATAACTGATGAATTATTATATGTAATATAAATAAATTTAGATTGTAATAACTGATGAATTATTATATGTAATAAGCGAAAATTGAACTTATATATTTCCCCTAAAAAAAAATCCCTAACTACTAATTCCAATTCTAGAAATCGCATTAAAAAAGGGCAACGTTCGTCACCATCGACCTTCAGGCAAGCAACGTTGGTCTATTGGAGGGGGGAGGGCGCCAACGTCCACTGGTAGCGGTGACCTTTCGACGTCTGGCAGAGCAAACCGCGCCTTAATGGGAAAAAAAGAGAGAAAGGTGCGGATGTTCGATTTGAACCCATCGCCTATGCTGGTGATTTTAAGGGAGGAGGTGCCACTTAAAGGCGTGTGCGTTGATGGCGCAGCATGTATTGGAATGGCGCGATGGAGACTGTCGATTTAGTGGTACTTGTTTTGCTCAGTGAGGTAGCCTTCGAGGCTGAAGTAGTGTGGTTGCCGAGTTGGATGCTGGAGTTATTTTCTGCAAGAGTTGTGCATGAAGCAGTCATTGACTTTAGAATTCAATCACAATATCGGTGAGTTTCCACTCATT
The DNA here is from genome assembly GCA_030737875.1 of Allium sativum. Classification (NCBI taxonomy): domain Eukaryota; kingdom Viridiplantae; phylum Streptophyta; class Magnoliopsida; order Asparagales; family Amaryllidaceae; genus Allium; species Allium sativum. The sequence goes on from CM060918.1 coordinate 943,290,830, forward strand.
CACATCTATGTTTCTTTCATAATAGTTGTTTACGTTTTCATGTTATTATTCAAATTGGATTGTTTTGCTTGAATGGTTGGGTTGTTGAATTTAATTAGTTACTTATACTTGGCATAGATGCTTGATTGAAACAATCGTTGGTTGTGTTGTTGGATGCTATGATTATTCGATATTGGGATTTTGAGTTGGATGAATTGGTTGAATATGTAACATGAAGCGTGTTGCATGCTATGGATTCACTTTGTTTGATGGATGAAATGGCTGAATATGTGCAGTTCGACCCTAGTGTGTGTTTTTAAATGGGTCTTGTTGCATCTTTTCCTAACTTCAAGTGCAATATTTTGTGATTTTGTGTATCCTTTCTAAGTTGTTTAATAAGACTAATTCCTTTGAAAGAGCCAACATTATAACTAATTCGTAGCTCGAATTGGTGAAGTTTAGATGATTTTTCATATGTTGGTTTCGTGAATGATTTCGTTAATTTGTCTATACTGTACACATTTTTATAAATCGAGTTTGAAATGATTTTCTATATGTATAAATAATTGCTTTGAGATAAGTGTTTTCTAAGTTTGTTTTCAAAAGTATAATTATCTTAAAGCTATATAATATACAATATTTTCAATATATAAGAGTTTTCAAGGAAAATATCAAAATGGTTTCTAAATTGTTTTATAAACATGTTTTCTCAAAATCAAATATTTTCGTATATAAAATCACACTTTTCTACATCATTCGAGAAGGCGTGTTGGGAATTAAACGGTATTGTAAACTCCGTTGTATGGTACACGTTGGTATACAAAATCGGTTAATCCTAGGTTCGTCTAATTGAAGCTGTTGATTTGTTGTTTCTGATGATTGTTTTATTTATGTTGATTTCCTGTGTGAAGCTGACTAGTTGGCAGTAAATCGGCAGTGAGAACGTGTGGTATGGGACACACGGTTACCACTGCTTAGGTTAATGACTAAAAGTCTGTAACACATATTATTGTTTGTTGTTGAGCCAGAACTCGCTTCGTGGAGAGGAAGAGGGGGGGTTCGACTCAAGGGTGGTCTTATATACGTGCTCACTTGACCGGAGGGTCAAGTTATACTCGGACCCCGCAGAGGGGGGGGGAGGAGGGTCGAGTGATGGGCGCCTTAGTTCGAACACGTGGCTAATCTCGGGGGAGCTTCTTTGTTGATGCTCATGCAGATTTGTCGTTTTGGATTCACCTTATGTTGTTGTGTTGACTTTGTTGATTCTGTCATTATTCGGTGCTTTTGATCCAATTTATAATGTTATTCCTAGATTTCATTATTTTGATTTCTAGAGTTGTAGAATTTCAAATGTTGACACTTTATTTTGATGTTGATTTAATATTTATATAGCCTTAGTGCTATCTTGTGGGATAACAAGGCAATTACGCTAATGTTGCTTTGAACTCTTGTAAGAGTTCTATGTGTTGATGTTGTGCTTGTTCCATCTGGTTTCATGGTATTTTGGGGTCTTTATTTAGACAACTTTGCATTATAACTTAAGCTATGTGTTGTTGATGGAAACATTTATATTTTGTTGCTGTAGCCCAACACGTGAGACCATTAAATATTGACTTAGTTCTAATTATCTCATGTATCTTGTTGTTTTGGAATTTATATTTTTCCTTCTCTAATGAGAAGAATTATCACTTGTGTGTTATTTTTCTTTCACCTTTTGGATATTTAGAGATTGTCTGATCGATGTATTCTCTGTACTCTGGTTAGGCCGAGATTTTTCAGTTTACAGGACTCACAGATTTAGATAAGCTTGATTAAATGTTTAAATAAGATTCTCTTAGGATCATGTATGGATTTATATTATGTACACTTAAAGATTATGACTTGTAGTTGATGTATGTTGTGTGGGCATATAGTGCATATTGTAAACACTAAATTTGTATAGAAAATTATTAATTCACCGTATTCCATGATAATTATTTTATATGTTATATTGTTTTGATATGAGAAGTAGTTGTGTTTATTACCCTAGACCAAGGCTGTTCACGTCAAGAATTCACTTTGAGGCTGAACGAAACAGTAAGTACGACGTGTCGTCGTTGTTTAAAGTTATATTCACATTCGGTTGCCCCTAGCAAACTATATTCTCCATCTTATTAGACAACATTATTTATAATGTTCTTTAATAACATGGGTGGAGCGGCGGGGTTGTTACATTACGAGCTCGATTTATAATTATATATAAATTTAACGTCCAAACGTCGTTATACAAACAAATTGTAACACCCCACCTCCGCCAGGGTGTCTCTTGCAAGCACTCTGACTTTGGAGGGGCGTTTGAATCAGGTAAACATGCATAATGATATATCAAGGCAGAACAAGAACATATGTATATATGTAAACAGAGTAAATAACATAGATAAAACAGCGGAAGATTTCAAACCATTTCAAAATAAGTCTGGTACAACATAATGTCAACTTTCCAAATACACAAGTCTAGAAAAAAAAAACAGCATTACTGAAAAACTGAAATACATAAGTACTATCCCCAAAATAAGTGATAACCATAGCTAGCTTCATGTCAAGACCGTACATGAGCTAAAATCCCACAAGCAAGCGATCAGAAATCCAAGCTAAGCTCCAATATTCCCACCCTGAGAACCTGGGGGGGGGGGGGGAACGGAAGAAAAGAGGCGAAAGGAAAACAGGTCAGTCAAAAAGACTGAGTAAGCCCTACTACAATCAATGTAAATTGATAAAGTTAACTGGCATGAGAAGCAGGGATGAACATAAGGATAACAACATACTAGCATGATGATTAACTAACAAGGTAGATAAAGGTGTCATCGCATAATCAGGTTTAAGGTTTTTGCACCACAGGTGTACTAGCAAACTAACATGACTTGAATAAACAAGTATTGATCCCTTGGCCCAAGCTTTGGCCCAATAACATGAAGTGACCCTAATACAAGGTCTAACCAAACAGTCTAGTCGATCGGCTCCCTATAAGCCTAACTCGTTACGTGTTGGTGTCCATACGGCCCAAACATAATTGTAGTCAGACTGTGTCGGGTCTCCCGTCGGGTGTATCAAGCCCTAGGGTGGCAACCCCTGGACACCATAAACATGCATGCACAGTCTCGATCTACTGGTACCCGTGCATGTTTTCCCCGGCTTCGGACTATGTGCACGACCATAAGTCTGCTCGGAACTACACCGGCGTACCACTCTGCCGTCGTTTTTGGTCGCTTACCTCAAGTTCAGTAATTCGTGCCCCACACCCTAGCCTAGACCCTAGGGCCATGATGATACAAACTTGGGATTACTGCTGGAGTGGACCCCCATTGCTAGGATTTTCTAGTGGGTTAAGTACGGTTTAACCCTCTTGCTAATCATGGACTAACTTGGTTAAGTGTAACGATGAGTTCACGACTTAACCCTGATTAATCTACCAAGCCCAAATTGGTTAAGTATTAAGTGGACCATGACTTAACCCTAATCACGAGGCATTAATTAATTTAATGCGCCTTAACCTCTCACATTAGACCTTGTTGTGGTTAATAGTTAAGCCGGGCGGGTCCGGGTAGCTTTACACCACAACTTGGTCTAACCTCGGGTTCAAGGTACAACATGGCCAACTTCTCACATTGGGTCCTATTGTTTGTAGCAACTAGTTAAGCCGGTCGGTTCCGGGTAGGTTTACGCTACAAACTCAACCCAACCTCGAGTTGGTCACACTTATCTTTTCTAAGTGTCATGTCCATCATGTTTCCAAAACATGTTACAAATTTTCAAGCAATTGGGTAGACCTAACTTAATAGGTAAATTCCCAATGGGTAGACCTAACTTAATAGGTAAATTCCCAATCTTATGTTTTTATGTCTTTTAAGTTTACCCAACCCCAAACACAATCCCATCGCTTACATATCGCAATAGCGCATAAAGGATAGAAAGAGGGAACTTGGCATAATCATGACATAAAGGTGTTGAAGCCACAAGTTCAACATGGTGGCATATGAAATGTACATATGTTCATATACTTGCATATTACATTTTAGGCCTCAAAAGCATGCATAAAACCAAACTTAGCATATTGGTGATACATGGTGATAAATGACATGTAAAAATGGCCATAAGCTCGCATTTAGCCTCACATGCAAGTTATCATAAGAGATATGATAACTTACATGTTGCCAAAATGCAACCTTTAGCATAAAGCTTGAAGCTTTATGTTCATATACTCAAGATAAGCTTGCATAACATGATAACATGAGTAAAATGATTCACCCAAACTTGCATAACATACATGGCAAACTTGCATATCATAACATAGCAAACTTGCATAACATAACATGGCAAACTTGCATATAAACTTGCATATCATAACATGATAAACTTGCATATCATAACATAGCATACTTGCATAACATGATAAACTTGCATATCATATCATAATGATCAAACACAACTTGCATCATTCATTAACTTTAGAGTTTAAATATGAAAGTAGAAAAGGGCTTACAATGCTTATGAAGACACAAAAATATGACAAAGCCCTTATGCAACCAATTAAACCCAAAATGCAAGCTTCAATAGAAAAACCCTTAAGCCAAAATGATCAAAACTCTTGCTTTATGATGTAAATATGGAAACTTGACTTGAATGCAAGCTAATGATGCTCATACAAGCTTGAAAACACTTGTATGCATGGAAAAATCTCTCATAGAAATTTATTTAGAATTTTATGAAGAGAGTGGAGGCCATGAGAGGATTGATTTTGCCATAGTTTAGTTACTTGAATGAATAATGATGATTTAGGGTTAGGTTAGGGGCTTATTTATAGAGATTAGGACTAGTTCTAGCCTTAGGATTAAACCCTAGTTCCAATCTCAGCCCTTAAAACCGAATCTGGCCCCCAAACTCAACACAAACCCAAAATGGTGCACCAGGCAAAACTGCCCGGCTGGACCAAGTCGACAGCCAAGTCGACAGGGCTGTCGACTTGGGTCCAACCAAGTCGACTCCCAAGTCGACAAGGCTGTCGACTTGGGTGCTCTGGCGGGAATTTTCCCGCCTGGCCCAAACTGGCCCAAATTTCCAAATTCAAACTTGAATTTGAAATCTGTTTTTACTTTGCAATTTTCTGAAAACTTCGTTGGGCCTTAATCGAGTCATACGGACTCCGATTTTCGAAAACTTGGACTCTATTTCGCGTATTTTTCCGAGACGAACGCAATGGCATAGCCCGTTTCCCTTGATTTAGATTTATGAATTAAATTCTGCCTCGATTTATGTTATAACAGGTTATTGAAAATACGGGTTGTTACATTCTTCCCTCCTTAAAGGATTTCGTCCTCGAAATCTTCAAGTTAGGAAGAACGTATCCTACCATCCAACATCCATCTACTCAAAACATCATCCACGAGCAATCATTGTCCTTACAAGATTCTAAATGTTGTATGAACATATGCAAAGGTGTGTGTATATGTACTTATCTAATGCAAATATCATCAATGCAAATTATGTTAGTGAAATGAATCCATATGTGTGCAATTCCTAACATAATGTATAACATCTATATGTGTGCACATAACATACATCCATATGCAACGTCCATGTGATAACACAAAAATTTTCATCCATGAATAAGCGTAAACACTCATGCATATGCAATATGAGGAGTGTGTGAGCCGATCTAGTGCCTAACGTGTATAATGCATCCACGAGTAACCACTTGCAACCATCAAGCATAACATGTTTCAAACACATGTTTCATCCAAAGGGTTTCTACCTAAGGTTCTCATGACAAGATTAACATGATAAACTAGATAATCAAGACAAACATGGATAGCAAAAGATATGCTACAAAGAGATCGGGAAGATAAGCAGGATATACTCCTCTTTCGGATTACAAGAAATCCCTTCCTAACCCAACCCATATTCTATAAAAGCCCAAAAGGTTTAGTCAACCTAACGGACCCCTTCAAACCTTGACATGTATTACTAACCGATGAGTCATACCCCCTTATGGAGTTTACAACAGAAATGGGATCGAGAATGGGACCAAGAGGATAAATGTAAAAGATAACATGCAAGTAAGTTCCACAGGAAAACAAGGATCAAGGATATGCTCTTAAAAAGAGATATGATGCGCGTATCTAGCCTTCAGTCTTCTAAGTCACGTTTCCTTGAGCTTAACTCCACTGTGCTTTGACCGTCTTTTACCTCATGATTCCTTGGCTTCTTAACTCTTATTTCCAAATATGAGTTGGAACCCATTTCATTGTCGCCTCTCGTCTTCCTCTTTCACTTACTCTTCTATCATTCTTGGCTTAAACATAACTATGACCTCATGGTTTCATGCAAGCTCTCCAAAATTCACTAGTGAATCCTGGATCTCGTTTACTTACCATAAAGTATTCCACGCAGCAGAACTTTTCTTGAAAATACCAATCCACGTTGCCAATTGCTCTTACTAACGTGATTTTCTATAACTCATACTTGAACGAAATGAACCATCCGCCTGCGAATGATAGGCCGTACTTAGATTCAGCCGTTTGCCCATGACTTCCCGTAGACTATCCCAAAACTGGCTAGTGAATATTGAGTCATGGTTACTAACTATACTTTAGGGAACCTCGTGCAACCGCTTTATTTCTTGAAAGTAAACTGTCGCTAGCTATGATGCAGTCCTTTCGCTCTTTACCGGAGTGAAATGAGCACTCTTCGTGAGTCTACCTACTATGACCCACATGCTCGTATTCTCTTTCCTTGACCTAGGCAGTCCATCCACGAAATCCTTTGTGACGCTTTACTACTTCCATTGCGGGGACCTCCAATGGATGTAATAGCCCACCGGACTTCTATGACTCGGCCTTTAACCTGTTGGCACAACATGCACCTTGGGACAAACTCGGCCACCTCCTCGGGTGATGTGCATCTTCAAGAACCTTCTTTCTCTCATCGCGTCTTAGCCATCCCTTGTCATCTATAGCGAGGTGACTTACCATCTCGCCTCGAATCAACTTGTCCATGATCTCGACTAACTGCGGGTCTTCTTTCTGTGAAGTCCCTACTTGATCCAGAAGGGTAGGTCTAAGCTCAAGGGACGCTACTAACTAACTAAACTGAGAGAACTTCTTACTTCGGTTGCATTCCTTGGAGTCTTCCAACCCTGAACTGCAACTACCTTAGCGGGATCCACCGTTAAGCCTTGCTTAGATACTATATGCCCAAGGAATCTAACTTCCCTTCTCCAAAAGTGACACTTGGAGAACTTGGCCTTCAACTGATGCACTCTAAGCGTATCCATCACCTCCACGAGATGCCTTGCGTGCTCTTCCTCATCCTTAGAGAAGATCAGAATATCATCTACGAAGACCACGACAAACTTGTTCAAGAACTCCCTGAACACCCTACTCATCAAGTCCACGAAGTAGGCGGGTGCATTAGTCAAACCGAATGGTATGACCAGCCATTCTAAGAATCCATCTGGAGTTCTGAACGCAGTTTCACCTATACTATCCTCAGCTATTCTGAGCTGATGGAACAGATGTTCCTACAAGCTGATCAAACAAATCATCGATCCTTGGCAATGGTTGTCTATTCTCCTTGTTTAACTCACGATAATCGACACAAAGTCGAAGAGAACCATCTGCCTTGGTAGTAAATACTACAGGCGCTCCCTATTCAGATATACTTCATCTAATGAAGTTCTTCTCAAGCAACTCCTTGACTTGCTTTCTTAACTCTCATCTTGCGGGGCCATGTGCCTAACCGGCCACAAAGCTATCTTGGCATTATCAACCAGATAAATGCGGAAATCTATCTCTCGTTTAGGGGTAACCCCCTTCACTTCCCCCAAGATATCAGGATATTCTCGGACCACCCTCACCGATTGCAAACTATCGATAGACGAGTTGAGGGATTCAAGATAACACAACATGACGGGACTCATAGGGTTACTAGAAATTTTTAGGGTATTACCGAGGCGAGTCATGAGCCTCTCAACCCTATGCTCAAAAATCAAGAATGGCTCCAAAACTGGACAACCAATCCATGCCCAAAATCAACCCATACCCCATGAAACCGAGAATATAAGCATCACGCGAGAACTCTATACTCAAGATAGAGATTTTCAAATCCATGTAGATAATAGACAAATGGGCGGAACCCCCTATTGGATTTGAAACACACATGGGATCATTAACTAGACTAGTACTTAGGTGCAAACTATCAACAAGATCAGATGAGATAAAGCTATGCGATGCACCAGAATCAAACAAGGTACGAACTGGAAAATCAGAAATGTAAACAAGACTTCCAACAGAAACACTACCTCGATCGGGAACTGGAGCGGCATTGAGAGCATGAACTTGCCCTCCTGAAGGTCCAGCACGCTGAGTCTGACCCTGGCCTTGCCCTTGCTTCTTCGAGCAATCCTTAGTGAAGTGTCCCATTTCTCCACAGTTAAAGCAAGTTCCCTTGTTGTTGTTCCCCTTGTTGCCTTGACTCTTGTTCTTGTTCTTATTGCCTTGACTGCTCTGACCGCTTGGATTACCCTGATTTCCTTTCCACTGGGAATCAGTCTTCTTGGCTTGAGTATCATTCATCTTGATCTCCTTCTTGTCACTAATATTCTCTTCATTGAGTAGGGCCATATTCACCAAGCTCTCGAAAGTTGCCCCCAAGGGTATATGAGTCATGGCTAAACCATGTAATGGCTCGTTTAATCCTAGAGCAAAGTATAGGGCCTTCTTCTGAGCTGTGTTTACCAAGTCTAAACCAACCCGAGCCAGTTGATTAAACTTATCTATGTATTCCCTAATAGTCATGTCCTCTTGCTTTAGTGATAGGAACCTTAGTTCAAACTTTCCCCGAAAGTCATCCCAAGTCTCAATTGGCCTAGTAGTAGTGGTGACCACCCACCAACGTGCAGCTTCTTCCCTTAGCAACCACACTGCTAATAAAACCTTCCTACGGTCATCTATATCAAAGAAGGCAAAAAGATCTTCGGTTTCTCTCAACCAATTCCTTGCCTCTACATAAGTCTCGGTTCCAATGAAATTCTTGCAACCCATCGCCTTAAAGTCTTTGCAAATCTCCGCGAGATCCTCTTGTGGATGCTGAGGGGGAGGAGGAAAAGGAACCTCAGCGACAGGAGGAGGAGGAACATCAACTACCGGAGGAGGAGTAATATTTGCGGGGCCGGCTTCGGTCGCCCTAGCCTCCAAAAGTCTCCTATACCAAACAGGTACGTGTACTCCCTCCGGAATGGCAAAGTTATCGGCCATACTGAAAACGAAGAAAAAGACAGATTCAGAATGGAGAAAAACGAAGGAATTTTGCTAATGGCTTTTTGGGGAATAGCCTTTAAAATAAACTAGACTTTTCTTTGGAAAATACTTTATACTTGGTTTTGAAAATAGTTTTTCAAAAGTTTTCTAAAAACCTTTTGGTTCCTTCTCGTAAACCTGGCTCTAATACCAAATGTAACACCCCACCTCCGCCAGGGTGTCTCTTGCAAGCACTCTGACTTTGGAGGGGCGTTTGAACCAGGTAAACATGCATAATGATATATCAAGGCAGAACAAGAACATATGTATATATGTAAACAGAGTAAATAACATAGATAAAACAGCGGAAGATTTCAAACCATTTCAAAACAAGTCTGGTACAACATAATGTCAACTTTCCAAATAAACAAGTCTAGAAAAAAAAACATTACTGAAAAACTGAAATACATAAGTACTATCCCCAAAATAAGTGATAACCATAGCTAGCTTCATGTCAAGACCGTACATGAGCTAAAATCCCACAAGCAAGCGATCAGAAATCCAAGCTAAGCTCCAATATTCCCACCCTGAGAACCTAGGGGGGGGGGGAACGGAAGAAAAGAGGCGAAAGGAAAACAGGTCAGTCAAAAAGACTGAGTAAGCCCTACTACAATCAATATAAACTGATAAAGTTAACTGGCATGAGAAGCAGGGATGAACATAAGGATAACAACATACTAGCATGATGATTAACTAACAAGGTAGATAAAGGTGTCATCACATAATCAGGTTTAAGGTTTTTGCACCACAGGTGTACTAGCAAACTAACATGACTTGAATAAACAAGTATTGATCCCTTGGCCCAAGCTTTGGCCCAATAACATGAAGTGACCCTAATACAAGGTCTAACCAAACGGTCTAGTCGATCGGCTCCCTATAAGCCTAACTCGTCACGTGTTGGTGTCCATACGGCCCAAACATAATTGTAGTCAGACTGTGCCGGGTCTCCCGTCGGGTGTATCAAGCCCTAGGGTGGCAACCCCTGGACACCATAAACATGCGTGCACAGTCTCAATCTACTGGTACCCGTGCATGTTTTCCCCGGCTTCGGACTATGTGCACGACCATAAGTCCGCCCGGAACTACACCGGCGTACCACTCTGCCATCGTTTTTGGTCGCTTACCTCAAGTTCAGTAATTCGTGCCCCACACCCTAGCCTAGACCCTAGGGCCATGATGATACAAACTTGGGATTACTGCTGGAGTGGACCCCCATTGGTAGGATTTTCTAGTGGGTTAAGTACGGTTTAACCCTCTTGCTAATCATGGATTAACTTGGTTAAGTGTAACGATGAGTTCACGACTTAACCCTGATTAATCTACCAAGCCCAAATTGGTTAAGTATTAAGTGGACCATGACTTAACCCTAATCACGAGGCATTAATTAATTTAATGCGCCTTAACCTCTCACATTAGACCTTGTTGTGGTTACTAGTTAAGCCGGGCGGGTCCGGGTAGCTTTACACCACAACTTGGTCTAACCTCGTGTTCAAGGTACAACATGGCCAACTTCTCACATTGGGTCCTATTGTTTGTAGCAACTAGTTAAGTCGGTCGGTTCCGGGTAGGTTTACGCTACAAACTCAACCCAACCTCGAGTTGGTCACACTTATCTTTTCTAAGTGTCATGTCCATCATGTTTCCAAAACATGTTACAAATTTTCAAGCAATTGGGTAGACCTAACTTAATAGGTAAATTCCCAATGGGTAGACCTAACTTAATAGGTAAATTCCCAATCTTATGTTTTTATGTCTTTTAAGTTTACCCAACCCCAAACGCAATCCCATCGCTTACATATCGCAATAGCGCATAAAGGATTGAAAGAGGGAACTTGGCATAATCATGAGATAAAGGTGTTGAAGCCACAAGTTCAACATGGTGGCATATGAAATGTACATATGTTCATATACTTGCATATTACATTTTAGGCCTCAAAAGCATGCATAAAACCAAACTTAGCATATTGGTGATACATGGTGATAAATGACATGTAAAAATGGCCATAAGCTCGCATTTAGCCTCACATGCAAGTTATCATAAGAGATATGATAACTTACATGTGAGGCTAAATGGAACCTTTAGCATAAAGCTTGAAGCTTTATGTTCATATACTCAAGATAAGCTTGCATAACATGATAACATGAGTAAAATGATTCACCCAAACTTGCATAACATACATGGCAAACTTGCATATCATAACATAGCAAACTTGCATAACATAACATGGCAAACTTGCATATAAACTTGCATATCATAACATGATAAACTTGCATATCATAACATAGCATACTTGCATAACATGATAAACTTGCATATCATATCATAATGATCAAACACAACTTGCATCATTCATTAACTTTAGAGTTTAAATATGAAAGTAGAAAAGGGCTTACAATGCTTATGAAGACACAAAAATATGACAAAGCCCTTATGCAACCAATTAAACCCAAAATGCAAGCTTTAGAAAAACCCTTAAGCCAAAATGATCAAAACTCTTGCTTTATGATGTAAATATGGAAACTTGACTTGAATGCAAGCTAATGATGCTCATACAAGCTTGAAAACACTTGTATGCATGGAAAAATCTCTCATAGAAATTTAGAATTTTATGAAGAGAGTGGAGGCCATCAGAGGATTGATTTTGCCATAGTTTAGTTACTTGAATGAATAACGATGATTTAGGGTTAGGTTAGGGGCTTATTTATAGAGATTAGGACTAGTTCTAGCCTTAGGATTAAACCCTAGTTCCAATCTCAGCCCTTAAAACCGAATCTGGCCCCAAACTCAACACAAATCCAAAATGGTGCACCAGGCAAAACTGCCCGGCTGGACCAAGTCGACAGCCAAGTCGACAGGGCTGTCGACTTGGGTCCAACCAAGTCGACTCCCAAGTCGACAGGGCTGTCGACTTGGGTGCTCTGGCGGGAATTTTCCCGCTTGGCCCAAACTGGCCCAAATTTCCAAATTCAAACTTGAATTTGAAATCTGTTTTTACTTTGCAATTTGCTGAAAACTTCGTTGGGCCTTAATCGGGTCATACGGACTCCGATTTTCGAGAACTTGGACTTTATTTCGCGTATTTTTCCGAGACGAACGCAATGGCATAGCCCGTTTCCCTTGATTTAGATTAATAAATTAAATTCTGCCTCGATTTATGTTATAATAGGTTATTGAAAATACGGGTTGTTACACAAATTATATATAATAAATCCATTTATGTTACCAAATCAATGTTTAAAATGGATTTAAATATTCGTAATTAATGTTCAGAAATCTAGGACGTTACTACTTTAGTTCGTAGGAATTATTTGTTTAATTGTTAAGGGAGCATAAAGCAATGTATGCTCTGAACATGGATTTTGTCTGCAACGAAGTTCAATATAATATTCTACGGTGATTTCTTTAACAATCGAATACATTGTAAGCTCAACCAGCGCATAATACACATTATTTCAAGATATACAATGTTGGTTCAGAAGATTGACCAATTTTAGAAACTATGGTCTCCTGCAATGCTATTGTATGATGCAAAAGACTGCAAAAATATATTATCCAGCGAAATCAATGATTTACAGTGTTAAGCCAACATTATATCAACTAGACTAAAGCAAAAATTCAAACCAGACGCATACACAAAATTGGTGAGTAATTTCGAAATTAACGTTATCTCAGTTAAATCATAAATTTAGATATTCTTGTTGGCACGAGAATGAAGTTAATGAAATCATTGATGGCAACTGATATTAATATGAGAAATAATAGGTAAGCAGCACCCCAGCTAGTTAACCATTTCTAAATATAGGGAACAAATTTTTTATCTAAAGGAAGTTAACTGGAGAATATAGAATTACTGGAAAAGGAAATTACCTAATGAAATAACCTGGACTTTTGGTTGTTCAAGTCGACAAAAATCCATAAATGTCAACTTAAATTAATCTAAAGATACAAATAGTTATTGGAATTAATATAAGAAAAAGAAGAAAGAAGAAAACAATCACAGAATCTCGCAGCGGGAGGACAAATATAATAAATAAATAATAGTTTATGAAGACGTTAAAACATACATTTGATTATATTTTACGACTAACTATCATAAAATATACCAATATATGTAGCGGAATAATAATAATAAATACGACTGTTGAGCTCCATCGTCATCTTCACAATGGTGTCTTCAATAACTGGAAACTTAGGCTGACTTGAGAACAAATGAAAAGACAATAATACTCGGATCAGAACTAAAATATTCTCATATCAATCAAATCAAAACCATGCAAACATTAGAGATGCTTACGGTAATTCACATCTCCATCTAATATGTTCGTGAGTGCAATAACTTAAGAGATGTTACAGGAATTTCCATCTCCTAAGGATCTGTCAAACTAGATACTATATAATATAATTTCTCTATTATAATAGTGTATATTCAGTAAAGTATCAAAATATTAAATAGCATAAGCGGGATTACATTTTTACCCTTCACTACACTATATGTGCTAATTAGACCGTGCTAGTGGCCGTATATATTGCGATTTGGCATGCCTGCAAGCTGTATCAAAAAAAAGTGAGTCTAATTATTAGGTACGGCTATAAGCCGTGTCCAACTGAAAATTTGATACGCCCACGTAGCCGTATCTAAAGTTCAAAAAGAAATGGTCATTGTCGCATCTAAACGGCAACTAAATACGAATATAAACCGTAACTAATTTACAACGTACGTTGCTTTCCCATATGTTTGAAATGGTTTTTGACCGTATCTATGATGTTAGTTAGACACGGTCTTAAACCGTATCTTATTACATATATGTGTATATATATATATATATATATATATATATATATATATATATGTGTGTGTGTGTGTGTGTGTGTGTGTTTAAGGGCATCATTGGTATTATGGTAGTAGTCGACTATTTGCCCATATATATATATGTGTGTGTGTGTGTGTGTATATAAACAGAAACTACAACACGTATTTTCCGTAACACAAACCATGTCACAATTTATACAAAGCATAACACAAATTATACAAAGAAAAAAATTTCATAACACAATTTATAGAGTGTCGTACAATTATTAAACAGAAACTGTAACAGATTTTTCATCTAATTACAAAGTCTGATAAAACTGAGCTAGTTATTGAAAGTAGCAAATTTAATTAAAGTAAAAACATATTTGATAAAACTGCAGGATCAAACTGGGAAGATTGAGCGTGTTGATCATGCTGTGCAGTCCACGTATGTTGCTGTAAATTAAAGCAATGATGAGCAGATGCTGATATTGAATGTACAAAATTTATATGTTTCAAAGCATGCATTAATGAGCATAAGCTAGATGCTAAATGTTGATGTGTGCACGAATCATGTGCACGGTTTAAGTGTAGCAAATACATGGCATGTGGGCAAATAGGCGTTGCATCATAGAGGTCAGTAATGGTGTCAAAGATACATGGGCAAATAGTCATATACATGTGCAAGTTTAAGGACATCATTGTTATTATGGTAGTAATCGAGTCGACAGAGGTCCAGTTAGTCGACTCGTCGATAAGTCATAGACTATAGTTGACAAATATATTGCTACTTTCAGGGTATCCACCAACTTTCGGTCAACTACATGGAAGGTCACAACAAAGTTTAGGTTTAGGAAGTAGAAATAGGCATATGGAAGGTCACAACACCAAACAAACGACAACACAAAACAATTCCATAGACAATAAATACATGGGCAAATAAGTCAACATGATCAAATACATGTATAACAAGTTATACATGTATTTGATCATGTTGACTTATTTGCCCATGTATTTGTTGTCTATAGAATTGTTTCGTGTTGTCGTTTGTTTGGTGTTGTGACCTTCCATATGCCCAAAAAAAGATAGTTTGTTATTGCTTGTTTGGTGTTGTGACAAATACATGGGTAAATAGTCAAGGGCAACATGATCAAGGAAAACAATACGAAACAATTCCTCATGAACTGCAGATGTACACACATGAATTATCAGCGGATCAATCAATTTGTAGAACATTAACAAATAATATTCAGAGTATTTTCATAGTAACAAAAATGGAACACAAAGCCACGATATTTGGAGTGAACACTCCGATGTATTATTGCTTACGTCATGGCAGTTAAGGTCCGGTCAATATCGTGGCTTTGTGTTCGTGTGTGCATATCGTGTCTCATGTATGCATGTGTATGCCACTAAAGAGAGTTCATGAAATAATGCAAACACAAGTGTAATGGAATTCTTATTTCATAAGTAAATGAAGAGTCAAGTGTAAAATTATATATACCTGCTCCAACGTATAAAGATATCGAATCAGGGACTTCACATGACACACAATCCCACCCACTCTGACTTCATCAAAGGTCTCTGCAAATTAATGATTTAGTTTGTTGGTTTTCTCGTCTGGTAGCAGTATACTATCGAAAACCACTTTTTCATGTGTAGGTGATACATCAATCCCATGGCATCTGAATGACGTAGGATCTCAACATACAAGACTTATTGCAATAAAGTCGAGAATTTCAAAGGACAGTATTAATAAAATATGCCTAATTTTATTAAAACAGGAAGAATGGAGTATGTATCCATTATACTTTAAGCACTCGCTTTAGAATTATTAGCAGTAAGGTCAAAGAAAATGAAACCAAACCATCGTGCATATCCAAAAAAGTCATGCGAACAAGTTCTATGCAACCAGATGCAATCATACTCTTTTTAATTTGTATATGAACTAGAGCCAACACGGCAACATCCATCCGTAAATGCTTAAGCTAACTGTACATTACACACTAGATTGAAATTTGAAGGGAAATTTGATTTCTTACTATTAATAAATACCAGTTGCTACTATGTCTAGATCAAAGTTGAGAATTTCACATTGTTGATTGTTTGCCACATTGGTCGTATCCTGGATCGGAGAAGCAACACCCTTTGATGCACTAATTTGTGTACTTCTACGTCCTCCATCCGACGTAGTTAATGATGCGTGAATTCCTTAATCAGTCAAAGTTCCTTCCATGTTAATTAGAACCTCCATTTTCCTAGACAAATTTCCCATTGTACCCTTCATATCAGTCATCATACCGACCAAGCTTCCACCCTCAGTTTCAGCTCATCATTGTCTTCACGAATATGTTTGAATCGTTTCTGTGCAATGATACAAGCCTTAACATGCATCTTTGGTATGATGCTCCCAACACCGTGGCTTCTAACCCTTGTATCCTTACCCAACACTTGTGGTAAGATATCTTCATCCACAGGCAATTTTTCTTTATCACTATCGGTGATCTTTTACTTCAATTTGGCAATTTGATCCTGGGATAGAAGTTAAATGTGTTTACACCAATATTTACTTGTAACGGCTTGTAGCTATAGTATGTTACTCCTAATTGAATAAATTCAATCCAAACAATAGCACCATAAAAATAAAAACACCTAATGAAGAAAATGTAATGAGAAACTAATCACAATTATGGAAAGCCTAAAAGGAAACGAGCTTCTCATTTGGGAAATGAAAGTCCCATAACAATAAACAGCTCGATGTTAACCATAATAATGCTAAAACAAGTAAAAAATTACGAAGTACCCAAACGTGGCATCTGATATGCTACCATCTTTTTTCCTGTGTGTCTTCTCCCATACTTGACGACGATTGATATTTGCAGATGGATTTGCAGCGATCTGCAATATATTCTATTTCATTTATATTCTCTCCTTAAATTGTGTTTTTTACTACTGTTGAAAGAAATGATTAAATAATTTACCAATTCGTGTTCTACTCTAGCGTGACTTTTACGTCCTGCATGGTGGGCATAACATAGACTGCATCCATTTTTTTTGTCTGCCTCCCTTCTTCCGTTCGCTTTAGGCGTTGCTTCATTCCTTATGAACTCGTTCCAATCATCTTAAGCAATTGTAGGTGGACAATTTTTCATCTGTTCTTCGTCATTGTCGAAAGTGTCATAAAAATTTGCTCTTAAGTTTTTCTTGTGTCTCCTTAAAGCCTCGGCCATTCTTTTTGAAAACATTCCCTTTGAAAGCGGCTCAAGCATATACATTTTTTGCAAAAATTAAGAGTCGAAGACTATAAAAATAAACTGTAACATGTATATGCTATTTTTCACAAATTTACCACTAACCGGTTCCAAACGTCGTCCTTATATGTTTTAGGTACTTTAACCCAACCTGTGTAAGAGATCGACCCATGAGATCGTACTAGTTTACCAAGCGTAGTAGCGATTTTTGGAGCGTTTTCTAAGACTGGAATACCAAGTAGGTTTGGTCAACTTGTTGCCTTTAGAACATGATGCATGTGATGATGTGGGATCTTGCGATGTATTTTCCTGCGAAATAGAAGCAACATTAAGAATCAAAACAAACACTGTGAATCAGTATATTATTCACATTTATTACTGATCGTTTTCTTTATTACAATTTCACTCAACAATTCATAAGTCTTACTCACTTTGAAATAGTTAAAAGAAATAATAAAAGCAGAATGGATTGCGATTAGAAAGTGTAAGTCATGACATTCCAAATACATATGATTCCCTGGCAAAGGCATTCAACAATTCATAGGTTAACACATGAGTTTGGTTAGATCTTCTAGTTTTTCATTGTCTTCAAAAGCTGACTGATAAACGGTAAGAGACTCAATGTCATCCATATTTGTAGGCAACCGTTTTGGTGTATGCAAAACCATAGACCAGCCGTCATTTTTTTAAATATTTTGAGTAGAATACTTGACTCGCTTCTGTTGCAAGAATAAATGACTCATCATTCACGTTGTCTTTGTTCTTTAATTTTCCTAAATTAACCATGATCAAGTTTGAAGCGGGTCTATTTTGCAACCATTAGTCTTATCCTCAACTTTTACCCAATCATAATAAAAAAAACTGTTTGTTTAAAATCAGTGTAATCCAACTCAAGTATCTGCTAAATGATTCTGTAATACATTGTTTCTGCTTCCTTCTAATTTTTACCTTTACCACTCGCTCTAAATTTTGTAATTGTTCTGATGCATACACCGCTATCATGTGTTACCATATGGTCTTCGTACATTTTTATGGAAAATAAAAATCGATTCACTTGGTACTTCGTATAACTAAGCGGCATGAACTTTGGCCCGCGTATTATCCGTCAAAGAGTTGAGTCTACATCACTGCGATTCAACAACTACATAAAACACAAGAAGAAAATCAAGCATGTTCACAAAGGTGTATTGCAGACTTATAAACATGTGAAATACTTTAGATGATGTAATACCTCATTATGTAACCATATAGTAAAAGGTTTAATGACTTCAACAATTGTACCTCTGCCTCGTGGTTGAAATTTAGTGCTTTTCACATAGGAATTGTACCTTCTATACGTAGATAACACATATCGAAATGAATATATAAATTAAATTAAAAATTGGATATTTGAAACCTACTTCATGAACTTACTTCTTCCGTGGATCCAATCCATCGTATTTATTTAGGACCATCTATGCACTTGTTCGAATTGCACTTGGGTTAACATTATATCTTTACCATTATTCAAAGGTATCTCACAAGCAAACTCATCATCCTCATCTAAAAATGCTTCGCGGGTATGTTTACGGTTGCCATAACCTCCGTTTGGGATATATTCCATGCAATAAAGGCTAGCTTCTTGTATGATATATCCTTCTGCAATACACCCTTCAATGTATCTTTTATTGCGCACATACCCTTTATGTGTTTTCATCAACCTATGAATGCGATCAATTATATATTGCACACGGTAGCCATTTATACCGAATAATAATGTACATAACTGGAATTAGTTATTTATCGTTCAAAAGGATACATCCATCTATATCTGACAGGGCCGCCAACCAATGCTTGATCGGCTAAATGAACCATAACATGGATACTAATATCAAAAAAAGCAGGTGGAAAATGTTTTTCAAAAACAAACATTACTTCCACCAACATAGACTTTGCTTTTATAAGGTGTTCCATATTGATCACCATTGAGCACAAAATGTTAAAGAATAGACTAATGCGATGAATAGCATTTCGTAGATCCTTATGTTGTGTATAAGTATGTTAAAGCAATATCGGAAGCAGATGTTGCATTATGACGTGGTAATCATGTGACTTCATATTTCTTAGTTCGGGGGAATTGATGCTCACGTTGTTGCGGAAGTTATAGGAGAATTTGTTAGGTACTTTCAAAATTTTCAATACAATGCAAAATCTTATATTTTCTTCTTTGCTCAAGGTGAAAGTTGCCTTTCGTATGATTTTTGTTGTTTTAGGATCTATCATCACCCACAACTTTTGTTTTATAGCCATGGTTTTCATATCCTTGCATGCATTGATGCCATCTTTTGACTTCTCTTTATGGTCCATTATGGTGCTGATGAGATGCTCTACGACATTCTTCTTTGTATGCATAACATCAATATGATGTCAAATTGTATTTGCTTTCCAGTATGGTAAATCAAAAAAGATAGACCTCCTATACCAAGCACAAACATTGTCACATTCTTCAACGGCCAACTTTTTCCTTTTTTGACCAAATTCTTCTTTTTGTTTACCGATTTTCATTTTGACATTCACTACTCTCTTTTCAACTTCAAAACCATTCAATGGCCTTTTAGGATGACTAAGTTCTTGTTCATTGTTGAAATTTGTCTTGTCGTATCGAAACCTATGTCCGTTAGGAAGATACATTTGATGTCTCATAAAACGCATCTTCTTACTTTCAGGAAGATGATAAGAATAGGTGTTTCCCCCACAAACAGGATGTAATAACCTGAAAATCCGAGCCAATTTAAAATTTTACTTTGGCAATTTTAGCGAGTTCTGATTATTTAAAATGAATTATTTTAAATAAAAACGACGAGAAATTTATTTTGAATAGATTAGAACGTATATATTTATATTCGTCGTCGTTAGAATATAAATATTTATTTTAAATTATAAAAGGAATCGAAAATGGCGTGGTAGTCCGATAATTCGATTTCAAACTTCAAATGAATGTACCGGGTGCAATATAAACCGGATTTTAGTGAAACCAAAAATAATAGGATCTATTTGAGAATATCTTTCCACAAATCCGAAAAATCCAAATTTCATAGCGAGAATCAAAAGATATGTCCAGTTGAAAATTCAGAATAGTCGCTATGGAATTCTGGCCCTTAAAAAATGGAAATTTCGCAAACGACCTCGGATTTCGACGAAACCACTTTTGTTGGATCCGTGATGTCAAGTAATTGCTAGATTCCAATTTTCGTAATTTTTTGAATCAATATGTGAGTGTGGCGAAGGAGAACGCGTTTGACCAGTTTTAGTTGATTTTAATCGACTGGAAAATGGCCATTTTTCAAACGGTCTCAGAATTCGACGAAATTAGTTTTGTTAGGACCGTATCGTCAATACGAAGCTAGAAAATATTTTTCGGGAATTTTTAGAGTCGGTATGTGGCCCCGGTAAATTAAAATATGCGTTTAAATTCAATATATAATGATTTATATTTTAATTTCAATAAAAACATGTCGAAATGATAAAATTGGCTTACGATACCTATCCCATTATGTTCGGAATGGGGGTAATTAGCTAGGGGCAACAGTCGTTAGTTCTCGTTTGGAGTTCGCAATATTAAATAAGTAAAAAATAGAATTATATATTAATAAAACTAGGTTATAAATAACCATTCTAAAACCCTAGACTCGGTCAAACATTCTAACTCGTGGTCAACGCCTGGGGGAGCCGTCGTTTGCGATCTACGGCTCAAAAAATCCGAAATGAAACCCAAAATTCTCCCTAAATGTTTCGAATTTAAACTCCACTCCAAAATGAAAATCGTAGAACTCTTATCGATCTTTAAAATGATACTAGGATGATGGATTTTCTTTTCGTATATGGGTGGAAATCCCTGCTCGACGGTGCGAGGTTCGGAGTGGAATTGCGAGGGCCTGGAACCTTCGATGAGGGTATCGCTGCTGGCATCGGAAGGGGGAGGGAGGCCTTCACGGTGGTCAATCCGGATCAGCGGCTAGATGCTTCGATTGTCGAGCGCAGGTGGTGTAAGGGCGCGATGTCGGGTTCAGTTTTTGTTTGTATCACGATAGTGAACCTTTGGCGATTTGCAGTGAGTTTTTCCTCTCTTCTGATTTCATATAAATAAAAATCATTGTTTTAAAACTGATTTTGTTTGAATAAAAAGAAGTAATAAATTATAAAAAGATCATTATGGAAAAATATGTGAT
Organism: Allium sativum; assembly: GCA_030737875.1. NCBI lineage: Eukaryota > Viridiplantae > Streptophyta > Magnoliopsida > Asparagales > Amaryllidaceae > Allium > Allium sativum. The sequence continues at coordinate 943,312,390 of CM060918.1, forward strand.
TTTTATATATATGATAGCAATAAAAATATACGATTTTTATATATGTATTTTGGAAATAAAAATGCGAATTTTAATTTATGATACGGTCTATAAAAATGTGATTTTTCTTATTAGGAAATATTTTTAAATTAAAAATATGATTTATACAACATAAAATTCCTTTGTTTTGAAAATATAAACAACTTCGATTTTGAAATATAAACTTCCTTTGTTTTGAAAATATAAACAACTTCGATTTTGAAATATAAACTTCCTTTGTTTTGAAACATAAACTTCCTTTGTTTTGAAATATAAACTTTCTTTGTTTTGAAATATAAACAGGATTTGTTTTAAGAAGTAGAAATATAAAAATATAATTTTTATATAGAAAGAAGCGTTGTAAAATATATGAAATTGAAATAAAAATATGATTTTTTACTGTGAACAGCAGGAAAAGATGGCGATGGTATCGACTAAAATCAAAATGAAACCCGAACAGTTCAGAAGGAAAGCACGGAGGAGTGGAACCCTCGTTGAGAACTTCTCACCTTTAATTTAATTTTTCTAGTTAAAATATATACTAGCATGCAGACGGTGTTTAGTAGCACCCGACACCCGTCGTCCACAGACCATGGACGACTTGTATGCTTGTTTGTTTGATTTTGATGTGTAGTTGATTGTGTGATGTGAAATAAAATAAAATATTTATACAGTTAGAAAATATTTTATAGTTAAAAATGGAATTTTTAACGTGTATATGAAATGAAATAAATTAATATAAACAAATCGGAGATTTGTTTATATACACACATTTGACTGATATTGATTGGGAGGATAAATTTTACACATCGCCCAACTGCACAAATAAAATCTCTGTTTGATTGTTTGAAAACCCCACACGGGTATTGGGATGATATATGACATACACTAATCCCAATAATTAGTTGTATGTCGATCGATCGATTGATGGACTGTTGTAAGCGTTAAATATTTATATTTGATGCTTATACAGTGTAGAATGCACTCTGGATGATGGCTGATTATTTATCGTGGTTATTTTATACATGTGTTGTAGAAAATCCATATAATTAACATTATATGGAAATTGGTTGGGCCTCATTCTAGTTTTGAATAGAAATATTTGAAAAAGAAATATTTGAAATAGAATATTTGAAAATAGAAATATATGAAGCCGTGTTGGTTAGATTTGCGCCATTTTGACATGAACGATATTTATATCGATTTTATTCAAATTGAAATGAATATTAAAGTGAATTGAAATTCGAATTAAATTAAATTGATTTGAAATTCGAAATAAACTGAAATGATTTGAAATTCGAATAGAATTGAAATTGAATAGAATTGAATTCGAATTGAAATTGAATAGAATTGAATTCGAATTGAAATGGAATAGAAATGAATTCGAATTGAAATGGAATAGAAATGAATTCGAATTGAAATTGAATTAATTAGAAATTCAAATTGAATTGAAAACGAATTGAAATTGAATTAAAAATCGATTAGAATTGAAATCAATTTGAAATGAATTTAAAACGAATTTGTAAGGGGAAAATTCAATTTTAATTTGAATTTGAAAAGGAAGTTGAAATTGTTTTGAAAACGAATTTAAAACGATTTATAAAATACATTTTAAAAGGAAATCGACGAAGTATATATTATATATATTATATATATAATATAATGGCCTGAATAGAACGCGTCGCGTTGCGGCAGTTCGCGAATTTCGACCATTGACTTCGAATGGATATTGCGGGAGATCCGACCGTCGGATTCTCCTGAAACCAGAACCGTTGGGTTCGTATCGAAAAGAGCTTTCTTAAGTATATTAGAATTTTGAAATCTAACGGTTGGATTTAGAATTATGTCCAAATCAAATTTGGAAAAGGTCGCTGTAATTGCAGTTCGATGGCCGTTGATGGAAATCGACTTTACGGGCCTTGATAAAATTATTAAAAATATCAATAATTTGTGTAAAATCATAAGAAATGATTTGTGAAGAATTGAGATGAAAAACTCCATATTTGAAAAGATAAGAATAGATTTTATTGAAATAAACTAGTTTTGAACTAGAATTAAAATTTTATTTATTTTTAAATAAATAAATTGGATTTGAAAAGGGTTTTAAAAGTAACCAGAATTTCCAATAATTGAATTGGAATGGATTTGAATCGAAATTGTCTTTGGATTATTTCGATGTTGGATTTCGTGATCACACAGATATTGTTATGGAAATTTGAAAGATATATTTATATCGTTATTTCTAATACGATATTTGTTGGTCGTAGAATTTGATATTGAATATAAGCCGATATATTTTCTATTCAGAGCCTTGTATTTAATATCAAATGTGATTTGGGTTTGTCGTGAATGGTGTCTTCATTAACACTGTTCTTAAGCCCAGTTGAGAAAAAGATTAAATCTTTTTATTTAGATTTAATGAAGTTTACCAATTAAATAATATTTAATTGGAATTGAATTGGTATTGATTTTTGGGTTTATCGTGAACAGTGTTTTAAATAACACTTGTTCTTTAACCTGATTATTAATGGAATGTGATTTTGGGTTGTCGTGAATGGTATCTTCAATAAAACTGTTCTTAGACCCAAAGGAGTTAAGAAAATCAGAAACTAACCGGAGATTAGTTAAGTTGGATGGTTTCTGAGGTATTGATCTGATGTTGGTTTCGGCCTTCGGGATTAATACTTAGAGAATTGCTCACTTGCTAATTTACGGTTAGGGACTGATTGAAATGTGATGTGATTTTGGGGTTTATCGTGAACCGTGTTTTAAATGACACTGATTCTTTAACCCAGTTAAAGATTAAAACTAAGTGGAGTTTTAATGAATCTTTAATTAGATTGAAAAGATCGAGAATGGAGTATCACCAGTTTTACTCCAGGCGGTTGTTAAATCTTTAATTAGATTTGAACGTGAAATGGTAATTGAATTTACCAATAACACCGTGGTGTTAGATATGAAGTATGACCAGTTTTACTTCATGGGATGAATAGGTTGGGGTTGGGAAATTAAAACAAATGATTACTTCGGTAAGATTCGTTAATCCCGATTGGTTTGAATTGATATTCAAAAGAAGATTAAAGATTAAATTTAAAGGAATTTATCTTTGATAAAATTAATGGGAACCTTTCCCTAAGAATGTGAAATTTAGAAACTAACTGTAGGTTAGCTAAGTAGAACGGTTTCCTGGGTATTGATCTGATGTTGGTTCCGGCCTTCGGGGTTAATATTTGGGGAATTATTCTATTGATTAATTTACGGTTAGTGATGGATGAATTGGAATGAGGCGTATGTTGTGTTTGTGTAACACTTGTTTATTATATACGCGAGTTATTCGGAAAGGTCGGGTTTATCCCATTCTGAATAACTGATACGACGATAAGTCGAAGATGAAGACGGTGGTTGAAGACCGGAGGTTTTCACGTCGTTTGGGTGATTACTGATGATCTTGATTGGGTTGTACACCCAAGAAGATGGAAACAGTTGGTGATCGTCTAGACGTACTTGGAGATCGATGGATATGCGGGGTACTAGGTGCCTCCGGTTTCGTTCAGACCCAGAACGAACTTGTAAATGGACTGTGTGTCTGACATGGATTTTAGTCTGTGTGATTGATTTCTATTAAATATATATCTGTTTGGCGGTGGAGAATTTATTCTCTTGCTTAACGCCCTTCTCTGAGACGTACGAGCTCAGGGGTTATATACTGATGGATATCAAACGCATAGAGTGAATTGCCTGTGTGGCATGCCTAAGTGGCGAATGATCAAGGCTTCTGTTGAAAAGCAAAGTCTTGTGGTTGATGATCGAAGCACGGCCTTTGTGGCGTAGCTTTGTGTAACGTTTACTTCGCGAGTTTCACACCCGGTATGAACCAGAAACCGGAGAGGACATCATGGAGGGCATGCATTTCGTTCTAGTTAGAAGTGGCGTCAGTGGTTTTACACGCCCTGACGAGTTTGACTTATGTGGTTGTTACTGTTGCGAGGCGCCTCGGATATATCGGTCGTTCTCGAACCGATGGAGTCATTTAGTTGGCTCACCTATGCCCCAAAGAGCGGGGAAACGCATGTTCAGGCATTTTAATTCACTCCGTGTGGACCGGCCCTGACGATCCAAGGGTCACTCGAGCTCTGATCCTGAGGGGCGGACTAGAGCGTCTCGAATCGGTAGAGGACTATCTTTTGCCTCGGTTCATACCATAATGATAACCCAACTTCCAAATACGTGATTTTGCGGTTTTAATTGTAGAACTAGTATGGCAACATGATATATGGTACCCATGCCGTCTATGATTGGTACTTATGATTTGAAGTTGTTTTACACGCTATGCACTTATAGTAGTATCAAATGATTTGTTTTAAACGTACTAAGCATGTTTGGCTATTATAAGGGAAAACCCTATCCCCCGGCTTGCATTGCATTGTGTGATAGGACCTGGGTCTTATAATAGCTTCATTTTTCCAAAAAGCATTGCGCTGTTTTGTTATATGCACTGGTATTCTTGGGAGGAAACTCGTTCCGTGTTATACGGCGTGGTCCCTTGATATATCTGATTTAAAGTAAAGTTTTAAATAACTGTTTTAGTTCTCACACCAGTCCTATGACTGACCTAGAGTTTATTGTTTTAACCTAAACTCTGGGTGCACCTATTTTGACACGGGCAGCTAGTAGTTTTGGTTTTGCAGATTTATATTCACAGGATCCTGGTTTACAGCTGGAATGATATCCGGAAAGCTTTGTATCCGTATATCTCCTTCAGTTGTGTATTGTACTATTTTCCGCTGCTATGTAATTTATTGTAATCTCTGATATTTTATGAACTGTAATATTTATTTATACTCTGTATATTCTTGTATTCTAATGGAATTGTTGTAATATACAATGAAATGTTCTTCCGCCTGCGTTCTGTTATGGCTTGTCCTCGACTCAATCCGGGATTTCCCGTAAGGCGGATTTTAGGTCGTTTCATCGTGTTATCAGAGCTTTGGTTTACAAAGCTCAGAGAACAAGACACATTAGAACCATACGAAAGAATTCATCAGAAATTGGATTAGTAATATCCAATGGGGATGACTCGTTAGAGATGGGATCAGTAATATCCCAGAACGAGTGTGAAGAGTATATTTTTAAAATGAAAACAATTTTTGTTTTGAAAATTTAAATCAATTATTCGTATTTGATTATTTATTTTATATTAATTTGGACAATCCAATATATAATTTTTTTGCATATATGTCTTGCAAACGTGTATTCGAAGTTTTAATGTATTGGATAGTTATAGAATCACACTCTAGTGCCCGGGGATAATTCTGGTGATGGGGCACCATTGCCAGTATTTATTTTCGAGTTTCAAAAGAGGGATTTCTATATATTCCAATTGACTGGTGTGAGAACCAAAATTAGATAGGGCTTATTGTTGTGATTTGGCATCAAAAATGTGATTTTTGACTATGTATCAAAGTTATGAATTTGAAAAGCTAATCAACTAATTTATTGATGGTTGTGTTGTTTGATTACTGTTTTGATTAATTGAATGTTGAATCGTTAGCCAAATTGAACCAAACATTGAATTGTATTGAAAATTGGTCGCATTTGCTTGCAAATACATGTACTTACATTGAACAGGTCATATCAAAGAGGCTAGAGCATAAGAATAAAATTGTTTGCCCGACAAATAGGTACATGTTTATCATAATTTACTGTTGTTTGGGTGATGATGATTTTATGAGCCGATTGGCTAGCCGCTTGGCTTTTTCTTTTTGAGATCAGAGGGCCTATATGGCAATTTCGGGATTTTCCCGGTGCAGGGGAGGTTATGGCGAAATTTTTCGAAAATTTAGGGTGTTAGCCAAATTTTTGAAAAATTTGAAAAGTTCTTAGAAACTAAAAAGTTGAAGAACTTAAGCCGTAATGAAAATAATGGAAGTTAAGTTGATTTGTTAAACAACTTTAGGCTTCGTTCCTTTTCGGGGACAAAAAGTTTTAAGTGGGGGAGATTGTAATAACCCGGAAATCCGAGCCAATTTAAAATTTTTATTTTGGCAATTTTAGCGAGTTTTGATTATTTAAAATGAATTATTTTAAATAAAAACGACGAGAAATTTATTTTGAATAGATTAGAACGTATATATTTTTATTCGTCGTCGTTAGAATATAAATATTTATTTTAAATTATAAAAGGAATCGAAAATGGCGAGGTAGTTCGATAATTCGATTTCAAACTTCAAATGAATGTACCGGGTGCAATATAAACCGGATTTTAGTGAAACCAAAAATAATAGGATCTATTTGAGAATATCTTTCCCACGAATCCGAAAAATCAAAATTTCATAGCGAGAATCAAAAGATATGTCCAGTTGAAAATTCAGAATAGTCGCTATGGAATTCTGGCCCTTAAAAAATGGAAATTTTGCAAACAACCTCGGATTTCGACGAAACCACTTTTGTTGGATCCATGATGTCAAGTAATTGCTAGATTCCAATTTTCGTAATTTTTCGAATCAATATGTGAGTGTGGCGAAGGAAAACGCGTTTGACCAGTTTTAGTTGATTTTAATCGACTGTAAAATGGCCATTTTTCAAACGGTCTCAGAATTCGACGAAATTAGTTTTGTTAGGACCATATCATCAATACGAAGCTAGAAAATATTTTTCGGGAATTTTTAGAGTCGGTATGTGGCCCCGATAAATTAAAATGTGCGTTTAAATTTAATATATAATGATTTATATTTTAATTTCAATAAAAATAGGTCGAAATGATAAAATTGGCTTACGATACCTATCCCATTGTGTTCAGAATGGGGGTAATTAGCTAGGGGCAACAGTCATTGGTTCTCGTTTGGAGTTCACAATATTAAATAAGTAAAAATAGAATTATATATTAATAAAACTAGGTTATAAATAACCATTCTAAAACCCTAGACTCGGTCAAACATTCTAACTCGTGGTCAACGCCTAGGGGAGCCGTCGTTTGCGATCTACGGCTCAAACAATCCGAAATGAAACCCAAAATTCTCCCTAAATGTTTCGAATTTAATCTCCACTCCAAAATTAAAATCGTAGAACTCTTATCGATCTTTAAAATGATACTGGGATGATGGATTTTCTTTTCGTATATGTGTGGAAATCCCTGCTCGACAGTGCGAGGTTCGGAGTGGAATTGCGAGGGCCTGGAACCTTCAATGAGGGTATCGCTGCTGGCGTCGGAAAGGGGGGAGGGAGGCCTTCACGGTGGTCAGTCCAGATCAGTGGCTAGATGCTCCGATTGTCGAGCGCAGGTGGTGTAAGGGCACGATGTCGGGTTCAGTTTTTGTCTGTATCACGATAGTGAACCTTTGGCGATTTGCAGTGAGTTGTTCCTCTCTTCTGATTTCATATAAATAAAAATCATTGTTTTAAAACTGATTTTGTTTGAATAAAAAGAGATAATAAATTATAAAAAGATCATTATGGAAAAATATGTGATTTTTATATATATGATAGCAATAAAAATATACGATTTTTATATATGTATTTTGGAAATAAAAATGCGAATTTTAATTTATGATACAGTCTATAAAAATGTGATTTTTCTTATTAGGAAATTATTTTAAATTAAAAATATGATTTATACAACATAAACTTCCTTTGTTTTGAACTTCGATTTTGAAATATAAACTTCCTTTGTTTTGAAAATATAAACAACTTCGATTTTGAAATATAAACTTCCTTTGTTTTGAAACATAAACTTCCTTTGTTTTGAAATATAAACTTTCTTTGTTTTGAAATATAAACAGGATTTGTTTTAAGAAGTAGAAATATAAAAATATAATTTTTATATAGAAAGAAGCGTTGTAAAATATATGAAATTGAAATAAAAATATGTTTTTTTACTGTGAACAGCGGGAAAAGATGGCGATGGTATCGACTGAAATCAAAACGAAACCCGAACAGTTCAGAAGGAAAGCACGGAGGAGTGGAACCCTCGGTGAGAACTTCTCACCTTTAATTTAATTTTTCTAGTTAAAATATATACTAGGATGCAGATGGTGTTTAGTAGCACCCGACACCCGTCGTCCACAGACCATGGACGGCTTGTATGCTTGTTTGTTTGATTTTGATGTGTAGTTGATTGTGTGATGTGAAATGAAATAAAATATTTATATAGTTAGAAAATATTTTATAGTTAAAAATAGAATTTTTAACGTGTATATGAAATGAAATAAATTAATATAAACAAATCGGAGATTTGTTTATATACACAGATTTGACTGATATTGATTGGGAGGATAAATTTTACACATCGACCAACTACACAAATAAAATCTGTGTTTGATTGTTTGAAAACCCCACACGGGTACTGGGATGATATATGATATACACTAATCCCAATTATTAGTTGTATGTCGATCGATCGATTGACGGACTGTTGTAAGCGTTAAATATTTATATTTGATGCTTATAAAGTGTAGAATGCACTCTGGATGATGGTTGATTATTTATCGTGGTTATTTTATACATGTGTTGTAGAAAATCCATATAATTAACATTATACGGAAATTGATTGGGCCTCATTCCAGTTTTGAATAAAAATATTTGAAAAGGAAATATTTGAAATAGAATATTTGAAAATAGAAATATATGAAGCTGTGTTGATTAGATTTGCGCCATTTTGACATGATCGATATTTATATCGATTTTATTCAAATTGAAATGAATATTAAAGTGAATTGAAATTCGAATTAAATTAAATTGATTTGAAATTCAAAATAAACTGAAATGATTTGAAATTCGAATAGAACTGAAATTGAATAGAATTGAATTCGAATTGAAATTGAATAGAATTGAATTCGAATTGAAATGGAATAGAAATGAATTAGAATTGAAATTGAAATAATTAGAAATTCAAATTGAAAACGAATTGAAATTGAATTAAAAATCGATTTGAAATCAATTTGAAATGAATTTAAAACGAATTTGTAAGGGGAAAATTCAATTTTAATTTGAATTTGAAAAGGAAGTTGAAATCGTTTTGAAAACGAATTTAAAACGATTTATAAAATACATTTTAAAAGGAAATCGACGAATTATATATTATATATTATATATATATAATATAATGGCGTGAATAGAATGCGCCGCGCCGCAGCAGTTCGCGAATTTCGACCATTGACTTCGAATGGATATTGCGGGAGATCCGACTGTCGGATTCTTCTGAAACCGGACCCGTTGGGTTCGTATCGAAAAGAGCTTTCTAACGAACATTAGAAATTTGAAATCTAACGGTTGGATTTGGAATTATGTCCAAATCAAATTTGGAAAAGGTCGCTGTAAGTGCAGTTCGATGGCCGTTGATGGAAATCGACTGTACGGGCCTTGATAAAATTATTAAAAATATCAATAATTTATGTAAAATCGTAAGAAATGATTTGTGAAGAATTGGGATGAAAAACTCCGTATTTGAAAAGATAAGAATAGATTTTTATCGAAATAAACTAGTTTTAAACTAGAATTAAAATTCTATTTATTTTTAAATAAATAAATTGGATTTGAAAAGGGTTTTAAAAGTAACTAGAATTTCCAATAATTGAATTGGAATGGATTTGAATCGAAATTGTCTTTGGATTATTTCGATGTTGGATTTCGTGATTACATAGATATTATTATGGAAATTTGAAAGATATATTTATATCGTTATTTCCAATACGATATTTGTTGGTCGTAGAATTTGATATTGAATATAAGCCGATATATTTTCTATTCAGAGCCTTGTATTTAATATCAAATGTGATTTGGGTTTGTCGTGAATGGTGTCTTCATTAACACTGTTCTTAAGCCTAGTTGAGAAAAAGATTAAATCTTTTTATTTAGTTTTAATGAAGTGTACCAATTAAATAATATTTAATTGGAATTCAATTGGTATTGATTTTTGGGTTTATCGTGAACAGTGTTTTAAATAACACTTGTTCTTTAACCCGATAATTAATGGAATGTGATTTTGGGTTGTCGTGAACGGTATCTTCAATAATACTGTTCTTAGACCCAAAGGAGTTAAGAAAATCAGAAACTGACCGGAGATTAGTTAAGTTGGATGGTTTCCGAGGTATTGATCTGATGTTGGTTTTGGCCTTCGGGGTTAATACTTAGGGAATTGCTCACTTGCTAATTTACGGTTAGGGACTGATTGAAATGTGATGTGATTTTGGGGTTTATCATGAACCGTGTTTTAAATGACACTGATTCTTTAACCCAGTTAAAGATTAAAACTAAGTGGAGTTTTAATGAATCTTTAATTAGATTGAAAAGATCGAGAATGGAGTATCACCAGTTTTACTCCAGGCGGTTGTTAAATCTTTAATTAGATTTGAACGTGAACTGGTAATTGAATTTACCGATGACACCGTGGTGTTAGATATGCAGTATGGCCAGTTTTACTTCATGGGATGAATAGGTTGGGGTTGGGAAATTAAAACAAATGATTACTTCGGTAAGGTTCGTTAATCCCGATTGGTTTGAATTGATATTCAAAAGAAGATTAAAGAATAAATTTAAAGGAATTTATCTTTAATAAAATTAATGGGAACCTTTCCCTAAGAATGTGAAATTTAGAAACTAACTATAGGTTAGCTAAGTAGAACGGTTTCCTGGGTATTGATCTGATGTTGGTTCCGGCCTTCGGGGTTAATGTTTGGGGAATTATTCTCTTGATTAATTTACGGTTAGTGATGGATGAATTGGAATGAGGCGTATGTTATGTTTTTGTAACACTTGTTTATTATATACGCGAGTTATTCGGAAAGACCGGGTTTATCCCATTCTGAATAACTGATACGACGATAAGTCGAAGATGAAGACGGTGGTTGAAGACTGGAGGTCTTCACGTCATTTGGGTGATTACTGATGATCTTGATTGGGCTGTACACCCAAGAAGATGGAAACAGTTGGTGATCGTCCAGACGTACTTGGAGATCGATGGATATGCGGGGTACTAGATGCCTCCGGTTTCGTTCAGACCCAGAACGAACTTGTAAATGGACTGTGTGTCTGACATTGGATTTTAGTCTGTGTGATTGATTTCTATTAAATATATATCTGTTTGGCGGCGGAGAATTTATTCTCTTGCTTAACGCCCTTCTTTGAGACGTACGAGCTCAGGGGTTATATACTGATGGATATCAAACGCATAGAGTGAATTGCCTGTGTGGCATGCCTAAGTGGCGAATGATCAAGGCTTCTGTTGAAAAGCAAAGTCTTGTGGTTGATGATCGAAGCACGGCCTTTATGGCGTAGCTTTGTGTAACGTTTACTTCGCGAGTTTCACATCCGGTATGAACCATAAACGGGAGAGGACATCAGGGAGGGCATGCATTTCCTTCTAGTTAGAAGTGGCGTCAGTGGTTTTACACGCCCTGACGAGTTTGACTTATGTGGTTGTTGCTGCTGCGAGGCGCCTCGGATATATCGGTCGTTCTCGAACCGATGGAGTCATTTAGTTGGCTCACCTACGCCCCAAAGGGTAGGGAAACGCATGTTCAGGCATTTTTATCCACTCCGTGTGGACCGGCCCTGACGATCCAAGGGTCACTCGAGCTCTGATCCTGAGGGGCGGACTAGAGCGTCTCGAATCAGTAGAGGACTATCTTTTGCCTCGGTTCATACCATAAATGATAACCCAACTTCCAAATACGTGATTTTGCGGTTTTAATTGTAGAACTAATATGGCAACATGATATATGGTACCCATGCCGTCTATGATTGATACTTATGATTTGAAGTTGTTTTACACGCTATGCACTTATAGTAGTATCAAATGATTTGTTTTAAACGTACTAAGCATGTTTGGCTATTATAAGGGAAAACCCTATCCCCCGGCTTGCATTGCATTGTGTGATAGGATCTGGGTCTTATAATAGCTTCATTTTTCCAAAAAGCATTGCGCTGTTTTGTTATATGCACTGGTATTCTTGGGAGGAAACCCGTTCCGTGTTATACGGCGTGGTCCCTTGATATATCTGATTTAAAGTAAAGTTTTAAATAACTGTTTTAGTTCTCACACCAGTCCCTTGACTGACCTGGAGTTTATTGTTTTAACCTAAACTCTAGGTGCCCCTATTTTGACACGGGCAGCTAGTAGTTTTGGTTTTGCAGATTTATATTCACAAGATCCTGGTTTACAGCTGGAATGATATCCGGAAAGCTTTTTATCTGTATATCTCCTTCAGTTGTGTATTGTATTATTTTCCGCTGCTATATAATTTATTGTAATCTATGATATTTTATGAACTGTAATATTTATTTATACTCTGTATATTCTTGTATTCTGATGGAATTGTTGTAATATACAATGAAATGTTCTTCCGTCTGCGTTCTATTGTGGCTTGTCCTCGACTCAATCCGGGATTTCCCGTAAGGGGGATTTCGGGTCGTTTCACGGGACATGCAAAGTAACCATGAGTTGTATATCCCGATAAAGTCCCAAGAGCAGGGTGATCATGGATCACCCACAACACCCTAGCTCTCATTGTAAACTCGGATTTATTTGATGAATCATATGTAATAATTCCTTCGCATAACTGCTTTAACTCGTCTGCCAACGGCTCTAAATAAACATCAATATCCTTCCCTAGTTGTTTTGGGCCAGAAATCAACAGTGTTAACATTGAAAACTCCCGTTTCATACACATATATGGAGGAAGATTATACGGTACTACAATTACCGGCCAACTACTGTAAGGGTCAGTAAGAGAAGCATTCGTACAGAAACCATCTGTTTCTATTCCAAGTGTGACATTTCGTGGCTCGACTATGAATGTTTTGTCAAAAAAATCCACGGCTTTCAATTGAGAAGTGTCACATGGATGACGCATTTTGTTTGGATCAGACTTGGCATGACCATGCCAGGTCATTGCATATGCTATCTGTGGTACAGTACACAATCTCTTCAACCTAGAAATTAATGGAAAATGTCTTAATGTCTTTCGATCTATTTTGGTTCCTTTTCTCTCGTCGTTAAAAGATGTCCTATATCTTGGTTCATTGCAATTTGTACATGAAATTCTATTCGCATCATCTTTCCAGTACAACATGCAATCATTGATGCATGCGTCATAAGTTTTGTACTTCATCACAACCTGCTTAATGAACTTCTTCATGTCGTGGTATTTTGTCGGCAGCGTGTTACCTTCGGAGAGTAACTCCTTCATTAGTTCGAGTAGTGCAGTCACGCCAATATCTGAGAAGTTGTACTGGGTCTTCAAGCTATTCAGTTTCATATTGGCATACAACTTCGTTATCCCTTTTGGACATGAAGGATACAGTGGCTCTTTTGCGCTTTCATAAAGTGGTGTATACTTCTTACTTTCATTAGCCTGCTAGTTGCCATCATCCGTACACTGCTCTCCAACATTTGCATGATCAAACAACAGATTTTCAAGTTGAAAATCATGAAATCTATTTGCATAATTGACTAGATCTTCCAGCACAATATGTTCAGCCTCGTCAGTACTTGTGCTATTACTAATTGGTTGCTGTTTTCCCATCTTCGCCATTTTTCCCCATGAAAATACCACATGCTATATGATTGGACAAAACCCCATCTAAGCAGTTGAAAATGAATTTCATTTAATTTGAACGTCTTCATATATTGGCACCGATTGCAAGAGCACAAATACACTTCTTTTTTACCACTGTTTTCTTCAACAAAACAAATAAACATGTTCACCCCATCAATATAGTATGGTGATCTTTGATTAGATTCACTAATCCACTTTTTTCTATACTGAATGGCATGTTGCTCGCCTATAAATTCAAAAATTGTTAAAACTTAAAAATCGCACCAAACACTGGTTGTTTTCATTGGCAAGTTGTTTTTTTCGTATCTATCACTGGATCACAAATGGGCCCACCCCCTTTCACACATGCCCATATCTTTCTCCGTTAAAACATCAAAGGAATTTTCAAATTTGATATGGATGGGGTAGTTTGGGTGTTGCGGATCGCAAACTGTTGTTTGATACAGATGTGAGAATTATCAAATTTGATATGGCTTTTAGCCAAATTGTATACCCGCATCCTTGTGTGCCAAATTTGTTGATACGTTGTAGTGCTTACACCGCTTATATAACACTGTAATCTATACAGATATCGTAAAGTCCATCATAAACTAGTGGCTGTCAGAGGTCACTCCATAGGTACGATACAAATCAAAGTCGTAAGGGGATCGATCAGGATAAATATGACAAGGCGTTGGGGTAATACCCATCGGTAGGATTCTACCGAATAACGGACCCATGCTGGTGGTAACACATAGCCGCCAACTACCTCCTACCTCAGACAATATGCCCAAATTCAAAGGCACCTAAATCAGTCACAAAGTAATATATATAGTATCGAAGAAGCATGCCTGCTAAGAGTAGCTAATCTCACATTGGCCTGGGTATGGCTCCTGTTTTAGTCATTTGAATTATGACCCAAAGGTCAAGGCTATCCATCATCGTTCTCTTTCTTCAAATACAGTAATCGCCTCCAAATCATCCTACATGATTTTGGATTCTCTACCACATGCACAATTGTTAACGTGGCTTTCAGTATTGGCAGCGAGTATGACAATGTCTGATCCCGGTCTCTTTAACAACCAAACATTTACATTTTTTCACACCAGTCGGTTCCTTTACATTTCAAAGGGGTTCATACTTCATATCAAAATATCAGATTTTTCTTTGAAATCATTTCATATTCAAGGTAGAATATGTTTTCATATTAAATCTCTATTTAGAACCAAACTTAGGATCTTGAAACAATTCCAATCTTAAAATGATTTGAATATTTAAAATAGTTGAAAAGTATATTAAAATAGCTTATATATATATTTGAAATAGTTTGAAAACAAATAGTAAGAAGAATAAAAGTTTAAATAAATAGTTTGGATATATATATATATAAATATAGTATTTATCAAATTTTAGCTAAATATATATATATATAGTTAAATAAAAAAAGAAGTTAATAAAATAGATGGTTTATTGTTAAAATGATTAATACATATATAAGTTAATATAAAATAGTTTATAAAGTAAAATAGTTTATATAGTAAAATAGTTATTTGTTAAAGTAGTTTAAATTAGTTACAATATACATAATTAAGCTAAAAATAGAATAATTTACGAGTAGAAAGGTTATTTACCAAAATAGTTTATATATAATGGTTTAAAATACTATAGTTAGAACTAGAATTGTTTCTTCGAAATTTCAATTAAACTTGAAGTCACATTTCAAATTTCAAATCAATGCAACTCTATTTCAATATTTCAATTCCATTCAACTAGTTTTTCATGTCAATTTGATTCAATTATTTAAAGTTTTAACATAGAATTCTCATTTGGAATCATTTCAGTTTATAGCAAATATATAGTTCACGAATTAAATATTACTTCAAATCGGGTTAATCTAAAGTAAATTTTAAAGATGGACAATTATTTGAATTTTTAAACAATTCAATTTCAATAGGTTCACTTCATGTTAAATTACATTTTTTTGGCTTCAATTTACAACATTAAATAATTTCATTTAACTTTAAATTCCAAAATTTAATGTTCAATTTCAAAGGAAATCAATTTATAAAATCTTATTTATATTGCTTTTAAAACAATATTTCAAAAACTCATGGTTAAAACAAATTATATTTAACCAACCGATGTCTGTGTATAATTTTCTATCTTATAGCCAAGTAATACTTAAAATTTAATTTTAGTATTTTGGGAAGGGATATATATCATTTCAATCCAAATCAGGGTCATAGGTACTTATCATTTCAACCTACATTCTAAATTCATTTTAATGATTAATCCTGGGTTTATTTGATGCTTGTAACATCTAAGGTAAATTATTGGGATTAATCAACAAAAACAATAGTCGTACATAAACAAGGTCAATAACAAGATGAATTACACATCAATACATTAAATATATAAATCCAAGGCATCCATCAAAATCAATACATCCAAACAGTTCAATATAACATCAGTTTACTAGTCATCAGGTATGAAGATTTTAAATTGGTAATTAAATTCTAACTGTACAATTTATATTAACAGATAAATTAAATTATATTGTATATGCATATTAACGCAAATATGCAATTCGAACTATCAAATAGCAAACAATAAAATCATATCATAGCATCATTTTAATTTAACTAACGTTCAAATATTTTGGTTAGGTGTGAGTGGGTTTAATCACTCACCTTTGGTTTTGAATCTGTTTGAAATCCAAGTGGAGGCCTAAAATTAAACGGTCTCCAAATCAAACTAAATCAGCTTCATGCAGTACGGAATTTCGATACGATCATAACAAAACAAACCATGAATAATCCATGTTCGTATGCAAAGGTTAATCAGTTTTGAACATATAAGGTTTAAATGAATATAAATATAATAAAACAAACACACGAAAAAACCATAATGCCTTGTCATCACTTTTTCTTCTACTCCTCTCTCATGCTACAGGAAAAACCCAAACTATCATGGCCTAAAACAAGGCATCTTCTCTCTTCCTCATCTCATACTTCCCTCAACGAAAATACGAACGAACGGATCCAACGAACTTCTCTCCGCATTCTCTTCCTCCTAGACACCATCGATTCACGCTCAATCATACCAAAATAATTCCGACTTCGGCATAGACGCACGACTACTAGGAATGTCTCGACATTTTTTTTATCTAAATCCCTTCAATTTTTGCTAAATTTTTGTTATTTTCTACTGTGAATCCGAATATGATATCTGATTTGCGAATTAAACTCTATATTTGTTGCAAACCCAAACCCTAGTGGATACTCATTCACTGTAAATTTTGAACTCAGCAAACATGGCGCCGCAAACTTCAATACCTGAATGAAAATGAAGATCATGGTTCAAATAACCCAGAGAAATAAGTTTCACAAATTTTGGAATTTCTTTGAATAATAATTGATTTTTGAAAGAGGAGGAACATTGATTAAAAACATTTTCTAAGAGAAGCAATAGGTTTTTCACGACAATGGAACAACAGAAAGATAGAGATGTGAATTTGGTTAGACTTTACGAATATTTATTGCTAATAGAATTTCAATGGTTAAGGAAATAAATAAAACATCCAATCCTTTCCTATTCATACTTAATTCAATTCCAAACGTTGCTAACTTAAAATAAGATTTATATTAGTTATAGGAATCAATTACATATATTATAAATCCCCAATTCAATTATTCAACAATCTTAATTAAACATTTTTTTAAAGTAATCAATTTACTTTCATTAATCATTCCTTACAAATATAACTTGACAATGTTATCATAATGCCTTATTTCAAATTTCTTCTTATACTCGAATTAAAACGGTTTAAACATTTCATTAAATATATCAATATTAATATTGGGGGTGAGCAAACCCCTGTCCGGTTCAGTTTTGGGGTAAAACCGAAACTGGAACCAAAAGACCTTGATTTTAAAAACCGATAACCGAATCTGTAACCGAAGCATCGATTTTAGTTTCAAAACCTCGGTTTCGGTTTTTATCGGCTCGGTTTCAGTTTTAAAACCAATTTAAACAAAAAATATTATAAATTTAAACAACCATAAAATAAATTAAAGTAAATTGTTCCAACCGAGTGTTTTGAGACACATGGTACAAAGTACAGATTAATAGACTATAAGTTATCCAAAGTAGTACAAAGCTAAGCTAGCTAGCTCTAAGCCAAAGATAAGAAACAAAAAAAGGAAATGATCAGGAGCACTCCGGTGAACCACACTACAGCGGACCAACAACAACTTGGAATTCTAGAAAATGAGTGAAGCATTGGCTAGTGTGTATGTACTATATAATACGAAACAACATACAGTCAGAGACATTGTGCAACATTTTATGGACTGAACAGAATACTTGAATATATGATTAAGTAGAGATTATATAAATGAAATTGCTATCTATATCTTTATCCCAATTCTTTTTGTTTGCAGGGTATATCCAAGACGTCATATATGCTAAATACAAGACATGATTTATAAATTACAAATATTATGTATTTATTTAATTATTTTAATAATTCGGTTCGTTTTCCGTTTTATCGGTTCGGTTTGGACCTAAAACTGAAAACGAAATATTAGTATGGTTCAGTTTTTGATTTTCGATTTCGGTTTCAGTTTTGATTTTTTTTCAGTTCGGTTTTTATCAGTTTCGATTTTATTTCAGCTTTTTCCTCACCCCTAATTAATATCGAACTTTTAATGCTTACCCATATAAATAAAATCACCAAATTTATTTGCAATCAATACAAGTCACAATCTTCAAAATAAGTTAAATTTAATTACCTACACAATTTAATTAAGTTTCAGCCATTCAATTTCACAGTTATACCATTTAAAGCTAAATTATGAATTTCTTGGCTTAATTAAATTCAAAAGATTCAATATTAAATTTCAATTTTCGATAATTACAATACATGCCAAATTATAACTATATTTTCAGTCCATGCTGATAATTACATTTATATTTAGTTGACATTCATTGTACAAACAACGTATCTATATTATTACAGTATTCAATACATCAAAATTTTCAATATATAAGGAATTCCAAAATTAATTAATCCATTTTGTATATTGTTAATTTAATATTAATTTCAAATTTCAATATAGGTAACTTACCAAACACAAGTTATTATCATATATAGTTGTTGTAATTCATTGTTTAACAAATCAAGTAAAGTTTACGTCTTAAAAATTCATGACACAAATTATTAAATTCTATATTTAACCCGTTATGGTTCAAAATCACATTACCTTTAACATTATGTTTCAATCATAGAATTAATTTGTTTGTTTCATTGTTGTATTAATTCAACATTTATTATAATTTCGTTATTTCCATTTGTTTACAACTAAGCTAAGTACATTAAATTATATTTATGTTCATCAATTCATTTAAATAGTACATTTTGTTCAATGACTGTATCCCTTAGTTAACCATTTTGACTTAATTGCCTATTCATTCAAAATTAAGTGTAAGTTATTACCTTAATAACCTATTGAAATCATCGTTAATTGAATTTACTAATGCTTGTATCATATAAATCAACATAGATTTCAATTGAATCTTAATTACAATAATTAATTTATTTCTCATATATTAATCACATATTTAATTCTTATTTCAATGTTAACATTTCAGTTTAAGTACCTTGTTCATTACACCCAAACCTACATTACTACCATTTTAATTTATCAAATTCCATCTAGGCTCATTTAAATTAATAAGTCATTAAAATTTTAAATTCTTACCATTTATTCACCAAAATTTATGTTAAATCAAAATTTTTAATTAGTTGAAAAATACGGGTTGTTACACTCTCCCCCACTTAAAAACTTTTCGTCCTCGAAAATGTGTATTAGGAAAGTTGGCAATTTATATATTTAATCATATAATTTATTGTTCAACTTAGAAAACATTTAATTTGTACAAATAGTTTCATAGGTTTGGAAACTCAAATTTCCACAAAATTTTCTAAGTCCTAAATTCACGGCAAATTTCGGAAGAGTCTCCTTGTACAATTAGATTGGAAGAACAACAATCTATATACATCTCATCTTAGTGATGAGGCATCCCAAACTATGGGAAACAATATATAACATTAAAATACAATATATAACTCGATATACATACTCCTATAGAATTATTAGCAATTTGCTTATTTCATTGATCCTGTTTATTTGATTTACTTAGTTGAATTCAATTTCAAACATAACTAAGTACATATCATTAATTGTCATAACTTAAGTTTCATTCATGTTTATAAACCATAAATTTTATTTCATCTTTCATTACTTATACCAAAAATTGTACATTAAAACTTTCTTATTCCCATAACAATTTAACTTCTTATATTTTGCTAAGTCGTATAACATAAAAAAATTGATTACTATACAAGTTCAACAGTTTCAATTTAACTTCAAATTCATTATTTTAAATTTCTAAGAGTTTTTATTTTAATTTCATTTCACTTAGGTTCATTTTTTATTTATCATAAAACTCAGAAGTCCCTAAAATTTTAAGTTTTACTCGTTTCATTAATTATTCCAGAATTAAGAACTCGACTTCAGGTTCATTTCGAAATCAACTTTCAAAAATAATATATATTATATCTCTTAAATAAAACCACACCTATAAAAGATTAATATGAAATTCAATTTGCAAAATAAGATATAAAAGTTCTAAGTGGTCTCCCCTTCTCAGACTCTTGAAAATAAACGTCGATGATGCGTGCACTCATCACCTAAATCATTTCCCAAAGACAAGAGGGGAGTATACACTTTTTAAATTATTTCTACTGAACTATTTCCATATTATACTTAGAATATTTCAAAACCTTCAATATTCCAAAAGCACCCAAATTTAAATTCTCAAATTCATATTTAAGTTCATCTTATTTCATTACCAATTAATTTTCAATATTTCATTCCACTTAAGATCATTCAATAGTTGATAGTCTAGTTATATTGACTAATAAAACAATTTTAATAGGTTTTCAAATAATAACTTATATATAAAATATAATCCAAAACAATATTTTCTCGATTAGTCCTACTCGAGTATTTAGAAATCCCTATCGATGCATTGGCGTTCGTAGTACCGATAAGAATTCATAAATACCAATGGAACAAATTAACACAATACAACACCATTTTTATATCAATATTACAAATATACTCTCTCATATACAATCAAA
Organism: Allium sativum; assembly: GCA_030737875.1. NCBI lineage: Eukaryota > Viridiplantae > Streptophyta > Magnoliopsida > Asparagales > Amaryllidaceae > Allium > Allium sativum. Next base: position 943,333,147 of record CM060918.1, read on the forward strand.
CTCATTCTAGTTATTACTACCCTATCTCTAATGAGTTAATCCCAAATAGAGTAAGGTTATCGCTAAACCCAAGCTCTGGTATCAAATGTACCAACCTGGATTTTTTGTCGTTCAAATTGAAAAAAAATCCATAAATGTTGACTTAAATGAATCCAAAGATGCAGATAGTTATTGGGATTAATATAAGGAAAAGAAGAAAGAAGAAAACAATTGCAGAATCTCGCAGCGGAAGGACAAAATATAATAAATAAATAAATAACAGTTCATGAATCTGTTAAAACATACAATTGAACAATTATTAGAGTTGATTGTCATAAAACATACCAATATCTATAGCTGAATAATAATATAAATTTGTATGTTGATCTCCATCTTCATCTTCATGACGATGTCTTCAATAACTAAAAACTCAAGCTGACCCGAGCGCGAATGAAAAAAAAATACTCGGATCAGAAATAAAAATATTCTCATACCGATAAAATCAAAACCATACAATAATATGAGTGTCACAACGTCAGAGATGCTTACGGTAATTCATATCTTCTATCCAATGTGTTCGTGAGTGCAATAACTTAAGAGATGTTACGAGAATTTCCATCTCCTAAGGATCCTTCAAACAGATACCATATAATATAATTTCTCTATTATAATAGTATATATTCATTAAAGTATCAAAATATTAAAATAGCGTAAGCGGGATTACATTTTTACCCTGACACTGTTTGTAGTACTGTAATCTATACAGATAACGAAAAATCCACCATAAATTAGTGGTTATCAGAGGGCAGTCCATAGGTACGATAGAAGTCAAAATCGGGGCTCGACTATGATAAATATGACAAGCCATCGAGGCAATACCATTAGTAGGATTCTACCGGATTACGGACCCAGGCTGGTGGTATCGCATAGCCTCCAGCTACCGCCCACCTCAGACAATACTCCGAAATTCAAAGGCGCCCAAATCAATCATGAAGAAATATATATGGTATCGAAGAAGCATGCCTACTAAGAGTAGCTAATCTCACATTGGCCTGGGTATGGCTCCTGTTTTAGTCATTCCAATTATGACCTGAAGGTCAAGGCTATACATCATCGTTCTCTTTCTTCAAATCCAGTAATCGCCTACAAATCATCCTACTTCATTTTGGATTATCCACCACGTGCACAGTTGTTAAGGTAGTTTTCAGTAATGTAAGAGAGTATTAAAATATCCGATCCCAGTCTGTTTAATAATCAAACGTTTACATTTTTACACTGGTCGGTTCCTTGACATTTCAAAGGGGTTCATACTTCATATCAAAATATCATATTTTTCTTTGAAATCATTTCATATTCAAGGTAGAATATGTTTTCATATTAATTCTCTATTTAGAACCAAGCATAGGGTCTTGAAATAATTCCAATCTTAAAATAATTTGAATATTTAAAATAGTTGAAAAGTATATTAAAATAGTTTATACATGTATCTGAAATAGTTTGAAAACAAATAGTAAGAAGAATAAAAGTTTAAATAAATAGTTTGAATATATATAAATATAGTATTTATCAAAATTTAGCAATATATATATATATATATATATGTAGTTAAATATAAAAGAAGTTTATAAAATAGATAATTTATTGTTAAAATAATTAATACATTTATAATTTAAAATAAAATAAAGTAGTTTATAAAGTAAAACAGTTTATATATTAAAATAGTTTTTTGTTAAACTACCTTAAATTAGTTACAATATATATATATATATATATATATATATATACATAAGTTAAAAATAAAATAATTTATAAGTAGAATGGTTATTTACCAAAATAGTTTATATATATAATGGTTTAAAATACCATAGTTGGAATTAGATTTTTTTCTTCCAAATTTCAATTAAACTTGAAATCACATTTCAAATTTCAAATGAATGCAGCTCAATTTCAAAATTTCAATTCCATTTAACTCCTTTTTCACATCAACTCAATTCATAAAATCTGATTCAAATATTTTAAGTTTTAACTTAGAATACTCATTTAGAATCATTTCAGTTTATAGCAAATATATAGTTCACAAATCAAATATCACTTTAAATCGGGTTAATCTAAAGTAAATTTTAAAGATGGACAATTATTTAAATTTTTAAGCAATACAATTTCAATAGGTTCACTTCATGTTAAATTACATTTTTTTTGCTTCAATTTACAACATTGAATAATTTCATTTAACTTTAAATTCCAAATTTTAAATTCAATTTCAAAGGAAATCAATTTATAAAATCTCATTTATATTGCTTTTAAGACAATATTTCAAAACTCATAGTTAAAACAAATTATATTTAACCAACCGGTGTCCGTGTATAATTTTCTATCCTATGGCCAAGTAATACTTAAAATTTAATTTTAGTATTTTAGGAAGAGATATATACCATTTCAATCCAAATCAGGGTCATATGTATTGATCATTTCAACCTACACTCCAAATTCATTTTAATGATCAATCGGGTTTATTTGATGCTCGTAACATCTAAGGTAAATTATTGGGATTAATCAACACAAACAATAGTCATATATAAATAAGGTCAATAACAAGACAAATTACACATCAATACATTAAATATATAAATCCAAGGCATCCATCAAAATCAATACATCCAAATAGTTCAATATAACATCAGTTTACTAATCATCAGGTATGAGGTTTTTAAACTAGTAATTAAATTCTAACTGTACAATTTATATTAGCAGTTAAATTAAATTATACTATATATGCATGTTAACATAAATAAGTAATCCGAAATAGTACGAATGTTTGATAAAATTCCTTATCGAATATAACATGTTATTAAAAAAACTAAAATAAATTATTTGAAAATGAAAATGAACTCATATTTTACATTTGAATACATAGGATTGAAGTACGTTAGAATTCGGACCTTATGGTTGAAGAATTTCTGAAAACCGTTATTGTTTGATACTCCAACACGAGGCCGGAAGGTGCTTGAGAAAACACAAGTTGCTATTCCCAAGGACAAGGATGAATAATAGCCATAAGATCTTTCATGCTTATCATAAGGCATGTGTCAAGCATCCATGCATTACCCCTTTATTATATATACCTTATTCCTTCCTTATCACTTCATTCTTCTTCTTGGAAAATTATTTCTCCCTCTCCTTGAATTGCTCACGTTTTCCCCTTATTTATTAAAAAAAAAATCAAGAAAATAAATAAGAAAGGAAGGAGAAAAGCTAGGGGAAGGATCTATACAACCCTTAGCTAAATTCTAGTGGAGTTTAGTAGCTTTTGGGTGAGGAATTCTCAACTTATAAAGGGGTTTTACTTGCTAGTTTATATGGTGCCTATAAGGTGTTTTATGATATGTATCTTAGGAAATTAATGGTTTATATGTGGTTATATTGATGGTATATGTTTGCTAATGATTCTTAAATAAATTCATGGAGTAAAAATGACACCTTTATGGAATTTGGTAACGAAACATCTTATGTTAGTTCACAAAATTACACATTTATGGAATATTAGTTATATACATGCCTTAGTTGATTTGTGGTGGTATGTTTGAATTATTTGCAAGTGATTTGATGTGGTAAAGAAAATTAAACCCTTAAAAATTCGATCTTTAAGTAGAATTTGGGTAGTCACTTAAGTATGTGAGAATCTATTAACCGATTAAGGGCTAGTTTAATATCAATAATTGTTAGTGAAGTTATATGATTATATGATCATTAGTGGTTGATAATATTGTGATTGATTGATTGTCTGGATTGTGCTCGACTAGTTTATGAGTAAAATTGCTTTTATATTTAGCATTGGGTTGGGTAGATAATGCTTGTATGCTAACACCTTGTGATTTATTTCACGATTTGACTATGAGGTGTTTAGCAATGTTTTTGGTTTCATTTCAATTTAATGATTTTTTTTGAAATGGGATTTTCATAAGAGGAAGGAAATGTTTTTCCTGATTTTGGATAGGGTGTGTTTTATAAGACAGAAAGGATTTCGAGGACTTAACCCAATGATTTTGAAATGATTTGGAAATGGAAATCGATATAGATTTGATTATACTTGTGATTTTTATTTTTGTAAATGGTTTTCCCTACTTCGGGATATAGAAATGATTTCTATGTGTTATCAATGACCGGGTGACAGCTCTAGTGATGAAAAGTCGAGCATGTGCGGATTATGGTCCATGGAAGGTATGGTTCACTCTTGGGAATGGAGAGAGGACGTACCTCGATTATTATCGTGATGGCAGGGTGTACCTAGAGCCTGGTCATCAGGTAGCATATATTTTGATATGCCTTTATAGTAGATATTTGTGGTTTTCAAATATGTTTTGGTTTGAGAACCCGGAGTGAAAGCTAATTTGATATGAAAGCTAGATATGTATTTCAAATGATTTGACATAGGAAATCAGGAAAAAAGTCCAAAGAAATAACTTCTGTAAAGTCAATTGGATTTTGAAATCTAAGTTAGAGGATTAAACCTAAATGGGTAGTTTGAGGAACTGCATGTTGTTTGTTGCATTGTAGGCTACGTAAGTCTATTTTTGGTAGTTATTTGTGCACTGGTATTCATAAGGAGTAAACCCGTTCCGTGTCATACGGCGTGGTCCCATGATATACCCAACTTTAAAATAAAGTAAATAATAGATTTGAGTTTCTCATACCAATCCCATGACGGACCATGTAGTTTGTTTTCCCTTGCAAACTTGGGTGCCCATATTTTCTACATGGACAGCTGGGTAGTTTGTTTTGCAGATGTGTCTTAGAGTCTTCTTAGAGCATGAAGCGACCCGAACTTCCCCGGTCTCCGAAGAGATGAGAAAGAACGAATTACTGTGAGGACAAGACAAATCAGAACGCAGCCGAAAGAACATTTCATTGTTATTACAACAATTCCATCAAATATAAGGATATACAGAGTATAAATGAATAAATTACATTCAACAAATATCAGAGGTTTAAATTACATTGCAGCGGAAAAACAATATAGAACACAACTGAAAATAATACACGGATACAGAGCTTTCCGAGCATCGTTCCAGCTGTAAATCAGGATCCTGTGAATATATATCTGCAAAACCAAAACTACTAGCTGCCCGTGTCAAAATAAGGGCACTCAGAGTTTAGGTTGAAACAATAAACTCCAGGTTAGTCATGTGACTGGTGTGAGAACTAAAACAGTTATTTATCTTTATTTTCAAAGTAAGGTAAATCAAGGGACCACGCCGTATAACACGGAACGAGTTTCCTCCCAAGAATACCAGTGCATATAACAAAACAGCGCAATGCTTTTTGGAAAAAATGAAGCTATTATAAGACCCAGGTCCTATCACACAATGCAATGCAGCCGGAGGATAGGGTTTTCCCTTATAATATCCAAACATGCTTGGTACGTTTTAAAAATCAAATCATTTGATACTATAATAAGTGTATAGTGTCAAAACAATTTCAATCATAAATATCAATCATAGACGGCATGGGTACCATATATCATGTCGCCATACTAGGCTCTACAAATAAAGTCGAAATACACGTATTGGAAAGTTGGATTTCCATCATGGTGGCTCCTGATTCGAAAGATCGATCGCGTAATGCAATTCCCCACGGCTTACGTCCCAACAAGAGAAAATACCGTCTGCACATCCGCACTTTTGGGACCAGAGTATCACCGCGGCTTACGTCCCAGCGAGAGAAAACACTGCTTACTCTATATATCCCTGAGCACTAAGCTCATCTCGGTCGACCGAATCCACGACACCACTAAGGTGCCCATCCACTAAAAAGCATACTGATCAAACCATCAGTTTACCACCATACCGGGGTGTAAGGCTCGCGAATAAACGCTATACACAAAGCCATGCTATATTAAAGCTACGCTTCGATCATCATCCACCAAACTTTGCTTTTCAACAAAAGTCTGGATCACTACATCTCAGCATGCCACACTATCTATCCATATCGTACCACTGATTTCTGCCAATATATAACCTCTGAGCTCGTATGTCTCAGAGAAGGGTGTTAAGCAAGAGAATAAATTACCCGCCGCCAAACAGATATATTTTTAGCAGAGATCAACGAATACAATATAAAGGAATACAATGTCAGACACACCATCCATTTACAAGTCCGTTCTAGGTCTGAACGAAACCGGAGGCACTTTCCTCGCATATCCATCGATCTCCAAGTACGTCTGGACGACCACCAACTGATTCCCTCATCTTGGGTGTATAGCCCAATCAAGATCATCAGTAATCACCCAAACGATGTGAAGACTTTCGGTCTTCGACCACCGTCATCATCTTCGAATTATCGTCGAATCGGTTATTCAGAATGGTTATAAACCCAGCCTTTCCGAACAACCCGCGTATATTATAAACAAATGTTACACAAACACAACATACGCCTCATTCCAATTCAGCAGTCACTAACCATAAATTAGCAAGAGAACAATTCCCCAAATATTAACCCTGAAGGCCGAAACCAACATCAGATCAATACCCAGGAAACCATCCTTCTTAGCTAACCTACAGTTAGTTTCTAAATTTCACGTTCTTAAGGAAAGGTTCCCATTAATTTTATCAAAGATAAATTCTTTAAAATTTATTCTTTAATCTTCCTTTGGATATTATTTCAAACCAAATTATGGTTTTCCAGACTAGTCGATATTAGCGAACCACACCTAAGTAATTATTTATTTTATTTCCCAATCCCTGCCTATTCATCCCATGAAGCAAAACTGGTAATACTTCATATCTAGCACCACGGTGTTATCGGTAAATACAATTACCATTTCACGTTCAAATCTAATTAAAGATTTAACTATCGCTTTGGAGCAAAACTGGTGATACTCCATTCTCGATCTTTTCAATCTAATTAAAGATTCATTAAAACTCCACTTAGTTTTAATCTTTAACTGGGTTAAAGAATCAGTGTCATTTAAAACACGGTTCACTATAAACCCAAAATCACATTACATTTCAATCAGACCCTAACCATAAATTAGCAAGTGAGCAATTCCCTAAGTATTAACCCCGAAGGCCGAAACCAACATCAGATCAATACCTCAGAAACCATTCAACTTAACTAATCTCCAGTTAGTTTCTGATTTTCTTAACTCCTTTGGATCTAAGAACAGTATTATTGAAGATACTGTTCACGACAACTCAAAATCACATTCTATTAATTATCGGGTTAAAGAACAAGTAAGTATCAATTTTAATAAATAGATTTTGGAAATGAATTCTGAATAAAGGAAAATATTGAGAAAACTTCTCAAACTGGATCTTAAACTGATTTTAACAAATTTGAGTTTGTAAATTTAAGTATTTTGAAGTTATGATTGTTTATATAGGATTTTCAATATGCTTGATTCTGTATTTTGAATTAATGTTGTTTTAAACAAGATTTTATTACATTTCAATTTTATAATATATAGAAGGTTTTCCATATTTATGTTAATTAAACCTGTTTGATTCAAATAAATGATGTTAGACGAAAGAATTTGATTTAAACAGTTTTACCACATTTCAATTGCTTTAAAATTTTGATTTAGTAAATTTGGTTTGAAAGGAACCCAGTGTAATTCAAATATTGTATAAAGAAATATTTGTAGGATTTCTCTTCAAATAAATTAAATTTGGTAAAGTAAGTAAGATTTTGTTTTAAATAAAAGTGTTTGAATTATTTTGCAAAGATTTATATTTAAAGTTATGGTTTGAAGTAAACGAGACTTTATGAAATCAATTTTAGTATATATTTATAAAATGAATAATTGAAGGTGTTTGATTTCTTGAAAATGAATTTGCTTTGTTGGTTTAACAAAATCTTACTTTAGTATATTAAGATTGGATTTAATTTTATTAATTTTAATTAAAAGAAATAATTTGGAAACATTTCCCATTTGGGATGAATTCCAGTTCAAACAAATAAACGAGGAAATTGATCGAATATGCAAATATGGATTGTTTTAAAAAATTAATAAAATCTTTGAAATATTAAGATTTGATGTAGCGAATTTCAAAATGTGATTTAAAGGAAAGAATATAATGTTGAAGTGAGATTTCTGGTTAAATCTAAGTAAATGGAAATAGTAAAGAAGCTTGACATGAGATTTTAAATATGAAGAATTGCAAGTTCAAAATTTATTAAATGGCAATCTAGTAATGACTTAATAGATAATTACCAAAGCTATTTGGAATCTATTATAATGAGTGAACTCGGAACTTAGTTAAATTTAACTTGGAATGATGATTTGGGAAATATATCAACTTACGAGATGAATTTAATTTCAAACCAATAAAAGGGGAAATTAATTTGAATCAGAAAACGAATGGTTGAAAGAGGGATTTTAGAATACAGATTTGAAATTAAATCAGATTGGATCATGTTGTTTAAATCACACTCTATTTTATAAAAGCAAACTCTCCTGACTACTTGGTTTCACAAATTACTTATAATAGATAATCTTAAACTATTTTGACTATTCAAACCTATAATTGTCTTATAACCATTTGGTAATATTTTTCAACTATAAGTATATGTATATATATACACTAGATTATGTTCAAATTAATAAATTACTTTATTTTCGAGTTACTATTCTAATGATTTTTATAAATTTAAATGATCCATGTCCAATCCGAGCTAATGAATCCAAAGTGATTTAGAATGAAGATTTTAGGTAATAACAATAGTTTGAGAATTGAAGTCTACACTCGAATGGATTGAAAAGAGATAATGGTTCATATTAGATTTGTATTTTTAGCTGAACCAATCATGAATTATTTGTGTAATCGATTTGAAGGAAATATTCAAAATAAATCAATTTTTGATACTCAAAATGTGATTTCAAATCTAATGACCACTGTGCGAATAATGTAAACGTTTTGTTGTTGAATAGATCAGAGTCGGTAGATGTCATACTCTCTACCAATGTCGGCACCACTTCAATAAATGTGCACACGGCGGAGATTCCAGAATGAAGTAGTATGGTATAGAGGCGATTACTGATTTGAAGAAAGAGAACGTTGATGGATTGGCCTTGACCTTCGGGTCATAATTAAAATGACTAAAATAGGAGTCATACCCGAGTTAAGTGAGGTCGCACCTCCGATCAGACATGCTTCTTCGATACTATCTCTATGACTGTTGTGATTGATTTGGGTGCACCTTTTGATTATGGGAGTGTCGTTCGAGGTCGGCGGTGGTTGCTACTATGCGTTATGTAACAACCCGGAAAATCTGGGCCAGTTTAAAATTTTTATTTTGGCAATTTTAGCGAATTTTGAATATTTCAAATAGATTATTTTAAATAATATCGACGAGAAAATTTATTTTGAATATATTAGAATGTATATATTATACGCGTCGTCGTTAGAATATAAATGATTATATATAATTATAAATAGAATTAAAAATGGCGCGGTAGTTCGATAATTCGATTTCAAACTTCAATTGAATGTACCGGGTGCAAAACAATCCGGATTTTAGTGAAACCAAAAACATTATGAGACGACCCGAATTCCCATTCTCACGGAAACAAGGTTATCTTTGGAATATAACACAGAAACATATAATAGCAGAACAGAATTAAATAAATACACCAGATTGAACAACAAAATATACTTTATAAAAGTAATCATCAGAGTTACACAGTATACAGGATCTTACTTAGTACAAATACAGTTCAGCTATACATAAATGTCTACAGCGGAAATAAACAAAATATGTACAATAGGAGCTGAACAGCATAAAAAGAAATAGATGATAGAATCCATCTTCAGCTCCAGCTATCCAGAAAGAACCAGCTAAACCTAAATACAAGGCTGCCCGTGTAGAAAAAGGGGCACCCGAGTTTGAGAGTGAAACAAACTACGAGTCAGTCATGGGACTGGTATGAGAAATCTACTCAACACATATATAATTGGCTAATCACCGGACCACGCCACTTTCGTGGAACGGGTTTACTCCATTGGATTTCCAGTGCTTTAAAACAAATCTTTCTTTTAAACATCGATATGCTTTTTATAAAAATGAAGCCGTTATAAGACTCAGTTCCCATCACACAATGCAACGCAAACCGGAGGATAGAGTTTTTACCTTATAACGGCCAAATATGCTTGATACGAATAAAACAAAGGCATTTGATATTATTGCTAGTGTTTATATGTTTTGAAAATAATTTCAAATCATAACTATCAATCATAGACGGCATTAATGCCCCATACCACTATGTCGCCATATATAGGTATACAATCAAAACCGCACGATGTCGTATTTGGAAATTGGATTTCCGTCATGAACCGAGGAAAAAGATAGTCCTCACCGAATTCGAGACTACCTAGCCCGAGTCTCAGGATCAGAGCTCGAGTGACCCTAGGAGCGACAGGGCCGGTCCACCGATGTGGATTAAAATTCCTGAACCATGCGTTTCCCTGCCCTTTGGGGCGTAAATGAGCCAACAAGTGACTCCATCGGACCCGGATCGTCCGATCAAACCGAGGCGCCTCGCAACAGCAACAACCACATAGGTGAAAAGTATATAAATGTCAGGGCTGGTAGGTCACTGACACCACCCTAGCTAGGAAGAAACGCATGTCCTCCCTGAGGTCCTTCCTCCCGTTTCTGGTTCATACCGGGGTGTGAGGCTCGCGAATTCACGTTATACACAAAGCTACGCCACACAGGCGGTGCTTTGATCATCACCACAAGACTTTGCTTTTCAACAGAAGCCCTGATCACTGCATCTTAGCATGCCACACAGGCCATTCATGCCATGCGATTGATGTCCATCGATATACAACCTCTGAGCTCGTACGTCTCAGAGAAGGGCGTTAAGCAAGAGAATAAATTCTCCGCCGCCAAACAGATGTATATTTAACAGAGATCAATCAACACAGAATAAAATCCAATGTCGGACACACAGTCCATTTACAAGTCCGTTCTGGGTCTGAACGAAACCGGAGGCACTAAATACCTCGCAAACCCATCGATCACCACGTACGTCTGGACGATCACCACTCATTATCCATATTTCGGGATGCCTCCCAATCAGGACCTCGGTTACCATCCAAACGAGGTGAAGATCTCCGGTCTTCGACCACCGTCTTCATCTTCGACTTTCAATCGTCGGTCGATTATTCGAAATGAGAATTAACTCAGCCTTTCCAAATAATTCACGTATATTTAGAATTTCAAATCGATTTATTTCAATGGTTAAATTATTCGACAACACCAATTGTGTTCTTTAATGTAATTTTCACACCAAACACATTCAACCATCAAAAGCCACACAAATCAAGCAAATTCAGTTTATTTCCATTCCATATCGTTTCCAATATTTTATAACGATTTATCGCTATTTTTATTTATTTTAAAATAGCCATTTTATTCAAAACGACGCTTCGGGCCATAAGGCGGCTGTGGCGCTGTTTTTCTTCAGATTTGATTTACACATATCTGAAAATCTAACCGTTGGATCTTCACAAAATTTACATCATTAGAAAGGTCTTTTCAAAACGAATCCAACGGTTCCAGTTTCGGGAAAATCCGACGGTCGGATCTCCCGGTACAATCGTTTGAAATTTCGATTTCAAAATACGAACTGCAGCGTCGTTATTCGATTAAATATAATTATATTTATATATATAAATAAATATAATCGTTTCTGGCGCTGTTTTTCTTCAGATTTGAATTAAACATTTCAGACAATCCAACCGTTGGATTTTTACAAGGTTGGTGCCGTTGGAAAGATATTTCCAAGGCGAACCCGACGGTTGAGATTTCGGGAAAATCCAATGGTCGGATTTCCCGCACTAGTCGTTTGAAATCACGATTTCAAAATACGAACTGCACGGCCTCGTTTCGTTTTAATTTTGTTTATATTTATATATTTATATAAATATAGTTCATTCAACGATTTCCATATCGTTTTCACTTCAAAAAAATTTCTAACGCCTTAAATTTTGGAAAAATTTCGCCATAACCTCCCCTGCACCGGGAGCATCGGGAAATTGCAAATAGCGTTCCCGGTCCTTCTAATCTCAAAAAGAAAAAGAAAAAGCCAAGCGGCTAGCCAACAGGCTCAAAATCATCACCCAAACAAATCAGTAAATGTGTACCTATTTGTCGGGCACAAAATTTTATTCCTCTTCTCTAGCCCCTTTGCTATAACCTGTTCAATGAATATTGCATGTACATATATATATACAGTTCTTATCATTTATCATTTTCTATTCAACTTCATATTTGATTTCTATTTGGTTTAAAAACTCCATTCATTCTAATGTTACACAAATAGGTGCAAATCATTTCATTAGCTAATTAATGAATATTTCATCTCATATATGTTTATTTTGAACAAGTGGCTATTTTTAACACTTCACATTTCAACGATTTATGCATACAATAAAAATGTGATTTTTATTGTAAAACAATTCATTTCAAAACACTATTTTTCTATATAGTTCATATAGTCGATAAAAGGCGATTTTTATTATCAAACAATTTATTTCAAAATATGAATACCATTCAACACATGAATTTCTAAACAACGAATGAATATCAATTCAACACATGAATGTTTTATATAGTTTCTATATATAGATAAAAATGTGATTTTTATTATTGAACAATTTATTTCAAAATATGAATACCATTCAACACATGAATTTCTAAACAACGAATGAATATCAATTCAACACATGAATGTTTTCTATAGTTTCTATATATAGATAAAAATGTGATTTTTATTATTGAACAATTTATTTCAAAATATGAATACCATTCAACACATGAATTTCTAAACAACGAATGAATATCAATTCAACACATGAATGTTTTCTATATAATGAATAAATATAGTTTAAGCATATGAAAATAATTCAAACACACAAATATTATTCAAAATTTCGGCAGCATAACGGCAGGGTAGTTACACCGGCACCGTCCCTAGTACGGCTCCTCGCTCTACCTTAAAACCTCGCGGTTTTTGACAATGGGGATCATGCATCTAGTTCGCACGCAGGCGGCATGTATATATTTATTTCATTTCCACAAACTAATCCTATGTGGTTTCAACCAAATATTTCACAACCACCAATGGGTATTTTTCAACCGCAATCAACCAATATCAATCACAAACAATCCCAAACAATCATTCAATTTTCACAACAATTTCGACCAATAAATATCGTCCATGGTTTGTGGACGAGGGGCGTATATATATATATATATATAGATATATATATATATATATAGCTATTCACTTTCATTTCACACATATATAATTTTTAAAACAGAAATCTCACCAATAGCTATCCAGTACCACGACTCTTCTTTTATAGAAATCTTCGCCTATTTCGCCTTCTTGTCGCTTTCGCCCGTATTCTCCACATATGTAAAAATCGAATTTTTACTGTGTTATTCAATATATAAAAATCGAATTTTGACTTCGCTATTCAATATATAAAAATATAATTTTTACTTCGACTTTCAATATCTAAAAATCTGATTTTTACTTTCGACTTTCGATATATAAAAATATGATTTTTCTTTTGACTTTTTAAAGTTCAAATCCTTTTTCGAAAAATCAGTTTTAACCTTTCTTTAAAAACATTTTTAACTTTTCTAAAAAAAAAACAGTTTTAATCTTTTAAAGAAAATCAGTTTAAAATACTTTATAAAATCAGTTTAAAATACTTTTTAAAAATTCAGTTTTATACTTTTTAAAAATTCAGTTTTAATACTTTTTAAAAATTCAGTTTTATACTTTTTAAAAATTCAGTTTTAATACTTTTTAAAAATTCAGTTTTAATACTTTTTAAAAATTCAGTTTTATACTTTTTAAAATCAGTTTTGAATTCTAAAAAAAAAACAGTTTTGAATTCTTTTAAAAAAACAGTTTTGAAATCATAAAAAAACAGTTTTAATCCTAATTAAATTTCAGTTATAATTCTAATTAAAATAAAACAGTTTTAAAATCATTAAAATAAAATAACAAAACAAAACAAAAATAAAAAAACTTACAGGGGGGGGGGGGGGTTTGGTGGCGGTCGGCGGTGGAAGGTCGTCGGCTGGGGGGGGTTTCTGGTGGCGGTCGGCGGTTCAGGGAGGTGCGGCGGCAGGGTTCGAGGGTGGCGGGGCTCGGTGGTTCTACGGGGGCGTCGCGAGGGTTCGTCGCCTTTGCTGGAAGGAGGAGGTCGGGCGGTGGGGGGCGTCGCGAGGGTTCGTCGGCGGCGGCTCCGCTTTGATTAGGGTTTTCCTTTTTTTTTTTTTATGTTTACTGAAATAAAAGTGAACGGGGGGGGGGGGGGGGGGGGGGCAGAACGAAGATAAAAATGGGGGGGGGAAGATTATTTTTTTTTATTTTATTTAATTATTTATATTTTGCAAAAAGGTTGACTTTTACATACGACCTCGAAACGAGGCCCACCGCCTGTCGTCCATAGCGTTTAACCCCCATTCCGAACACAATGGGATATGTATCGCAAGCTGATTTGATCGTTACAATCAGTTTCCTTTTGAATTTTCATTTAAATCACTATATTGAATTTTAAACGCACGTTTCAAATTACCGGGGCCACATACTAACTAGAAAAATTTCAGAAAAATATTTTCTAGCTTCGTATTGACGATGCGGTCCTAACAAAACTAGTTTCGTCGAATTCTGAGACCTTTTGAAAAATGGCCAATTTCCAGTCGATTAAAATCAACTGAAACCGGTCAAACGCGTTTTCCTTTGCCACGCTCACATATTGATTCGAAAAAATATGAAATTCGAAACCTAGCAATAACTTGACACTGCGGATCCAACAAAAGTGGTTTCGTCGAAATCCGAGGTCATTTGCAAAATGTCCATTTTTAAGGGCCTGAATTCTATAGCGACTATCCAGAATTTTCAACTGGACATATCTTTTGATTCCCGCTATCAAATTTCGATTGGTCGGATTCGTTAGAAAGATATTCACTAACAGATATAAATATTTTTGGTTTCACTAAAATCCGGATTGTTTTGCACCCGGTATATTCAATTGAAGTTTGAAATCGAATTATCGAACTACCGCGCCATTTTCAATTCTATATATAATTATAATTAATTATATTCATTTTCAAATGTCGATTCGAACTCAGTTTTCATCGCCATTATTTAAAATATTTATTTTAAATATTTAAAATCCATTATTTTAGCCAATTTAAAAATTTTAAATTGGTTTAGATTTTCTGGGTCGTTACACATTAGGATCTAATTGATGATATCTTTCCAACGAATCCGAAAAATCGAAATTACATAGCAGGAATCAAAAGATATGTCCAGTTGAAAATTCGGAATAGTCGCTATGGAATTCAGGCCCTTAAAAATGCGAATGTTGCAAACGACCTCGGATTTCGACGAAACCAGTTTTGTTGGGTCCGTGATGTAAAGTTATTGATAGATTCCAAATTTCATAATTTTTCGAATCAATATGTGAGCATGGCAAAGGAAAACGCGTTTGACCAGTTTCAGTTGATTTTAATCGACTGGAAATTGGCCATTTTTCAAACGGTCTCAGAATTCGACGAAACTAGTTTTGTTAGGACCGTATCGTCAATACGAAGCTAGAAAATATTTTTTGAGAATTTTTAGAATCCGTATGTGGCCCTGGTAATTTGAAATGTACGTTTAAAATAGAATATAAAGATTTATATTTTAAATTTAGCGGAAACCTATCGTAACAGTCGAATCAGCCTACGAAACATATCCCATTGTGTTCAGAATGGGGGTAATTAGCTAGGGGCGACAGTCGTTGGTTCGATATGGGGTTCAAACTGATAAACAAGTAATTTCTTAGTTAAATATTATTATAAATAAGCATATAAGGTCAAAATCTAAACCCTAAGTCAAAGGGATTCTCGTGGTCAAACTATTCCGCCGCTCCCCCTTTTCAGCGATCAAAACGCTCAAAACAAAAAAAAATAAAAAAGAAAAGAAAAGAAGAAGACCCCCGATCTCCCTCTCTGTTCAACAAATTTAGAGAATTGTAAAACAAAAATGAAAGTCCTCTCTACGATCATCGACTTGGTACCGGTTTGACCAATTATTGGTCACCATCGACGAAGGTTTCATCGCTCAAAGGAGCGTCGTTCAATGGCGATTCGCGGCGGCTATGGGGGTGCGAGTTCGCCTGAACTCCGGCGATGGGAGGCTCTCACGGCGCCGCTCAGTGGGGGGTACTCCGATGATGCTTTTGGCGAGCGATGGTGGAGCGACGTGAAGCCCTAGGGGAGGGTCGATGGGTTTGATAGCACCTGGAGCGTTTTACAGAGAATGGTAGGGAAAGGTATATTTTTTGTTATATATATATTTAACAGTGATTTAAAACGAGGTTTTGAAAATAAAAATATAGTTTGAATTTGAAAATAAAAATATAGTTTGAATTTGAAAATAAAAATATACTTTGAATTTGAAAATAAAAATATAGTTTGAATTTGAAAATAAAAATATAGTTTGAATTTGAAAATAAAAATATAGTTTGAATTTGAAAATAAAAATATAGTTTGAATTTGAAAATAAAAATATAGTTTGAATTTGAAAATAAAAATATAGTTTGAATTTGAAAATAAAAATATAGTTTGAATTTGAAAATAAAAATATACTTTGAATTTGAAAATAAAAATATAGTTTGAATTTGAAAATAAAAATATAGTTTGAATTTGAAAATAAAAATATGATTTTTATATGTTGAACTTCGAAAGAAAAATATGATTTTTATATGTTGAACTTCGAAAGAAAAATATGGTTTTTATATATTGAACTTCGAAAGAAAAATATGATTTTTATATGTTGAACTTCGAAAGAAAAATATGATTTTTATATGTTGAACTTCGAAAGAAAAATATGATTTTTATATGTTGAACTTCGAAATAAAAATATGATTTTTATATATTGAATAGCGAAGTAAAAATTCGATTTTTACATAGGTAGTGAAAGCGGGCGACGAAGGTAACAAAAAGGCGAGAACGAAGAAGATTTATATCAAAGTAGAGTCAAGATGTTTGGATAGCTATCTGTGAGAATTTCTCACCTTTCAATTTCATTTCTATTTATATATATATATACTAGGATGCAGACGGTGCTTAGTAGCACCCGACACAATCGTCCACAGACCATGGACTTGTTTGTTTAGTTGCATAGATTAGTTATAGGATTTGATTTGAATTTGGTTGTTTGGTGATTTGATTGATGTGTGAATGGCGTGGGCCTTCACTAGACCGGGGATAAGGCTAGGCCTTGTCCCGTTTCTAGTATCGTGCCGTTATGCCGCCGAAATTTTCTAAAATAAGTTAGAAAAATAAAAATATCATTTTATTGAATAAATGAACCGAATAGAATATTCATAGTTTGAATAAAATATTTTAGTCGTTAAAAATATAATTTTTAACGTGAACGTGAATAAATAAATATCCATTTACAAATCGGACGGTTTGTTTATGTACACCTATTTGAAAGACATTGATTGGGACGATAAATTTTACACATCGCCCAACCGCACAATCAAAATCTGTGTTTGATTGTTTGAAACCCCACATGGGTGTTGGGATGAAATATGAAGTTCACTTATCCTGATTGATTAAATTTGTCGATCGATTGATTGACAGGCTGTTATAAGCGTTAGATATCTATATTTGATGCTTATACAGTGTAGTGCACTTTGGTTGATGGTTGATTATTTTTCAATGCTATTATATACATGTGTTGTATGAAAATACATATAATTAATTTTATATGGTGATTGATTGGGCCTCATTCCAATTTAGAAAATAAAGAATAATATAAAATAAAGGTTCATGTGTTGACAGTACTCATCCATTGAGATTGGTCATGTGTTGAACGAAATATTTTAGTAATAAAATTTACATCTTTATCAATATAAAATAAAGGTTCATGTGTTGACAGTACTCATCCATTGAGATTGGTCATGTGTTGAACGAAGTATTTTGATAATAACAACTATTTTGAAAAAGAAATATTTGAAAAAGAATATTTGAAAATAGAAATATATGAAGCCATGTTGATTAGATTGACGCCATTTTGACGTGAAAGATATTTATATCGATTTTATTCATTTCGAAATGAATTGAATTGAAAACGATTTCGAAATGAATTGAATGGAAAACGATTTCGAAATGAATTGAATGGAAAACGATTTCGAAATGAATTGAATTGAAAAAGATTTCGAAATGAATTGAATTGAAAACGATTTCGAAATGAATTGAATTGAAAACGATTTCGAAATGAAATGAATTGAAAACGATTTCGAAATGAAATGAATTGAAAACGATTTCGAAATGAATTGAATATAAAACGATTTCAAATTGAATTGAAAGCAAATCGAAATGAATTCAAATTGAATTGAAATTTGAATTGAATAGAAATGAATTTTAAAACGAATTTATAAAGAAGAATTCAATTTTGATTTGAATTGAAAGAAAGTTGAAATTGCTTTTGAAACGATTTTAAAACTATTTATATAGAAATCGACGAAATATATATTATATATATTATATATATATATAATATAATGGCCTGAATAAACGCGCCGCGCCGCGGCAGTTCGTGAATTTCGACCATTTATTTCAAACGGACATTACGGGAGATCCGACCGTCGGATTCTCCTAAAACCGGAACCGTTGGGTTCGTATCGAAAAGAGCTTTCTAACGAATATTTGAAATTCAAAATCTAACGGTTGGATTTGGAGTTACGTCCAAATCAAATTCGAAAAAGGTCGCTGTAAGTGCAGTTCGATGGCCGTTGATGGAAATCGACTGTACGGACCTTGATAAAATTATTAAAAATAGTAATAATTTGTGTAAAATCATAAGAAATGATTTGTGAAGAATTGGGATGAAAAACTCCATATTTGAAAGGATAAAAATAGATTTTTATCGAAATGAACTAGTTTTGAACTAGAAATATAATCCTATTTATTTTTAAATAAACAAATTGAATTTGAAAAGGGTTTTAAAAATAACTAGAATTTCCAATGATTGCATTGGAGTGGATTTGAATCGAAATTGTCTTCGGAATATTTCGATGTTGGAATTCGTGATTATACAGATGTTGTTATGGAAATTTGAAAGATATATATATATATATATCGTTATTTCCAATACGACATTTGTTAATCGTAGGATTTGATATTGAATATAAGCCGATATATTTTCTATTCAGAGCCTTATATTGAATATCAAATATGATTTGGGTTTGTCGTGAATGGTGTCTTCACTAACACTGTTCTTGAACCTAGTTGAGAAAAGATTAAATCTTTTTATCTAGATTTAATGAAGTGTACCAATTAAATAATATTTAATTGGGATTAAATTGATATTGATTTTTGGGTTTATCGTGAACAGTGTTTTAAACAACACTCGTTCTTTAACCCGATAATTAATGAATGTGATTTTGGGTTTATCGTGAACTGCGTTTTTAAATGACACGGATTCTTTAACCCAGTCAAAGATTAAAACTAAGTGGAGTTTTAATGAATCTTTAATTAGATTGAAATGATCGAAAATGGAGTATCACCAGTTTTGCTCCAGGCGATAGTTAAATCTTTAATTAGATTTGAACGTGAAATGGTAATTGAATTTACCGATAACACTGTGGTGTTAGATATGAAGTATTACCAGTTTTACTTCATGGAATGAATAAGTTGGGATGGGGAAATTAAAATAAATAATTACTTCGGTAAGGTTCGCTAATCCCTACTAGTTTGAACTGAGATTCAAAAATAGAATAAAGAATAAATTCAAGGAATTTATCTTGGATAAAATTAATGGGAACCTTTCCCTATGAACGAGAAATTTAGAAACTAACTGTCGGTTAGCCAAGCAGAATGGTTTTCTGAATATTGATCTGATGTTGGTTTCGGCCTTCGGGGTTAATATTTGGGGAATTATTCTCTTGATTAATTTACGATTAGTGACTAATGAATTGGAATGAGGCGTATGTTGTGTTGTGTAACACTTATTTAAAATATACGCGAGTTATTCGGAAAGACCGGGTTTATCCCATTCTGAATAACTGATACGACGATAAGTCGAAGATGAAGACGATGGTCGAAGACCGGAGGTCTTCACGTCGTTTGGGTAATTACTGATGATCCTGATTGGGCTGTACACCCAAGAAGATGGAAACAGTTGGTGATCGTCCAGACGTACTTGGAGATCGATGGATATGGGGGGTACTAGGTGCCTTCGGTTTCGTTCAGCCCCAGAACGGACTTGTAAATGGACTGTGTGTCTGACATTGGATTTTAGTCCATGTGATTGATCTCTATTAAATATATATCTGTTTGGTGGCGGAGAATTTATTCTCTTGCTTAACGCCCTTCTCTGAGACGTACGAGCTCAGGGGTTATATACTGATGGATATCAAACGCATGGAGTGAATTGCCTGTGTGGCATGCCTAAGTGGCAATTGATCGAGGCTTCTGTTGAAAAGCAAAGTCTTGTGGTGATGATCAAAGCAAGGCCTTTGTGGCGTAGCTTTGTGTAACGTTTACTTCGCGTGTTTCACACCCGGTATGAACCAGAAACGGGAGAGGACGTCAGGGAGGGCATGCGTTTCTTTCTAGCTAGAAGTGGCGTCAGTGGTTTTACATGCCCTGACGAGTTTGACTTATGTGGTTGTTGCTGTTGCGAGGCGCCTCGGATTGATCGGTCGTTCTCGAACCGATGGAGTCATTTAGTTGGCTCACCTACGCCCCATAGGGCGGAGAAACACATGTTCAGGGTTTAAGTTTAATCCACATCGGTGGACTGGCCCTGAGGATCCAAGGGCCCACCTGAGTCTGGGTCCTATGGCTCGGGCTAGAGAGTCACGAATCGGTTGAGGACTAACTTTTGCCTCGGTTCATAGATGGAAACCCAATTTCCAAATACGTGACTTTGCGATTTTGATTGTATAACCTATATATGGCGACATAGTGGTATGGGGCATTCATGTCGCCTATGATTGATACTTATGATTTGAAGTTGTTTTATACACTATGCACTTATAATAGTATCAAATGATTTGTTTTAAACGTATCAAGCATTCTTGGCTGTTATAAGGTAAAACCCTATCCCCCGGCTTGCGTTGCATTGTGTGATAGGACCTGGGTCTTATAACAGCTTCATTTTTCTTTATTTAGCATTGCGCTGTTTGTTTTATGCACTGGTATTCTTGGGAGGAAACCCGTTCCGTGTTATACGGCGTGGTCTCTTGATTTACCTAACTTTAAAAATAAAGATTGATAACTGTTTTAGTTCTCACACCAGTCCCATGACTGACCTGGAGTTTATTGTTTTAACCTAAACTCTAGGTGCCCCTATTTTGACATGGGCAGCTAGTAGTTTTTGTTTTGCAGATTTATATTCACAGGATCTTGGTTTACAGCTGGAACGATATCCGGAAAGCTTTGTATCTGTATATCTCCTTCTAATTGTGTATTGTATTATTTTCTGCTGCGATGTATTTAAATGTAATTTAAATCTCTGATATTTCTGTGTAATATTCATTTATACTCTGTATATTCTTGTAATCTGATGCATTGTTGTAATATACAATGAAATGTTCTTCTGTATGTGTTATGTTGTGGTTTGTTCTCGAACTATCCGCGGCTTTCCTTTACGGGGAAGTTACGGGTTTTCACAGTTGGTATCAGAGCATTGGTTTACAAAGCTTCGAGAACAAGGCACATTAGAACCATACGAAAGAATTCATCAGATATTGGATTAAGCAATATCCAATTAGAATGACTCGTTAGAGATAGGATCAGTAGTATCCTAGAACGAGTGTGAAGAGTAAATTTTTCAAATGAAAACAATTTTGTTTTAAAAAAAAAAATTTAATCGTTTTAAACGTATTTGAATATTTATTTATTTTGAACATGGACAATCTGATATATAAAGATTTTGCATATACGCCTTGCAAACGTGTATTTGAAATTTTAATATACTGGATAGATATAGAATTACACTCTAGTCGCCCGGAGATGATGTTGATAATGACCATGGCATCATCAATAATTATGTTCGTGTTTCGAAGGTGTGATTTCTATATATTTCCATTAGACTGGTGTGAGAACCAAAACTTATATAGCTAGAACACTTTGTTGTGAATTGGCATCAAAAACAAGATTTTCAGTATATATATCAAAATTATGAATTTGAAACGTTAATTCACTAATTGATTGATGTTTGTGTTGTTTGTTTATTTGTTTGCTAAATTTTAACCATTTTGCCTAATTAAACCAAATATTGAACTGTATTGAGAATTAGTTGCATTTGCTTGCATATACAATTATATCATTGAACAGGTCATAGCAAGGAGGCTAGAGCAGAGAATAAAATTTGTTTGCCCGACAAATAGGTACATGTTTACTACATAATTTACTGTTTTGTTTGGGTAATGATGATTTTATGAGCCTATTGGCTAGCCGCTTGGCTTTTTCTTTTTCTTTTTGAGATCTGAAGGACCGGGGAAGCTATTTGAAATTCCCCGATGCACTATTTGAAATTCCCCGATGCTCCCGGTGCAGGGGAGGTTATGGCGAAATTTTTCGAAAATTTAGGGTGTTAGCCAAATTTTTGAAATTTTTGAAAATTCTCAGAAACTGAAAAGTTAGAGAATGGAAGCCAGACCGAAAGTAGAGTTGATTAATCAAACCACTTTCGACTTTGTTCCTTTTCGGGGACGAAAAGTTTTAAGTGGGGGAGATTGTAACAACCCGGAAAATCTGGGCCAGTTTAAAAATTTTATTTTGGCAATTTTAGCGAATTTTGAATATTTAAAATAGATTATTTTAAATAATATCGACGAGAAAATTTATTTTGAATATATTAGAACGTATATATTATACGCGTCGTCGTTAGAATATAAGTGATTATATATAATTATAAATAGAATTGAAAATGGCGCGGTAGTTCGATAATTCGATTTCAAACTTCAATTGAATGTACCGGGTGCAAAACAATCCGGATTTTAGTGAAACCAAAAACATTAGGATCTAATTGATGATATCTTTCCAACGAATCCGAAAAATCGAAATTACATAGCAGGAATCAAAAGATATGTCCAGTTGAAAATTCGGAATAGTCGCTATGGAATTCAGGCCCTTAAAAATGAGAATGTTGCAAACGACCTCGGATTTCGACGAAACCAGTTTTGTTGGGTCCGTGATGTAAAGTTATTGATAGATTCCAAATTTCATAATTTTTCGAATCAATATGTGAGCGTGGCAAAGGAAAACGCATTTGACCAGTTTCAGTTGATTTTAATCGACTGGAAATTGGCCATTTTTTAAACGGTCTCAGAATTCGACGAAACTAGTTTTGTTAGGACCGTATCGTCAATACGAAGCTAGAAAATATTTTTTGAGAATTTTTAGAATCCGTATGTGGCCCTGGTAATTTGAAATGTACGTTTAAAATAGAATATAAAGATTTATATTTTAAATTTAGCGGAAACCTATCGTAACAGTCGAATCAGCCTACGAAACATATCCCATTGTGTTCAGAATGGGGGTAATTAGCTAGGGGCGACAGTCGTTGTTTCGATATGGGGTTCAAACTGATAAACAAGTAATTTCTTAGTTAAATATTATTATAAATAAACATATAAGGTCAAAATCTAAACCCTAAGTCAAAGGGATTCTCGTGGTCAAACTATTCCGCCGCTCCCCCTTTTCAGCGATCAAAACGCTCAAAACAAAAAAAAATAAAAAAGAAAAGAAAAGAAGAAGACCCCCGATCTCCCTCTCTGTTCAACAAATTTAGAGAATTGTAAAACAAAAATGAAAGTCCTCTCTACGATCATCGACTTGGTACCGGTTTGACCAATTATTGGTCACCATCGACGAAGGTTTCATCGCTCAAAGGAGCGTCGTTCAATGGCGATTCGCGGCGGCTATGGGGGTGCGAGTTCGCCTGAACTCCGGCGATGGGAGGCTCTCACGGCGCCGCTCAGTGGGGGGTACTCCGATGATGCTTTTGGCGAGCGATGGTGGAGCGACGTGAAGCCCTAGGGGAGGGTCGATGGGTTTGATAGCACCTGGAGCGTTTTACAGAGAATGGTAGGGAAAGGTATATTTTTTGTTATATATATATTTAACAGTGATTTAAAATGAGGTTTTGAAAATAAAAATATAGTTTGAATTTGAAAATAAAAATATAGTTTGAATTTGAAAATAAAAATATACTTTGAATTTGAAAATAAAAATATAGTTTGAATTTGAAAATAAAAATATAGTTTGAATTTGAAAATAAAAATATAGTTTGAATTTGAAAATAAAAATATAGTTTGAATTTGAAAATAAAAATATAGTTTGAATTTGAAAATAAAAATATAGTTTGAATTTGAAAATAAAAATATAGTTTGAATTTGAAAATAAAAATATACTTTGAATTTGAAAATAAAAATATAGTTTGAATTTGAAAATAAAAATATAGTTTGAATTTGAAAATAAAAATATGATTTTTATATGTTGAACTTCGAAAGAAAAATATGATTTTTATATGTTGAACTTCGAAAGAAAAATATGGTTTTTATATATTGAACTTCGAAAGAAAAATATGATTTTTATATGTTGAACTTCGAAAGAAAAATATGATTTTTATATGTTGAACTTCGAAAGAAAAATATGATTTTTATATGTTGAACTTCGAAATAAAAATATGATTTTTATATATTGAATAGCGAAGTAAAAATTCGATTTTTACATAGGTAGTGAAAGCGGGCGACGAAGGTAACAAAAAGGCGAGAACGAAGAAGATTTATATCAAAGTAGAGTCAAGATGTTTGGATAGCTATCTGTGAGAATTTCTCACCTTTCAATTTCATTTCTATTTATATATATATACTAGGATGCAGACGGTGCTTAGTAGCACCCGACACAATCGTCCACAGACCATGGACTTGTTTGTTTAGTTGCATAGATTAGTTATAGGATTTGATTTGAATTTGGTTGTTTGGTGATTTGATTGATGTGTGAATGGCGTGGGCCTTCACTAGACCGGGGATAAGGCTAGGCCTTGTCCCGTTTCTAGTATCGTGCCGTTATGCCGCCGAAATTTTCTAAAATAAGTTAGAAAAATAAAAATATCATTTTATTGAATAAATGAACCGAATAGAATATTCATAGTTTGAATAAAATATTTTAGTCGTTAAAAATATAATTTTTAACGTGAACGTGAATAAATAAATATCCATTTACAAACCGGACGGTTTGTTTATGTACACCTATTTGAAAGACATTGATTGGGACGATAAATTTTACACATCGCCCAACTGCACAAATAAAATCTGTGTTTGATTGTTTGAAACCCCACATGGGTGTTGGGATGAAATATGAAGTTCACTCATCCTGATTGATTAAATTTGTCGATCGATTGATTGACAGGCTGTTATAAGCGTTAGATATCTATATTTGATGCTTATACAGTGTAGTGCACTTTGGTTGATGGTTGATTATTTTTCAATGCTATTATATACATGTGTTGTATGAAAATCCATATAATTAATTTTATATGGTGATTGATTGGGCCTCATTCCAATTTAGAAAATAAAGAATAATATAAAATAAAGGTTCATGTGTTGACAGTACTCATCCATTGAGATTGGTCATGTGTTGAACGAAATATTTTAGTAATAAAATTTACATCTTTATCAATATAAAATAAAGGTTCATGTGTTGACAGTACTCATCCATTGAGATTGGTCATGTTTTGAACGAAGTATTTTGATAATAACAACTATTTTGAAAAAGAAATATTTGAAAAAGAATATTTGAAAATAGAAATATATGAAGCCGTGTTGATTAGATTGACGCCATTTTGACGTGAACGATATTTATATCGATTTTATTCATTTCGAAATGAATTGAATTGAAAACGATTTCGAAATGAATTGAATGGAAAACGATTTCGAAATGAATTGAATTGAAAACGATTTCGAAATGAATTGAATTGAAAACGATTTCGAAATGAATTGAATTGAAAACGATTTCGAAATGAAATGAATTGAAAACGATTTCGAAATGAAATGAATTGAAAACGATTTCGAAATGAATTGAATATAAAACGATTTCAAATTGAATTGAAAGCAAATCGAAATGAATTCAAATTGAATTGAAATTTGAATTGAATAGAAATGAATTTTAAAACGAATTTATAAAGAAGAATTCAATTTTGATTTGAATTGAAAAGAAAGTTGAAATTGCTTTTGAAACGATTTTAAAACTATTTATATAGAAATCGACGAAATATATATTATATATATTATATATATAATATAATGGCCTGAATAGAACGCGCCGCGCCGCGGCAGTTCGTGAATTTCGACCATTTATTTCAAACGGACATTACGGGAGATCCGACCGTCGGATTCTCCTAAAACCGGAACCATTGGGTTCGTATCGAAAAGAGCTTTCTAACGAATATTAGAAATTCAAAATCTAACGGTTGGATTTGGAGTTACGTCCAAATCAAATTCGAAAAAGGTCGTTGTAAGTGCAGTTCGATGGCCGTTGATGGAAATGGACTGTACGGACCTTGATAAAATTATTAAAAATAGTAATAATTTGTGTAAAATCATCAGAAATGATTTGTGAAGAATTGGGATGAAAAACTCCATATTTGAAAGGATAAAAATAGATTTTTATCGAAATGAACTAGTTTTGAACTAGAAATATAATCCTATTTATTTTTAAATAAACAAATTGAATTTGAAAAGGGTTTTAAAAATAACCAGAATTTCCAATGATTGCATTGGAGTGGATTTGAATCGAAATTGTCTTCAGAATATTTCGATGTTGGAATTCGTGATTATACAGATGTTGTTATGGAAATTTGAAAGATATATATATATATATCGTTATTTCCAATATGACATTTGTTAATCGTAGGATTTGATATTGAATATAAGCCGATATATTTTCTATTCAGAGCCTTTTATTGAATATCAAATATGATTTGGTTTTGTCGTGAATGGTGTCTTCACTAACACTGTTCTTGAACCCAGTTGAGAAAAGATTAAATCTTTTTATTTAGATTTAATGAAGTGTACCAATTAAATAATATTTAATTGGGATTAAATTGATATTGATTTTTGGGTTTATCGTGAATAGTGTTTTAAACAACACTCGTTCTTTAACCCGATAATTAATGAATGTGATTTTGGGTTTATCGTGAACTGTGTTTTTAAATGACACGGATTCTTTAACCCAGTCGAAGATTAAAACTAAGTGGAGTTTTAATGAATCTTTAATTAGATTGAAATGATCGAAAATGGAGTATCACCAGTTTTGCTCCAGGCGATAGTTAAATCTTTAATTAGATTTGAACGTGAAATGGTAATTGAATTTACCGATAACACTGTGGTGTTAGATATGAAGTATTACCAGTTTTACTTCATGGGATGAATAAGTTGGGATGGGGAAATTAAAATAAATAATTACTTCGGTAAGGTTCGCTAATCCCGACTAGTTTGAACTGAGATTCAAAAATAGAATAAAGAATAAATTCAAGGAATTTATCTTGGATAAAATTAATGGGAACCTTTCCCTATGAACGAGAAATTTAGAAACTAACTGTCGGTTAGCCAAGCAGAATGGTTTTCTGAATATTGATCTGATGTTGGTTTCGGCCTTCAGGGTTAATATTTGGGGAATTATTCTCTTGATTATTTTACGATTAGTGACTAATGAATTGGAATGAGGCGTATGTTGTGTTGTGTAACACTTATTTAAAATATACGCGAGTTATTCGGAAAGACCGGGTTTATCCCATTCTGAATAACTGATACGACGATAAGTCGAAGATGAAGACGATGGTCGAAGATCGGAGGTCTTCACGTCGTTTGGGTAATTACTGATGATCTTGATTGGGCTGTACAACCAAGAAGATGGAAACAGTTGGTGATCGTCCAGACGTACTTGGAGATCGATGGATATGCGGGGTACTAGGTGCCTCCGGTTTCGTTCAGCCCCAGAACGGACTTGTAAATGGACTGTGTGTCTGACATTGGATTTTAGTCCGTGTGATTGATCTCTATTAAATATATATCTGTTTGGCGGCGGAGAATTTATTCTCTTGCTTAACGCCCTTCTCTGAGACGTACGAGCTCAGGGGTTATATACTGATGGATATCAAACGCATGGAGTGAATTGCCTGTGTGGCATGCCTAAGTGGCAATTGATCGAGGCTTCTGTTGAAAAGCAAAGTCTTGTGGTGATGATCAAAGCAAGGCCTTTGTGGCGTAGCTTTGTGTAACGTTTACTTCGCGTGTTTCACACCCGGTATGAACCAAAAACGGGAGAGGACGTCAGGGAGGGCATGCGTTTCTTTCTAGCTAGAAGTGGCGTCAGTGGTTTTACACGCCCTGACGAGTTTGACTTATGTGGTTGTTGCTGTTGCGAGGCGCCTCGGATTGATCGGTCGTTCTCGAACCGATGGAGTCATTTAGTTGGCTCACCTACGCCCCATAGGGCGGAGAAACGCATGTTCAGGGTTTAAGTTTAATCCACATCGGTGGACTGGCCCTGAGGATCCAAGGGCCCACCTGAGTCTGGGTCCTGTGGCTCGGGCTAGAGAGTCACGAATCGGTTGAGGACTATCTTTTGCCTCGGTTCATAGATGGAAACCCAATTTCCAAATACGTGACTTTGCGATTTTGATTGTATAACCTATATATGGCGACATAGTGGTATGGGGCATTCATGCCGCCTATGATTGATACTTATGATTTGAAGTTGTTTTATACACTATGCAGTTATAATAGTATCAAATGATTTGTTTTAAACGTATCAAGCATTCTTGGCTGTTATAAGGTAAAAACCCTATCCCCCGGCTTGCGTTGCATTGTGTGATAGGACCTGGGTCTTATAACAGCTTCATTTTTCTTTATTTAGCATTGCGCTGTTTGGTTTATGCACTGGTATTCTTGGGAGGAAACCCGTTCCGTGTTATACGGCGTGGTCCCTTGATTTACCTAACTTTAAAAATAAAGATTGATAACTGTTTTAGTTCTCACACCAGTCCCATGACTGATGTGAAGACCCGCAACTTCCCCGTAAAGGAAAGCGTCGGATAGTTCGAGAACAAACCACAACAGAACGCATACAGAAGAACATTTCATCGTATATTACAACAATGCATCATATTACAAGAATATACAGAGTATAAATGAATATTACACAGAAATATCAGAGATTTAAATTACATTTAAATACATCGCAGCGGAAAGTAATACAATACACAACTAGAAGAGATATACGGATACAAAGCTTTCCGGATATCGTTCCAGCTGTAAACCAGGATCCTGTGAATATAAATCTGCAAAACCAAAACTACTAGCTGCCCGTGTCGAAAATAAGGGCACCCAGAGTTTAGGTTAAAACAATAAACTCCAGGTCAGTCATGTGACCGGTGTGAGAACTAAAACAGTTTTTAATCTTTATTTTAAATCATTAGGTAAATCAAGGGACCACGCCGTATAACACGGAACGGGTTTCCTCCCAAGAATACCAGTGCATAAAACAAACAGCGCAATGCTAAATAAAGAAAAATGAAGCTGTTATAAGACCCAGGTCCTATCACACAATGCAACGCAAGCCGGGGGATAGGGTTTTCCCTTATAACAGCCAAAGAATGCTTGATACGTTTAAAACAAATCATTTGATACTATTATAAGTGCATAGTGTATAAACAACTTCAAAGCATAAGTATCAATCATAGGCGGCATGAGCGTCCCATGCCACTATGTCGCCATATATAGGTTTACAAATAAAACCGCAAATGTCACGTATTTGGAAATTGGATTTCCGTCTATGAACCGAGGCAAAAGATAGTCCTCAACCGATTCGAGACGCTCTAGCCCGTGTCTCAGGCAAGTACTCAGTCAAGCCTTTGGATCGTCAGGGCCGGTCCACCGATGTGGATTAAAATGCCTGAACACTACGTTTCCCCACCCTTTGGGGTGTCAATGAGCCAACAAATGACTCCATCGGTTCGAGAACGACCGATCAATCCGAGGCGCCTCGCAACAGCAACAACCACATAAGTCAAACTCGTCAGGGCGTGTAAAACCACTGACGCCACTTCTAGCTAGAAAGAAACGCAAGTCCTCCCTGAGGTCCGTCTCCCGTTTTTGGTTCATACCTGGTGTGAAACACGCGAGGTAAACGTTACACAAAGCTACGCCACAAAGGCCGTGCTTTGATCATCACCACAAGACTTTGCTTTTCAACAGAAGCCTTGATCATTTGCATCTTAGCATGCCACACAGGCAAACCATCCTATGCAACCGATATCAGTCACACAGAATGAAATCCGATGTCAGACACACAGTCCATTTACAAGTCCGTTCTGGGTCTGAACGAAACCGGAGGCACCTAGTACCCCGCATATCCATCGATCTCCAAGTACGTCTGGACGATCACCAACTGTTTCCATCTTCTTGGGTGTACAGCCCAATCAAGATCATCAGTTATCACCCAAACGACGTGAAGACTTCCGGTCTTCGACCATCGTCTTCATCTTCGACTTATCGTCGTATCAGTTATTCAGAATGGGATAAACCCGGCCTTTCCGAATAACTCGCGTATATTTTAAATAAGTGTTACACAAACACAACATACGCCTCATTCCAATTCATTAGTCACTAACCGTAAATTAATCAAGAGAATAATTCCCCAAATATTAACCCCGAAGGCCGAAACCAACATCAGATCAATATCCAGAAAACCATTCTGCTTGGCTAACCGACAGTTAGTTTCTAAATTTCACGTTCAAATCTAATTAAAGATTTAACTATCGCCTGGAGCAAAACTGGTGATACTCCATTCTCGATCTTTTCAATCTAATTAAAGATTCATTAAAACTCCACTTAGTTTTAATCCTTATCTGGGTTAAAGAATCAGTGTCATTTAAAAACACGGTTCACGATAAACCCAAAGTCACATCCCATTAATTATCGGGTTAAAGAACAAGTGTTATTTAAAACACTGTTCACGATAAACCCAAAAATCAATATCCATTCAATTCCAATTAAATATTATTTAATTGGTACACTTCATTAAATCTAAATAAAAAGATTTAATCTTTTCTCAACTGGGTTCAAGAACAGTGTTAGTGAAGACACCATTCACGACAAACCCAAATCACATTCGATTAATTATCGGGTTAAAGAACAAGTGTTATTTAAAACACTGTTCACGATAAACCCAAAAATCAATACCAATTCAATTCCAATTAAATATCATTTAATTGGTACACTTCATTAAATCTAAATAAAAAGATTTAATCTTTTCTCAACTGGGTTCAAGAACAGTGTTAGTGAAGACACCATTCACGACAAACCCAAATCACATTCGATATTCAATACAAGGCTCTGAATAGAAAATATATCGGCTTATATTCAATATCGAATTCTACGACTAACAAATGTCGTATTGGAAATAACGATATAAATATATATCTTTCAAATTTCCATAACAACACCTGTATAATCACGAATTCCAACATCGAAATATTCCGAAGACAATTTCGATTCAAATCCACTCCAATGCAATCATTGGAAATTTTGGTTATTTTCAAAACCATTTCAAATTCAATTTATTTATTTAAAAATAAATAGAATTATAATTCTAGTTCAAAACTAGTTCATTTCGATAAAAATCTATTTTTATCTTTTCAAATATGGAGTTTTTCATCCCAAACTTTCACAAATCATTTCTTATGATTTTACACAAATTATTACTATTTTTAATAATTTTATCAAGGCCCGTACAGTCGATTTCCAACAACGGCCATCGAACTGCACTTACAGCGACCTTTTTCGAATTTGATTTGGACGTATCTCCAAATCCAACCGTTAGATTTCAAATTTCTAACCTTCTTTAGAAAGCCCTTTTCGATACGAACCCAACGGTTCCGGTTTTAGGAGAATCCGACGGTCGGATCTCCCGTAATGTCCGTTTGAAATAAATGGTCGAAATTCGCGAACTGCCGCGGCGCGGCGCGTTCTATTCAGGCCATTATATTATATATATAATATATATAATATATATTTCATCGATTTCTATTTAAAACGAATTATATAAATAGTTTTAAATTCGTTTCAAATTCTATTTCAACTTCTATTTCAATTCAAAGCAAAATTGAATTCTTCTTTATAAATTCGTTTAAAAATTCATTTCTATTCAATTCGAATTTCAATTCAATTTGAATTCATTTCAATTTGCTTTCTATTCCATTTGAATTCGTTTTCAATTCAATTCATTTCGAAATCGTTTTCAATTCAATTCATTTCGAAATCGTTTTCAATTCATTTTGAATTCGTTTTCAATTCAATTCATTTCGAAATCATTTTCAATTCATTTTGAATTCGTTTTCAATTCAATTCATTTCGAAATCGTTTTCAATTCAATTCATTTCGAAATCGTTTTCAATTCAATTCATTTCGAAATCGTTTTCAATTCATTTTGAATTCGTTTTCAATTCAATTCATTTCGAAATCGTTTTCAATTCAATTCATTTCGAAATCGTTTTCAATTCAATTCATTTCGAAATCGTTTTCAATTCATTTTGAATTCGTTTTCAATTCAATTCATTTCGAAATCGTTTTCAATTCAATTCATTTCGAAATCGTTTTCAATTCATTTTGAATTCGTTTTCAATTCAATTCATTTCGAAATCGTTTTCAATTCAATTCATTTCGAAATCGTTTTCAATTCATTTTGAATTCGTTTTCAATTCAATTCATTTCGAAATCGTTTTCAATTCAATTCATTTCGAAATCGTTTTCAATTCATTTTGAATTCGTTTTCAATTCAATTCATTTCGAAATCGTTTTCAATTCAATTCATTTCG
This sequence comes from Allium sativum, assembly GCA_030737875.1. Classification (NCBI taxonomy): domain Eukaryota; kingdom Viridiplantae; phylum Streptophyta; class Magnoliopsida; order Asparagales; family Amaryllidaceae; genus Allium; species Allium sativum. The sequence continues at coordinate 943,366,040 of CM060918.1, forward strand.
AAATCGTTTTCAATTCAATTCATTTCGAAATCGTTTTCAATTCATTTTGAATTCGTTTTCAATTCAATTCATTTCGAAATCGTTTTCAATTCAATTCATTTCGAAATCGTTTTCAATTCATTTTGAATTCGTTTTCAATTCAATTCATTTCGAAATCGTTTTCAATTCAATTCATTTCGAAATCGTTTTTTTTTAAATCGATATAAATATCGTTCACGTCAAAATGGCGTCAATCTAATCAATACGGCTTCATAAATTTCTATTTTCAAATATTCTATTTCAAATATTTCTATTTCAAATATTTCTATTTCTAAACTGGAATGAGGCCCAATCGATTACCATATAAAATTAATTATATGGATTTTCATACAACACATGTATATAATAGCATTGAAAAATAATCAACCATCAACCAAAGTGCACTACACTGTATGAGCATCAAATAAAGATATCTAACGCTTATAACAGCATGTCAATCAATCGATCGACATATTTAATCAATCAGGATGAGTGAACTTCAAATTTCATCCTAACACCCGTGTGGGGTTTCAAACAATCAAACACATATTTTATTTGTGCAGTTAGGCGATGTGTAAAATTTATCGACCCAATCAACGTCATTCAAATAGGTGTACATAAACAAACCGTCTGGTTTGTAAATGAATATTTATTTATTCACATTCACGTTAAAAATTATATTTTTAACGATAACACATTTTATTTTAACATATGAATTTCTATTCAGTTCATTCGTTAAATAAAATGCTATTTTTATTTTTTTTCTAACTTATTTTAGAAAATTTCGGCGGCATAACGGCACGATACTAGAAACGGGACAAGGCCTAGCCTTATCCTCGGTCTAGTGAAGGCCCACGCCATTCACACATCAATCAAATCAATTCGTTATGCAAACCACAAACTTTGAAGTAAGGATCTAACCTAGCCTTACTCCTTCGCCTTATAACGGCGCACGTCTAATCCTAACCAATTTATCGATTCGATTTTTCACACCACAAACCACATTCAAACCAATATCGCAATCAATCACCAAACAGTCAAACAAACAAGTCCATGGTCTGTGGACGATTGTGTCGGGTGCTACTAAGCACCGTCTGCATCCTAGTATATATATATAACTAGAAATAAAATAGAAAGGTGAGAAATTCTCACATATAGCTATCCTAGCTCCACGGCTCTTCATTTGCAGAAGTCTTCGTCGTTTCGCCTTTTTGTCTCCTTCGTTGCTGCTTTCACTACATACGTAAAAATCGAATTTTTACTTCGCTATTCAATATATAAAAATCGAATTTTTACTTCGCTATTCAATATATAAAAATCGAATTTTTACTTTGCTATTCAATATATAAAAATCGAATTTTTACCTTGCTATTCAATATATAAAAATCTGATTTTTACTTCGCTATTCAATATATAAAAATCGAATTTTTACTTCGCTATTCAATATATAAAAATCGAATTTTTACTTTGCTATTCAATATATAAAAATCTGATTTTTATCTCGACTTCAAATATATAAAAATATGATTTTTATCTCGACTTCAATATATAAAAATATGATTTTTATCTCGACTTCAATATATAAAAATATGATTTTTATCTCGACTTCAATATATAAAAATATGATTTTTATCTCGACTTCAAATATATAAAAATATGATTTTTATCTCGACTTCAATATATAAAAATATGATTTTTATCTCGACTTCAATATATAAAAATATGATTTTTATCTCGACTTCAATATATAAAAATATGATTTTTATCTCGACTTCAAATCCGATCTTTTTAAAGTTTAAACCTTTTGCTTAAACTTAAAATTAAAATCATTTTTAACCCTTTTTAAAAATCAACTGTTTTTATTCTTTTTAAAAAAAATTCAGTTTTTAATCTTTTTCTAAAAACAGTTTTTTTTATTAAAAAAAATCAAATCTGTTTTATACCTTTTTAAAAAAAACAATTCAGTTTTTAAAAAACGAAACCAGTTTTTACTTTAAAAATCGAAATCAGTTTTTATACTTTAAAATAAAAATAAGAGTAAAATAAAAATAATAAATAAAAAAAAACTTACTGAATGCGAAGAGGGGGGGGGGGGGCTTCGTCGAGGCACTGCAGATCGGAGGGGGGGGCGCGAGGCATTGCAGATCGGAGGGGGGGGGGGTCGCCTAGGGTTTGGGGTGGCGACTCCGGGTGTAGGCGGTTCGAACTTGAGGGCTTCGGGGTCTTTGAGGGGGGCGCGGTACTGTAGAGGGGCGCGGTCTTGGAAGGAGGTGGTGGCGCCTGACGGTGGGGCGTCGATGGGGAGGGAGGAGCGACGCCCCTTTTTTCCTTTTTGATTTCGTTTTTTTTTTTTTTTTTTTTTTTTTTGTTTCTCGTCTGAGCATTTGAAGAAATACGGGGGGGGGGGGCCCAGAGCGGTTTTAAGGGGGGGGGGAAGATAAATTTTTTTTTTTTTTTATATTTATTTTTTTATTAATTATTTAATTAGCAAAGAGTTGACTTTTACATACGACCTCGAAACGAGGCCCACCGCCTGTCGCCCATAGCGTTTTACCCCCATTCCGAACACAATGGGATATGCATCGCAAGCTGATTTGATCGTTACAATCAGTTTCCTTTGAATTTACATTTAAATCACTAAATTGAATTTTAAACGTACATTTCAAATTACCGGGGTCACATACTAACTAGAAAAATTCCAGAAAAATATTTTCTAGCTTCGTATTGATGATACGGTCCTAACAAAACTAGTTTCGTCGAATTCTGAGACCGTTAGAAAAATGGCCATTTCCCAGTCGATTAAAATCAACTGAAACTGGTCAAACGCGTTTTCCTTCGCCACGCTCACATATTGATTCGAAAAATTACGAAATTTGGAATCTAGCAATAACTTGACATCCCGGACCCAACAAAACTGGTTTCGTCGAAATCCGAGGTCATTTGCAAAATGTCCATTTTTAAGGGCCTGAATTCCATAGCGACTATTCAGAATTTTCAACTGGACATATCTTTTGATTCCCGCTAAGAAATTTTGATCATTCGGATTCGTTGGAAAGATATTCACTATTAGATTCCATTATTTTTGGTTTCACTAAAATCCGGATTGTTTTGCACCCGGTACATTCAATTGAAGTTTGAAATCGAATTATCGAACTACCGCGCCATTTTCAATTCTATTTATAATTATATATAAATATTTATATTCTAACGACGTCGCGTATAATATATACGCTTGGATTATATTCAAAATAAATTTCTCATCGATATTATTTAAAATAATCTATTTTAAATATTCAAAATTCGCTATAATTGCCAAAATAAAAATTTTAAACTGGCCCAGAATTTCCGGGTTGTTACAATCTCCCCCACTTAAAACTTTTCGTCCCCGAAAAGGAACAAAGTCGAAAGTGGTTTGATCATTCAACTCTACGCTCGATCTGGCTTCCATTCTCAAACTCTTTAGTTTCTGAGAATTTTCAAAATTTCAAAAATTTGGCTAACACCCTAAATTTTTGAAAAATTTCGCCATAACCTCCCCTGCACCGGGAGCATCGGGGAATTTCAAATAGCTTCCCCGGTCCTTCAGATCTCAAAAAGAAAAAGAAAAAGCCAAGCGGCTAGCCAATAGGCTCACAAAATCATCATCACCCAAACAAAACAGGAAATTATGTAGTAAACATGTACCTATTTGTCGGGCAAACAAATTTTATTCTCTGCTCTAGCCTCCTTGCTATGACCTGTTCAAAGATATATATGTATATGCAAGCAAATGCAACCAATTTTCAATATAATTCTATATTTGGTTCAATTAGGCATAATGGTTCAAAATTAGCAAACAAATGAACAAACTACACAAACATCAATCAATTAGTGAATTTAACGTTTCAAATTCATAATTTTGATACATATACAAAAAATCATGTTTTTGGTGCCAATTCACAACAATAAGCCCTATCTAATTTTGGTTCTCACACCAGTCAATAGGAAATATATAGATATCACACCTTCGTTACTCGAACATGAATACTAATGACGACTAGTCAATCATCAGAATCATCTTCGGGCCTCTAGAGTATGATTCTATATCTATCCAGTATATTAAAACTTCGAATACACGCGGATCAGACGTATACGCAAAATCTATATATACTGGACTGTCCAACTCAATATAAATAGATAATCAAATACGAATAATTGATTTAAATTTTCAAAACAAAAATTTGTTTTCATTTGAAAAATATACTCTTCACACTCGTTCTAGGATACTACTGATCCTATCTCTAACGAGTCATTCCAATTGGATATTACTAATCCAATATCTGATGAATTCTTTCGTACGGTTCTAATGTGCCTTGTTCTCTGAGCTTTGTAAACCAAAGCTCTGATACCAACTGTGAAGACCCGCAACTTCCCCGTAAAGGAAAGCGTCGGATAGTTCGAGAACAAACCACAACAGAACGCATACAGAAGAACATTTCATCGTATATTACAACAATGCATCAGATTACAAGAATATACAGAGTATAAATGAATATTACACAGAAATATCAGAGATTTAAATTACATTTAAATACATCGCAGCGGAAAGTAATACAATACACAACTAGAAGAGATATACGGATACAAAGCTTTCCGGATATCGTTCCAGCTGTAAACCAGGATCCTGTGAATATAAATCTGCAAAACCAAAACTACTAGCTGCCCGTGTCGAAAATAAGGGCACCCAGAGTTTAGGTTAAAACAATAAACTCCAGGTCAGTCATGTGACCGGTGTGAGAACTAAAACAGTTTTTAATCTTTATTTTAAATCATTAGGTAAATCAAGGGACCACGCCGTATAACACGGAACGGGTTTCCTCCCAAGAATACCAGTGCATAAAACAAACAGCGCAATGCTAAATAAAGAAAAATGAAGCTGTTATAAGACCCAGGTCCTATCACACAATGCAACGCAAGCCGGGGGATAGGGTTTTCCCTTATAACAGCCAAAGAATGCTTGATACGTTTAAAACAAATCATTTGATACTATTATAAGTGCATAGTGTATAAACAACTTCAAAGCATAAGTATCAATCATAGGCGGCATGAGCGTCCCATGCCACTATGTCGCCATATATAGGTTTACAAATAAAACCGCAAATGTCACGTATTTGGAAATTGGATTTCCGTCTATGAACCGAGGCAAAAGATAGTCCTCAACCGATTCGAGACGCTCTAGCCCGTGTCTCAGGCAAGTACTCAGTCAAGCCTTTGGATCGTCAGGGCCGGTCCACCGATGTGGATTAAAATGCCTGAACACTACGTTTCCCCACCCTTTGGGGTGTCAATGAGCCAACAAATGACTCCATCGGTTCGAGAACGACCGATCAATCCGAGGCGCCTCGCAACAGCAACAACCACATAAGTCAAACTCGTCAGGGCGTGTAAAACCACTGACGCCACTTCTAGCTAGAAAGAAACGCAAGTCCTCCCTGAGGTCCGTCTCCCGTTTTTGGTTCATACCTGGTGTGAAACACGCGAGGTAAACGTTACACAAAGCTACGCCACAAAGGCCGTGCTTTGATCATCACCACAAGACTTTGCTTTTCAACAGAAGCCTTGATCATTTGCATCTTAGCATGCCACACAGGCAAACCATCCTATGCAACCGATATCAGTCACACAGAATGAAATCCGATGTCAGACACACAGTCCATTTACAAGTCCGTTCTGGGTCTGAACGAAACCGGAGGCACCTAGTACCCCGCATATCCATCGATCTCCAAGTACGTCTGGACGATCACCAACTGTTTCCATCTTCTTGGGTGTACAGCCCAATCAAGATCATCAGTTATCACCCAAACGACGTGAAGACTTCCGGTCTTCGACCATCGTCTTCATCTTCGACTTATCGTCGTATCAGTTATTCAGAATGGGATAAACCCGGCCTTTCCGAATAACTCGCGTATATTTTAAATAAGTGTTACACAAACACAACATACGCCTCATTCCAATTCATTAGTCACTAACCGTAAATTAATCAAGAGAATAATTCCCCAAATATTAACCCCGAAGGCCGAAACCAACATCAGATCAATATCCAGAAAACCATTCTGCTTGGCTAACCGACAGTTAGTTTCTAAATTTCACGTTCAAATCTAATTAAAGATTTAACTATCGCCTGGAGCAAAACTGGTGATACTCCATTCTCGATCTTTTCAATCTAATTAAAGATTCATTAAAACTCCACTTAGTTTTAATCCTTATCTGGGTTAAAGAATCAGTGTCATTTAAAAACACGGTTCACGATAAACCCAAAGTCACATCCCATTAATTATCGGGTTAAAGAACAAGTGTTATTTAAAACACTGTTCACGATAAACCCAAAAATCAATATCCATTCAATTCCAATTAAATATTATTTAATTGGTACACTTCATTAAATCTAAATAAAAAGATTTAATCTTTTCTCAACTGGGTTCAAGAACAGTGTTAGTGAAGACACCATTCACGACAAACCCAAATCACATTCGATTAATTATCGGGTTAAAGAACAAGTGTTATTTAAAACACTGTTCACGATAAACCCAAAAATCAATACCAATTCAATTCCAATTAAATATCATTTAATTGGTACACTTCATTAAATCTAAATAAAAAGATTTAATCTTTTCTCAACTGGGTTCAAGAACAGTGTTAGTGAAGACACCATTCACGACAAACCCAAATCACATTCGATATTCAATACAAGGCTCTGAATAGAAAATATATCGGCTTATATTCAATATCGAATTCTACGACTAACAAATGTCGTATTGGAAATAACGATATAAATATATATCTTTCAAATTTCCATAACAACACCTGTATAATCACGAATTCCAACATCGAAATATTCCGAAGACAATTTCGATTCAAATCCACTCCAATGCAATCATTGGAAATTTTGGTTATTTTCAAAACCATTTCAAATTCAATTTATTTATTTAAAAATAAATAGAATTATAATTCTAGTTCAAAACTAGTTCATTTCGATAAAAATCTATTTTTATCTTTTCAAATATGGAGTTTTTCATCCCAAACTTTCACAAATCATTTCTTATGATTTTACACAAATTATTACTATTTTTAATAATTTTATCAAGGCCCGTACAGTCGATTTCCAACAACGGCCATCGAACTGCACTTACAGCGACCTTTTTCGAATTTGATTTGGACGTATCTCCAAATCCAACCGTTAGATTTCAAATTTCTAACCTTCTTTAGAAAGCCCTTTTCGATACGAACCCAACGGTTCCGGTTTTAGGAGAATCCGACGGTCGGATCTCCCGTAATGTCCGTTTGAAATAAATGGTCGAAATTCGCGAACTGCCGCGGCGCGGCGCGTTCTATTCAGGCCATTATATTATATATATAATATATATAATATATATTTCGTCGATTTCTATTTAAAACGAATTATATAAATAGTTTTAAATTCGTTTCAAATTCTATTTCAACTTCTATTTCAATTCAAAGCAAAATTGAATTCTTCTTTATAAATTCGTTTAAAAATTCATTTCTATTCAATTCGAATTTCAATTCAATTTGAATTCATTTCAATTTGCTTTCTATTCCATTTGAATTCGTTTTCAATTCAATTCATTTCGAAATCGTTTTCAATTCAATTCATTTCGAAATCGTTTTCAATTCATTTTGAATTCGTTTTCAATTCAATTCATTTCGAAATCATTTTCAATTCATTTTGAATTCGTTTTCAATTCAATTCATTTCGAAATCGTTTTCAATTCAATTCATTTCGAAATCGTTTTCAATTCAATTCATTTCGAAATCGTTTTCAATTCATTTTGAATTCGTTTTCAATTCAATTCATTTCGAAATCGTTTTCAATTCAATTCATTTCGAAATCGTTTTCAATTCAATTCATTTCGAAATCGTTTTCAATTCATTTTGAATTCGTTTTCAATTCAATTCATTTCGAAATCGTTTTCAATTCAATTCATTTCGAAATCGTTTTCAATTCATTTTGAATTCGTTTTCAATTCAATTCATTTCGAAATCGTTTTCAATTCAATTCATTTCGAAATCGTTTTCAATTCATTTTGAATTCGTTTTCAATTCAATTCATTTCGAAATCGTTTTCAATTCAATTCATTTCGAAATCGTTTTCAATTCATTTTGAATTCGTTTTCAATTCAATTCATTTCGAAATCGTTTTCAATTCAATTCATTTCGAAATCGTTTTCAATTCAATTCATTTCGAAATCGTTTTCAATTCATTTTGAATTCGTTTTCAATTCAATTCATTTCGAAATCGTTTTCAATTCAATTCATTTCGAAATCGTTTTCAATTCATTTTGAATTCGTTTTCAATTCAATTCATTTCGAAATCGTTTTCAATTCAATTCATTTCGAAATCGTTTTTTTTTAAATCGATATAAATATCGTTCACGTCAAAATGGCGTCAATCTAATCAATACGGCTTCATAAATTTCTATTTTCAAATATTCTATTTCAAATATTTCTATTTCAAATATTTCTATTTCTAAACTGGAATGAGGCCCAATCGATTACCATATAAAATTAATTATATGGATTTTCATACAACACATGTATATAATAGCATTGAAAAATAATCAACCATCAACCAAAGTGCACTACACTGTATGAGCATCAAATAAAGATATCTAACGCTTATAACAGCATGTCAATCAATCGATCGACATATTTAATCAATCAGGATGAGTGAACTTCAAATTTCATCCTAACACCCGTGTGGGGTTTCAAACAATCAAACACATATTTTATTTGTGCAGTTAGGCGATGTGTAAAATTTATCGACCCAATCAACGTCATTCAAATAGGTGTACATAAACAAACCGTCTGGTTTGTAAATGAATATTTATTTATTCACATTCACGTTAAAAATTATATTTTTAACGATAACACATTTTATTTTAACATATGAATTTCTATTCAGTTCATTCGTTAAATAAAATGCTATTTTTATTTTTTTTCTAACTTATTTTAGAAAATTTCGGCGGCATAACGGCACGATACTAGAAACGGGACAAGGCCTAGCCTTATCCCCGGTCTAGTGAAGGCCCACGCCATTCACACATCAATCAAATCAATTCGTTATGCAAACCACAAACTTTGAAGTAAGGATCTAACCTAGCCTTACTCCTTCGCCTTATAACGGCGCACGTCTAATCCTAACCAATTTATCGATTCGATTTTTCACACCACAAACCACATTCAAACCAATATCGCAATCAATCACCAAACAGTCAAACAAACAAGTCCATGGTCTGTGGACGATTGTGTCGGGTGCTACTAAGCACCGTCTGCATCCTAGTATATATATATAACTAGAAATAAAATAGAAAGGTGAGAAATTCTCACATATAGCTATCCTAGCTCCACGGCTCTTCATTTGCAGAAGTCTTCGTCGTTTCGCCTTTTTGTCTCCTTCGTTGCTGCTTTCACTACATACGTAAAAATCGAATTTTTACTTCGCTATTCAATATATAAAAATCGAATTTTTACTTCGCTATTCAATATATAAAAATCGAATTTTTACTTTGCTATTCAATATATAAAAATCGAATTTTTACCTTGCTATTCAATATATAAAAATCTGATTTTTACTTCGCTATTCAATATATAAAAATCGAATTTTTACTTCGCTATTCAATATATAAAAATCGAATTTTTACTTTGCTATTCAATATATAAAAATCTGATTTTTATCTCGACTTCAAATATATAAAAATATGATTTTTATCTCGACTTCAATATATAAAAATATGATTTTTATCTCGACTTCAATATATAAAAATATGATTTTTATCTCGACTTCAATATATAAAAATATGATTTTTATCTCGACTTCAAATATATAAAAATATGATTTTTATCTCGACTTCAATATATAAAAATATGATTTTTATCTCGACTTCAATATATAAAAATATGATTTTTATCTCGACTTCAATATATAAAAATATGATTTTTATCTCGACTTCAAATCCGATCTTTTTAAAGTTTAAACCTTTTGCTTAAACTTAAAATTAAAATCATTTTTAACCCTTTTTAAAAATCAACTGTTTTTATTCTTTTTAAAAAAAATTCAGTTTTTAATCTTTTTCTAAAAACAGTTTTTTTTATTAAAAAAAAATCAAATCTGTTTTATACCTTTTTAAAAAAAACAATTCAGTTTTTAAAAAACGAAACCAGTTTTTACTTTAAAAATCGAAATCAGTTTTTATACTTTAAAATAAAAATAAGAGTAAAATAAAAATAATAAATAAAAAAAAACTTACTGAATGCGAAGAGGGGGGGGGGCTTCGTCGAGGCACTGCAGATCGGAGGGGGGGGGGCGCGAGGCATTGCAGATCGGAGGGGGGGGTCGCCTAGGGTTTGGGGTGGCGGCTCCGGGTGTAGGCGGTTCGAACTTGAGGGCTTCGGGGTCTTTGAGGGGGGCGCGGTACTGTAGAGGGGCGCGGTCTTGGAAGGAGGTGGTGGCGCCTGACGGTGGGGCGTCGATGGGGAGGGAGGAGCGACGCCCCTTTTTTCCTTTTTGATTTCGTTTTTTTTTTTTTTTTTTTTTTTTTTTTTTGTTTCTCGTCTGAGCATTTGAAGAAATACGGGGGGGGGGCCAGAGCGGTTTTAAGGGGGGGGGGAAGATAAATTTTTTTTTTATTATTATATTTATTTTTTTATTAATTATTTAATTAGCAAAGAGTTGACTTTTACATACGACCTCGAAACGAGGCCCACCGCCTGTCGCCCATAGCGTTTTACCCCCATTCCGAACACAATGGGATATGCATCGCAAGCTGATTTGATCGTTACAATCAGTTTCCTTTGAATTTACATTTAAATCACTAAATTGAATTTTAAACGTACATTTCAAATTACCGGGGTCACATACTAACTAGAAAAATTCCAGAAAAATATTTTCTAGCTTCGTATTGATGATACGGTCCTAACAAAACTAGTTTCGTCGAATTCTGAGACCGTTAGAAAAATGGCCATTTCCCAGTCGATTAAAATCAACTGAAACTGGTCAAACGCATTTTCCTTCGCCACGCTCACATATTGATTCGAAAAATTACGAAATTTGGAATCTAGCAATAACTTGACATCCCGGACCCAACAAAACTGGTTTCGTCGAAATCCGAGGTCATTTGCAAAATGTCCATTTTTAAGGGCCTGAATTCCATAGCGACTATTCAGAATTTTCAACTGGACATATCTTTTGATTCCCGCTAAGAAATTTTGATCATTCGGATTCGTTGGAAAGATATTCACTATTAGATTCCATTATTTTTGGTTTCACTAAAATCCGGATTGTTTTGCACCCGGTACATTCAATTGAAGTTTGAAATCGAATTATCGAACTACCGCGCCATTTTCAATTCTATTTATAATTATATATAAATATTTATATTCTAACGACGTCGCGTATAATATATACGCTTGGATTATATTCAAAATAAATTTCTCATCGATATTATTTAAAATAATCTATTTTAAATATTCAAAATTCGCTATAATTGCCAAAATAAAAATTTTAAACTGGCCCAGAATTTCCGGGTTGTTACAACTGACCTGGAGTTTATTGTTTTAACCTAAACTCTAGGTGCCCCTATTTTGACACGGGCAGCTAGTAGTTTTGGTTTTGCAGATTTATATTCACAGGATCCTGGTTTACAGCTGGAACGATATCCGGAAAGCTTTGTATCCGTATATCTCCTTCTAGTTGTGTATTGTATTATTTTCCGCGCAGATGTATTTAAATGTAATTTAAATCTCTGATATTTCTGTGTAATATTCATTTATACTCTGTATATTCTTGTAATCTGATGCATTGTTGTAATATACAATGAAATGTTCTTCTGTATGCGTTATGTTGTGGTTTGTTCTCGAACTATCCGCGGCTTTCCTTTACGGGGAAGTTACGGGTTTTCACACGTTACCACCGGCCCAGGGGTCTCAATCCGGTAGAATCCTACTGTGGGTATTCCTCGTGTGTCTTGCCATATTATCCTGATCGAGCCCATACGATTTTGATTTGGCATTATCTTCTATGGAGTGCCCTCTGATAACACTAGTACAATAAATTTACGGTACTGTATAGACTACAAGGCTTATAAACGGTATAAGGGTAACATGGTAATCTCGCTTATGCTATTTTGATATTTATTTTACTGAACAAACACTATTATAATAGTGTATTATACTATATGTATTAGTTTCATGGATCCTTAAGGGATGGGAATCCCAACCATCCTTTGAGTTGTTGATGCATTCCATTTAACACTTCACTTGCGTTGATTCACTTATATGGGGATATTAGTCCTAACTCGGGTATTTTGTTTTTTTATTCCTTGCAAAGTGCTCGGGTTAAACCGAGTATTACAGCTTAGAGATATATCTATCAAAGCTTGAGGTATGTTGAAGAACCAGTCATCCACCTATTATTCCATATGCAGTTATGCTCATCTCTGCTTATTACCGATGTGTTAGTATGATTCTGTATTCAGTTTTCTGTTGTCTTTGTATTTATTCTGTACTCTGATATCATGTAAAGTTAAAAGATTTTGTAATATTGTATAAATTTTACTTATTGTGAGATATTATGTGTTATGTTTCTTTGATTCTGTGATGATTTATGTTTCAACCTCATAAGCAGTAACAATATGTCGTCGTGATCGGTTTGAGTTGGTTTAACTACCGGCTTGGAGCAATCTTGCTTGCTTGAGGTAGCGTGAACGTGATAGAGGTTCTCGCCATATATTTGGTGGCGAGTAGTGGAATCTTACTCCTACACGTCCATGAGTGGTTAGTCGTGAACTCGAGAGGGCATCTGTAAAAGCAAGTCTGTGGTATCTTTGTAATGCCACGACGGAGGTTGGCCATTGGATTAGGGTTGAAAAGCCTAGTCCCGTTACATTTGTGATATCAGAGATTTGGTTAAACAAAGCTTAGCTTACGAGGTTGAAACACTCATTAGGGATAGGCTAGTGATACCTTAGAATGAGTGAAATCATACCCGAGAGAGTGTATTTTGAAAATAAAAAGATTTTAAAAGATTTTATGGGATATTAAAAGGATTTTCTATATATGAAAAATAATTTGATATTTTAGCCTTGTTTTAAAAATATATTTCGTTTAAATTTAATTCCAGTGAACTCATCCGTTTAGTTAGTTCCCTTTTAATTTAGGATTTTCCAAATCTAAGTCTCCATCTTGCCTTGTCCAGTCTTAGAAATTCATCACTATCTATATCTCGAATATTTCCAGTCTAAGTTAATCTATCCTTGATAAAATCCATTTGATTTGGTTCATCCATTCGTTTAGCTCCTAGCTTATATTGAGCTTAGATCGAATCGATAATTAAGATGTAAGAACTTAAAATAAAGCTTGAATAGATAACTAAGTTTTAAACGCTTGGTTGTATTGAATCAAAAGAATTAAATACTCAATAGTATTGAGTTATAAATGAATTTATAACCCTATATTAAGGAAAATTTCATTGATTAAAAATATTTGAGAACTCATAAACTATATTAAAATAATCCGTATGTAAGTAGAACTTCTAAAATTGAAATGTTGGAAAATAAACAACTAAGGATAATAAAACTGCATAAATAAGTGTAATATGAGTTAAAGGCGCAAACATAAATTGAATAAAATGTAATTTGGTACTTAATGTTTACTTTTGAAACTAAAATTTCTTTTTGAAACGTGAAATTTATAGTAATGATCCATGCAAAATATTTATATATAAGATGGAGTTTCATATGTATAAGAAAAACAATCATTTGATTTAAATTTTTGGTAATAATATGTGTTTGAAATATGAAAATGCTAGATGAAATCCTATATAATATATGTTTTGAGAATAAACATTATATGGTTTTCCATTGTAAACTTTAAGTTAGTATAAATAAATAAACATTTGTAATCGAATATGACAAACTATATAATTGGGGGAGACATATAATTGTCCTACTTGAAAATTTTACAATAAGATATGCTTTAAAAGATATTATTTTGACATATATTTAGAAATTGGTATATAATTTTGTATATACCACTATTCTAAAAAGAAGAGTTTCAGATAGTTTGTTGATGTCAAGATTGGACTATCGGGTATGTGGAGGTTTTTGGGACATATGCCTAGCTAACGTATGTACTAAATTCTTTGTGTACTAGATAAATATAGGTTCACAATGTAGTCTCTTGAAAATGAATCTGGTGATTGTTGCAATATCACCAGTGTTTATTTTTAAGTTTCGAAAGTGAGGAAGAAATATAATTCTAATTGAGATGTCAAATTTATACTAAAACCTTATTTTGCAAATACATAAGAAAGAACAAAATTTTGTTTTTGAATAAAAAGTTGAATAATTCGAAATTTGATTTTGAATCAATGAAGTAAAATGCTAGTTAGATACCTATAAGAGTGTTTATAGAATTTTAAGTTTTCCTTATATGAATATAAAATCTAAATTAGTGTTTATGTATAAATTATAAATGTAGAATTGTTGGAATTTAAGGGAATTATGATTTTTGAAACATTAATTAAAATCAAATTTTTGCTAAGAAGTCATATGTATAATTCTATATTCTTAAATTTTGGATTAGTATACATTTAAATTTTCAATTGAAATTACAATTTCAAGTGGGGGAGAGAACCAATTTTCCTCATTCGAAATTTTGTAAATAGAATGAATTGGATATGAATTCATTGAACGTAACAAAATTATCACTCATTAAATGGTGAAATGAATTTTTGAATTATAATTTCTACTCGAGAAGAAAATTTAATGGAATAACCAAATGAAATAAAGTGAGTAAATTAATATAGAGCTTGAATGAAAATAAATCAAAATGATGATTGATGACGCTGAATGTTGAAAATTAAATGAATAAGATAATTATAAATAAGCTAAATGTATTTGTCAACTAAACTAACATAAGTTTAACATGAATAGAATTTCTAGTGTAATTTTGGTGAATGGTTGAAGCGACGATGTGAAAGAAGTAACTTGAAACAAATAAACTGTTTATAAGTAAATGAATATAAATAAAATGGAAAGCAAGAAGCTTAGACAGCGAAACTAAGTGAGAGAAAAAAATATGGAACATGTAGCGTAAAATTTGTGAATCATTTGATTTACATATTGTTATCAATTGCAACAAATAAAAATGAGTGAGTTGAACAAAGAAGAGTGACATAAGTGAAATAGAAACTTTAAGTGAATAAACAACATGTATATTTAATATGTGTACATGAATCGAGATAAGAGTCGATTTACCCATCTTACCATAGCTTGTATGTATAATAAGTTGTGAAACAGTTCATATTTTTAACATATCATGCATTTTCAATTTGGAAGTGAGCAAATTCCATGAAAGAAAAATGTAAGTTAATCAAAGTGATCTTAGACATAAGAAAGGGTATGTTAATAAGAATGAAACCTATGTTTGCACGAGTGGAAACCCGTGCGATGCACGGGAGCATAGACTGTTAAGTGTTTAAGATTGAACGCATTATTTTGTGGTGATAACATAATGTGTTGGAGCAAGATATATAATGTAAGTGATAATATATGTTTGTGTTTGGAATGTACTGTGCAATCTAAAACTGTCAGAAAGAAGTAAATTATGAATGTGTAGCGAGTAGGGATAGGGTGCATGTAGGGTAAGCAGTATAAAATGATATTGTGTGATATTATGCATATTGTGTGATATTCAGCATTGGGTGAAGACAGAAAGGGTAGAAAAAATGGAGTATAGAATTATGATATGCATAAGTTAATAATAAGAAAGTTCGAAGAAGGTTCTGTAATGAGCACGAAATAATAAAAGGACATGTAAAATTAACAAACATCAATGCGAAGTGAGAAATTGTTCGATTACATACATGCAGTTAATTGCAGTAAAACAATAAGAAAACTTCATTTAACACATGTTGCATGCATGCAGTTAGTACGTGCGATGTTCGTTAATGACATATTTTGAAAGCCATTAGTTTTCCCAAGTCAATGCTAAAATAAGAACGTTGCAGGGTGTGATATCGTATAATAAAAATCGAGAATGATAAGCGAATAGTGAAGTTTGTACAAACGTAAAAGGTTATTTTTCACAGAAGCAAATAATAAAAACATCTTTAAATATAATCATCCCAGCATCTAAACATCTGTTTAAGTACACGTAAAAATGTGTAGTTGTCGATGATCACGTTCGTACTCCAATGTGCTGTATGCAAGCGAAGCTGCAAATATGAATAAATAAAAGGTGGGTAAACGTAACATGGTGTTGTTTTATAGAAGTAAAGTCTAGTAATGGTGAGCGTACCGAAATATTTCTTACAGGCCATTCAATAGTCTGCCGGTTTTTTGTTGTATTGTCTTTGTGTTGTAGCAAAGCATAATCCCATGTCTAGAGCATGAAGTGATTAATGTAAGTAAGTAAGAAAAAAAATATAAGGAGCCTAGGTAGATATATTGAAAGTCGTACTTTACTCCCCATGGTTGGTCTTTGTATTGGCCATGAGCTGCATGCAAATTTCCTCGGTTCTTGTGGATAAACATGACGGCCCTTTAAAATTCGGGTAAATATTAAGAATAAGTAAGTTAAAATTAAAACATGTACGTATGTATGTAGAAGAGAAATACTTACATGGTTGTCAAAAACAATGACATTTACTCCATATGCATGTAAGATATCTACAATTTTAGAAACAATAACATCTCCATTCTCCCAAATGTCGGCAGAAATGATGAGGTTCTTAAAAATTTTTGCTGCCTCTCTTCGTGCATTGGTTACAGTTGACATTGCCATGTATGTCTGTAATGTGTAATTTACCTTCAAACAGAGAATAAAATACGTTACTATATGTATGAAGTGGGAGTATGAAAGATATAAATAGCATGTACGTAACTATGTCAGTGCAATGCGAGTAGTTTTGGATGTTTTAATTATTCAACTACAATTTGATTGACATGTTAGTGAGATGTATTTATGTCGGTAATGAGATACATAGATATATAGTAATGTAATGTGGTATATTTGGAAAACTTGTTACAATTATGTAGTGAAAATGTTTAAAAAAAATCACAGCAGATGAATGTAATAAATGTGTAATAAAATATAATGCGCGTGTATTCGTTAGGAGTGGACGAATTTGAAAAAAAAAAGGATTACCTTGGTTGTATTGAAATGGGGAGGATGATAGATGTTTTTGCTGTTGTAGGATTAGAAAAGAACTTCAGGATATATGACGTTTGTAGTATTCGTCTCGTCTTCCGTGGGTATAAGGACGGAGACATTACTAAATGTAGTGCATCTGGAGAGAGCAACATACAATTGTCCATGAGCAAAGACAGGAGTCCGTAAATCAATGCCAACATACTTCACAGACTGTCCTTGTGCTTTGTTTATAGTCATAGCATAAGCTAACTTTACAGGGAATTGCCTTCTAGACATGTTTATGGTTAATTCTGAAGCTGATGGTTGAAGAGATATTCGTGGGATAAAAACTAATTTTCCAGCTTTATCACCTGTTAGTATCTTAGCTTCTATAATTCTTGTTGCACACCGAACTACTATTAATCTAGTTCCATTGCAAAGACCATCCTTTGGAGCCAAGTTTCGAAGTAGGATTATAGGACATCCAACCTTTATTTCAAGTTTGAAAGGTGGTAACCCATTACAGTCCAAAGAGTTTAGGAACTCACTTGGGTATCGATCATTTTCCTCATCCTCAACTAACTTATCAGCTGCTAAGAAAATGTGATTGTTTGATGGGCATAAATGTAGGCATGTAGAGTTTATGGCATTAACATCCTCATTGCGTGCCGATAAAATAATACGTTCATTGTAGAATAATGAAGGTTTCGTACATACATTTAGTTCCGTGTAGATGGTATCTATTAAACCAATGAGGGTATGTTGTTTATGCATCATAGCCAAATCGACCATCGGTTCAGGATCAGATCCAACCTGATGAAGCAAGGTACAAAAAGTTGTACTGGTTAGTTACATATGTAGAATAAAGGAAAAAATAGATTATGCAACGATAAATGTAGTACCTGATCCAAAAAAGCTGCAAAATTAGCACAGTCATAGTCTTTGGAACCTAAACGCATGTTTTGGTGCAAGGATAAAACTTTGACGTATTTCCATAACGGTGACCGTCTTAATGTCGAAGAAACAATATCTTCTCGTACACCTTTTGGAATCACGGGTAGAATTTGTCTAAAATCTCCTCCTAAAACCACTGTAATCCCACCAAATGGCTTTGTACAATCTCGAATATCTCTGAGCGAACGATCAACTGTCTCAACACAAAATCTATGTTGCATAGGCACTTCATCCCAAATAATTAGACTTGTTTTTCGTAGAAGTTCTGCAGCCATAGACTGTTTTGTAAACCCACATAGCGAGTCTTCTAAAATATTTAAAGGAAGAGAGAATGTTGAATGTGCAGTTCTACCCCCAAGTAATAACAAAGAAGCAATACCTGATGAAGCAACAGTTATGACGAAATGCCCTAAACTACGAAGTTTGTCAGCGATTGTGTTATATACGTATGTTTTGCCAGTGCCAGCCCCACCATTTAGAAAAAAAGTAGTTCCAATTTCATTAACTACAGAGTCATATATGTTCGAGTAAGCAACTCGTTGCCCGTCATTGAAAGAGAGGATATTCCTTTCTGCCTTGGCATCCTGCCCAACATATTGCAATTGTTTATGCTCCCATATGAGTCTATTCTCGAAGACAACATTCCAATTTTCAGTAGGCAACATCATTGGAGGAAAATCCAGTAAACTTTTTCCACATTCTTGTAGTTGTTCGTTTAGAAGATGCAAACCATAGTCTTTAATTTGATAGTCAGAAGGGTTTAGAATTAGGAATTTTTTCCGAATGATAGGGATTAGATCATCACATATGTTCATGGCAAATCTGTTCCATAAAAAGTGAGGCTGCAAAGGGGAACATTGGGTGAGAATAATACAAAAAAGTCTCCGTAGCTGATGCCCAGTATTCATGACTGAAGCTTCTTCCAAGCATGTAACCCATTCATTATCGTCCTCTAACATGCCTCGAGCAATGCAAGCATCTTTGAATGTATGGTGAAGCTCACCATTTACTGTTCTCAAATCTTCAAATGATGTTGGCCCTTTGATAACGGTTAACAAAAGACGAAGATAAAAGCGTTCTCCTGAGTTTGGGCTTGCAAAATACATTCTACCGATGGCAGTGGAATTTGTACATCGAGGGGACCAAATGTGTGTACCTTTATTCCATGTGAAATGCTCAGGAAACTGTTGATATGTATATTGTCGTGCTTCAGGGTGTTCTCTACAAAAGTTGAGAAACTCTATAAGAGTAGATGTTTGGTTCTGTGCTCTTATCCTGATAGCATCAGCCGATTCATTTGGATTGAAAGTTACTTGATGCATTCCAGGTAGATGCAATTGTAAACGGATAACAGGTGGTTTTTCCTCATGCATATGATAACTAAAAATGTGCCATGCAGCCTCAGGTGGGCCTATATATCTAGAATCAAGATATTGTTTTATTTCATCTTGTTCTCCCACTACCATTGTTGTTCGATCATGACCCTTGTATATGTATTTATGTATATATTTAACAGCTCGCACGCTAGCACAACCTTCTACGTTTATGTGGCAGTCGTATCTTTCAGAAAGATAAGGGTTGTATGGCACAACATCTCTATTATCGACATTCGTGCCTTTGATTATGTAAGATCGTCCGTCATTTCGACGTCGATAGATAGGATATCCATCCTGATCCATTGTTGTCATTTCAGCCCAATCTCGGGGGTAATGTTTTGAGCACTTCCCATTTTCCATGCATGGAGCATGGATATTTCCCCTACATGGTCCATGAACCATGCACTTTTTAACTGTTTCAAAAAGTAATGGTTGCTCTGTTTCACTTGGAAACTCTGCACAAATTAGCTTGTTTATCTGATCGGTCGTCCTTATTTTTTCAGCTGGTTTTAAAAAAAATAAGGCATGCATATGAGGTAAACCACGCTTTTGGAATTCGATAGTGTAAACATGTGCAACAACTGATCCAAATATACCATTTTTTGTAATTTCTTCCATTAAACTTCGTCTTTTAAGTTCGAAAACTCGAGCTATGATATCCGGGCGATCTTGTGGCTTTTGGTTTGTCTTGATGCTTTGTAGTATTTCCAGCCAATTTGGATTTGCTGTCATTGTTAAGAAGATATCGGGATGCTTATTGTAACGCGTAATAGCTAATGAGTCTTGGTATATTTCATACATATGTCGTGGAGTTCCAATGAAAGTTGATGGTAAGATGTACCTTTTACCAATTTGGTTAGCTTGTAACATATCTGTTTCAATATCTGTAATTCCACAGTAAAGATCGCGCCGAAGGTCAGGCTGATGGTTTCTTGCCCACTGCAATCTGTTTTGTTCAGTACATGCCCATCCGTCTACAATAAATTCTTGCAATAATTTTCGTGCAAGTAGAATTGTAGAATACTCATTTTCTCTTTCAAATAGTCGATAACTATAATATGGTTGTTGTGTCAATCTTTTGGGAGAAGGACAATTTGAAATTGGATTCCATTGAGTATGATTAATATCCCACCCTAAATCACCATATGGGAAGAGGAGAACATAATGTAGCGGTAGATAAGCGGGATGGCATTCACTAATCCTTTGCAGATGTGTTCCTCCATGTAGATGAAGCATAATATCTCGAGTTGCACTTATTTGAGTTCCATCTCCTGGTATCACAACTGCAATTTCATCTACTGAAGGCATATTATACACTCGTTTGTCATTCTTTTTATTATATTGAAGGCAAACAGGTAAGTCGTAACCTTTGTCGGATGAATTTTTCAAAATATCGTACGCTTGATGGTATAACTCAGTAAAATGGTTCTCTCGTAGTAGAACCGATTGAATAAGTTGCAATATGTCTTTGTTTAAATGTTTGTTTCTTTCGTAACGAAAATTCAAAGCAGTATTTGGATCATAGATATACAACTGTGAGTAGATAGGTGTGTTTCCAGTATCGGGTAGGAGTGCACCTGTTCTATGACGCAATTCTCCATGAATTGTAAATGATTTAATTCCACGTGTACCCATAGTTCTATTATCTAGTTGGCATCCAAGACTTGTGAATGCATTAGCAGCATTATATTCTCGAATGTATTTGAGGAATGAAGTCGAAATTGAGTCGTTACCGTCATATAACTGACGAAGTTCAAGTGGAGGTGGTTTTAATCTTGGTAGCTTAACCTTTCCAGATTTGCAGCACGTTCCAAAAATAGGATTAGTTATGGAACTATCTTTCAGACGCTCGTCAATCCAATGTAGCGCTTTACAAAATGGACATAATATAGTCATTAGTCCCAAAAAATGGCGTTCGACGGGTGGAGGCCGTAGCTCATTAGTATATTGTGCATCGCACGTAGGTTCAGCTACGTGATCAGTACCACCATTCATAACTCTACAGTTGATGATAAGCATAAAAATTAATTCATATTTTGTAATGGTAACGATACAATATGACAAAATGTATAAGAAAAAAAAAGATACGTACGAAGGGTTATGAGATGTGTTATTTGCATGAATCATGTTCTCGAAGTTAGCCGAGGAGCTGGAAGATGCATGATTATGTATAGAAAATGAACATCCTACGCCTTGAAAAGGCTCGTTGTCCCTCCTCTGGTTTGCACCTGGAGAACTCAATATTTCTAAATTTCTCGCACGTTTTTCTCTTTCTCGTCGCATTTTTTGAGCAATTGATCGTTTAGATGTCATATTGGTTGAGGTATACGAATCGAGCCTAAGGGTATTTATAGGGAGATGTAAGAAAGTTATTTCGGCACATATAATATCATGTGAATGAAAACAAAAGATTGGAGAAATATTGAGATAGACTTACGTATTATCGACCGGCGTAGTTGGTGGGTCCATGGTCGTTGTGTGTTGTATATTGTCCGTAGTTATTCCAGATGTTTGGAAGCCATTGGTGATATCGGCCAATATAGCTGATGAACTGGAAGATATAGTGTTCAGCGTAGAAGTATCATTGATGGAAAATTTTGGTAGTGTCGTTGACATCTTTTCCCTTGTTCGACGTAACGACTGTGCAACTGAACGATTAGACGGTTTACAACCAATTTGAGTGGGGGTATGGCTGAAAAAATAGTAGAACAAAGGTGAATAACATTGTGTGCGTTGATAATTAATTGTATTATACTTGTTAAAGGTGCGATATAATCGTTTATACAATAGTTGGAAATCGGAATGGGAATATTGGCTTACATATTAATATCGTCGGCAGGTACGTTTGAAGTAGAAGTAGCAGCAAAACTTTTGTTCACAGAGGGAGACGCTGTAGCATTTGTTTTTTCCATAATCATGCCGTCATGCGAGTTATTTGTAAATTGTTGGTCAGAGATATGAGTTTGACTTGTAGCATATGCCACATCTGATGCGTGTGAGTTTGAAGACGCTGAAGGCCTTTGTTGTTGCGGACGATTACGCTGTATATTTGGAAGAACTGGTTGTTTGTCTAACATTTTAGTCTGGTTGCTTTTGATAACGAAGAAAAAAGGTAAAAGTTAGGTAGAAGATGTAGAAAATAAAAGGCACTTGCGTTGTAAATATGGTAAGAAATGTAAGTAAGTTAGAACTATTTCGTTGTAAGTTGAGTAGAAAGCATTCAGTGGTATATCTTAAATACCTGTAATAATCAAATTGAGTGAAATGCATTTGGCAATGAATTTGCATGGGTATTATGCAGTGTTATAATATGTATTAGTATTATAGTATGGTAATTAATTGTATGGTAAATGGTTTATAAACGAACCTATCTTGCCGTATGGTAATATTATGCTGATTTGTATGCATTATTTTAGCAGTTATTATGAAATTGATTGTAGAAGTCGAAAATACACAAATACAATAAGTTTTACTATTTCACACATTTGATACTGGTCTTACTTGTCTAATTTAAGTTTTGTCTAAGTTTATAAAGAAAGTGCATATTGTTTTATCAAAACCGTGCATGTGCTGATGTTAAGCTTTATTTTTACGCATTAAATGACTAAAATTATACAAATTTGTATGCATTAATTTAGCATTGAATATGAAATTGACCATAGATTTTGCTATTTTTACATAAAATGAGGCATATGAAGATGGGCATCCTTAAAACGCCCATCTCATCACAAACAAACATGAATATACAATTATATAAATGTAAGAGTAAAGAGTTAAATGTTATTTTTTAGTTATTGTATTATAGATTTATAAAAGAATTGAAATAGTAAGACGGTTGCAGTTGAAAACTAATGTCGCATTAGACATTATTGTATCACTTTTAACATTTTGAAGTTAAAAATTTGCAGTCATAGCAAAATGTAATTTTTTGCCTGTTTTTTATTTTTTGAGACGGGAGGTTAACTGTTCTATGTTGTATACATAACTGAGATATGGTTAATTAATACTAAGTAAATGGACAGTTATGAATAATCAGTAGGAGACGTACGTAAAGTAAATGCTTGGTAGTTTATGAGTTATAAAACAGCGTCTGAATGATTAATTTAACTTGTAGAGCTTAATAGAAAATCATCTAGGTTGGTACGTGTAGGATAGTGGTGTATGTCCAATATAAAATTTTGTGCTCCTTAACATCATTTGTGGTTGATTACTGAAATCTGCCCACTGTGATTTTCCAACATTAATTCATGCAGTTACAAAAAGTTTTTAAAAAAATCGTTTATTCAATCCTTTTTATGTGAGGGAAAAGTACATTAAAGTAGGATTTTAAAATTGATGACACACAATCTGGAGTAAGCAAGAATCATTCCCTTTATGGCTTTCACTATATGGTCATATTCATTAACTTTCATTAAATGAAGAAAAACTAAAAATGCTTTGCGTCAGATTGTGTACTTAAGCCTGCGTTATTTACCAACGAAATAAAAGATGAGACAAATTTTAGTACAATCCTTAACCGTATTGCTTTATTTAGTCTATACTAATTGGGACACAATTATGAATGGGTTATATTTCTTTTTATCGACTCAATTTGGTAAGTCAATAATGCATTATTAATTTAGTTGCGTCAAATGTAAATATGACAGTAGAGTGATTTTTATTTCCTCAAAAAGATAGTCAAAAATATTTGTTAAACATGGTTATTTTTTGTTTTTTTAGTGTGTGTTTTCTACCCGGAAGAAAGCCTCCAGATGCTATTTTCGCTCTTCGTAGTGCGGATAAATATTTATATTTGACCAAGTTTCACTGAAAACCATTTTTTGGACTGGCCAACTCAAACCACGTGTTGCCTCTTCAACACTCTGCTACCTATTCGCATCTAGCTCCATTCCTAATTAAACAACAGAAAAAAAAAGTGGGAATAACACACCTTTCCTATTGCTATATATATGTACCCCCAAACCAATATTCATCTCAGTGTTCACTCCTTCTACCGTAGTGAATCAAAGTTTCTCTTATTTTACAACCAAAATGACAAAGGTATGTTGTTTTTTTCCAGTGAATTTCATACTTGTTCGCTTTATTTATCCATCCAATAACGAATATACTGAGTAATACAGGCTAGTTCTTCAACGCAAATCAAAGACACGGCAACTTCCGGGGAGAAGCAAAAACGTAGAACCACCCGTTTAACAAAACATCAACAGTCACTGAATTACGAAAACATCAATGTCATAACTGATGTCTCACAGTCCAGTAATCCTCATCTTCAATCACAACCAGTGATTCCTGAAAACATCAACGTCATAACTGATGTCTCACAGTCCAGTATTCCTCATCTTCAATCAGAACCACTGAATTCTGAAAACATCAATGTCATAACTGATGTTTCACAGTCCAATATCCCTCAGGTTCAGTCCGAAAGCATTAACGCTACGCATCAGTTTAATGATCATCCCCCTAATTCGGTTAGCAACGATAATATTGGAAACGATGATGATTTTGACTGGGAAGTTCAGCTTCGTAATCCTGAAGTGGTATGAAAAGTGGTATTTTTTTTTCGTAGCCTTTTCGAACATTCATCATATTTTTCAATTTTTCTTTTTCTATCAGCTTGCAGAAATTGAACGGATTGAAGCAGAGTACATTGCAAGACGTTCGCACTAATGCTTCTACTGATTGGATCTTATTTTCTATGCTTTCTACTTTTATTACATTCCAATAAAGTTTCCACATACCAGTTAATTTTTGTTGTACTTTTGTTCATTTGTATCGAAATAAGAAAACCTGTCCCATGCAGGTGATAATGCGTGTTTCAACTTTTTTTTGTTATTAAGGAACAGATGCTTCTATTTCTCATGTCACTGTTATTTATCGTATTAATTCGTGGTACTCATTTACTCGGATTTACTCTTTGCTGCTCAAAATTCATGTCTCATTTACATATTTACGTTTCTACGCCATTGCATAATTTTTCCGGTTACGCCCGTGTCGTTGACAGCCGTGGTCATCCACTTTCACGCATATGCTAACGCAACGGAAACAGGCAAACATATGACTCCGAGCGACACCCACATTTAAGTTCCGATGCCATCGCATCATTTTCCCAGTTTCGCCCGTGTCGTTGATAAACGTGGCCATCCATGTTCACGCAGTTGATAACGCAACGGAATCAGGCAAACACATGACTCATACCGGCACCATATAGTTGAATTTTTTTAAAAAAATGACCGCTCTGATTTCGTTCTAAGGCAAAATTATATACAAACAATTACACCACGTCATGGTCAAAAACGCAAATAACATTGGTGGGCATGTGCTCATTCTAAAAATATGCTACATACATGTTTAAAAATCCTTCATGACTTGAGTTATATTTCATATTTTTGTACTTTGAAGATGTTTTAGTAAGTAGGCGCAGTATGTAACAATTTACTTTTTGAAACCTTGACATAATTTAGTTGCTTTCTCATTTAAAAATTTGTCCAAAAGTGATTAAACATGGAAATCATGTTTGTTTACATTAATTATATGCATACCAGTTGTATTGTTTTCTATATAAACCAATACTCAAAAAATTTAGTTGACTTACATGCATTTATATTTAACCTGCATGGTGACTTACATGCACGTGTTATGCATGTTCTGGACTTAATTTACATGCATTTATATTTAACCTGCATGGTGACTTACATGCACGTGTTTACCCTTTTTGGACCCCAATTTAAGTGTTTATTGTTTTGGCAAGTTAAGTGTTTAATTTTTTTGGGCAACTGACGTGTTTAATATACGTAGACGAATGCTCGTTCACCTGAATTATGTGTTGAATATATTACTTCGTCGACAGTTCAAAGCCCATAATATACGTATAGGTGTATATCTATGCAGCCAACCCAGTCATGCGCATTGTATCTATTTTCTACTTTTTCCATAACACACCCATAATACATATGTTCACGATTGCAATGAGTAGTAGGTCATTACAGGAATGATATTTGCGAATGTTAACCGTCATAGTTTCAAAATACTATTAACATAATGACCACCGTATAAATTTAGCTCAACACAGCAATTTGTAATCATAAACAGTAATATGCAAAAGTCACCTTTCATTTTAAAAGTGAAGAGCATGCATATAACTGATTCAAACATTAACATGAATAAACTATGATGGTTTTTTGTTGTTGTAAGGACTGGTTAGAAGTAGAACGTGATTAGAGATAGAACCTGATTCAAGCGTTGAAGGAGTTAATGGCAGCAAGGTCCGTGAAGTAAGAAAACTATTCCTACCTACAGTTAAGAACAAAAGACAGTAAAAACAAAGGAAAAAAAATGCAACTGAATAAAAAAAAGGTTGTTAATAGTAAAGAGCATGCATATAAATGATTCAAAGATTGGCAGGAATAAAGTATGATGTTTTTTCTGTTGTGACGACTGATTAGAAGTAGAACGTGATTAGAGATAGAACCTGTTTCAAGCTTTCAAGTAGTTAATGGCAGCACGGTCCGTTAAATAAGAAAATGATTCCTACGCACAGTTAAGAACAAAGGACAGTAAAAACGATGGGAAAAACATGCAAGTGAATTAAAAAAAAAAGGTGCGGGTAAACGAAGACAGCAAAAGGAAATGAACAAAGTTTTAACAGGGTTATACCTTCTGTCGGCGTATTCAAATCAGAAATAGTGAGGGAGATTAGTTGGGGACAGAGTGGAGGGAAAGTATTGAAGAGCGGAAGAAATTATGCAGATAAAGTTTAAGACATGGAATAGGAAGGTTGAAGGTCATCGTGCAGAAGAGTGGAAGGCCGTGTAATAAAAAGGTGGAGCACGATGTCATCAGAACGTGGGAAAGTATTTCGTATAAAGGGTGGATGTGGGAGAATATCAGCCGCTCTTTGTCTATGGTGAAGTTAAATCCCAGCCCTTGTTTGTCTTTCCATAACCGACCGGTCCTTTTTGTTATATAGATATTAATAAGATTATGTACATTGTTTAGATTCATTCGCATTTTGCTTAAATGCTATTTTTATTTCATGACATGTTTTGCGTATTGTTATGTATACATATTTTACTCTGTGCATGCATGATTCTCACATATCTATTAAAGAGTTAGCAGATGCAATGGCTCATGCTTCGCTTTGGAGCTCGCTTTTGCGCAAATGCAAATAAAAATAAGCAAATTTGCTTTAAAATGCTAAATAAGGTACATATCTTGGATTAAATGCTATATTTGGGTTGTTTTTATTTTGTTTCCCCTAAATTAGGATGCCTCATCGTGTGTATCAGATGTATATTGATAAATATTGTATTCACAATTTTTTTTGGCAA
Organism: Allium sativum; assembly: GCA_030737875.1. Lineage (NCBI taxonomy): Eukaryota > Viridiplantae > Streptophyta > Magnoliopsida > Asparagales > Amaryllidaceae > Allium > Allium sativum. Next base: position 943,393,902 of record CM060918.1, read on the forward strand.
TGTTGCTCCGACCTTCCCCAGTTGTAGATCGTGTTTCTATCCCTCTCAACGAAAAATCCGAACCCCTAATATAGTAAAAAAAAAAAGGAGAGAGCAGAGAAGAGTCGGAGTGGATGCTCCTTGCATGTCATCTACCGGGGGTTGCCGGCCTTAGCTACCCTCGTGTGTGAGCCCAACAAAGCCCATTTGTTGAAAAGTTGAATCAATTTTGGCAAGCACTCCACGTGTTTGGTTTAATGTTTGAGAGACTATTACATTGGACAAGGCAAGATGTGTTAGTCTCAGCATTGCCGAGCCTCCTTCTGAGTTGGGTTTGTGGTTGTTGTGCTCATCTGTCCAATCCAAGACGGTGAGTTTTGATTTGATTATATATAAAAAATATATATGTTATTCAATGCATATCGTTCAAAGCACTATTTTTATTTGTTGTAGTTGAATGTCCTCGTAATCAAAATAGAGTAGCATGAGTTTGCCGGTCATGAATGTCGAGGGTCGAGTTTGGAATGGGGCACTTACATATAACGACCCAAAATTCCCCGATCTCCGAAGAGACGAAAAACAACGGATTGCTTTCAGAACACGATGGATCAAAATACAAACAATAGAATATTTCACCGTTACTACAACAATTTACATCAGAGTACAAGAATATAACAGAGTATGAATAAATATTACACCGCGGAAATAAAATAATATCATAGATTAAAATACAAAACAATGGAAATTTAAATGTATAAATACAATGTGTAATGACCCGGGTTTTCGGTCAACTAATTTTAAATATTTAATGTTGTTTTAAATATTGTGTAGACAATATAAATGAAATTTTATATTGAGTTATCGATTTAATATCGAAATACGATTTAATTTAGAATAAATTGAATTATCGTAATACGAAGTAAATTGAATTCAAATTTAAAACTGAACTAAAGTCAGTTCAAAATAATCAATACGAAATTCTGTTTGAATCAGAATAATAATATTAATTTATTTTCGAAGAATAAATTGTTTTGAAATTTAATTGTTATTGGTTTAAATTAATATCTCCTTCAGATGATAAAATTAAACTTCGTAGCTCATTCCAGTGTGTCCGAAATGGTAGTATTACCCTAAGAATGTCAGTTGTTGGGTTCAGAAAGGAGTTAGGTATCACGAAGTAATTCAAAATTTAGGGTACCGATTTTTAACAAAAAAAAATGCAAAATAAAAATAAATCCTTTGGTGTGTGGACCAGAACAAAAACACGGGGTTTCTCTATGTCCACAGAACAAAACCTCGGTGCTTTCTCTATGTCCACAAAAACAAAAGCAAGACCGTGCCTTGTTTCATTACCACAAAACAAAAATCGAGAATCCATTGTTATTTAAACCACATCCGCAACCTTTTCCCTCTTTTCATTTCTTTCGAAATCGAAGCCTCAGTAAATTAAACCTTTCTATCCACAAAATCAAAGAATATAAATGAAATCAAAACAATTAATACAAGCGTCGTTAGAAAGCCAGACGTGATCGAGATTTTGGGTATTATCTGAAGTAGGGTACGAGCGAGTTTTAGAACTGCAATAGTCGAGCTTCGATTAACGTTCAGAAATGGTGAAATTCAAGCTCAATGGAGGGTGTTCGAGGGTGCTTGTCGCATTCAGGAAGGTAGTGCTGGAGTTTCAAAACCAGCGACTGCTATCGGGTAGCGATAAGGTGATTATTTGGAGCAACAGTACAGCGAATGAGGTGCATTTTTCTTCATGGTTTTTCTGCGTGTCCAATACGCGACGAGGAGGAAGCAGGACTTGTGGGGTTTAATGGCTAACTCAGGAGAGCATAGGGGGTCAGCTCGACGTCGGTAAGGGAAAATTGGTTGAGGTTCAGATGTCTGTAGGAAAACTGCGATTTTGATAAAGGAAGAGGAACAGATTTTGTGATGCTGAGACTACTAATGCAGGTGTTGTTTGAATTCGTCAAAGGGAAGAAGCGTTAAAACCTATGTAAGATAATAAAATTTTAATGAAGCTTAAATTTTATTTAAATTTAAATAGAAACTCCTTTTTTTTAATATAATATCATATTAGGGATATACGGGATTTTTTCAAACAAAGGCACTCGAGTAATTCGTATTTGAAGATTTCATAATCGGAAATTGAATTGGATTAAATTAGAATGGATCGAAATATAAAATCACAATGAGTAAATCTCACTCACCTGTTATTTAGAATTACTTTTATTCGTTAAAAATAATTGTTGTTGCCTATTTGAATGCTTTCTAGTTAAATATATTAGTGATTTAAGGTTGACTATTATATATATATATATATATATATTGGGTTGATGATTGGATTGTTTCCGCAGTCTCATTAGCGGATGCCCGCAGTTTCATAGTGGATGATTTCCCTATGGGCCCTACAAATATATATTAGTGGATGACCTTCTATACCGCGATATCCTGCCTCAAAGCAGCATGGTATTATTTATGTGCTAACGTCTGTGGATGTAGGAGAACAGATTGGAGGGATCCAACTGGATTCCTCAAATTTATTTATTGTTTGTTTTCATATATATTACCATATATGCTATGTTAAAAAACCTGTGATTGTTGAATTGGGTGTTTTGTGTGTTTAAAATACCACTAGGCCTAAATGTTGATATTTAAAAATATCATGAAAAGGAATTTAGAGATTTAGAAGGAAAATTCTATTTTTCTAAAAAACGGATTTGAGTTTTGAATGGACTTTAAAATATTAACTTGTTTTGAATATTTAAAACAAGTGGTTCATTTATAAACGAAGTTTATAAATGAAGTGAGACGAATTATCATTGGATAAATTCAGGAAATAATAAATACAAGTTTGAATTTGAAAAGGAAAATTTATTTTTCCAAAGTAGAATATTTATTTCAAATGAAGTTGAAATCGAGACTTGTTTAAATATATATAAACAAGTAATATAAGGCGATGTTTACAAAGAAAGCTGAAAAATTATCATTTGGATAATTTAAATATTTTAAATTCAAATTTGAATTTAAAATGAGAACTTAGAATCGTTTCAAGTAATAAACGATTAACTTTATTCCGATATTCTGAATATAAATTAAGTTGAATAAATCCTTAGGATTTATGTTCAAATTCGACTATATCAGATTTATATAAATAGATTTTTCCTAAATGAGATATTTAAATTTAGTTTAAATAAAGACTGAGATAAGACATGAAAATAAATCTTTATTTATATAGATAAGTTATAAGAAATAGAATACTCCAAAATAACGTTTTGGTTTAAATTAGATTTCGAAATGGAAAACTTGTTTTTACTTAATAAAACAATGAAGTTAAATTATAAATGAAGTTATAATTTAGTGAGATAAATTATCATTAGATAATTTAGAAGTTTAAATTCACGTAGGAATTTATAAACATGAATTGGAAATTTGTTTTAAAAAGGGAGACGACGGTTTACATTCCGGAATTCGGATTATAAAAAATTTGATTTTTCAATTAGGTTTGAAATGAAAACTTGGTTCGAGATAAATAAATAAGCAAGTTAATTTATAAACGTAGTTATAAATTAAGTAAAATAAATTATCATTAGATAATTGAGCAGTTTAAATTCGAATATGAAATTAAAGGTGGAATAGGAAAATGTATTGAAATAGAACAATAGATTTATATTCCGGAATTCGGAATATAAAATGAATTAAGTTAAATCGAAGGATTTATAATTAGAACTCGATTATATCTAACTTTATATACAATTTATAAAGGAATTGGAGTATAGTATAAAGGATAGAGTTATAAATGAAATTATAACTGAGTAGTGAAATAATCGACAAGTAAGAAAAATCAGAAATGTTAAGTTGGTTTGGAAACTAGATTTGAATATATATTCGAATGAGACTGAAATATAAATTATAAATGACGTTTAACCGTTTATATTTATATATATAATTAAAACGAACTCGCCACAACGCGGTAGTTCGTAAATTGGCGTTCCAAACTTCAATTGAGTTTATAGAACTCGATTGAAATCGGAATTCCTTGAAAAAATAATTGTCGGGACAAGTTGAATAATAGTTTTCTAATGAAAGAGAAAAATCTGGATTTTGTCGTATAGATTTGAGTTATGTCAAAATCAATTTTTCAGAAAAACAGCGCCATAATCGTTATATAAATTATAACGGTTCATTTAAGTAAATAAAAGGATTTTAAGGAAATAAAAATCAGAATGTTCATTAGAAAATATAGACGTGAGTTATAAAATATATATGAACTCAAGTAAAGTAAATGAAAAGATTTTTGAAACAATAATCATGTTTTTGATTATTTAATAGAATTAACTAAGTATAAGAGAAATTAGTTAATCAAAGTTTTGAATCGAAATGAGACTTGGAAATTGAATTGGAATTGTAAATGTATATTCAGAATCGAATATGGAACTTAAATTGAAAAATAGAATTTCAATTAGAGTATAAACAAGCTAAAATATATTTTAACATGCCATGTTCAAAGTGAATTTGGCAAAAGCGTTAATTAGCAAACTGATTAATGAATTAAGTTAAAACAATTGAATCAAGTTAACTTTGAATAAGTAAATTTAACTTGTGACTTCATATTCGAATCGAACATGAAACCTAAGTTGGAAAATGGAATTCAATTAGTTTATGAGTAAGTTGAAATATATTTGAAACATGTTATATTCAAACATATAAGTGAAATATGCAAAGAGTCAATTAACGAATTAATTAACGAGTTAAGTTAAAACGAGTGTATTAAGTTGAAATGAATTAGAAATGTATGGATAAACATGAGACAAGTATGGAATGAAGTTAATGAAGATATATATATATAGAATGCCGGACAAAAAGTATGTGTTTAATTCACATATGGGTTTTTATGCACCGTATCGGCTAGCTGCTTGGCTTTTTCTTTTTCTTTTTGAATGGAGAGGCCTGTGTGGCAAGGTTTGACTTTTTCCGGTAACCCCGTACAAAGGAGGTTATGGTGAATTTTTCAGGGAATTTAAGGAGTTAGAATATTTTTAAGAAATTTTGATAGTTAGAAATCAATGTATCGATATATAGAGAATTCGTTAAGAAAACAAACTTGAAAATAGAATATTATAAACAAAAAGGAAATCGATAATCTAGAAATAGAAAGGGAATTGTATATACGTTTTAAAAAGGGAGAATTGGTTCTATATGATGTTAACTATTCGAGGTAATTGGTCAAGTCCATTTTGAAGTTAAGGATGTTTTCAGTCAAGGTCTGAGAAGTAGTTATACCCCAACTTGATTGATTTCGTTTTTTACCGATAAATAGCAAGATCCAATCTCGAAGAGGAATGTATGAATAAGAGTTAGTTGAATGCAGTGTTTTGGGTTGTCGTAGCGATGTTTTACACAACACTCGTTTTAACACGAAGAAGTGAAAGTTTGGAAATATGATTATAAATATTTCCTAAGTCTAAAAATGAATGGTCGGGAAAGAGATAAGTAATTGGAATATTTTCCAATTTCAAATAGAATATATTTTCTACGTATTGAAAATAAAAGGAGGCGGCATATGGAAATGTTTTCTGTAATGTCCTGGAAATTTCGTCAACTGGAATGTGGAATTTATTAAAGATTTAACTATGGATAATTAATATTGATACTTGGGTTTGAAATATAAAATTTAAATATATGTTGAATTAAATATTTAATTCAGGATGATCGATTGGAATCAAAATGTACCGTGGGATATTGGAATTGAATTTGAATGAAAACTCGACCAAAAATATAAGTTGTTAAAATAAAAAAAATTACGTAAGTAAACTTTTCCCAAAAAATTACCTAGTCCAGATAATCACCTTCCTCAGTTAACTAACGCGCCAACCTACGTTTGTGTTTCACAGCTACCCTAATAACCTATTTGATTATACGTTGTTCTTATCCCAAAATATATCTTCTATAAAAATCCTTGTTTTCCTCATTTCTTCAGTACACAAAATCATTGCTCCTTTCCATTTTTGTGGCCACCAAATCGTTCTCCTTCCCTTTTAATAGCGGAAAACCAAATTACTTTCCTCCCGAAAATCAATTCTTCTGCCCAAATTGAAAACGATAGCCACCACTGATCGGCTTCGCTGTTTCCTTCTTTGATCCGTCGTCTGAGGCATTGCAGCAGACCACTCCTCCTCAATCAAATGCTCTCCACTATAAATCAAGTCGTTCACTCTTTAAAATAAAATCATCCGAGGTCCTAGGATCCGCTATCAAGTTGGTTCCGCAGCGATCACCGTGCAGTAGGAAACGAGAGCTCGTCAGCATCAAAATCCACTCCAACAACCGCAAGTCATTGCTTTTCGATGAATTCCAATGCCCAATCCGTGGCCAGCGCCCTATCGGTTGATTTCAAGTGAGCATCTCACTCACGATTAATCTATTTTCAAGTAGTTAATTTCAGTTAATATGAAATACAATAGTTAGATCTGACTGGATGAATTCCCTTGGCCGAGACTTGCTTCAGGTATCTGTATTGTTATTATTTTGGGGCTGCTGGGTGGTCATTGATCACTACACTTCTTAGGACAGGGTACTGTGTCATGTTATGCAGGCTATTATAACTTTGGACTTTTTTTTTCCGGTCAACTATTCCCTCTTCCTTGCCATTAGTTCCACCCATGGTCACTGTTGTGGCCTGAATTATATATCCCCCACTGCCTCATTTCCATATATGTGCACACAAACACAGTTTGATATTTCTAACCTGAAGCCTGCTCTGCTATGTGTAAAACAGTTTAAGTTTATGCATAGTTGCATACCTTTATTTTGTTTAAAATGGGTAGAATGTATGTTGTATCAGCTGTTGGTTTAGCAGATGAAAGAATCTCTGATAAGTCTTTCTCGGCTTGATGTTGCCATTAGGAAATTGATGTTATGATACTAAGTTAGAATTTTGATTTAGAAGATTAAATATTATTAATAGTAATTTAATAATAATAATAATTATAGTTTCTTATGTACTCTTAGATTATACAGTAACAAGTATTTGTACATTTTAAGATTGCCTGAGATAGAGACCACTGTACAGAAGAATAAAGAACTAAATTGATTCCAGCAGCATAATTGAATGTTGAAAATGACTCATGCCCAATGTAAATAGGATATTCCAGTTAATGATATAAAATTCGACTTTATTAATAAAATGTTATTAGTACGAACTGTAAAGAAGTTGCATAGCCCATTAATTTCCTTGCATTTATATTTACACAGTTATTGCATTATGGGTATACATCGTTATACCAAAAGCAGTCCAAGTTTGCAATAATTGAAAATATGCCTGGACAATAATAGGGTATACATCGTTTGATTTTTGAGACAAACTCGTTTTGATAACTAAAATGAAATATATATTTAAAAGAGTGCATGAATGATTAAATGAATTACAAATCTTCAAAACAATTAATTTCGTAAATGCAGAAAAAGTACAGTTTCGCTGAAATATGAGCTCTATACTTGTATACTGCTCGGTTTGCAAATCAGTTGAAATACTGGTCGAACCATGCAATGTTGATTATTTGAAACCTGAAGGGTGTATAAACTAGAATTAGTACTGAATATTTTGTGTTATCTATACCACATTGAGCAGATCTGTCCTGATGCTCAGTAAAGCTACCTGTTTTGAACCATACATATTAGTAAAAACTGAACTAGTACCTATATACCCAAATGACTTAAAGAAATTTATGAAAATATGTTTGAAGTCTGCATATACATATTCATGTATACAAGAATATTCAGTGTCTTACCATGCCTTGTTTGTTTCACTGCATATACATGTTTATGTATATATGAATATTCATGTAGTTTTATTTTGTTTCATCTGCACTTGTTTGGACTAAGATGTCCTAACACATGTATGTATCTATGTAAGGACCTGCACTTGTTTGGACTGAGATAAGTTGACACATATATGTATTTCATAACATGGAATATCCGAGAATCATAAAATTGGTTTGGGTTCCATTTATCTTTGGATCTGAAGCAAAAATAAATGAATATTATTATGATGGAGTATGCAGCCCTAAACATTGACCATAGACTTTGGTTTAAAACATGTTGTTGGGGTATATAATTTATACGGTCACCCTTTTGGCCTTGCTCATCTGTGCCGAGCTGGGGGTATTTTGTGGCATCTTCTTTCCACATCTCCACCATATATTTTGTGTTTACTAAATATCGGAGTAAAAAAACTCTGAACTATAAATGGTAATGCTTACTGACACTTATCACTTGAAACCTGTCGTTAATCAAACACCGACTAGGTTGCACAAACAAACTTGTTGTTTGTGAGTAGTATTGATACACCTGAAAAACTAGTTACCTATTTGTGGAGATATGTCACCTAAGAAGTTCATTCATCTACGGTTACCCTATAACATATGAGTTCTAAACCTGAGATTCACATTGCTTTGATTTAACTTGAAGTGCAAACTTGTTTTATATTTCCAACTATAAATGCTGATTCCACAAAGTACTTATCATGATTGAACAACAGAAGATCAATATGTCTGTTATACCGAACCTACTAAGAAGTTTTCTGGTAATTGGAGATGCGATGAAACGATGTTTTATGTAAATTGCTCTGTTATATTGTGAATGTGGGTATGATAGCAGAGTAACTAAAATCATGTAACCATAATAAGGCTATATATGCATAACTGATTCATTTGTACATTTTTCATTTTGATCAATACAAAACTTGCTGCACCAGTTTATACATTCTACTTTGTTTGATTTCCTTGTTTCTATTTCCTATGATTTCTTATGTTTTCTGATCTAAGGGTTCACATCCATGCAATCTCTTATGTAAATAATATTTTCTTTCCTTAAAGAAGAACCATACCATTGTATAAAAAGGAGAAATGCATTTGTTTGAGCCAGGGACGTGTAGATATACAAATATTTACATTATTTTGTGCCACCCTATTTTGCACGTATCTTGGACACACCCTACGAATTCATTGCATTTGTTATTTCTAGTTGTTGGGACGCTGAGGCAATACATGTGTGTGTATATGCAAGCTCCTAAAGTCACAAGTTATTAATTTGTATTCGGTTCAGGACGTGGAGGCGGTGTACACGTGTGTATTATATACACGTGTACACTCGCAAAATGCCCATGACCGTTCGTCCCTGGAAATAGATAGATTTGAGATGAACAGATACCACAACTATTATTTTATGTATGATGTCAATGATAGGATTAACTGTTATATTTCAGTTTATAGTGAAATTAATTTACTTGAACTATGATTTAATCCTGACTCGAGTATTTTGTGTTTTACATGAAATGCTCGGGTCAGTCCCGAGTAGTACAGATTTTAAAATTTCAGCTTAGGATTCGAAGATTGGCAAGCTGGGGATTTCGATGACGTGTGCACACTCTGAAGATTTAAACAGTAAATTATTTTTCTTGTATTCAAATTTGTTTTCGATTCCGCTGTATAGAAAGATATTGTATTTAAAACTTCCGATTATTATATATAAGTTTTTATTTCGCTGTTCAATACTTTGATTATTTCTATGTTTTGCTCTGTTGATTCTGTTTTAAACTCTATAAGCTAAATAACGATCCGTCAATTTGAACGTTTTTAGTTGGTTTAATCACCAATATGAAGCGGTCAAAAAGGCGGGACATTACAGTTGGTATCAGAGTTGGTTGCTTAATTGGTACGGATGATAGGGGGTTCTCACTTCGCGTTTTGTGGCGAACGGGAGACTCTTACCCCTACATCTCCCAACAATGTGGGTTGGTCGAGTTGAGAGGCTGGCTGTAAAAGCAGTTCTGAGGTATCTCTGTAAGCCACGGTGGGAAGTTAGCCCACTGCCTCGGGTTATTACTGTTGGTATCAGAGCTTTGGTTTATTCAAAGCATAGCTTATCAAGTTTAAATAGGTAAAATCGACAAAAGAAAAGAGGATTTTGGAAAATAAAAAGATTTCGAAATATAAATTGTGAAAATAAAAAAAAAATTAAAATAAAATTTGAAAGTTGGATTATTTGGAAATATTGTATATTTTGAAAATTAACATTTTGAAATTGGATACAATGGAAATAAAAAAAATATTTTAAGATTTGAAATTTTCGGAATACCCAGTCTTAGAATCCAGAGTTGCGAGATCCATTCTTCGATAAGATACCCTTAGATGTGAATTTCAAATCCAGCATCGAATGAGATATAAAGAAGAGTAGTATTAGATAGTCGATGAATAAATCGTGTGTTTTAGCAATCAAAGATAAGTGAAATTGATTGGTAATAAGAATTCCTATGGAAATTTAAGTGGAAAGGAGAAATTTGGAATTGTTTCAAAAATGGAACGATGAATGTAGATATTGGAATAGAAATTAATAAAACAAAAATCGGAAAAGAGATATAATTGGAATACAACTATGTTAAATTTGATTAATTTATTCAGAACGTGACAGGACAAATTATAATTGGGTTCAGCCCAACGATGTATGATCGAATATAAGAATTCGATAGTGAAATGTAAACTTAATTAATTAACAAGAAGTGAATTGTGAACACGGGTTATAAATGAAGCGAGAAATAAAGGGCGATTTTAAAGAGATTTGAACTTGTATTTATATGAAATCAAAATAAGTTTTGATATGGCGAGTTCAAATTCCAATGAAAGGAATAAAATTTACTTTTTAGAAGTAAATATGTTGCAAATGGAATTGGTAATAGAGAGAATGGAGATGACCAATACGGTGAGAATATTCTGAAGTTCAGAATATAATGAGATTTTTTTTCGAAGTTCGGAATGTATTAATCGAATAAGGGATTATCCAAAAGAAGGTTATGCGTAGAGTCAATTATGTTGGATTTCAAGGAAATATCATTTATTTAAAATTTAATTAACTGTTATGTATTAAGACTAAAAAATAAAGAGTATTTTAAAGTTAAAATATTTTAATGGCGTGAATTATTGTTATAATCAACAATTGTTGTAAAAGAAGAAAATTCTTAACTCGAATTCGGAAGTTATGAGAATTGAGTATTTTTCGAAGTTGTGAATTTAATCCGTTTCAAAGTTAATAATGCTGTTCAGTTAAGGTCTGAGAGGTAAATATACCCCAACTTGATTGACTTCATCGTTGACTAAGAAATGGTTAAGGTTCGATAACAAGAGTGGTTAAATGAAGTAAGTAAATGAGTGTTAGCGGTTAAGTGAAAATAGTCGTGTTCATTTAGTATCTATTTTAATTCAAATAACGAATTTAGGAATGTTTTCCCCCGAGAATAAAATGTATATTCTATAGAAAAATAAAGATTTTGTGAATATTTGGAAAGGTCTTCCAATGGTAATAAGTGATTTTCTAGAATTATAGAAAATAAATATGATAATGTTTTTTTCAAAAGATCGAGAGAGACTAACGTGTTTTGATAAATTAGAATGGCGAGAACTGAAGAACAAAGAGCCGCACGTTGAAAACGAAGGACGGCCGAATGTAAAAGAAATGAAATTGTAATTTGAATTCGAGAACTTCGTAAGCGATAATTTGATAAGAAATTAGAAATAGAGTTAAGGACATTAGAAATTGACTGAAGATTAGTTGAGTTGAATGATTTTCTGAGTGTTGATCTGATGTTGGTTTCGGCCTTCGGGGTTGATGCTTAGGAAGTTGTTCGCTTGCTAATTTACGGTCGAAGGATATAAATGTGAAGGAGTGTGTGACGAAAAGGAATTTCGCTCGGTCCGAACCAGTCGCTAAACCGACCCAGACCGTTCGAAACGCCCTATCGTTTGAGAACATGACAAAATAGAACGCATACAGAAGAACATTTCATTGTTAATTAAAACAATGCATCAGATTACTAGAATATACAGAGTATAAATGAATATTACACAGAAATATCAGAGATTTAAATTACATTTAAATACATAGCAGCGGAAAATAATACAATGCACAACTAGAAGAGATATACGGATACAAAGCTTTCCGGATATCATTCCAGCTGTAAACCAGGATCCTGTGAATATAAATCTGCAAAACCAAAACTACTAGCTGCCCGTGTCAAAATAAGGGCACCCAGAGTTTAGGTTAAAACAATAAACTCCAGGTCAGTCATGGGACTGGTGTGAGAACTAAAACAGTTTTTAATCTTTATTTTCAAAGGTAAATCAAGGGACCACGCCGTATAACACGGAACGGGTTTCCTCCCAAGAATACCAGTGCATAAAACAAACCGCGCAATGCTAAATAAAGAAAGATGAAGCTGTTATAAGACCCAGGTCCTATCACACAATGCAACGCAGCCGAGGATAGGGTTTTCCCTTATAACAGCCAAAGAATGCTTGATACGGTTAAAACAAATCATTTGATACTATTATAAGTGCATAGTGTATAAAACAACTTCAAATCATAAGTATCAATCATAGGCGGCATGGGTACCATATATCATGTCGCCATACTAGTTCTACAATTAAAACCGCAAATGTCACGTATTTGGAAATTGGGTTTCCATCTATGAACCGAGGCAAAAGATAGTCCTCTACCGATTCGTGACTCTCTAGCCCGAGCCACAGGATCAGAACGCATCAACCCTTTAGATCGTCAGGGCCGGTCCACCGATGTGGATTATTATGCCTGAACACTACGTTTCCCCGCCATTTGGGGCGTAAATGATCCAACTAAATGACTCCATCGGTTCGAGAACGACCGATCAATCCGAGGCGCCTCGCACAGCAACAACCACATAAGTCAAACTCGTCAGGGCGTGTAAAACCACTGACGCCACTTCTAGCTAGAAAGAAACGCAAGTCCTCCCTGAGGTCCGTCTCCCGTTTTTGGTTTATACCGGGTGTGAAACTCGCGAATCAAACGTTACACAAAGCTATGCCACACAGGCCATGCTTTGATCATCACCACAAGACTTTGCTTTTCAACAGAAGCCTTGATTAATTGCCACTTAGGCGTGCCACACAGGCAATTCACTCCATGCGTTTGATATCCATCAATATATAACCCCTGAGCTCGTACATCTCAGAGAAGGGCGTTAAGCAAGAGAATAAATTCTCCGCCGCCAAACAGATATATATTTAATAGAAATCAATCACACAGACTAAAATCTAATGTCAGACACACAGTCCATTTACAAGTCCGTTCTGGGTCTGAACGAAACCGGAGGCACCTAGTACCCCGCATATCCATCGATCTCCAAGCACGTCTGGATGATCACTAACTGTTTCCATCTTCTTGGGTGTACAGCCCAATCAAGATCATCAGTAATTACCCAAACGACGTGAAGACTTCCGGTCTTCGACCCCCGTCTTCATCTTCGACACCACGTCGAATCAGTTATTCAGAATGGGATAAACCCGGTCTTTCTGAATAACTCGCGTATATATTATAAAAGTGTTACACAAACACAACATACATCTCATTCCAATTCAGAATATTCTTTTATTCAAATATTCCTATACTTTGGGAAAAGTTCCCATTAATTTTATCCAAGATAAACTCTTTAAATTTATTCTTTAATCTCCTTTGAATATTAATTCAAACTAGTCGGGATTAGCGAACCACACCGAAGTAATCATTTATTTTATTTCCCAATCCCAACCTATTCATCCCATGAAGTAAAACTGGTAATACTTCATATCTAACACCACGGTGTTATCGGTAAATTCAATTACCATTTCACGTTCAAATCTAATTAAAGATTTAACTATCGCCTGGAGCAAAACTGGTGATACTCCATTCTCGATCATTTCAATCTAATTAAAGATTCATTAAAACTCTACTTAGTTTTAATCTGCGACTGGGTTAAAGAATCAATGTGATTTAAAAACACAGTTCACGATAAACCCAAAAGCAAATTCATTAATTATCGGGTTAAAGAACGAGTGTTATTTAAAACACTGTTCACGATAAACCCAAAAATCAATATCAATTCAATTCCAATTAAATCTCATTTAATTGGTACACTTCATTAAATCCAAATAAAAAGATTTAATCTTTTCTCAATTGGGTTCAAGAATAGTGTTAGTGAAGACACCATTCACGACAAACCCAAATCACATTCGACATTCAATACAAGGCTCTGAATAGAAAATATATCGGCTTATATTCAATATCGAATTCTACGACTAACAAACGTCGTATTGGAAATAACGATATAAATATATATCTTTCAAATTTCCATAACAACCCTTGTATAATTACGAATTCCAACATCGAAATATTCCGAAGACAATTTCGATTCAAATCCACTCCAATGCAATCATTGGATATTCTGGTTATTTTCAAAACCCTTTTTAAATTCAATTTATTTATTTGAAAATAAATAGAATTATATTTCTAGTTCAAAACTAGTTCATTTCGATAAAAATCTATTTTTATCTTTTCAAATATGGAGTTTTTCATCCCAAATCTTCACAAATCATTTCTTATGATTTTACACAAATTATTACTATTTTTAATAATTTTATCAAGGCCCGTACAGTCGATTTCCATCAATGGCCATCGAACTGCACGTATAGCGACCTTTTTCCAATTTGATTTGGACATAATTCCAAATCTAACCGTTAGATTTCTAATTTATCACATTCGTTAGAAAGATCTTTTCGATACGAACCCAACGGTTCCGGTTTTAGGAGAATCCGACGGTCGGATCTCCCGCAATGTCCGTTTGAAATAAATGGTCGAAAATCACGAACTGCCGCGGCGCGGCGCGTTCTATTCAGGCCATTATTTTATATATATAATATATACTTCGTCGATTTCTATTTAAAACGAATTATATAAATAGTTTTGAATTCGTTTCAAAAACATTTTCAACTTCCATTTCAAATTCAAATCAAAATTGAATTCTTCTGTATATATTCGTTTTAAAATTCATTTCTATTCAATTCAAATTTCAATTCAATTTGAATTCGTTTTCAATTCAATTCATTTCGAAATCGTTTTCAATTCAATTCATTTCGAAATCGTTTTCAATTCAATTCATTTCGAAATCGTTTTCAATTCAACTCATTTCGAATTCGTTTTCAATTCAATTCATTTCGAAATCGTTTTCAATTCAATTCATTTCGAAATCGTTTTCAATTCAATTCATTTCGAAATCGTTTTCAATTCAATTCATTTCGAAATCGTTTTCAATTCAATTCATTTCGAAATCGTTTTCAATCGATATAAATATCGTTCACGTCAAAATGGCGTCAATCTAATCATCACGGCTTCACATATTTCTATTTTCAAATATTCTATTTCAAATATTTCCTATTATCAAAATATTTGTTATTATCAAAATATTCTTTTATTATCAAAATATTCTTTTATTTTCACGATTGGAATGAGGCCCAATCAATTACCATATAAAGTTAATTATATGGATTTTCATACAACACATGTATATAATAGCAACGATAAATAATCAACATCAACCAAAGTGCACTACACTGTATAAGCATCAAATATAGATATCTAATGCTTATAACAGCCTGTCAATCAATCGATTGACATATTTAATCAATCAGGATGAGTGAACTTCAAATTTCATCCCAACACCCGTGTGGGGTTTCAAACAATCAAACACAGATTTTTATTCGTGCAGTTGGGCGATGTGTAAAATTTATCGTCCCGATCAATGTCATTCAAATAGGTGTACATAAACAAACCGTCCGGTTTATAAATGAATATTTTATTTTATTCACTTCACGTTAAAAATTATATTTTTAACGACAAAACATTTTATTTCAACATATGAATTTCTATTCAATTCATTCTTTAAATAAAATGATATTTTTATTTTTCTAACTCATTTAGAAAATTTCTGCAGCATAACGGCACGATACTAGAAACGGGACAAGGCCTAGCCTTATCCCCGGTCTAGTGAAGGCCCACGCCATTCACACATCAATCAAATCAATTTCATTTTGCAAACCACAAAATTTGGAGTAAGAGTCTAACCTAGCCTTACTCCTTCGCCTTATAACGGCGCACGTCTAATCCTAACCAATTTATCGATTCGATTTTTCACACCACAAACCACATTCAAACCAATATCGCAATCAATCACCAAACAACCAAACAAACAAGTCCATGGTCTGTGGACGATTGTGTCGGGTGCTACTAAACACCGTCTGCATCCTAGTATATATATATATATAACTAGAAAAGAAATTGAAAGGTGAGAAATTCTCACCGATAGCTATCCAAGCTCCACGGCACTTCTAATGCAGGAAATCTTCACTGTTCTCCTCTCTAATTAGTTTCTTCGCCCATAGCCACTACATATATAAAAATCATATTTTTACTTTGCTATTCAATATATAAAAATTGAATTTTTTACTTCGTTACTCAATATATAAAAATCGAATTTCTACTTCAAAGTTCAATATATAAAAATCGAATTTTTACTTCAAAGTTCAATATATAAAAATTGAATTTTTAAGGATTCAACTTCATATTAAAAATAGGATCTTTATTTCTTCGACTTCATATTAAAAATATTATTTTTAATCCTCTACATCATAGGTAAGACTGAATTTCATTTTTTCTTTATAGAACTAATTACCCCTTTTTCCTAAAATTAAAGAAATAAAAGTAAATAAAACTCACAGTAAAAATCGGAGGGGGGGCTTCATTGTTGGTCGCTGCAGAGGAAGGGGGTGTCGGAGCGTCGTCGTTTTGCAGGTGGGTGGCGCCAGGGTTCTCAGGCGGCGGATGAGGGGTGCGGTGGGCTGGGGGTGTCGCGATTTCTACAGAGGAGCAAGGGGAGAGAGGGAGGTGCGATGGCGAGGTGGGGCGGCCTAGACGGCGGCGCGGTGGGTGGCGCGCGCCCCAGGGGCGGCGGCGACTTCGATTTAGGGTTGAGCGGTTTTTCCTTTTTTTTTTTATTTCTGTCCTGAACGATATAGAAAAGGAGGGGGGGTGTATGTAAAAGTATCCTTGAAGGTTGACTTTTAATTCGAACACCAAACGAGGCCCAACGACCGTCGCCTCTAGCTAATTACCCCTATTCTGAACACAATGGAATATGTATCGCAAGCTGATTCGGCCATTTCGATCAGTTTCCGTTAAAATCAACATATAACTCTATATATTGAATTTGAACGTGCATTTCAATTTACCGGGGTCACATACGAACTCTAAAAATTCTCGAAAAATATTTCTAGCTTCGTATTGACGATACGGTCCAAACAAAACTAGTTTCGTCGAATTCTAAGACCGTTGGAAAAATGGCCAATTTCCAGTCGATTAAAATCAACTGAAATGGTCAAAACACGTTTTCTTTTGCCACGCTCACATATTGATTCGAAAAATTATGAAATTTGGAATCTAGCAATAACCTAACATCACGGACCCAACAAAACTGGTTTCGTCGAATTCCGAGGTCGTTTGCAAAATGTCCATTTTTAAGGGCCTGAATTCCATAGCGACTATTCAGAATTTTCAACTGGACATATCTTTTGATTCCCGCTATGAACTTTCGATTTTTCGGATTCGTTGGAAAGATATTCGCTATTAGATTCCATTATTTTTGGTTTCACTAAAATCCGGATTGTTTTGCACCCGGTACATTCATTTGAAGTTTGAAATCGAATTATCGAACTACCGCGCCATTTTCAATTCTATTTATAATTATATATAATTATTTATATTCTAACGACGACGTATATAATATATACGTCGAATTTCAATTCAAAATAAATTTCTCGTCAATATTATTTAAAATAATCTATTTTAAATATTCAAAATTCGCTATAATCGCCAAAATAAAATTTCAAACTGGCTCGCATTTTACGGGTTGTTACAATCTCCCCCACTTAAAACTTTTCGTCCCCGAAAAGGAACAAAGTCGAAAGTGGTTTGATTAATCAACTCTACGCTCAATCTGACTTCCATTCTCCAACTCTTTAGTTTCTGAGAATTTTCAAAAATTTGGCTAACACCCTAAATTTTTGAAAAATTTCGCCATAACCTCCCCTGCATCGGGAGCATCGGGGAATTTCAAATAGCTTCCCCGGTCCTTTAGATCTCAAAAAGAAAAAGAAAAAGCCAATAGGCTCACAAAATCATCATCACCCAAACAAAACAGGAAATTATGTAGTAAACATGTACCTATTTGTCGGGCAAACAAATTTTATTCTCGGCTCTAGCCTCCTTGCTATGACCTGTTCAATGATATACATGTATATGCAAGCAAATGCGACCAAATTTTCAATATCGTTCAATATTTGATACAATTAGGCTAAATGGTTCAAAATCATCAAACGAATAAACAAGCAACACAAACATCAATCAATTAGTGAATTTAACGTTTCAAATTGATAATTTTGATATATAAAGAAAATCATGTTTTGATGCCAAATCACAACAATAGGCCCTATCTAGTTTTGGTTCTGACACCAGTCTAATGGAAATATATAGATATCACACCTTCGACACTCGAATATAAATGCTGATGATGATGCACCATCACCAGGATCATCCCCGGGTGACTAGAGTGTGGTTCTTTATCTATCCAGTATATTAAAACTTTAAATACACGTTTGCAAGGCGTATATGCAAAATCTTTATATACTGGACTGCCCAAATCAATACAAATAAATAATCAAATACGAATAATTGATTTAGATTTTCAAAACAAATTTTTGTTTTCATTTTTATTTTAAAAATTTACTCTTCACACTCGTTCTAGGATACTCTGATCCCATCTCTAACGAGTCATTCTCGTTGGATATTACTAATCCAATATCTGATGAATTCTTTCGTACGGTTCTAACGTGTCTTGTTCTCGAGCTCTGTAAACCAAAGCTCTGATACCAACTGTGACGAAAAGGAATTTCGCTCGGTCCGAACCAGTCGCTAAACCGACCCAGACCGTTCGAAACGCCCTATCGTTTGAGAACATGACAAAATAGAACGCATACAGAAGAACATTTCATTGTTAATTAAAACAATGCATCAGATTACTAGAATATACAGAGTATAAATGAATATTACACAGAAATATCAGAGATTTAAATTACATTTAAATACATAGCAGCGGAAAATAATACAATGCACAACTAGAAGAGATATACGGATACAAAGCTTTCCGGATATCATTCCAGCTGTAAACCAGGATCCTGTGAATATAAATCTGCAAAACCAAAACTACTAGCTGCCCGTGTCAAAATAAGGGCACCCAGAGTTTAGGTTAAAACAATAAACTCCAGGTCAGTCATGGGACTGGTGTGAGAACTAAAACAGTTTTTAATCTTTATTTTCAAAGGTAAATCAAGGGACCACGCCGTATAACACGGAACGGGTTTCCTCCCAAGAATACCAGTGCATAAAACAAACCGCGCAATGCTAAATAAAGAAAGATGAAGCTGTTATAAGACCCAGGTCCTATCACACAATGCAACGCAGCCGAGGATAGGGTTTTCCCTTATAACAGCCAAAGAATGCTTGATACGGTTAAAACAAATCATTTGATACTATTATAAGTGCATAGTGTATAAAACAACTTCAAATCATAAGTATCAATCATAGGCGGCATGGGTACCATATATCATGTCGCCATACTAGTTCTACAATTAAAATCGCAAATGTCACGTATTTGGAAATTGGGTTTCCATCTATGAACCGAGGCAAAAGATAGTCCTCTACCGATTCGTGACTCTCTAGCCTGAGCCACAGGATCAGAACGCATTAACCCTTTAGATCGTCAGGGCCGGTCCACCGATGTGGATTATTATGCCTGAACACTACGTTTCCCCGCCCTTTGGGGCGTAAATGAGCCAACTAAATGACTCCATCGGTTCGAGAACGACCGATCAATCCGAGGCGCCTCGCAACAGCAACAACCACATAAGTCAAACTCGTCAGGGCGTGTAAAACCACTGACGCCACTTCTAGCTAGAAAGAAACGCAAGTCCTCCCTGAGGTCCGTCTCCCGTTTTTGGTTCATACCGGGTGTGAAACTCGCGAATCAAACGTTACACAAAGCTATGCCACACAGGCCGTGCTTTGATCATCACCACAAGACTTTGCTTTTCAACAGAAGTCTTGATCAATTGCCACTTAGGCGTGCCACACAGGCAATTCACTCCATGCGTTTGATATCCATCAATATATAACCCCTGAGCTCGTACGTCTCAGAGAAGGGCGTTAAGCAAGAGAATAAATTCTCCGCCGCCAAATAGATATATATTTAATAGAAATCAATCACACAGACTAAAATCCAATGTCAGACACACAGTCCATTTACAAGTCCGTTCTGGGTCTGAACGAAACCGGAGGCACTTAGTACCCCACATATCCATCGATCTCCAAGCACGTCTGGACGATCACTAACTGTTTCCATCTTCTTGGGTGTACAGCCCAATCAAGATCATCAGTAATTACCCAAACGACGTGAAGACTTCCGGTCTTCGACCCCCGTCTTCATCTTCGACACCACGTCGAATCAGTTATTCAGAATGGGATAAACCCGGTCTTTCTGAATAACTCGCGTATATATTATAAAAGTGTTACACAAACACAACATACGTCTCATTCCAATTCAGAATATTCTTTTATTCAAATATTCCTATACTTTAGGAAAAGTTCCCATTAATTTTATCCAAGATAAACTCTTTAAATTTATTCTTTAATCTCCTTTGAATATCAATTCAAACTAGTCGGGATTAGCGAACCACACCGAAGTAATCATTTATTTTATTTCCCAATCCCAACCTATTCATCCCATGAAGTAAAACTGGTAATACTTCATATCTAACACCACGGTGTTATCGGTAAATTCAATTATCATTTCACGTTCAAATCTAATTAAAGATTTAACTATCGCCTGGAGCAAAACTGGTGATACTCCATTCTCGATCATTTCAATCTAATTAAAAATTCATTAAAACTCTACTTAGTTTTAATCTGCGACTGGGTTAAAGAATCAGTGTGATTTAAAAACACAGTTCACGATAAACCCAAAAGCACATTCATTAATTATCGGGTTAAAGAACGAGTGTTATTTAAA